>JAIEZT010000026.1:26649845-27300328 GCA_019594935.1 Periophthalmus modestus | reverse complement strand
AGCACTGTGAGCATAAAATTACAAGGGGAGACTGTGACTATTATAATTTAAGAAACATGTTAACATTCAAAAAAATCTATTCACTAAAGTGTCTACAGTCAGTGATCACAAACAGAGGCTTATTTGAATAGCTTTAAGATCGGTAGTACACAAATGAACTCTTGTGAGCTTAAGCCATGTAAATAAGTATCTACCCAGCAGCGAAAACAGACATGGAAGTGTGTTTTGTTACATTCACCCATGTTGCAAAATAACTTATGATTGTTTGTTTCTACACTCTCCAAATTGCTCTGTGCCACCTTTATGAACTCAGAAGAACTCACGCCTAAATCGTGCAGGTTTTTCCCGGAGGTGTTTATGTGGTAAACATGTGGGTGAAATGATGACAAACAACCCCACAAGTCAGGTCTGGGTTGTGATGAGGAAACAACATTATACACAGATCAGAAAAATGGTGTAATGTGGAGCATTAACAAATGCATTCTACAATGAACCATCACACAACTACTACAAAAAACTCACTCATTTCCAATCTACCAAAATACACTTAAATTGGCTACAAATCGTATCTGAGCTTTAAGAAAAGTAATGTTGTCTGCTGTGCATAATGTCTATCTCCCAACATCGCACAAACAAACGCGTGTGTGCCGCCAAAGCTTCATATGGGCCCACTGTGTCATCCTGAACATCAACGGACTTGCTCCAATTTCGTCAATTGATGTGTTGAATATACCACTGAAGATGATCTTTTGTATAGTACTCTAAAAACACAACAGCAAAGCTTGCTGTTTGTTTACCTATAATATATAAAATCAGACAAATATGCAACCCATTGTGTACAATGCTTAAAAAAAATGAATCCAACTTGAACTAATTGAGTTTCAATTTCTTTAAGCTTGTCCTTTTGTCCTTTATTACAACTGTTGGTTGTGAGAGAACAAGTGCATGACATCTGACCTTCCACTCAAGGAGACTTCACCAGAAACTGACTTCTGATGCCGTCCCTCAAAAACTATCTCATTTATGTCACCACAAGTGACTCAAGGAGTGACACAAACAAGGTAGTTTTGAGGTTTTCAGACATCTGACCTCCATCTAAGAGACTTCACCAGAACCTTCTTCTGATGCCGTCCATCAAACCACTATCTATTTATGTCACCACAAGTGACTCAAGGAGTGACACAAACAAGGTAGTTTTTTGAGGTTTTCAGACATCTGACCTTCCATCATAAGAGACTTCAGATCCCTCGGAGGTAAAGTTAGAAGCACAAAAACCTCAAAATCCAGGCCCAAGGAAAGTACTTAGAAAGGACATAAAGAACTCAAAAGCCCTGATATCCCTTCTTTTGGTCCATATTTCAAATAAGCTCCAGTCGCCAATGCACAGCCACCTACAATCAAGAGTCCTTTTTTCAGTTGCTGCCTCTATCTGGACCTGTGTCGCCTTGACCGTTGGCTCTAGGTTCACTGTCAGATTCGTCACTGTTTGAGTCTTCTGGATGTTTTTGATTCGGTCTATGACAGAAATCTTGTGTCGGCAAATTCTCATAAGTGTGTCCTTGTCTTTGGAGAAGCTTATGAATTTGAGCTAAAAGGTCTTGTTTTTCTCGTTCACAATTTTCTTCAGTAAACGAATTGTCTGGCTCTGTTGTTCTCTTTAGACTGCAGGGGTCTTCAGAGTGAGCTCATGTTGATTGCTGGATCTGTGTGTTGAGGTTACAGATAGTATATTTTGCTGTGTGTTACCTCTTCATATAAACGATATACATTAGCAGACAGTCGGCTGTTTTCAGCCCGGAGCTGATTATTTTCCAACATGAGGCTCATATTCTTCTTGTTGTTGAAAGTTAAGACCTCACAGTGTAAAGTTTTGTTTGTAATGGACCTCATTAAATGTGTGTCTGAAGTTTGGCCTTACTATACTGCAGACTTGTAATGAACTCTTTTTGCTCATCTCTGTTTTCTGCTGCTCAGTTTCAGTCTCAAGTTCCTTTTTGCATTTGGCTGCCCTCACTTTCGATAGAGGCCATCTCATTGAACATTCTAACTTTTTCAGCCTCCATTTGGTCAATTGTGGCCTGAAGTCTTTCTTTCTCTTTAAGAGTGGTAATTTGTTCTAGCCACTGACTCACCTATATACTGACAGGACCTTTCGTTTAATAAGGTCATGACCCTTTCAGTTTTCGGCCTTCTTACGAAGTTGACACTCAAAGAGACTGTAAAACTGTGCTTGGAAGTTCTCCAACTTCAGCTTTGAGCTCCAGATTTTTCTCGTTTTTTTCCCTGAATCTGAGTGTTGAGTTCATGAATTGTGCATTTGCGCCCTCTGCCTCTTCACTTAAATGAGCTACAGTAGCAGAAAGTTGTCATTCTTAGTTCGAGGGACTCAAGTTCACCCTTCAGTGACTTTTCTGTTTCCTGAATTTGAGCCTGAAGACAGATCTTTTCCTGCTTCCAATTTTTCTCTGATTCTGAAAAAGTTTTAATAACACTCCCTCTCTCTGCACTGCAGAGCAATGAGTAACTCTGTGAGCTCTTTGATTTTAGTTTTTTGATGCCCATTTTTCCAACACGAGGCTCCTATTCTTCTGTAGTTCCTCACTGTGTAGAGCAATGAACTCATCTAAATCTGTGTTAAGTTTGACCTTACTAGACTGCACACTTGTGATGAACTCTTTTTGCTGCTCGAGCTCTGTTTTCAGCTGCTCATTCGGAATCTCCAGTTCATTTTTACGTCTGACCTCACTCAGTTGTAAAGAGGTCATCTCACTGAGCTTTGCATTTATGCTAACTTTTTCAGCCTCTGGTTTTGCAATTGTTGCCCGAAGTCTGTGGTTCTCTTCAGTGAGGGCATTTATTTTAGCCACCATCTCATCTATAACCAGTCTGGACCTTTGGTTTACTCTAGACCTGAGCCTGTCACATTCATCCTGAAACTGTAACTCCAGATTTTCCTTAGTTTTTTTTCCAGAATCTTTGCCTGAAGTCTTTGTTTTTTCTTCAGCGTCCTGGTTGAAATGTTCACGTTCCATCTCTAGAAGAACAAAGTTAGTTTCTTCCGTTGATGAAAAAGGAGAAAAATGTCGCTGTGCAAAGTCAATTGACTGTTGAATAAACAACAATACCAATAATTAATCAATGTGTCTCACTTGCTGTAATCACAAAGGTTAAGTTCAGATATTGTTCTGAAGAGATGGTGTGGTCCCCAGTTCATCAAAACACACTTCAAAGGCTTTAACATCACACTTCAAAGGCTTTATCAAGCTACAATCTGATTGGTTTGTTTTCAGATTCTAGAATGTGATGATGTCATGGCAACCGCAGTGTTTCCATGGAAACCATGGTCCTGCAAAGAGCCTTTTTTAAATATAATAAAGGGCATCATTCAAATATTACTATATTTATATAATTAAACATGTTGTGACTATAATTTAGTGAACATAGCATTTTAATGAACACAACAGCGTTTCCAGTGTGTTGAAGCTTGTGTTATTGGGCAGAGATTTTTCTAGGCTGTAAGTTCTAAAATTCAAGACCTATTGTACCTATTGTTATAACGCCTTATTTTGTAAAATCCATTTCTGTCTCAACTTTGACAACACACTACAGTCACTCACTCCCATCCTCCCTTATCCACAACCTTGGCATCCTCCTCGACCCCCGTCTCTCATTTAAATCTTATGTTAAACAAATAACCTGAAACTGCCTTTTTTTTCCATCTTAAAAACAACATTCACTTTGTCAGCTGCTGAAACCTTAAAGCAGATGTCTTCTGCAAAATTGACTTTTCAGAACTTTTAACCATATTATAGCTGTTTCGTCTCACCGTTCACACCACTCAGAGTTGAATGTGGAGTGATTTGTGTTGAACAATCTTTAATCACTTATTTTGAAGGCTCCATATTGCCGATCAACTCTTGGTTTCACCTCCACTGGCATGCGCCACTGCTTTGTACTTTCTCAGCTGGGTCGCATATTCATTTTGAAAAACAGATTTTTTTTTTTTTTAATGTCATTTTAGATGACTATTCCTATATAACGAGCACACAACCACAGTATTTATATTTATTTTTTCCATTTATTCATCACATCCAGCAAAACTCCGCCTCCTCACACACACCCATGGACACTTCATCACCCTGCACCTGTCCCTCCTCTGCACCTACAGATGGATAGATAGACAGACAGATAGATATAGATAGATAGATAGATAGATAGATAAGCCAATCAGGACGCAGAACAGAATGGTCTACAGTCCCTCAGCCAATCAGGACGCAGAACACAATGGTCTACAGTCCCTCAGCCAATCAGGACGCAGAACAGAATGGTCTACAGTCCCTCAGCCAATCAGGACGGACGCAGAACAGAATGCACGTTCATACACTGTAAAAAAAAAAAAAACATGCAAAATTAAAAAAAAAAATCTGTGAAAACAGCGAGACCACAAAAGGTGAACCGCGATATAGTGAGGGACAAACTGTATAGTGTATTTCGTGCATGTTTTGAGGTCTTATAAGGCTTTAAATGTCATGATTTTGATAAAGATTTGTGCTGAATTTTGTTCAGCAGAAACCATTGAATCAATCGTTTTTGCAGCTGCTTTTATTTGTATATTTTTGTTTGCTCAAATTATGAACTTGAACCCATCAGGCTTTTCAGCAGGTCTCAGTCAATAATAAAACATACTTATACTTTTCAGTCCGGTTCATAATGTAGTGAAGTAAAAAGTATCTACTTTAAAATGTATTTAAGTTAAGTACACATACCTAAAATTTGTTCTTAAGTTTAGCACTTTACTCCTTTTACTCTGTAATGCTCCAGCACTGTGAGCATAAAATTACAAGGGACTGTGACTATTATAATTAAGAACAATTTAACATTCAAAAAAATCTATTCACTAAAGTGTCTACAGTCAGTGATCACAAACAGAGGAATATTTGAAAAGCTTTAAAGATCCTGTATTACACAAAATTAACTCTTGTGAGCTTTAAGCCATGTTATAATAGTATTACCTCAGCGAAAACAGACATGGAGTTGTGTTTTGTTACATTCACACATGTTCAAATAACCTTTTATTATTTGTTTGTCTACATCTCCAAATGCTCTGTTCCACCTTCTGAACTCAGAAGAACTCAGCCTAAATGTGCAGGTTTATGTGTTAAACATGTGTGAATGAAACAAACCACAAGTCCAGGTCTGTTTGTGATGAGGGAAACAACATTATAAACAGATCAGAAAATGGTGTAATGTGGAGCCTTTAACAAATGCATTCTACACTGAACCATCACACACTACTACAAAAACTCACTCATTTCAATCTACCAAAAATACATTTAAATTGGCTACAATCGTATCTGGCTTAAGAAAAGTAATGTGTCTGTGTGCATAATGTCTTATCTCCAACATCGCACAACAAACTCGGTGTGCCTCAAAGCTTCATACTGGGCCCACTGCTGTTCATCATGAACATCAACGACTTGCTCCAATTTCGTCCATCTGATGTGTTGAATATACACTGAAGATGCTCTTTTGTATATTTACTCTAAAAACACACAGCAAGCTGCTGTTTGTTTACCTATAATATATAAAATCATAAAATATGCCACCATTTGTGTACAATGCTTAAAAAAATGAATCCAAACTTGAACATAATTGAGTTTCAATTTCTTTAATTTGTCCTTTTGTCTTTATTACAACTGTTGGTTGTGAGAACAAGTGCATGACATCTGACCTTCCAGTCAAGAGACTTCACCAGAACTGACTTCTGATGCCGTCCCTCAAAAACTATCTATTTATGTCACCACAAGTGACTCAAGGAGTGACACAAACAAGGTAGTTTTGAGGTTTTCAGACATCTGACCTTCCATCTAAGAGACTTCACCAGAACCTTCTTCTGATGCCGTCCCTCAGAAACTATCTATTTATGTCACCACATGTGACTCAAGGAGTGACACAAACAAGGTAGTTTTTTGAGGTTTTCTGACATCTGACCTTCCATCTAAGAGACTTCAGATCCCTCGGAGGTAAAGTTAGAAGCAAAAAACCTCAAAATCCAGGCCCCAAGAAAGTACTTAGAAAGGACATAAAGAACTCAAAAGCCCTGATATCCCTTCTTTTGGTCCATATTTCAAATAAGCTCCAGTCGCCAATGCACAGCCACCTGCAATCAAGAGTCCTTTTGTCCAGTTGCTGCCTCTATCTGGACCTGTGTCGCCTTGACCGTTGGCTCTAGGTTCACTGTCAGATTCGTCACTGTTTGAGTCTTCTGGATGTTTTGATTCCGGTCTATGAAGAAATCTTGTGTCGGCAATTCTCATAAGTGTGTCCTTGTCTTTGGAGAGCTTATGAATTTGAGCTAAAAGGTCTTGTTTTTTCTCGTTCACAATTTTCTCTCAGTAAACGAATTGTCTGGCTCTGTTGGTTCTCTCTTAGACTGCAGGTCTTCAGAGTGAGCCTCAAGTTGCTCTTGGATCTCTGTGTGTTGAGGTTACAGATAGTATATTTTGCTGTGTTTACCTCTTCATATAAACGATCTACATTAGCAGACAGTCGGCTGTTTTCAGCCCGGAGCTGATTATTTTCCAACATGAGGCTCATATTCTTCTGTTGTTCCTCACAGTGTAAAGTAATGACCTCATCTAAATGTGTCTGAAGTTTGGCCTTACTATACTGCAGACTTGTAATGAAACTCTTTTTGCTCAATCTCTGTTTTCTGCTGCTCAGTTTCAGTCTCAAGTTCCATTTTGCTTTTGGCTTCCCTCACTTGTATAGAGGCCATCTCATTGAACATTCTAACTTTTTCAGCCTCCATTTTGTCAATTGTTGCCTGAAGTCTTTCTTTCTCTTTAATGAGGTAATTTGTTCTAGCCACTGACTCACCTATATCCTGACAGGACCTTTCGTTTAATAAGGTCATGACCCTTTCAGTTTCGGCCTTCTTACGAAGTTGACACTCAAGAGACTGTAACTGTGCTTGAAGTTCTCCAACTTCAGCTTTGAGCTCCAGATTTTTCTCGTTTTTTTCCTGAATCTGAGTGTTGAGTTCATGAATTGTGCATTTTGCGCCCTCTGCCTCTTCACTTAAATAAGCTACAGTAGCAGAAAGTTTGTCATTCTTAGTTCGGAGGGACTCAAGTTCACCCTTCAGTGACTTTTCTGTTTCCTGAATTTGAGCCTGAAGACAGATCTTTTCCTGCTTCCAATTTTTCTCTGATTCTGAAAAAGTTTTCATACACTCCCTCTCTCTGCACTGCAGAGCAATGAGTAACTCTGTGAGCTCTTTGATTTTAGTTTTTTGATGCCCATTTTTCCAACACGAGGCTCCTATTCTTCTGTAGTTCCTCACTGTGTAGAGCAATGAACTCATCTAAATCTGTGTTAAGTTTGACCTTACTAGACTGCACACTTGTGATGAACTCTTTTGCTGCTCGAGCTCTGTTTTCAGCTGCTCATTCTGAATCTCCAGTTCATTTTTACGTCTGACCTCACTCAGTTGTAAAGAGGTCATCTCACTGAGCTTTGCATTTATGCTAACTTTTTCAGCCTCTGGTTTTGCAATTGTTGCCCGAAGTCTGTGGTTCTCTTCAGTGAGGGCATTTATTTTAGCCACCATCTCATCTATAACCAGTCTGGACCTTTGGTTTACTCTAGACCTGAGCCTGTCACATTCATCCTGAAACTGTAACTCCAGATTTTCCTTAGTTTTTTCCAGAATCTTTGCCTGAAGTCTTTGTTTTTCTTCAGCGTCCTGGTTGAAATGTTCACGTTCCATCTCTAGAAGAACAAAGTTAGTTTCTTCCGTTGATGAAAAAGGAGAAAAATGTCGCTGTGCAAAGTCAATTGCTGTTGAATAAACAACAATACCAATAATTAATCAAATGTGTCTCACTTGCTGTAATCACAAAGGTTAAGTTCAGATATTGTTCTGAAGAGATGGTGTGGTCCCAGTTCATCAAACACACTTCAAAGGCTTTAAATCAAGCTAATCAATCTGATTGGTTGTTGTTTTCAGATTCTAGAATGTGATGATGTCATGGCAACCGCAGTGTTTCCATGGAAACCATGGTCCTGCAAAGAGCCTTTTTTAAATATAATAAAGGGCATCATCAAATATTACTATATTTATATAATTAAACATGTTGTGACTATAATTTAGTGAACATAGCATTTTAATGAACACAACAGCGTTTCCAGTGTATTGAAGCTTGTGTTATTGGGCAGAGATTTTTCTAGGCTGTAAGTTCTAAAATTCAAGACCTATTGTACCTATTGTTATAACGCCTTATTTTGTAAAATCCATTTCTGTCTCAACTTTGACAACACTACAGTCACTCACTCCATCCTCCCTTATCCGCAACCTTGGCATCCTCCTCGACCCCCGTCTCTCATTTAAATCTTATGTTAAACAAATAACCTGAACTGCCTTTTTCCATCTTAAAAACAACATTCACTTTGTCAGCTGCTGAAACCTTAAAGCAGATGTCTTCTGCAAAATTGACTTTCAGAACTTTAACCATATTATAGCTGTTTCGTCTCACCGTTCACACACTCAGAGTTGAATGTGGAGTGATTTGTTTGAACAATCTTTAATCACTTATTTTGAAGGCTCCATATTGCCGATCAACTCTTGGTTTCACCTCCACTGGCATTCGCCCACTGCTTTGTACTTTCTCAGCTGGGTCGCATATTCATTTTGAAAACAGATTTTTTTTTTTTTTTAATGTCATTTTAGATGACTATTCCTATATAACGAGCACAACCACAGTATTTATTTTTTTCCATTTATTCATCGCATCCAGCAAAACTCCGCCTCCTCACACACACCCATGGACACTTCATCACCCTGCACCTGTCCCTCCTCTGCACCTACAGATGGATAGATAGACAGACAGACAGATAGATAGATAGATAGATAGCCATAGATAGATAGATAGATACATAGATAGCCAATCAGGACGCAGAACAGAATGGTCTACAGTCCCTCAGCCAATCAGGACGCAGAACACAATGGTCTACAGTCCCTCAGCCAATCAGGACGCAGAACAGAATGGTCTACAGTCCCTCAGCCAATCAGGACGCAGAACAGAATGCACGTTCATACACTGTAAAAAAAAAAAAACATGCAAAATTAAAAAAAAAATCTGTGAAACAGCGAGAGACCACAAAAGGTGAACCGCGATATAGTGAGGGACAACTGTATAGTGTATTTCGTGCATGTTTTGAGGTCTTATAAGGCTTTAAATGTCATGATTTTGATAAAGATTTGTGCTGAATTTTGTTCAGCAGAACCATTGAATCAATCGTTTTTGCAGCTGCTTTTATTTGTATATTTTTGTTTGCTCAAATTATGAACTTGAACCCATCAGGCTTTTCAGCAGGTCTCAGTCAATAATAAAACATACTTATACTTTTCAGTCCGGTTCATAAATGTAGTGAAGTAAAAAGTATCTACTTTAAAATGTATTTAAGTTAAAGTACACATACCTAAAATTTGTTCTTAAGTTTAGTACTTTACTCCTTTTACTCTGTAATGCTCCAGCACTGTGAGCATAAAATTACAAGGGACTGTGACTATTATAATTAAGAACAATTTAACATTCAAAAAAATCTATTCACTAAAGTGTCTACAGTCAGTGATCACAAACAGAGGAATATTTGAAAAGCTTTAAAGATCCTGTATTACACAAAATTAACTCTTGTGAGCTTTAAGCCATGTTATAATAGTATTACCTCAGCGAAAACAGACATGGAGTTGTGTTTTGTTACATTCACACATGTTCAAATAACCTTTTATTTGTTTGTCTACATCTCCAAATGCTCTGTTCCACCTTCTGAACTCAGAAGAACTCAGCCTAAATGTGCAGGTTTATGTGTTAAACATGTGTGAATGAAACAAACCACAAGTCCAGGTCTGTTTGTGATGAGGAAACAACATTATAACAGATCAGAAAAATGGTGTAATGTGGAGCCTTTAACAAATGCATTCTACACTGAACCATCACACACTACTACAAAAACTCACTCATTTCAATCTACCAAAAATACATTTAAATTGGCTACAATCGTATCTGGCTTTAAGAAAAGTAATGTGTCTGTGTGCATAATGTCTTATCTCCAACATCGCACAACAAACTCGGTGTGCCTCAAAGCTTCATACTGGGCCCACTGCTGTTCATCATGAACATCAACGACTTGCTCCAATTTCGTCCATCTGATGTGTTGAATATACACTGAAGATGCTCTTTTGTATATTTACTCTAAAAAACACACAGCAAGCTGCTGTTTGTTACCTATAATATATAAAATCATAAAATATGCCACCATTTGTGTACAATGCTTAAAAAAATGAATCCAAACTTGAACATAATTGAGTTCAATTTCTTTAATTTGTCCTTTTGTCTTTATATTACAACTGTTGGTTGTGAGAACAAGTGCATGACATCTGACCTTCCACTCAAGAGACTTCACCAGAACTGACTTCTGATGCCCGTCCCTCAAAAACTATCTATTTATGTCACCACAAGTGACTCAAGGAGTGACACAAACAAGGTAGTTTTGAGGTTTTCAGACATCTGACCTTCCATCTAAGAGACTTCACCAGAACCTTCTTCTGATGCCGTCCCTCAGAAACTATCTATTTATGTCACCACAAGTGACTCAAGGAGTGACACAAACAAGGTAGTTTTTTGAGGTTTTCAGACATCTGACCTTCCATCTAAGAGACTTCAGATCCCTCGGAGGTAAAGTAGAAGAAGCAAAAACCTCAAAATCCAGGCCCCAAGAAAGTACTTAGAAAGGACATAAAGAACTCAAAAGCCCTGATATCCCTTCTTTTGGTCCATATTTCAAATAAGCTCCAGTCGCCAATGCACAGCCACCTGCAATCAAGAGTCCTTTTGTCCAGTTGCTGCCTCTATCTGGACCTGTGTCGCCTTGACCGTTGGCTCTAGGTTCACTGTCAGATTCGTCACTGTTTGAGTCTTCTGGATGTTTTGATTCCGGTCTATGAAGAAATCTTGTGTCGGCAATTCTCATAAGTGTGTCCTTGTCTTTGGAGAGCTTATGAATTTGAGCTAAAAGGTCTTGTTTTTCTCGTTCACAATTTTCTCTCAGTAAACGAATTGTCTGGCTCTGTTGGTTCTCTTTAGACTGCAGGTCTTCAGAGTGAGCCTCATGTTGCTCTTGGATCTGTGTGTTGAGGTTACAGATAGTATATTTTGCTGTGTTTACCTCTTCATATAAACGATCTACATTAGCAGACAGTCGGCTGTTTTCAGCCCGGAGCTGATTATTTTCCAACATGAGGCTCATATTCTTCTGTTGTTCCTCACCGTGTAAAGTAATGACCTCATCTAAATGTGTCTGAAGTTTGGCCTTACTATACTGCAGACTTGTAATGAACTCTTTTGCTCAATCTCTGTTTTCTGCTGCTCAGTTTCAGTCTCAAGTTCCATTTTTCTTTTGGCTTCCCTCACTTGTATATAGAGGCCATCTCATTGAACATTCTAACTTTTTCAGCCTCCATTTTGTCAATTGTTGCCTGAAGTCTTTCTTTCTCTTTAATGAGGTAATTTGTTCTAGCCACTGACTCACCTATATCCTGACAGGACCTTTCGTTTAATAAGGTCATGACCCTTTCAGTTTCGGGCTTCTTACGAAGTTGACACTCAAGAGACTGTAACTGTGCTTGAAGTTCTCCAACTTCAGCTTTGAGCTCCAGATTTTTCTCGTTTTTTTCCTGAATCTGAGTGTTGAGTTCATGAATTGTGCATTTTGCGCCCTCTGCCTCTTCACTTAAATAAGCTACAGTAGCAGAAAGTTTGTCATTCTTAGTTCGGAGGGACTCAAGTTCACCCTTCAGTGACTTTTCTGTTTCCTGAATTTGAGCCTGAAGACAGATCTTTTCCTGCTTCCAATTTTTCTCTGATTCTGAAAACGTTTTTCATACACTCCCTCTCTCTGCACTGCAGAGCAATGAGTAACTCTGTGAGCTCTTTGATTTTAGTTTTTTGATGCCCATTTTCCAACACGAGGCTCCTATTCTTCTGTAGTTCCTCACTGCTGTGTAGAGCAATGAACTCATCTAAATCTGTGTTAAGTTTGACCTTACTAGACTGCACACTTGTGATGAACTCTTTTTGCTGCTCGAGCTCTGTTTTCAGCTGCTCATTCTGAATCTCCAGTTCATTTTTTACGTCTGACCTCACTCAGTTGTAAAGAGGTCATCTCACTGAGCTTTGCATTTATGCTAACTTTTTCAGCCTCTGGTTTTGCAATTGTTGCCCGAAGTCTGTGGTTCTCTTCAGTGAGGGCATTTATTTTAGCCACCATCTCATCTATAACCAGTCTGGACCTTTGGTTTACTCTAGACCTGAGCCTGTCACATTCATCCTGAAACTGTAACTCCAGATTTTCCTTAGTTTTTTTCCAGAATCTTTGCCTGAAGTCTTTGTTTTTTTTCTTCAGCGTCCTGGTTGAAATGTTCACGTTCCATCTCTAGAAGAACAAAGTTAGTTTCTTCCGTTGATGATGAAAAAGGAGAAAAATGTCGCTGTGCAAAGTCAATTGCTGTTGAATAAACAACAATACCAATAATTAATCAATGTGTCTCACTTGCTGTAATCACAAAGGTTATGTTCAGATATTGTTCTGAAGAGATGGTGTGGTCCCAGTTCATCAAACACACTTCAAAGGCTTTAATCAAGCTACAATCTGATTGGTTGTTTTCAGATTCTAGAATGTGATGATGTCATGGCAACCGCAGTGTTTCCATGGAAACCATGGTCCTGCAAAGAGCCTTTTTTAAAATATAATAAAGGGCATCATTCAAATATTACTATATTTATATAATTAAACATGTTGTGACTATAATTTAGTGAACATAGCATTTTAATGAACACAACAGCGTTTCCAGTGTATTGAAGCTTGTGTTATTGGGCAGAGATTTTTCTAGGCTGTAAGTTCTAAAATTCAAGACCTATTGTACCTATTGTTATAACGCCTTATTTTGTAAAATCCATTTCTGTCTCAACTTTGACAACACTACAGTCACTCACTCCATCCTCCCTTATCCACAACCTTGGCATCCTCCTCGACCCCAGTCTCTCATTTAAATCTTATGTTAAACAAATAACCTGAACTGCCTTTTTCCATCTTAAAAACAACATTCACTTTGTCAGCTGCTGAAACCTTAAAGCAGATGTCTTCTGCAAAATTGACTTTTCAGAACTTTTAACCATATTATAGCTGTTTCGTCTCACCGTTCACACACTCAGAGTTGAATGTGGAGTGATTTGTTTGAACAATCTTTAATCACTTATTTTGAAGGCTCCATATTGCCGATCAACTCTTGGTTTCACCTCCACTGGCATTCGCCCACTGCTTTGTACTTTCTCAGCTGGGTCGCATATTCATTTTGAAAATAGATTTTTTTTTTAAAATGTCATTTTAGATGACTATTCCTATATAACGAGCACAACCACAGTATTTTTTTTTTCCATTTATTCATCACATCCAGCAAAACTCCGCCTCCTCACACACACCCATGGACACTTCATCACCCTGCACCTGTCCCTCCTCTGCACCTACAGATGGATAGATAGATAGATAGATAGATAGATAGATCTGGACCTAGAGTCAAACAGTGTGATGACTGATTTTGTTATTTAAGTAAAAGTACTGATACCAGGGCAAAAAAATACTCCAGTAAAAGTATCATATGAAAAATCTACTTAAATAAACGTATTAAAGTACAGTGGTCTCTCATTTATCTCGGGGCTTGCATTCTAAAAATAATCCGCAATAGGTGAAATCTGCAAAGTATCAGCTGTATTTTTTACAATTATTCTATATATTTTAAGGCTGTAAAACCCCTCACCACTCACTTTATACACTTTTCTCACACAGACATTAACATTTTCTCACATTTCTCTCTTGTTTAACTCTCTCCAAGTTCAAACCTTTGTATATTATGTCCTCCTTCCTCGATGATGTTTTAAATGTGTTGTTCTCGCTCCAGCTGTATCCACAGAGGTGCCTCTCCCTGCACAGAAACACTTTTAAGTCAAAAGCGTTTCTGAAATTTGTCGGTGCAGAACGTTTCATCGACATTGTGGGTTTTGTCGGGGAGAAAACTTGCAAACATACAGCACTTCAGAGTCACACTGTGATCCAACATTTATGTAAATTTGTCTGACACATTCTGTACTGCACAGGAGACACGGAGGAGACTGATGGACAATGGTCTACAGTCCCTCAGCCAATCAGGACACAGAACACAATGGTCTACAGTCCCTCAGCCAATCAGGACGCAGAACATAACGCACGTTCATCCACTGTAAAAAACCATGCAAAACTGAACTAAAAAATCGGCGAAACCGCGAAAGGTGAACCACGACATAGCGAGGGACCACTGTATTCTGTTACAATGGCCAATACTGCATTCTGAATACTTAGAATACTTTTTATTGAGTGGCATTTAAATGATAGAGTAAAGACGCTACAGTGGTGTTTGCTTCACCGTTTGTTCTGCGTTTATTTCTGACAAATTGGAGGAAATATCACACATCTCACTGATCGATGAGCAGATTGAAGCCTAAATTGTGCGATATTGTACTGCAATGTATATTTTGATTATAGAAAAAAATAGCTATATTCTGAATACCACCGAATTAAAGTTAGTATTCTGAAGTAGTTAGTATTCTGAAGTATTGTCAGTCTGTATTCAGATACTTCACGGAGCTGACACAATTTCACCTTGTCTCCAGAACTTCTTCGTCAAACTAGCGCACAGCAAGAACAATCTATATTCTATCACTCACGTTGTACCTTTAGCCTCCCTGTTTCATGTCCCAAAATAAAGACACATCAATTCGAGCGCCCAGTGGGACTCCAGTCTGCTTTTGATCAGGTGGATGCATTCGTTTATGCTCGTGTTGTCTACCCAGGGACCTCTCTGAACCTCTGGGGCACAGCAGCCTAGTTGATGGCTAAAAATACATGGTGTTATTTCATCGAATTTGGAGCAGTGATGGATAGGACTCCGTCACACTTTGTTATTGTCATTTTATTATTAGCACAACCTTACGATAATTAGCAAGATGTGGCTGGCTTACGCAAATATTGGCGTATAATGTCCAAGTGATAGTTTCTTGTAGATTTAAAATTCAAATTGACTCTAAAAAAAGGAAAATCTATCATGACTTTTGAATTATAATAAAAAAAAAATGTCAAAGTTATATTATTCTATCTACATCTTATTATTAAACATCTTTATCATTCGCAAACTAGTAATACTGGAGCAATGTTAGCATGCTAATTAGCGTTGCTGTGACGGCAAAACTCCGCGCCACAACAGTCGCAACCCTTTTAACATGAGCTAGTATGTTTTTAACGCCGTAAAAATCAGATCCAACACCTTTAAATGCGGAAAATATGAACTGGATATAAAAGTTTCCAAGTTATTTTTAAAATGTCTCCAAAACAACCACAGAAAACAGACGGGCACATACTAGCAAACGCTTTCAAAAGAGACTTGTTTTGTACATAGCCGTCGCGGAGCTCGCACGCTTCTGGCTATTCATCACGGCAAACGCCTGTGTGGTCCCCTGCTAACGCTAGCACCATGCACTTAGCTAAGGTCCCTGTGTTAGCATTGATTTATTGCTAGTTTGGGTGGTGCAGAAATAGTGGAATGGTATTGTTAAACAGCTCCCAGCCTGAAGAGCGCAGAAGTAAATCTTCCGTGTTCTCTAAACAGCTAGTTCCATGTGAGCTGATCCGTTCCAGGGTTCAAGGAGACGACCTGCAGTCAATATCACAATGAAGTGCACTGCTGGCTCACGATAGGACCAAGGCTTCCGTGGAATTGATTGAATTGTGAAATGTATTGATTTTTGTGTGTTAATCTGGCTGTGTGAACCCGCGGCTGTGACTGGTCGACTGGTTAGAAGCCCTAACTCTGATTAACACAAGTGTAACTTTAGAAAAAATAGAAATATACATTTTGAGTAGCTCTGATTTGTTTTCTTTCTATTTCAAGCTCACTTACTTTGGTGAGGATTACTTAAAGTCGTTGTACCTGATTTTTACCGTCTTAAAAACATGAAAAACAGAACTAGTTCGTTTTAAATGGTTTGCATCAGGTCAAAGTTATGCATTCTAAACATCCTAATTATTCACCATGATGAGTTTATAAGCACTTTCACCAGTCTTACACCAGTGCGGAGTTTTGTTGTGGCGGTAAAGCTAACAACAAACATGCTAATAGCGCACTTCCTGCTTATTACTTACAAGGAGCGTTCCTCAGTCTAGTCCAAACTACTCAAATGTAATTTATTTTTTGCCTTTTAAATAATGACTAAAGAGGTTATGAGCACGTTTCATAACTTTAAGAGGCCGTCACTGTAAAGCTATCAACAACTAGCATGCTAACACACACTTCCACACAATAAAACGCTTTATAATTAGATGCATACAGCGTGCAGTGAATATATTTTAGTTCCAGAGATGGAGGATTTTTGCTCAGATACATGTAAAATAAAACAACTCAAATCACAAACAGATGTAAAAGTGGACTCGCTGAGAGCACAAACATGTTACGTTCATATTATGTCTGAAACAGGATTTTAGGAGCAGGTGCTAGCTAGTGACGCCATTGTAATCGTGTGTTTTTTGTGTCTCTGCAGGAGTCTTCATACTCATTTGCACTGAAATGCCTTATCAGCCTATCCACTGTTATTCTGCTTGGTCTTATAATAATGTACCACGCCCGGGAGATACAGGTGAGTCAAGTCATGCTTTTCTATGGGATTTTTTTGTGCAAAGAATTTTTAAGCTCCTGCATTATTTATACTGCAAATACATGCTTTAACTACTCACTGGACAGCATATTTTATGTTTAGAACATAAAAAGTTAATTTTATTTCATTTATAAGGCTGTAAGGATTGGCCCTCTGCTGATGAAGGAAGAAACAGTTTAAATGAGGCTAAAACAATAACTGATAGCTTCAGGATATGTTAGTGAAGAACATTTGATCATGATAAAGATGCCATGTGTAACACAGCCTTGTAAAACCAAATACACAGGGTCGCTCATACAAGAAGAGAACTAAACACAACTCCAGGTATGTCTGACATGAGGATATAACAATATCCTCATCACAAACAAACCTAGGATGTATAATATTGTTTACACATCCAAACCATTCATGTAGTGACATACATGACATTTAACGGCACTATGTTCATGCGTAATGCAGTATATATATTTTTTCTTTTTAAAGAAAAACATTTTTCCTTAACACATCATATACCTCACTTTTTACATCACATTTTATATGAACCTCATGATGAACAATGTCTTTGTGATTCAGTAATTGTGATTCACTTCTGCTTCCACATGTAGTATTACTGAGACAGAGAAGACATCGAGCTTTGTGCCTGTGTTTGTTTTTGTTGTGGAAGGGCCCAGTAGTTACAGAGATACTAACAATACACCAAGACAAACTGCTTTAAAACAGGGCTGCCCAAAATGGGGCCCACAGCCAGAATTAGATAAATAAATGCCATTTAATCACACATTTATTTAAAAATAAAGTCTTTACATACAAAACATTGTTATGTTTGGTCTGTCCTCCAGCTCAATGTTAAACTATGGACAGTTTAGTATATTTAGTATACCCCAGCCTTTTGAAAAAGAGAGAGGCGGACATATTGTGCTTTCACCTTCTGAAAGGTGATATGGTTTATGACTCGTCCACTGACGATTTACGCCCACTGTAAGAAATGTCCCATCCATATGCTTTAAGTACATTTACAGGGCGAGCGGGGTCATTTTACATTTCGACTGTTTATCCTGATGACCATTTTTACAGCAATTTAACCTCAATGTTTTATTTTATTTTTATGTTTTAGAAAATAGTGAACGCCTCTTCACATAGGCCTGCTTTATATGCCCCCAAAAGCAAAAGATGTCTATTTTAGTTTTCAGTCATTTTGAGTTTAGCTTTGATAACTTCAGTGAGAATCTACAATGTAAATAATCAAAGTGTTTGCAAACTTCTGACTGGTAGTGCCTGTTATCACAGTGAAGAGTGAATCTGACCTAACCTGCCTGTGTCCTCGTCCCTGCAGCTGTTCATGGTCGACAACGGCGCGGACGATTGGAGGATAGCCATGACATACGAGCGCATCTTCTTCATCGTACTGGAGCTGCTGGTGTGCGCCATCCACCCCATCCCGGGACAGTACGTCTTCACCTGGACCGCCCGCCTCGCCTTCACCTACACCCCCTCCGTGGCCGACGCCGATGTAGACATCATCCTCTCCATCCCCATGTTCTTCAGACTCTACCTGATCGGCCGCGTCATGCTCCTGCACAGCAAGCTCTTCACCGACGCCTCATCCCGGAGCATAGGCGCGCTCAACAAAATCAACTTCAACACACGCTTCGTCATGAAAACCCTCATGACCATCTGCCCCGGGACCGTCCTCCTGGTCTTCAGCATCTCATCCTGGATCATCGCCGCGTGGACTGTGCGCGTCTGTGAGAGGTAATGGGGATGAGAGAGGAGGATGCTGGGAATGTAAACAAAAGCAGAGTCAAGATGGCCGACGCACACTTACACGGATTAGGTGGCACATTCCGACTTCACTTGTCTGTCTGGTGTTGTGTCTCACGCTGCTAAGTGTTAGCTTGCTGTCATCCGCACTTGTTAAGTGTGTGGCAATGAGGAGAGGTTGCCATGGATACAGACAGGCATGCACAGCTTTAGGCTCACGCACACACACACTCACACACACACACATGTAAAGATGGACAGAGGTGCAAAAAAAAAATCACCTATTGATTTCAGTGATCGCAAAGTCAAGGTAATATAAGGTGAAGCTAGACTGGACTAGACCCATCCTTCAACACCTTTGGAGGAACCTGTTACGACTAGGGTTGTCAAAAGTATCAAAGATCAGATACAAATCAATACGAAAACTAGATACTCATTTGACCAGGTATCGATACTAAAAAGTCACATTCACAGGACAGAATTTAACCTTTGCAGAAGAGCTTTAGACTGATCTTGAGCTGTATCAGAACAAGTATAAGACACATAGACTAGTATATACCCATGGACCACTATGAACCTACTGGACGACTGAGGGATTACACAGATATAAGGCCACATGAAAATATGAAAGAAAGTACTATTATTTTACTACTGAGTTCCCAAAGTGCTGACCAATTCAAATATAAAAAAGCAACATAAAGTAAAGATTACTTCAGTAGTCGTCATTAAGGCAGCAGTGTTGTAGATTTGGAAGTAGGTCCGTGGTTAAACTTACATAGCAGACATTGACCGATATGGGTTTTTTCATGGCCGATGCAGATACCGATTGTGTAGAATCCAGAAAAAACAATGGCTGATACGCTCTGCCGATATTTTTGGGCTGATATGTGTGGCCAAATTATATAATTCAACTTGATTACAAACTCAGCCCAGTGTAGTCACATTTTGTGCTGTTTTGTCTCCACACTAAAGTGTTCAAATTAAGCTTTATTCATATTTTTTAGGCAGGTGACTAAACGAAGTATCGGCCACTGTTTGAGATCGAAGGCCGATAAAAAATTACAAATATTGCCCATATCGGTCCATCTCTACTACACAGCTACCCTCCAGCTAGCTACCAATTGGCATGTTTTCACAGGGTCAAGTTATTATCCACCTATGATTAATTTTAATGACCTCTTTTTCTTACTCGTTATCGGTAGGCCTAGTTCTAAATTATATTATGGACACATTATAAAAGTATATGTGACCGTAATTCAATACACACATTTGAAGACTTTTAAGGCAGTGCTGAAGTACCAAATGGTCCAAAGGGCGTGACCTGTGCACCGGACATGCCTGGTACTAATGTCCGCATGTGTTTTTATGGTGCTTTTAGTGACACGCTATAAAAACTGAAACATGAGTGTTCAAGTTTTACTGCGGGACGATATTGCTGCCTCATTTTAAGATTACTCCAAGTTACGAAGTCATAAAATCTACTGCAAGATTCAGCTGAAAACAAAATGAAAAATATAGCCTAACCATAGCTTTCAGAAATTAGAACAGTTGCCATAGCAATTAACAATTTCAAGGTGCATTATCCTACTTCTTTGTTGGGCCTGCCACCTGCTTGTTGCCATGGGAACATTACTGCTTTGTCTAGAATAAGCGGGTAACGCCTCCAAGCGAAGTTACAGGTCAGATCTATGGAGACGTAAGAATACATTTTTCCAGGCCATATTGTGGAACATTCCGTAGTGCCCTTTTAAAACGAAATATAACCATTAATTAGCCATAACAGGTCCGCTAGCCTAGCCCCATGCTAACACCAAACCCTCTGTCCATCTATACATTACCCCACACTGTACCCGCCCCACACTGGTGACTCCACTCCGTCACAGCCCGCGCTCCTGGGTTCCCGCTCTCCTCCACGGCTGATCCATAATTCATCAGCGTCTAATTGTTTGTTTGCTGAATGGTTTGTTTTGGTAATATGTAGCAGCCCCCCCACAGGACCCCCCTCCTCTCCTCTACACAACCCCCGAACACCGGTCTCACGGGGCAGTCACGATTCTCACTGAAAACCAAATCAAATGACTTACTCCCCCCATCTCCACACCCCCTCTCTCATTTAGCATTTGCATAGGAAAATGAGTTGCTAATGCTAGCTTTGATGTTGGATAGGGTGGATAGGGATTTCAGATATGGAGGAGAAGGGAGGGGGGGTAGTAGGGGATATCTTTAATCTGTTAGGGGTTGTACTGCTGCTGCTAATGCTAAGTGGCTAACGCTAGTTGAGATTGCTAACACGGTCCATGCAGCCCACTTTGCAGCCCAATTTGTTTGCCTGCTTTGACCTCCCTATTCCTTCTACTTCCTGGCAACTGCCCCTAACCCCGCCCCTTCTTGCACGATTGCCCCGCCCCTTAACCTTCTAACCACCCTCACACAAATATGCAACACAAGGTTCACGTCTATTTTTCACATATTCACCACAACAAGACACAGAACAGGATAGCCGACAGTAGATCCTCTTCACAATATTGTTGAGCTAGTTCTCATTCACTAAATTGCCAAGTTTTTGGTCCAACTGTAAAGCTATAAGTAAAAGAACATTGAATTCTGTCAACTGGACTAAAGTTTTACAGTGAAGACGTTTCGGAGAAGCCACGGACGAACTGAAGAAGCCTCTTGAATGAGCAGCGAAACTGGTCATTCAAGTAAAGCTTAAGTTCAGTTGACATAATTCTTGAGTTTAGCTAACAGGAACTAGCCAGATGCTACTGGAAAATTGGCTCTGTGCACAACGGTAGCCAACTAGATCCAATTAGAGGGACAGTCGGCCCAAACATTTCCAGCATTATGTAATCCCTACGAGGCTTTTGCCAAGTCACACTAAAGTCACTAAATCCTGAGAGATCAGACAGTGGACAGGGAGCTGCGGGCGTCACTGACAACATGTTAAACACTTTACAAATGTGAGGAAAACTTCACCAGGGATACTTCTGCTTTTAGAAAGGGACGTCTTTATGTGTCAATGCTAATGCTAACTTCTATTTTTTTTTTTTAGTGTAACAACAACAACATTTTATTTGTTGTAAGGACAATTATTATATTTATATTTAGGTGTAGATCATTTCAGTCAGTGGCATTATTTATATTTTCATCCGGCCAAAATTAGCATTAGCCTCGACACGCAAAGACGTAACTTTTTAAACACAGACGTATCCTCTTGTGAAGTTTTCCTCACATTTATAAAGTGTTTAACATGTTGTCAGTGACACCTGCAGCTCCCTGTCCACTGTCTGATCTGTCAGGATTTTGTGATTTTGGATAAATCTCGTAGACGTTACATTACAGCGGAAATGGTCGCGTCTCTGATTGGAACGAGCCGGCTCCCGTTCTGCACAGACCCAACTGCCTACTGGTCAAATACTGCATGTCTAGACAATTTTAATATTAGGCCTACAGTACAACAATACAGTTAAAACACAGGAGAATGACACACAAATCCACGACACACTATCCATGCGCATGCTAGCTGTTTAAGACAACTGGATGGGTGATTGCGCGAGTGTGTGCGTGTTTGTATAATGTTCTGTTGTACTTTCTATCTCCCCACTACGCTGCTCCATAGGGATACCATGTGAGTCCTCGTTCTTTAGCCGTGGACAACTTTTTAAACAATTCCAAATATTCCCTGAAAATCCAATCTCATTTTGTTTTTGCACCGAGCTGACGCCACTGCTGCCTTCAAACCGCGGGCTGCCGGGGAGTAGCTGGGGATGTGCACGGCATCCGGGTCACGGGTCGACGTGGTTCTTTTGGATGGCATGAAAAGTGGCACCATGTGGGATCTGGCACCAGGCTAGCGGCTAACATAGCAGTGAGAAGCTGTTAGCGGCTAACAGTGAGAGGCTAGCATCTCGTTTGTGTGTAAGAAGCAGCTTTAGGGTCACAAGTTTTGTCCTTTATTCTAATAGAGACAAATGTGTGTTGTTTTTACGAGAATACAGTTTTCTTGAAGGGCACTTTGTCTCCATAAGTGTGCCCTGTGAGTGACTTGGTTTGCAGATCTTACAGGATTTTTTTAAACCTGCCAACAGATCTGGCAACACCATGATATTTCCAGCGTAAAAATAAAAACACATTTGCTTTTTTTCACAATAAAAAGAAAAAAAGATGGGAATACAAATGAAAACAAACTAGATTCGAGGATTTTGTGATTGGTCTGGGCTTCCTGAAGTAGGAGGGGATAGGAACAGTGGGCGGAGACAGGAACAACGGACAGTTAGCAAGAGTTAGCAACAGCTAGCAGAGTGACGGAGGCTGTAACGAGTGACTTAAACGTGAAAGAAAACACAATTGTTGGTACGTTTTTGGTGAGAGTGTTGTTCATTTTGGATCTTTTGCATATTATTCCCAACTCTTTCAATTAGAAATAAAAGTAAGATAGTTGTTAACCTCCTAAAAGGTCAACTGGAGTAAACCTAAATACTATTACTACTATGTCCTTCGTAAAGCTGGTCACATACTAGAGGACACTGATGTGTTTGGCAGTTTGAATGAAAACTATGGAGGATTTCACTGCTGTTTGCTCATGTTTTTTTCTCCCAGTTTTCTCTGAGGAGTTTAAATGTTTTTTGTATTGTCCAGCCATTTTGTAATATTTCTCAGAACAGGTCTCGATACAGTGCAGTGTGCAACTTTCTGGACGTGGCATTCTCCATGGAAATAATGTCAATGTCAGTTTCATTTCTATTGATACTTTGCAGCTGATGTGATCAATATTCTCCGGGGGTGTGAAGCTAACTGGAAGCACTACCCTGTCTGAAGCTCTGTGACTCAAGTTAGCCTTTAATCTAAGCTTTATTTTAAGTAACAAAATCTGACCAAAAAGAACTGATTTAGCCGGAACACACAACAGGCGAGATGATTTGTGTGCCTAAACAAGTCTCTCACACATAAAATTACGGTCACAAGCTAGCGAGCGTTAGCCAACAGTTTTTCACTTAGTCACTCTCACCTTTTTGTTGAAAATCGAACATCTAAACAGGACATGAACGCTCGAATTGACCACAGGCGCCTGAAAATGCGATGCTTGAATCCATTTTGTATGTTAAAACTTGTGTCACCATGGTAACTGCTGAACATTCCACCAATAAACATACATGTAGAACACCCCCAGCGTGATGTCACTGCAAAGTATCGACAGCAAATAGATTGTTCTTTTATTGTTTTATGTGGAAAATTATAGCCGTAGGAACAATCTCGGCCAATTAGGAGTCAGGTTTGTGGAGATGCAAGCTCAGAGTAAGGATCCACGTTTCAAATTTAAAGTTTTTCAATGCAATAAACACAACCAAAATGGAAAAAAACATGCTTTAATTTTAACTTTTGGCTATAAAGTTACATCGTGTGACTATAATGAACTTGAAGGATTGACAGGTCTCGGAGTGACCTGCTTTAGAGAGACGTGGTTTAGAATGACTGGGTATTTACTCAAGTAGGTTTGGGCTTAAAGACTCACAAATGCATGAATAGTTTATAGAATGGATACAGGTAAAGACGTCAGCGGTGTGAGGAAGAGAATTATTCATTTGTTTGGAGAAAATATATCACCCATGGACTAGACCGAGGATGTTCAAACTGCAACCTTCAGACCATTTTTTTTGGAAATATTCTGCCATAACTAACATTTTGATATAATACAGGTCTAATGTAAATGTCCCAATGCTTATTGTTGGGTTTCAGATGATATCACAACATTCTCTAGGCCAATAGTAGTTAATTCAGATACATTTATATTGTTAAAATGTAGATTTTTATTGTGATACAAGACGTTAATTGATCTAGTCGCTCAGAAATGATCAGGTTCAGCATTTGTGAAGTTCACTTTTGGATACTTCAATAGGGAAAACTGGCTCTTGCCCCCATCTGAGAGTATGACATCCACCCTGGAGCCCTGGTGGTGAAGAGGAGGAGATGGAGGGGCTGAGGAGGCTGGTGTTTGTGCTGCTGCGGTAGTGCATTGATATGAATGGCTTAAGAGGTGATTGGTTGAGAGGTAAAAAGAGCAAGGAGATTTTAAAAAAGTACTTTTGTCTCATCATTTTGACCAGGTCTGGTGAAACTAATTTGAGTCACTTGTTTTATAGATGTTTTTTTCTTAAATCAAATGATGGATGGATGGATTAAACTTGAAGAAGAAAGGTGCAGAGGCCAGATGAATTTGGGTTAATGCCTTTCTATTTATAATTAAGATTTCATACACGTATGCCTGCTCCATTAAGGTCTTTTTAATGTCAGCCAAAATAACGATTAATATGCGTTTAAATTTAAATTAGGTGGAAAGCAGTCCCAAAACTGGACCACCTCCTTGAAGTCACCTTCCCGAAGACGCCACAGGGACGTCGTGGTCTCCTCTGTCTCTGCTCTGCTCGTGATGTGATTGTTATAGATCCAGTTTGTGCTAAGCCTCGTTAGCTTCAGCTCGAAGATTAGCCCAGGAACCAAATCCGTGTCCACACATTACATTCCATAATGTCGGAATCGTCCCTAACAACCAGACGGAGACATGTCCAAGTGAAAGGAGGATGAAGGAGTGGAGGTGTAGAATGGACTGGTTAAATTTAGTAAAGCAGTATGGTTTTTTTTGTTGCCAGGTCTGCAGAAGATACATATTACTCAGGTTAAAATGCATCTCCTAAAAGTGATGTTAATTTAAATACACCCCAAAGTATAATGCCGTTGTAACATAGACTATATAAAGAAGTGGACTAAGTGAGTGTGACGTCACCCAAAGCGCTCAGCTCCCGTCAAATGAAGCTAATCGAGCCGAGTTCTATATTTGGAATTCTGACCATGAGTATCATAGCAACCAAAGAACCAATCCGGTGCAAGGCTGTCGAAGGTAACGCCCCTTCCTGCCTCACTGCTGGTTTAGGGGAGTAGCTTAACAACGCTGTCAATCAAACCTGTTGCTAATGCTACCGGGAGCGACCTCGGGGAAAGAAGGTGCCTGATTTGTCTCTCATTAATGTTCATATCTTGATTTAGGGACACAATAGCAGAATAATCACGTAGAGCGGGTTAATACGAACATTTTAAGACAAAAATAACGAGTCTGACAGCAGCAGCTACAGACAGAGGGGGGACAGTTTTCTAATGTAAAGTGAAGCGCACCCAAGATCACTTCCTATCTGAAACGTGGCGGCTAACAGGTTAGCTCTGTCCATTGATACATACAGTCTATATGTTGTAATCATGGCTGTGTGTGAAATATCGACAGAGGAATATGCTGCAGTCCACTTCATTTTAAAACCTTCCCTCAACAGGCTGAAATGTTTAATATCGACAGTTTGAGGTTTGGAAATTAAAAGTGCACTGCTTAACTTTTATTGTACTTTTATGGAGATAGATAAAGTTAATGCCATACTGTGGAACTTTCTTGGCAAAGCAATAACATCTCCTTGGCGGACACTTTACCGGATAAGTTACATGGTGCACTTTTAAGCTAATTGAATAAAGTTTTATTTAGTTTTAAGAAGTGAACTGGGCTGAAATAAGGAAGTTTTAGTTTGGAAAGCTGCAAATCAGTGAATAATTTTACATTTATTTGGACTTATCCCACAAATTGACCTGACACACATGATATTTTGTGATGTATCGATACTGATAAAGTATAAAAAGATGCTTAAAATATCAAGAAAAAATATTAAAATGCAGTTTTGATCTTGGATGGAGTGACAATCATATACACCAAGTTAAATTCTGTATGGTGTTGGAGCTTCAATGGATTTTACTACAAATCACTTTGGTCTCGGTACTGGATCAGTACTGTGATACTTGCCGTATTATTACTGCATTCTGTATTGAAACAGCTTACACAGAAATAGCACTTCATACCAGTGGCTTAAAGCTGACCTATAGTGCTCGTGTCTGCTATATCGTTATAATCTATGCCACCCCTGGATCATTATGTTATAATTTGCACATTTAAAATCGCAATATTCATCTTAAACAACTTAATAAAAGAAACAATTTCGCTGACTTATGCGTTAGAAAACTGTGGAGCCCAATAGGAGCCGATGTTGCCATAAACTTCATCACAACAAAGCGCCGTCTTGTTTCATTTGTACCAAAATGACGACGCGACACTGCTGAGTCCTGCATGTATCACTAATTAAGAAAATAAAACTAGAGAATGAAGTGAGTACAGCACAGTGGGCGTGTACCAGTGGAGGTGAAAACGGGGATTGATCAGCAATATGGCGTCTTGAAAATAAGCGATTAAACCCGACGCGCCCAAACTTTTTTTTAATTGAGGGTCATATTTCAAAACATATTCGAAGCGGAGGGCCACACACCGGTGATTAATGCAGTGTGGCGCTTTAAACACAGCTTTGACAGAGCCGCTGTGGATTAATAAGGCTTGAAACATATTTATTTTAGGTCTGTATTACACTGCGATGTGATGTTTGAGGATATAGTTGTAGAAATTGTTTAATTTGCTGTTAAAAGTTCTGCTTATGATCAACTGGGCCGGTTCAGCAGGAGGTCTGGGGGCCAATAAAAGCTTGTCTGAGGGCTGCATTTGGCCCCCGAGCCATAGTTTGGACACTCCTGGATTAAACAATACTTTAACACACACGAATCACTCCAAATATAACTTCAAGTGAATAAACGGTGAGGGGAAACTACTATAATATGGTTAAAAGCTTTGAAAAGTGGATTTTGAGGATACGTCTGCTTACCCTATACCTTGTTTGCTCGTATTTGTGAAGTGTGTCAGTAGAAGGTGGACAGTATATCTGGAGAAATGCTAATGTTACAGTGGACGGGTTTAGCGCTGGTCACTGGAGCCTGCTCATGTCTTTCAGCACATCCAATCTCCACAGCTAACCTAGCTCGACTAAGCCTGTCTAAGCTCTCCCGTCTCCTGTCTGTGTCTGTGTCTACTCAACCCTCCAATGCAGACCCACCCTCTAACCGCATGCTCCCAGCTCCCTCCTCTCCCCTGGTCTGCTCCCTTTGTCTTGTCCACCAAAAGTAGGTATAAAGGGCCAATCTAACGCAGTTTTTTAATCTATGTTATAATCATCAAGCTCATCCAAAACAGACCTGGAGTTGTGTTTTGTTTCATTCACACATGTTTAACACACATCTTGCGTATTTAGGCCGAGTTCTTCTCTCAAACTGAAAACTGTTCCACCTTGTGATGTCATGTGATCATACAGGAAGTGCTCCATTGTGCTTTTAAAGTCCATACACCTTCACTAGAATCATCTGGAAAATTTCAGCCCTGGGTTTGTCAATCTCTACTGAACTAAAGGTAAAATAGTAGATGTCAATATGAAAACTACCTCTTCTTGACATCATAAGGTGCAGGAACAGAGCATTTTGAGCTTTGGAGATGTAGACAGCTCAGTAATGCAGAGTTACTCAAACGTGTGAATGAAACAAAACACAACTCCAGGTGTGTTTTTGAGGAGGTAACAACATACTAACATAGCTTAAAGCTCACGTTAGTCAGCTCTGTTTAACACAGGACCTTTAATCTAGGCAAAAGTCATTAGTAGCTACTTCAGTGTCATTTTCAACTACATTCCACTTAAGTAAATGTTGTGGCCTTAAAGATGCACTATGTAGGCTTTCTGGTGTCTGTCCCCTGCTTACATTGTCTCGTGAAAACTGTATAGAGCTTATGCACATGACATCACAACTCAGTATTTATGGTGAGTTCTTTTTGTTTGCAAAAGTGATGGGATTTGGGGGCAGTATTTGAGCAGTAGACGACTGAATAAATCCTTTTTATGGCAAATTATTGGTACATTCTGCTGTTTATTTGTTGCAGCTCATGTCTTTTATTGAAACAGTCTATTTAAAATGGTTTACAGTGTTTCCTCACTATAATGAACTTCACCTTTCGTGGCCTCTCTGTTTCGTGAATTTTTTTAGTGCAGTTTTGCATGCTTTTTCTAGAGCGGATGAACGTGCAGTGTGTTCTGCTTCCTGATTGGCTGAGGGACTGTAGACCATTGTGTTCTGCGTCCTGATTGGCTGAGGGACTGTAGACCATTGTGTTCTGCGTCCTGATTGGCTGAGGGACTGTAGACCATTGTGTTCTGCGTCCTGATTGGCTGAGGGACTGTAGACCATTGTCCATCAGTCTCCTGTACAGTACAGAATGTGTCAGACAAATTTACATAAATGTTGGATCGCAGTGTGATTCATAAGTGCTGTATATTTACAAGTTTTCTCCCCGACAAAACCCACAATGTCGATGAAACGTTCTGCACCGCCGAAGGTTTGAACTTTGAGAGAAAGAGAGAAATGTGAGAAAATGTTAATGCCTGTGTGAGAAAAGTGTATACAGTGTGTGGTGAGGGGTTTTACAGCCTTAAAACATATATAATAATTGTAAAAAATAAAGCTGACTACTTCGCGGATTTCGCCTATTGTGGGTTATTTTTAGAACATAACCCCCGAGATAAACGAGGGACCTCTGTACTTGGATTATCTTGCATTAGTAGCATAAAGTAAGTTCAATATTACCGTTTATCACAAGATTTCTCTGTAGCGATATGCTATGCTACGTGCTTCAAAATGTGTTATCGTCACAGGCCTGATCACAAACTCTGGAGCTTTATTAGTGAGTCTCTACATCATGTTGGTGTCAGTGGTTAGTAACGTCTTGTCTGTGGTGCTGTTCATAGTTCTGCCTCAGTGCCAGTCAAAGTGCCAAAATATTGAGGGTCAGTTTTGAGGGTTGAGGGTCAGAACACATGAGTTAGCCTTGTTGGTTTTTTTGGAGTGTTAGGACAAAAGTTTTTTCAGACTTATTTGGTCAGATCTCTTACGCAAAACAATCAAGGTCGTACCCAGATCAGACATGCGCTAGGTTTAAACTATCTGCTACTACGACAACTGCAGTGTCTATTTGACCAAAGCTCGGTCTTAATGCCATGTTACAAGCTCACAGTCTAAGTATTCAGTTTAATCGCAGATAGAAGAGTCATTAAAGAGCCATTGCGTAACATTTAAGCAAAGTGGCTAAGCTTGCTCATGGTTAGGACACAGGTTGTTCAAGGTAAATTCAGCGACAGAAACATCTATAGTGAAATAAAAGGGTCTAAAATGGCTGAAATGTTACACAGTGAGGCTTTATGTGGATAGATTTTGGTGCTTAGACCTTAGAGGTATTGTTGAGGAGAAAAGAAAGAATGTAATCTATGTAAAGGACATTATGGAGATGCTGAGGAGGCTAATGTTTCTGCTGCTGTGGTAAAGAAGCAAAACTTGTAGGTGATTGGTTGAGAGGCAAAGATGATGTTTAGATCATGCACGTTTAATGACTTCAACATTAGACTAAAGATGCACAGTACAGCTTTTTCAGTTTTGATCCAGATTTCGATAGTATTGATTTAAATACAGTATGTGCTGTTTCCCAATCTCAGTCGATACCAGTGCGGGGACTGAAAACTGCATTTATTTTCTTTATACGAAAATAAAATAAGACAAAGCCAGTCCAAATGTCTTATGTGAATGTTATTTATCTCTCAAGTCACTACAAAACACCGTTGTATGGATAAAAAATCAAACATTCGCACTATGACGAGGTCTGTGTGGCAGGGTGCAGAGGTCAGAGGTCAGTGTGGCAAAGTGTAGAGGTCAGAGGTCAGTGTGGCAAAGTGTAGAGGTCAGAGATCAGTGTGGCAAAGTGTAGAGGTCAGAGATCAGTGTGGCAGGGTGCAGAGGTCAGAGATCAGTGTGGCAGGGTGCAGAGGTCAGAGGTCAGTGTGGCAAAGTGTAGAGGTCAGAGATCAGAGTGGCAGGGTGCAGAGGTCAGAGATCAGTGTGGCAGGGTGCAGAGGTCAGAGATCAGTGTGGCAAAGTGTAGAGGTCAGAGATCAGTGTGGCAGGGTGCAGAGGTCAGTGTGGCAGGGTGCAGAGGTCAGAGATCAGTGTGTGGCAGGTGCAGAGGTCAGAGATCAGTGTGGCAAAGTGTAGAGGTCAGAGATCAGTGTGGCAGGGTGCAGATCAGTGTGGCAGGGTGCAGAGGTCAGTGTGGCAGGGTGCAGAGGTCAGAGATCAGTGTGGCAAGTGTAGAGGTCAGAGATCCATGTGGCAAAGTGTAGAGGTCAGAGGTCAGTGTGGCAGGTGCAGAGGTCAGAGATCAGTGTGGCAAAGTGTAGAGGTCAGAGATCAGTGTGGCAGGGTGCAGAGATCAGTGTGGCAGGGTGCAGAGGTCAGTGTGGCAGGGTGCAGAGGTCAGAGATCAGTGTGGCAAAGTGTAGAGGTCAGAGATCCATGTGGCAAAGTGTAGAGGTCAGAGGTCATTGTGGCAGGGTGCAGAGGTCAGAGATCAGTGTGGCAGGGTGCAGAGGTCAGAGATCAGTGTGGCAAAGTGTAGAGGTCAGAGGTCAGTGTGGCAAAGTGTAGAGGTCAGAGGTCAGTGTGGCAAAGTGTAGAGGTCAGAGGTCAGTGTGGCAGGGTGCAGAGGTCAGAGATCCATGAGGCAAAGTGTAGAGGTCAGTGTGGTAAAGGTCAGTGTGGCAGGGCACAGAAATCAGAGGTCAGAATGGCAGGACGCAGAAATCAGTGTGGCAACTGCAGAGGTTAGTGTGGCAGAGGTCAGAGGTCAATATGGCCGGGCACAGAGGTCAGTCTAACAGGCAGCATTGATTGTAATAACTTTCAAGTCTTTCTGGACCCGTGCGAGTCCCAAACTGCACCTTATTTGCTGTTAGCGTACACCCGGCATTATTTGGCCAGCTTACTTAGCGTGACATGAAAAACTAGTAGACACAACACTAATTCTTTGAGGAGCCTAGTTGTCTTTTTAGTGAAAGACTCTGCTATGTGCCATGCCGTGACATTATTATCCCAGCCCTATGTAGAGATATCGAATATTCCAGACGAGGGTTGTCCAAAAAATCTGTACAAATACCTATTGATAATAAACCTAGTATTGGAACGAGCGACTCATTTGTTAACTCACAAGTGCAGTGTTGATCTTTTTCAGATTTAGTACAAGGCTACATGGTAAAAACTACTACTGAAATTGGTATTGAGCGAGCATTAGTATCGTGACAACACCGTTCCAGAGTGTTCCAGTATCAACGCCTGACTTTTGACTCTACACTACTTCCCTCTGCAGTAGCTCCTCTTTCTAATCTGCTTTTCTCCGCCCCTCGGCTCACTTGTGCATGCTGTACCTGGCTCTCCGGTCGGCCCTTATCTCCCTCCCTGAAACTGAGCGCTCTTGTTTCTTGGCTCTTTTACTAAAACTCTTTCGTTCTCAGAAAGTTTAGCCTTGGACTTTCCCCCCGCTTGGCCCTCTGCAGCGGATTATCGGGTTTGAGTTACTGGTCAGTCCGGGTTAGAGTTGTCACGGTGCCACTAGATACAAACGGTGGCAGCCAATGACAAACTCTACAAATGTGTGAACAAGGAAACCAACACCTGCTATTTGAACTTGTTACCAATCCACAGCCTATTATTCTGTCAGTCAATATAACCCTAGATGGAGGATGTCATTCATTGCGTAACATTTCAGCAGAGTTTTAAGTCATGGCTAAGAAGAGGCAAGCTTGCTCAGGATTAAGAGTTATCTGTTAGTCTACAATGGCTGAAATGCTACACAGTGAGGCTTTAAATGGAATTGATTTTGCTGTGTGTAGACCTTAAAGATGTTGAGGAGAACAGAGAGAATGTAATTTACTGTATATAAAGGACATTGTGAAGATACTGAGGAGGCTAATGTTTCTTCTGCTATGGGAAAGAATATGGGCTTCAAAACTCGTAGGTGATTGGTTGAGAGGCATAAGTGTCTGGCTGTGATTGGCTGATGTCATAAGATCTATGAATACACTAAAAACTATGAATTGCTGTATTAGATAGTATAGTAATTAATTTTTCTTCCTCGAAAGTGTGATGTCTGCTCCAAACCTCATGCTTTTACTGAGGTTTGACTGTAGATTAGAAATTACATAATCTCGATCTTGATTAAAATTTTGTGACAAATCCCTTATTATATGCTTCAGAAGGTACGTTTTGTAGGGAATCCTCATGTGTTAGCATAAATCCCACACAGAAACGCAGTCATTTCTCCAGATGAAGGACGCAGAGTGAAGCATGGTGAGGTAGAGTGAAGCATGGTGACATGGCGGCTGATTTCGCTGAGGTCTGAAGGACGTGTGCGTTGCTGCTTTGATGACTCCATCTCATATGGGCTTTTATGGCAGCGCTCTGCAGGCATATCGACTCACAGTGCTGACCAAGCATGTTCTAACATCAGGAGCAGAGGAGCAGAGCACTGATCTGTGGACCAGTGAACACCTCCACTTAGGCTCTGACTCACAATGGCACTGTGCGAGGTCTTGAAGGGGACATATGCAAAAGGGACTTAAAAAACAAACACATTTGGCCAATCTGACCATTGAAAATAATTTCTGTTTATAAGATCATCTTTTTCCACGCACTCAGAATTCCTGTGTTGCATTTTTTCCCAGATTGTTGCGTCATAGATTGGAAACCCCTTAGTCTCCTGCAAAGGTTTAAATACATAAACCGTCTTTAAACACAGAAATATATTAGCATGAGGCCCCGTTGTGAAATGGTTGTTAAAGAGCTTTTTTTTTTTCATGGTCCATGCTTATTGTTGACAACAGAGGGAGCTCAAACACAAATCTACTGGTGTGATTTCATAAAGACAAGTCATTTATTGAACGATAAACACTGGCACGTAGATTACGAGATGCTCTGAAGAGAGGGAATCATCAAATGTTTAGAGAGAAAATATTTCAACCACCGTTTTTCAAACTTTTCACACCATGTACCACCAATAAAATATGTGCCTGTGTGAGCGCCATCCGGGACAAACCACATGGTGAGACAGGTATGGATATTGATGCTAAATCAATCAAATACAAGTAGGAGCGTGCATTTCTCAAGTACCTGACCATCCAGAGAGTACTGGCTGTGAAGAGGAGGAGATGGAGAGGAGAGACAGTGCATTTATGGGAGTAGTGATTGATAGCTAACTGTAGCAGGCTGTGATTGGCTGACTTTGACAAACAGGAGAATGTCGTGCTCCCCTAATGTAATTTCCAGCATTTTGGTAGTTTTTAGAGGAGTTTTTCTTTTCTTTTTTTAACCTAACTGCTCTAATAGGTGGCAGTAAAAGTTTCTAATTTGATATCCAATAATACATCAAAGTGTAGACACATTTTCAAGGACAATATATACATTCTCCAGGACATTTAGCCTTTTTTCTCATGTGCAATCTCCCTGTCTGGAAAACAGGCCAATCATTTTCTAGGTTTTCCATAATTTCCAGGACACGTGCGAACCCTGACACTACATACTTCTCACTTGAAGTACTGACTGTTGTATGGTAGTTGCTCCATGCCGCATTTCTGTTGTTTCTCTACTTGAAAATCAAACTAATTTTAGTCTTGTGCCCAGCCCAACTGTCTTTCTAAATGATATCTTTGTAGCAGAGAGCCTTGTTCTGCCTTCCCCCTGTAAACGTCTTGTGTGCGTTTGATCATCCTCACTCACTGAAAAACATATTTACAACTGACAGCTGCACACATCTCACATTCATTAGAGGAGGCTATTTCTGGATTTTTTTTTTTTTTTTTTTTTTTGAATTGAAAAGAGAAGATATGAGAAGAGAAAGGTGGTGTAGGCGAGGGGTGTATGTTGTTGTTAATATGCAAATGACACTTTTGAAGATATCTCTCTTTAGTGTTATGTCTAAGTATTAATGACGCAGCACCTGAGCTTAAACGGTTTGCAGTAGTCCAATTATTTTTAAGCACATATCACAATCTTAAGAGGCCAGAGCAGTTTTGTACCATCACTGTAAAGCCAACAACAACTAGCATCCTTTAAACTGTTGAAAAAGTCCAAGGATCAGTCTAAACGTTTCCCTTGGCCAGCGTCGCTAATAGTCATGCTCGTCAGCCTATAATGTACCTTTAATAGCCCAAATGGAGTCTTAACAAGTTACAGCTTGATTTCCAAACGTGTTACGCAGTGACTTTGTGCCATTGAGCAGAGTCCGGGCTGGTTCACAGCGCAGCGTTGGACCCCAGCCAGGCAAGGGAGACGCACGATTTATGGTCGTCCACTTAGCAGGCAGTGTTCTAGACAAAAGTGCTCACACAGGGGACCAATCTACCGCTGTTACTCAAAGAAGAAATACAGTGACAGAGAGGTTAGAAGAAGGCTACGGTAAGGATTACTCTGCAAAAAACAAAAATGCTTCATCATCCAAGAGGTTCTGCCAATGTAAATACTTCCCGAATCTTAAGTACTAGTGCTATTGAGGCCAATGTTTTCGATTTAATATCATTTGTCATTCTTTTCTGTCAACTTAGAATAATGCACTATATATCTGACCACTACATTTCTTCAGACGAAACACCTGGAGATGGCCGTGCAAAGCAGAGACTATGGAATGGACATAGCTAACCTGCTAGCCTCCACGTTTCAGATAGGAAGTGATCATGGGCACGCTTCCAACTCCATCGACTCCATCGGCTCCAATTCATTTTACATTAGAAAACTGTCGCCCCTCTCTCTGTAACTGCTGCTGTCAGGCTCGTCATTTCGGTCTTAAATGTTGGTATTAACCTGCTCTACATGATCATTGTGGTTTTATTCCGCTATTTTGTCCGTGATTCAAGATATGAACATTATTAACAGACCAATCAGGTGCCTTCTTTCTCCGAGGTCGTTCTTGTCGGTAAAAGGTTTTGATCGACAGCGTTGCTATGCAGAGACGCTACCTTTAGCAGCCTCGCTCTGGATTAGCTCTTTGGTTGCTATGATGCTCGCGGCCAGAATTCCAAATACGAGCTCTAAACTGGCCCCGATAACTTCTAGCCTCGATGAGCTTCATTTGACCGGAGCCGAACGTGACGTCACTCTCTCTTAGTTCACTTCTTTATACAGTTTGTGGCGTGAAGCAATTGGAACTTAGCAAGAACAATAGCTGCTAGCGTTCCAGTGGATTAGCTGCCCAGTGAAGCCAATTTAAACAATGAAATCATGCAAAGGAGTCTGATTAAAAGTGTATTGACTTTAAAAACATGGAGGAGCTTCATGGCCTTCCACATATACCAGTAGGATGTGAGGGTTTGGGAGACAGACTAAATATATGGCATTACTTAATCACGTGCTACTGAAGTTCACCGGAGCGTCATTGGTTGAGCGGTGAGATCCACTGACCCACAGGCTAGCAGTATGATGCTAGCTCTAACAGATGAATGCTGCCGTTGTGTTCTTGGGCAAGACACTCAACCCGCCTCGCCCCCGGTGCGTACACTGGTGGTTGAATGTGTGAGTGATTCTTTGACGTAAAGTGCTTTGAAGGTGGAAAAAAAGTTGTACTGGTTAGCTGAGACTAGCGCTACATGCTAGTGGACAGTTCCAGTGGTCAAAAATCTCCATGAATCTCTGCTTTAAAAGATAAAAGTTAGTTGAATCCTGGGGTACAAAAATCTGCAAAACTCCAAAATGAACTTGCCTACATCACCATAGATTTAAAGAAGGGGGTATTGTAACTAATTAACTAAAGTAACTAACTAGATGAAAGAAGAAACACAACTCACTAATTCATTTCTCCACTCATGGTGCAGTTTTTAATCCTGATAATGAGAGTCTTTGGACACCTGAGTGGTGCTGGCGGCGGCTGCATGCTGTGTGTATAGGACAAGTTCATTATCACTTTGAGCTGGTGATCAGTGCCGCTCACACGTACCCAGAGAGATCGCGCCCGTGTCCCCGAATACCCCCTCCAGTGTGCTGCTCCACATCTGTTTATGCTTTCATGTATGTGGTGGGAGTTTTAATGAGGGACCACTACCCCGCCTCGGTTATGTTCAAGGTCACTGTATTTGTCACAACAACTTGTAACCATGTCAATATTATCAATGTCATCAACGTTGGCCTTGTCCCAACACACGTACTTCTCTTTGCAATTATAGCAAGTGTGGAGCGATACAGACTTCAGGCAAGTATATTCCCCACAGTGCGTTTCACTGGACTGTTTTGTAATAGTGCTTGTTACACTGTTGGATGATTTGCCTCACCTTGTTTACAACATGATTTGCTAAATACTTCAATTATTATTTTTACCAGCCCTCTGCCTTTTTGTTCTTTCAGAAAATGCACACTTTACTGAAGTGCGTAGTGTGGCTATGGGGGACAGGGCATAGAAATCATAGAAGCTGCACAAAGGCTTGTCAAATGTGACGTGAGCAACAGCAACAGATGTCATCCCAAGATGGCCGCCACGTCAGAGAGACACAAAGAGAGACTTTAGTTTCTTTATTTGGTCATTCTATTTCTATAAACAACGAAGTAAGAAAAAGGATCATCCTTTCATGAGTAAAGTTCACTGCACTGAATTTACAGCTTCAGATGTGTTAGTTTAGCCGAGCTAACAACCAATAAATGTAAATGTAACTGTTACAATGTAAAAAAAAAACATTTATATTGCCCACTCCAGTTGTCAAGTCGAAAAAAACAATGACCAGTGTATTACAGTAAAGATTCATTAAATTTATAAATACAAGAACAGTGAGCCAAAATGAGCCATCAGCCAAAGTGAGGATCCAAATAAGTGAATTTACTAACTCTGACACTTGCTACATTAACAGGTAATAAACCAATGTTTTGAGAGAGAATTTCTGCTTCTGCATTAGTGCCATGTAGCACGTTAGCAACATTAGCATAACGGAGCAGCTCAGTGCATTTGTAACTATAGGCAAAACAACACAAGAACGATCAGTAAAAATATCAGTCAGTAATATTAACTGTCAAATATCAAAGTTTATGCATTTGCAGGACACCGCCATGTTGGATTTTTTTAACTCAGACTCTGAAATGTTCAGAGTTTCCGAGTAGAAATTCCGAGATCACTGCGCATTCCGACCTCCAAAGACAACTGGAAGGCACTATAAGGCCTACAGCGAGAGAGAGGAGGAGGCAAAGTAGGAAGCTTATAAGCAAAGAGGCACAGTCACAGGCCTTGCTTCACAGTGAGCAGGAGTTGTCCGAACTTAAGTCCTACCAGGACAGAGAGGAGGCCGAGGAGAAGGTCTACCAACAGCAGGAGGAAGAGTGGAGGGCCAATGAAAACACCTTGCTCCAGGACAGAAAAAAAATGGTGTCCCCAGGTATGATTTATAGCAAAAGAAAAATTCTATTCAAAAAGCAAGTGTCAAATTTAAGCCCATCAAAAAGCCTGCTCACACGTGTGGAAGTGTCTTTGGATGAACCTCCAAATCAGTCTGAGGAGGAGAAGCCTGAAGAAGCTCCTAGTTAACTAATATAACCACAGTCAAAGAGGCCAAGGATCCAAAAAGGTTTTAGAGTGAGTACCTGTAACAAAGGGGAGGTAAGGTGGACCCAAATGCAGCACAAAGAGACAAAAACAGATCAGGTTTATTAAACAAAAACAGATACAGAGCCTGCAACAAAAACAGATTCAGAACCTGCATGTCGTGTCCGGTGGGTCCTTTTAAAGGGGTGCTGCCACAGGTGGAAGGTCTTGATTGGCCAGGCTCCTGATTGTTGGTCCAATCAGACGCAGGACCCTGCTGTCAATCAGCCGCCAGCTGGAGCACACTAGGAGAGGTCCAGAGATGAGGAGCTGGAGGCATGGGGCCGTAACAAACGACAAGAACGAAAATAACAGCAACAAACTCAAGACAAAACTCACTCAAGAATCCAACAACCTAAACTGAACAAACACAGAACATACAAGCTGCCCCCCTGATTAGCAATTGGCATCAGGCGTGGGGAAAACAAGGGAGGCGGCAAACGAGAATGGGAGGAGGGAGTTTTTGGTCAGGACAAAGAAGAAAGAGAGAAGAGCAGGTTCAGCAGAGGAGGAAGCCAAGGAGAAGGCCTACAGAAGAGAGCTGGTGGAAAAGGCCTGGTTCAAAGAAAGAAAGGAGCTGGTGGAAAGAGAGGTGAGGTTCTCCAAAACTGAGGCCTTGAAAGACACAAACCAGCAAACACCAAGCGGAGTGAAGGCCAAAGTACAAGCCTGACTCGCGGAGAAAGCAGAGATCATGGAGTTCAAGGAGACAGCAAAAAAAGCAAAGGGTCAAATTTAAGCATGTCAAAAAACAGAAGAAAACCAAGGACCATGAGAGGAGAAAGACAAAGTTTTTGTTCATGAAGTTTCTCAAAGTGGACAAAATCAGTACCTGCTCACATGTGTGGAAGTGTCTTTGGATGAACCTCCTAATCAGGCTGAGGAGGAGAAGAAAACTGAGGAAGAGAAGCCTGAAGAAGCTCGTCGGCATATGAGTGGAAGCTGAGTCCGTGTTTTTGTATGAATTGTCCGAGGGGGAGCCTGTAAATGATAAAACAGAAGTGGAGCAAGCACAGAACCTTGTGGTACACCCTAGTGCAAGAGAGAAGAAGGTGAGCAGGAGCCATTGAGGGAAATGAACTGTTGTCTGCTGGAAAGGTATGAGTCTGCAGCTCTGAGTAGGTCATTTTGGTTTCATGAGTGCCGTTTCGTTGTTATGAGGGTCTGAATCCTGATTGGAATGGTTCATAGAGCTCGTGGTTGAGCTTTTCTTCTGTGACCAAGCTAAACCAACCACCAACTATGTGATCGGCTCTACTCTGGTCATAGAGACTTCGATGGCAATAAAAAATGCAGCAAAAATATTTTAATCTCTATATAATTATTCTGTGTTCGTGGTGCTGAGTAAATGGGGATGTATTTTAGACATTTGCAGTGACATCATGCTGGGGATGTACTTACATGCATGTCTATGGTGGAATGCTCAGCAGTTACCATGGTGACGCAATACAGACATTAGCAAACATGGTCAAAGTTTTAAGATACTCTTCAGACAGAGCAGTACCTACAGAGCTGGGGGCGAAAGTATCAATACAAAAATATTATTAAATCAAGTTGTTGTGATGGTTTGAAGTGATTGTTAAATGTTGATTCAGTGCAGTTCAAGCTCTAGTCTCAAACTTTTTTTTTTTTTTTTTTCATACATCTAGGCCTACATCAGTATAAATCAAACAATGTGGCTGTTGTGGTCTTAAGTTTGCTAGTAATGCTTGGAGAGAATTTCAGCCTAATGTCCTTAATAGCATTGAATTTGAGCAGTGAATGGAAATCCTTTTATATTTTTGCATTTGTGGAGTTTAGTGTCCCATTTTGTGGAATTTGTCTTCTGCATTTGACCCATTCTTCAACCGCTGCTATTGGGGTAACCTGTCAGGAGCAGCTGGCAATCGGAGAGACATCTCCTTGAGCTAGGATCTTGGTCAGGAGTTTCTAGCTTCTTGCATGTTGAGATATGGTTTTATAGAAGTTTTGGATGTTCCCATTTGATATTTCTCACTAAACTCCTGTATATCTAATAACCTACATAACATAACTAGATCTATTTTGTATTTTGCAGACTTGGTTTGTTGAGCGCTTGCTGTAGCCATTTTTCTTGGTCCAGATTCAGTCCAAAGTGGTGCCAGCTCTTGTCCATGCTAATCCAAATCCGACACAGTATATTGAGAGCCCTAAACTCTTCAATCGATCAACCGGCGTATTTTGGCCCTCTCTGCTCGCCGTATATTGCCATCTTGTATTCGCTCCATAGAAGGATTATTTACGCTTTGGGATATCTACTGCTGAGGTACATGTCCGGCCGGAGGGGGGGGGGGGGCGCTAATAAAAGACGAAATATTTACTCGCTACGTTTTATTGCCATGGGAATGATGCTTTGTGCATTTCTGTCGGCCTTATTTATGACCTGTATTTACGGTCACTTGAGAAAGCCAATGGCGGATGGTTAATATATTGTCCAATGTGCCGTGCGTTCTACTGCCTGTACCTACCGCCCTGCTAGCATCCTTGTTAGGGCAAACTGGTAATAGGTTGCGTTCACATTATGTAATAAAATGATATAGTTTAAAATTGAGGGTTAAGACGCCCATATGACGCTGTTTTCTTATGTTTTAATGTTGTTTCTTCATCAAGAACATACCTGAAGATGTGTTTTGTTTCACTCACTCATGTTTAACACGTAAACCCTGCATATTTGAGTTCTTCTCTTAAACAGGAAACAGTCTGTTCCACCTTGTGATGTCATGTTGCGATACAGGAAGTGCTACACCTTCACTCATTTGGATGATTTCTTTCAAATTGCTGATCTCTACTGACATCACAAGGTAGAACAGAGCTGGAGATGTAGTCAGACTAATAAAAAAGTAACTCAAACATGTGTGAATGATACAAAACATAAATCTCGGTGTGTTTTTGATGAGGTAATCAAACATTCTAACACAGCTTAAACCTCACAAGAGTCAGTCTGGTTTGTGGTGAATATCTTTGTAATTACACTGTCAATCTACTGGACACACACACACAAAAATGGCACAAAGTTCAGTGTCTTCTCTGTCAGCAGCAACTATTTTTTGCTTGCTAATCCTTGCAGTACTACTATAACTGGATTGGGCGATATTGTGAGGTATCTTGACACAAGCCAATTATGGTTTGTCAAGGACTGAACCACTTTCTCTCTGGTTGGATGGTGAAAGTTTTAGTTGCATGTGCCACTGTCAACCCTGGTTATTAAACATCAACTAAAGTGAAATAGTTCTTTCATTGTATGTGATTTTTATGAATTGGATTGTCGTCCGTTACCATGACAACTCACAAGAATAATATAGTGAGCCTAACAAAAAGTTTAAGGAGTTTTTTTTTTTTTTTTTTGCTTAGAATGTTCCACAGTAATGCATTGCAAACTTAACAACTCTAATACTATACTGCGGAACCTTCTGGGCAACATCTATGTAACTTTTCTGACTGTGTGTGGGTTCCAGAAAATTTACGTAGTATACCTTTAACGATTATTTTTATATTTCTATTTTTCTTCTCAATAAACTGTCATACCCCTAGAGTTATATTAGCTCCTTTTGTGAACGCGACCTATTACAATATTTAGCTAGCAGATCAAGCCAGGGCCCCAAGGAGACAGGTAAAGAGACAGCGGTGTCAAATTCAATGAGCGTCCTCGTTTGTCTGGTCGTGTCCACGTCCCAGTGCAGACCCAGGCAGCTCTCAATATACTGGACCTCTACTGGAGCATGCAGGGCAGAGCTCCCCCTGCATGGTACAGACTGCTGCTGCATGTCGCCCACAGTCACCCTCCAACCATACCCCAGACAACCAACCCGGTGCTCGACCCAAAACCGTACCCCCATCTAACGGGATAGTCCAGTATTTTGTGAAAAGGAGACAGCAACAAGGGGCAGGAAAACGGTTCTCTACAATGCATATGTGCAAGTTTGAAGGAGCAGACTGGAGCGCAGACGTATATATTGTTTTAAATAAAGCTTTAGAGACTCTATGTAAGTGAATAAGTGGCAACAGTATAGATATGTTAAGCGATGATGTCACTTCCAACAAGAAACTCAACAGCTGATTTTTTCTAGCTTTGTTTTTTTTCCTTTTTCATCAAATGAGACAATTACCTTTTAAATATGTAAATAATATAGTAATAATCTAGCATAACATAGGATTACCAGTGTGTAGCCTAGCCTAGCTTCTTACCTCATCCTCCTTGTATACTTTATATACTTATAACACTGGCAGCTTTAAACGACTGCAATCTCTTGTTAACGTGAAAAAAGAGGAAATTGTAAATGTTTTCACTCAGCTGATGGACCCGGAAGTGACGCCACACTTAACAACTCTACGGAAAAGGCCTAAAATTAAAGTATCAAACCATTCAAATTCAGAATATACAGCCTACGATCTGCAACTGTTGGTACTATGTGATTTCAAAAGATCTTTATTTAATTATCTAGGCCCGTCGACAGTAATTTGGGGGCCCGGGGCAAGAACTCACACATGGGCCCCCCCTCTAAAATAAACGAGCAGGAGGATTCATGTTACAACAATATCACTGCGCTGCTGCAGGTCCTTTTACAATCGCTGCAGTTACAGTGAAACACAAGTCCACACCTTTAGCTAAGCTCTCGTCTGCATCTCCAAACTGCACAAAAACGTTCCACAACAGGGACATAGTAAGTTCCTTGGTAAACAATGTGTAGCTTTACAAAATACTGAACTATCCATGGGAGCATGAGTAGTCACCAGAATGGGACCACAGCAAAGGCATGAGCAGTTCACAATGATGAGAGCAATGGAGTGTCCTGGAGGAGACTTTCAAACAGAAGGAATCTACAAAAATGCAAATACTCAGATACTGTTTACTCATTCAGCGACGTCCAATGTGGAATGAAGTGTAAATGATCATAAAAATGACCAAGTTTTGTCCAACCAACATTTTCTTGCAATCTTGACATTAAAAAATAGATGTAATCGAAGTTATCTTATCGTCTCCTCTTTGACAGTCCATTGGGAACAGGCTAGGATGGGCTAAATAATACAAGACCATCATGCGGGTTCATAGATACTATTTATGATTTACAAATGAGCTTGGGTCTCTCGTTCGACGATTCAAGCATGGCTGTCTGCTACCTTCAGCTCACAACATGTTTGAAACTTCCAGTGAAATCTTTTGGGGGGAGCAGCCAAATCTCGATTGAAGACCACGTTTGCCACAAGACTTTGGGACATGGATTTTGGATGGTATCCTAATGGAGCCATTTAAATCAAACCATTCTTCATATGGATGATGTTTACATTCAATTCATACAACGCTCTACTTTAAAAAATGTCTTTCCTAACTGCTTTTACCCAGAATTTGAATGCATACTTTGCCAGACCACTCCACACAGTGTAACACCTAGTTGCACTGTTTCTTTCTTCTCCACTCACTTTCCCAGCATGCATGTGTTCAGCCAGCTCCGTCCACTGTGACTGACTTGGCCACGCCTCTGCTTCTCTCCGCCCCCTCAGGTATCATGACAAACAGGAAGTGACCAGTAACTTCCTGGGCGCCATGTGGCTCATCTCCATCACCTTCCTGTCCATCGGCTACGGAGACATGGTACCACATACTTACTGTGGCAAGGGCGTGTGCCTGCTCACCGGCATCATGGTACGTACTTTACTCTATTTACATATTGTTAGTCTGATATATGTTTGGGTGAAGCGCTGTACCTGATTATTTCTGTCTTAAAAATGTTCATTTTAAATGGTTTGCTTTGGTAAAAAGTCATTCCTCAACTTGGACCACTGCAATCTTCGCATCTTGAACACAGCGAAGAGTTTATAAGCGCTTTTTCACAACTTTCAGAGATCAGAGTTAGTAGCTGCAACAACTAGTCATAGTGCACCAATACTTCTTGGTTCACAGACAATCAAAAAAATGCTTTAAATTGAGGAAGCACACAGCTATCTCAAAGTCATTTTACAACAGAGGTGCCCAAACTTTTTTTTATCAAGGGCCACATCTCAAAACATTCAAAGCAGAGGGCCACAGACCAGTGATCAATACAGTGCGGTGCTTTAAACACAGCTTTGACAGAGCCGCTGTGTATTAATAAGGCTTTAAACACATTCATTTTAGGTCTGTATCACACTGCAATGTGATCTTTGAGGATATAGTGGTAGAAATAGTTTGATATGCTTTTAAAAGTACTGTTTATGATCAATTGGGCCGGTTCAGCAGGAGGCCTGAGGGCCCTTAAAAACTGGTCTGAGGGCCGCATTTGGCCCCCGGACCATAGTTTGGACACCCCTGTTTTACAATATACCTGTACTGGAACAAGACCCATTTTACTGCACAATGTGAAAAATATTTGTGTACAGCTCCTTTAAGCTCATTTCATTAAAGACGTGTTACTCTGAACGGAGCATGTGTTTGCTGATGATGTGTGGTGCCCCAAAGGGAGCGGGCTGCACGGCGCTGGTGGTGGCTGTGGTGGCCAGGAAGCTGGAGCTGACCAAGGCTGAGAAGCATGTCCACAACTTCATGATGGACACTCAACTCTGCAAACGAGTGAGTCCACACCACTCCCCCCGCCACTCACAACACTCTAGTTATACTAGTAGAACATAATGAAGTAAATGTAGTAAAGTACTTCATTTAAATTTGTGGATACTTTTTACTTCACTACATTTCTACTCCACTACACCTTAAGTATTTTAAGTATTTTTTATAATTGCATAAGACCTGTTGAAAAGGCCGAGGGGTTTATTTTTAACACGTTTGTAGTTTAGGCACACAAAAATTTTGAAAAAAAACTAACGATTGATTCAGTTGTTTCTGTTGAACAAAATTCAGCACAAATCTTTATCACTACATCTGAAGCCTGTAAGACCTCAAAATCTACGCAAAATAGTTTTACTTTTTACTCTTGAAGTACATTTTTAAACAGGTGCTTTAACACTTTTGCCTTTTCCATGTGATACTTTCACTTTTACTTGAGTATTTTTTATTTGCTCCAGTATCTGTACTTTTACTTAAGTAACAAAAGTGAGTACTTCTTCCACTACTGGTTATACCTATTTACTCTGCTACACTGGGGCTGTTCAGTTTGAGGTTGTGATAAGTAGAGATGAGTAAAAAACAGAGAGAAACAATATAAAACCATACAAAAAACAAGACATATACACCAGTGTTTCCACAGCTGGGAAGTGTAGCCGATGTACTGTACTGTATCTGATAAGAGTCAACGACAGTATCAGTAAGTTTTCAGAATTATTCAAAAAGCACATATATATTTAATACATTACATTTCTTAAAACAGCAGCAGTGTAACTCTTCAGGACAAAAACGGTTCCCTCACACTCCTTCATCTGGGCTCTCACACAATTATACTTTCTGATTTTGTCCCATGTACACTACCAGTCAAAAGTTTGGACACACCCTCTCATTTTTATTTTTTTTTTTTTTCATATATACAGAAGACATCAAATTTATAAAGCAAGATATGTGGAAAAATAACTGTACTATTTTTTTAATATATATATTTTCTATTCAAATCATCAAAGTATCCACCCTTTGCTTTGTCCAAAAATGTTTTAATAGAGTTATTTAACTTTTTTCTTTGCTACATAATTCCATGTATCTTGGGTCATATTTTTGATGTCTCTCATATGTTTGTAAACTGTAGAAAGTAGTGACAAAAAAGACACTGAATGAGAGGGTGACTGGTAGTGTAAATCCATGCAAAATTGGATACATTGGTTTCACTAATGCACTTTAATAATCTGGAATAAACATTTATAATGACACCTGCTCTTGTTTTTACTGTTTTAAATGGACCAGTTATTTGTTTCGTTTGCATTGTTCTATATTTTAACAGGGAGCACATGAAAAAGAGTGAGGTACTCTCATTGGCTTCTCCCTGTATAAATAAACATGAAATTACATACAAATTTTGGTCAACTAAGACACCATGGACCTATTAATCGACAAAACGACTAAAGTCCTCCAGCCCTACTACCTCCTGACTCCACAGAGGAGCACACTGGAGCGTTCAGGGTGAGCTGTCCGTGGTGCTGAAATGACTGAAGTGTCCTTTGCCCCTCACCCTCAGGTAAAGAACACAGCTGCCAATGTACTCAGGGAAACATGGCTCATCTACAAACACACCAAGCTGGTGAAGAAGATCGACCACGCCAAGGTGCGCAAACACCAGCGCAAGTTCCTCCAAGCCATTCACCAGTAAGTCCGTCTCTTATCTCTGTACTTCTGTGGAGGTACATGCAACAGTGGATACGGTGTGTGTTAGACTGGGGTCACAAAGGGTTAAAAAGGAGAGATGTATTTTTGTACTAACAATATATTCTGTATTTTAGCACTGATCAGCCATTACATTATGACAAGAGGAGTGCTCCAGTGAATTCTAGCGTCTCACTGTGTTTAGGATGTGTTGTTTAGTGTTTATTTATTTGATGATGTATTGATACTTTGCAGTGATTTCACACTTTAGATCAGTTTATTTTAATCTTTATTTGAAGGGACGATTAAGCTCAGAACATACATCATTTTAGCTAAATATTTAGTTTCCATCTGCAGTCCCTGATTAGCAAACACAGCCTGAGACGTTAAAGACAAAATACAAAATGTTTGTGTTCAGGGTCTTGTTTAGGATTTTGATTTTCAACAAAAAAAAAAAAGGTAAGACTAACTGAAAAACTGTTGGCTAATGCAGAGCTAACTCGTGACTGTAATGATATTTGAGAGTTTATTTATCTATTTGCTTATTGGAGTTTAACAGCACAAATCTGCTATTGTAGTGTCAGATTGTGTTAAAACAAACCTAACCCGACTGACAGAACTTCAGACAGAGCAGTGCCTCAAGTTAGCTTCAGCCCCTCAGGCGATGTGGACGGCATTAGCTGCAAAGTATCAATTGGCAGAGTTAGCCCTGATCCAGGCTCTTTCTGTGAACTACACCGGATCATACTGCGTAGGGGGGGGGTTTGAGTAGTGGTCACACACGTTTAGAAATAACAAAAAATATGAATACTAAGAAATATTACTCATTACTGATATTCCAGCCTCCACTCGTGCTGCTTCTTGTAGGGCAGAGAGTGAGAGCGACAGACTGAGCTAACACACAGAACTCACTGACCTTCCTAGAACAGATACGTAACAGTACTAGTATTATGCAGTTATGGACCACTATTCACACTGACTTCCTAGCAGGACTGTTTGTAGTTCACAGTACTGGGCATAAAAGGTTGCGTTCATGTGAAGTCATAACATTGTAAAGGGCCTATACTTTAAAACTGATACAGAGAAGAGCAAAATGAATTATTAAAGGAACTGTATGTAAGAGTTTTGAGTTTAAATTTCATAAACTTGACCTATCTGTGTCCCTAGATACAAAGTAAACAGGTTCACATTGAATATAGCTTTGGGCAGGTTGTCTCATTCGTTTATGTTTTATTTGTGCGTTTTGGTTTTCAAGCTGATCCAATTAGAAAGCAGAAGGAGTCTGTCGTTTGCGTTGCCAGTTTTAATGCAGAAATCCAGTTGGTTTAAACCTAAAAGGACTCTCTTTAATCTGATGGTCACTACCTAAACCCCAGCACCTGCAGCCAGGGTTACATCTGGAGGTTCTGAGTTTTCACATGAGGCTTGTCCATATTCTGAGAGTGAGAAAAACTTACAGTGGTCTCTCGTTATATCGCGGTTCACCTTTCATGGTTTCGCTGATTTTTTTTTTTTTGGTGCAGTTTTACATGCTTTTTACAGCGTATGGACGTGTGTTGTGTTCTGCGTCCTGATTGGCTGAGGGACTGTAGACCATTGTGTTCTGCGTCCTGATTGGCTGAGGGACTGAAGACCATTGTCCATCAGTCTCCTCCGTGTCTCCTGTACAGTACAGAATGTGTCAGACAAATTTACATAAATGTTGGATCGCAGTGTGACTCTTAAGTGCTGTATGTTTGCAAGTTTTCTCCCCGACAAAACCCACAATGTCGATGAAACATTCTGCACCGACAAATTTCAGAAATTTTTGGACTCAAAAGTGCTTCTGTGCACGGAGAGGCGCCTCTGTGGATAGTGAGTGAACAACACATTTAAAGGGATCATCGAGGAATGGGGATATAATATACGAAGGTTTGAACTTTGAGAGAGTTTGAGAGAGAGAGAAATGTGAGAAAATGTTAATGCCTGTGTGAGAAAAGTGTATAAAGTGTGTGGTGAGGGGTTTTACTGCCTTACAACATGCAGAATTATTGTAAAAAATAAAGCTGATACTTACTGCAGATTTCGCCTATTAGAGGTCATTTTTAGAGCGTCACCCCCGCGATAAACGAGGGACCACTGTATATGTTCTCTATCCGCAGGTTACGGCCCTGGTTCAGCTCTGATAGTAGTACATTTTTTAAAAGAGTAAAGAGTGGAGGCTGCATACAGTTCCTTTAAATAGTGAAACTGCTACAACCGCGCTGTTTCCTTGCATGTTTTCTATCTTAATTCTTGCAACAAAAACTGTCTCAACTCAAATGCACCGGGATTATTATTTGAATACCTACATCCTGACAAGTATTACTAAACGCTCTGCTGTTATACTCAACATACAGCGCTGCATTACTCGGGAGACCGTGGAATACTTTCTGTGAACGCAACCAATTCTTCTACAACTGTATATTGTAAACGCTTGCATATTTGTGACTTCTCCCCCCCTCGTACATATTGTAGCATTGTAGCCCCGCCCCCCAGCTGTACTCCTCCCCCCCTGGCCCCTCCCCCCCCCCCCCCCCCCCCCCCCTCCCCTTGCTTTCCTGGTGCCAGTGGGACTCCTGTGGTGAATGTCGTGGGTTAAACCTGTACTGTGTTTTGTCTTTGTTTTGCTGTATCACCGCAGAGCTCAGAAGTAAGTCTTTGTCTCCTACCTGTCCCTCTCTCATTATCCTCTCTCTCTTTATGTTGAAATGCATGGATTATTACGACCAAAAAGTTTTGCTGGAGTTTGATTTTTGGTTTGAAAGTCCCATATTATGCTAAAGTGATTTTTTTGAGCTTCTAATCATGTTACACAGAACACCTCCGGAGTTGTGTTTTGTTTCATTTGCGCATGTTTGAGAAATACGACCTGTTTGGGAGCTTGGTTTCTGCCACTCTGCTGTGTAATGAAGTTGTCGCCTCCTCCTGTCGCCAGCAGAGGGCGCAGAACCTTAAAGGGTCTATGTTACGCTATTGTCTATGTTTAATTTGTTGTTTCCTCATCACAAACATCACTGGAGTTGTGTTTTGTTTTGTTTCATTCACACATCTTTAAGACACAAATCCTGCGTATTTAGGCTGAGTTCTTCTCTCAAACTGAAAACACTCTGTTCCACCTCGTGATGTCATCATGTGGTAATACATTCCATTGTGTTTTTAAACTCCAAACACTTTCACTTGACTTATTTAGATACTTTTAGGCCTGGAATTACCAATAATTGCTGAAAAGGTAAAAGAAAACTACGACTGTTAACTAGAAAACTACCACTTCATGACATCACAAGGTGGAACAGAGCATTTTGCGCTTTGGAGATGTAGACAGACTAAAAAGAAAGGGTTACTCAAATATGTGTGAATGAAACAAAACACAACTCCAGGTCTGTTTTTGATGAGGTAACAACATTCTAACATGGCTTAAAGCTCACGAGTCGGTTTTGTGTAATATAGGACCTTTAAACATGAAAGTGTGGCCAAAGCATAATATGGGAGCTTTCATTTGCGTGTGCCATCCGATCTCTCCCTCCTCCCATCTCCGCTGAGCCGGGCGTGCAGCACATGTCTGACAGGGAGGCTGCTGGAGAGACTCTTGTTTTGAAAGCATCGTGCACAGAATGAGCTTGGAGCTGTGTGGTCTGATATCATGTTCTGTTTGCTCCACATGTTAATATAGCACAGTCTGCTATATTAGCTGCTCCATGCACTTCTTACTATGGGTTTGTCATGAAGACATCAAGTGATGCACTGCAAAACCAGGTTATCTACACGGGTTCAAATTCAGTGCATTCAAAACATTGATCTTGTTTTGGGTAGTTTTTGACTAGTAACTTAGAAATACATACAAAATACATCCAAACTAATCCAGCTTTTTCAGTTCAGATACTGGTTCTGAGACTATAGCTTTAAGAATCTGCCGATATCAACCGATACCAGTGCAGAGAGTCTTTTATACAAAAATAATACAAGCAGAAGTGGTCTAAATGTGTTATGTAGCTCGTATTTATCTCTCAAGTAACTACAGAACAACAAACAACAACTTTCTTGGCCAATTATAACCAGGAAATTGTTTTATTACATTTTAATGTCCAACCATATCAGCTGCACCGATACTGACATTTTTCAGTAATCAAAACTAGTCAAAAGTACTCTGTGTTTTTAATGCATGCCACTTCAGCTCATGTAGATATGTTTTTGCAGTGTAAGGAATGCTCCAATGTTCTTTTTTTATCTTGTTTTATTGTCTTGAAATGAGTTTACAGCACAATGAAGGCACCAGGAATCACACAATGACCAAGGATACTGGCAATACTCGAGTGTTCAAATGTGTCATACAGCAGCCTTTAAATAAACATATGGAGACAATGGTTTCAGGACAGAGTGACTCACCTGGCCGTGTTAGGTGAATGAGGCTCCAGTCATTTCACTTCAGGCTTTTTCCAAAATGTCAGTGTTCTCAGTGTGTGTGCATCTCCAACAAACTTCAGCTACAAAACCAAAGAGCTGACAGAGTATTGACGTACGAAGTCACAGTGTTAGGAAAGTAACTGAATACAAGTACCAAAAATACACATTCAGAAGGCTAAATCTGAGTACATGTACAGTTACTTTTTCATTCAGAGGTGTTCGCAATACAGTTACTTTCCTAAAATCAAACACATTGCTGTATTCGATCATGCAATGTAGCCTTCAAACTCCAATTATTAATAATAAAGACAGAAAACATGGGTCCTCTGATGTGTTTGATTTTTTTCCTCCTCAAATCAGTGATAAATAAAGGCAAAACATGGTTGAACAAACATAAAGCTTTTCTAATCTCATGTCACGTTGGTTTACACTGACATATAATGCTATTTTAATATGTAAGTATTCCAAGTATACAGTACTCTGACTGGACCATGTACCCGAATACATTACAAAATACATTTTAATGCAGGATGCTCTATAGCTAAATACATTTTCAAAGTCTTCTTCCTACGGCTGTGATCGTAGCAATGTAGGGCAGTGGGCTGACCTTGAAACAGTGGCTGTTTCTAGGAACTTGCAAACTCTTTATCATTCCTAATACACATGAAGCAGTAGTCCCAAATTACTAGCATCCTAGATATGACTCTTATTTGTGCTGCTTAAATGATATTTCACACTACATCTGTTTTGACAAATGTAAACCGTTTGTTTGATTGGATTGCTTGGGTTGGCGCAGTAACAGAAGACACACTCACATCACACAATAGCTCTCATACAGTAACACATGAGTGTAATAATGGGCCTCGGCACAGCACTACAAAGCAGAGCTCAGACAGAGCCGGGGTTCCCACAGCCACACGCAGACACTCATTTGCACATGAAGAAATGCCCTTGAATGTCATCTCGCCTCATCATTAGAACAGGAGCTTGGGTGGCACACTCCGCCATGTTCAGCAGGCTTCCCCGCTAGTGCCTGATTACAGATAAGACACAGGTTAGAATAGGACAGATCAGGATGTTTATGGAGACACGCACTCACTATTACAGGCTGTGGTCTGTGCATAATGTATACAGTGTGGAGATGCACGGGGAGGGCTGGAGAGCTCCTGTGGTATGGTCCCTCTGAATGCAATGGTACACTTCATTATATCAGCTAAAGAGCGGCACAGTTGGTAGTTGTGCAGTGCTAGCTACATTAAAGTAGTGCTGGAGATGGTTGTGGAAAAGGAGCTTGAAAGTCCAAGACGGTCCAGGGCTTCAAACCAGGAACGATTGTGCTAACAGGAGAACAACACAACAAACTCACTGTATCGCTACTGGAATTAAAAGCCAAACTTCCCTCTGTGCCACACTGACATGATCCGCACAATACATGTGGCTGCTAATAGTAGCCTTTAGCATCACTAGCTGGCGTGGTTCTAGGAAAACATTAGTGACCATAGCTGTGACCGGGAGCACAGATACAGGCCTTCCATTGTGCTCTGCTCGCTGCACGCCGCTGAGGACCAGGCCATGCCATCTTTACTTTGTCAGGACATGCTTTGAGTTGCCTCTGATGTTATACACGTTCAAAAGGCTCTCCTCCACAGAAGCATATTGCACTCTCTGGAAAAGCACTGCTTTTTGTCCGTCTCAAACTGTCACTTAATGACTGTTAGAACAAGATCTGGTTTCTTCATGTATGTGGCTGCACATTGGAGGAGCAGTAATATAATCAGGGCTCTGACATTTTACACTTGGCTACTGACAGCTCCTTATAGGTTTCATGCACACTTCAAGAGGCAGAGCAACTATTAAAAACAATTGGAGCCCACTCCTAATTAAATCCAAATCTGACACGGATCAAGGCCCCACGTCGCCTCCTGCTGGTACAGAAAATGAAAGAAGAATTGCACACACAGGCACAGACACTGTCTGCACAAGAACTGTGTCCTTTCACATCTGATAACACCTTTACTTTTCAGTCCACAGCACATTGATATGAGAGACAAAGCACAGTGACTGAGTAGCTAGCACTCTCTCCTCACAGCAAGACAATCGCGAGTTTGACTCCTGGGCCAACAGTCGGCCAAATCTTCCAGCTACGGTAGTCCTGACCACGCCCAGCTTAAGAGCTGCTCATGGGCCCCCGGGTGATGCACTGTATCACAGGAGCAGTGGGTGCAACCTTATTACTAACAAATGTACAGAACCAGAGGCCCCAACAGTAATGCAGAATCATAGCCTAGCATCCCAGTAAACTCCTCCACATGTCGAGAAGCGTTCCTGCCAAATACCAGATCTTGTTCAAACCATGAGGAAAAAGTAACTAAACGTTTTGAGTTGGTGCCTGCAGTATGCCTCTGTGATTTGCATGTATTGACTGGTTTTGCATTGATCCAAACCACAACAGCTTGTTTTGAATTGAACTGTATTTATACATATATAGCCCTCTTCATATATGTATACATATGGACACATAACTACGGCATATATCTGTTATGCATGAAGGTTGCACTCACATTTTAAATTTGCATTATGTGCTTGCCAAAACTCTTCTGACATTGTTTATTGTTCCTCCTCCTCCCTCTGTACTCCCATTGGTCTATTCTGTCCATGTCCCGCCTCTTTCCTTTGTTGCTCCGCCTACGTCCTGCCTGCTCTTCGCCCACCAGACTGCGCAGTGTGAAGATGGAGCAGCGAAAACTCAACGACCAGGCTAACACCTTGGTGGACCTGGCAAAGGTACATTTCTCTCTGCCAACTCTTCTCATTTCAAAACAGTATAGAATTTCTAATGCCAATAATTCTAATAAATAAAAGACTTTAATGCTATATTTGGATTATAATTATGTGAGTATGGTAACCTTTTGTTATGGCGTTTCATAAATGACCCTAGAGCAGACGATAGCTGACAAAATTAGGTTAAAAACAGTAATGCAATGATGAATGACTATTACATTTAAAACACAGGACAAGAGCCCGTGATATATATGTAATAACCTACTTAAGTAAAAGGTTAAAGCACTTACATTTTTGTTAAAGGGGCAATATGTTTTATATGGCGAACTATCAGCACAGCGCTAACAATCACTCACTTCTAAGCTAGTCTGGGAACATTTTAGAGTCCTAAAGCCTATCTCTTGTATTTTTTTTCCTGTAGCCGTGAGCATTAGCCCTCAAAAATCTCAAATTATGAACTGTCAAGATGGTTTCAGCTTGTACCAACCCGTGTGTTGCTGAAATTTTACAAGTAGTCCATAGAACGTAGATGAAAAGGCAGAAGTCTGGATCTCTTATGCGGAAGAAGTCCAAATTTTTCTCATTAAGGGCCACATATAGAAACACAGACAAAGCTAAAGGCCGATTGAGGGTCATAGACTGGTCGCCAATACAGTGAAAACTTCAAATCTACTGTATTATTCCAAGTTAGACTGAAACACTCGACCTTTATTCATGCTCACACCCCCCCACTTGTTATGGCCTTGTTAAAGTAGATTTTCAGAAATGTACAGTAAAAAGTACTGGTTTAGGTCATATGGGTCAGTTCACTTGGAAGCTCGAGGGCCCAGAAAAATTGGTCTGAGGGCCGCATTTGGACCCCGCGCCGCAGTTTGGGCATGTCTGTTTTAGATGAATATTGTGATTTAAAATGCGCAAACTGTAACATAACTAACAACTATAGAGCAGACACTAGCACGATACGTCTTCTTTAAGTAACCTCTGCTGTACGTCACATTGAAGGACGGTGTGTAGGTCAGAGGGCTGTGCATGAAGTATATACTGACACAGTGTTCTAGTCTGACCGGCGTAGTTTGTAACATCAAGAGTTTCAAAACTAGTGTAATTCACGGTTCAAGTAACAAAATATTGCACCAAATTTGGCCTTTATGTTAAGAATTATTTACAATTTTACCAATGAGGCCTTCAGGTGCAGTGTGGAAAGTACAGCTGTACGTTAGACCTTAGTGTCCCGTGGTGCCCTCTCACGCTGACGTTTCAAAGGCCAGAGCGTGGAGCTTTGATGTGGTGCCATTTGGACGTATGTGTGGGCTCAAACAAACACAAACGGAGCCCCGGAGTAAAAACGTGTCACCTCTGCACAAAACTCATGACAACTTGTTTGTACAGACATGCTAAGTCAATAAACCACTATGATTTTCTTATATTTTCACTAAATAAAGCTGCACAGTGTAACTTTTTCTAGTAGATGGTCCATCACCTGCTTTTCTCTGTTGTTGGAATGTTCAGCATTAAACTTCATTTTGCGTCTTTTTTATTGCTCAAAAATACCCGGAAAACACGCAATGTAATAGTGAGCAGGCTTGCCTCTCCACAGGTCGGACCTGTAATTGGCCTGGTGATGCCTGCTTGTCTCCATGGAGATACTAAAATTTACTCGATTTCGATAATAAGGAATAGACTCGATACTCAATTTGATTCCGACACCACAATGATTATAAAAAAAACTCTCTATTTAGACAATAGAATGTGATTTTCAACATTAAATGGTTGTACTTGACAACTCTACAGGAGAAAAGTTACATAATGCTCCTTTACGCAGTATTTCAACATCAAATTTGAAAGCTTTGGTGGTCTTGATGCATTGTAATTACTTTGGCATTTTAAAGTGTTCTATCTTTCAAACAAACCAGCTAACTACAGTCAACACTCAGAAATTAACTAGTAGAATAAAAAATATTTGCTATTCTACTTGGGTCTGTGTAAACCCTCAGTCGTCCAGGTCTTGCCAAAGATAAAAGACGAAGTTTAAATCAGATCGCTGGTGAACACTGCCTTATATCTGTCTGAAGGGAGGAGCTAACTACACTGAAACTGTAAACAGCTTTTGTCTCCAGTTTTCACGCTTAACGACCCTATTCAACATGTAATGGCCGCCTATTGTTCTCTTTGTTTCCTGTTTGTTTTGGGTCTGAGGATAGAGTTGTAGATCGGTGACAGATTATGTCTCAGGCCCCCATTCCTGTTTAAGGAGTATTCTACTTTGGACTATTCTAGTAGGGGCATCATCATAGTATTTTGATTGATTCGATATCGGTTCTGTCCATATCGGTCCATTTAGGTCTATGAATTGGTGCAGAATTAGGATTTACTGGCAAATGTTGCTCCAAAACACCTCGAGTTTTTTTTCAAAGCTGTTACGAAACACATTTAGGTCATTTTTACCATATTCCGTTTGAGTTTAAAGGAACTGCTCTGGTATCGGTTAGTATCAGGCTAATACTTGAAGCCATAGTATCGACATCCCTCTATTCTACATTACACGACTTAAATCTCTCTCTAAATTCAAACGAACCGCCTTCTGTTGTCCCGGTGTAGCTCGTGTATTGTGATGGACAGCATAGTGAGCGTCGGACACCCGGGTAGCGGTTAGCATTGTCAGTACTGCCTCCGCTCTAAGTGCTGATACATAGCGCTATACGGATGCACTGCGATGCTAAATAACACAGACACTTTTCATTAGGTGATTGAGGCGCATAAAGAGCTGTTGGGGCTAAATGGATTGTGGTTGTTAAAAGGCTGATAAAATCTCTGCTGACTGGCTAAACTGTAAAAGCCCTCCTCCCCGACTCCCGCTCTCCACTGCAGGATCCCTCGTGAGTTACGGCCCCAACCGAGACAATGCACATTACAAAGCATCGGACGTGTGCTAGCTTTATTGCCAGCCATTTCAAATCATCAAGTTTATTTTACAAGCTGCATTTAAGCTGTTACTTTGATTTTTAGCTTATGTGGTTTGAGTTGCCGCGGGGTCACAGCTAGTCACATAAGTGTATTTATTTAGTCAATAAATGGTCCGTATTACGCAATTTTCTGGTTTTCAAATGTTAAAAATGTTTCCTCATCACAAACATACAGTTGTGTTTTGTTCCATTCACACGTTTAACACACAAGCCCTGCATATTTAGGCGGAGTTCCTCTCAAACAGAAGATGCTACGCTCCACCTTGTGATGTCATTAAGTGGTAATACAGGAAGTACTCCACAGTGTTTTTAAATACCACAGCTTCACTAGAATCATTTGGATAATTTCAGCTCGGGAATTGTCTCTCTCTACTGAACTAAAGGTAAAAGGTTATAAACATGAAAACTACCACTTTATGACATCACAAGGTGGAACAGAGCATTTTGAGCTTTGGAGATGTCGACAGAATTATGTTACCTCCTCAAAAACATGGAGTTGTGTTTTGGTTGATTCACACATGTTTGAATAACCTTTTATATATTAGTCTGACATGGCTTAAAGCTCACAAGACTCTATATGATCTTTAATGTTACAGATTCCTAACTCACTGTGTCATTTTTGTCTCTCCCCTGTATGCTCTATCCCTGTGTCTCTGTGTGCTCTCTCCCTGTTCTCTGTCCCTGGACGTCCCCCGGCGGTGCAGACCCAGAATGTGATGTACGACCTGGTGTCGGAGCTACAGGAGCGCAGTGAGGAGCTGGACAAACGCATTGGGACTCTGGAGGACAAACTGGACTCTGTGACAGGCAGCCTGCAGGCCCTGCCCTGCCTCATCTCACAAGCCATATCCCAGCAGCAGCAGGACTTCCTGGACGGCTTCATGCACCGCTTCAGACCCGCCTCTCTGGCCTCGGAGCGCTCCGACCGCTCTGAACGCTCCGACCGCTCCTGGACTTCCACGACCCGTAGGAGGCGCTCTCCATCCACGGCCCCGCACACCTCCTCTGACAGCGGATAGCCCTCCTTACTCTGTGCATCCACATACCATGGACTAAGACCTGAGTCTTAACCTGATCCTCCGGCATCAAACCCCCAACCTCTGACTGAGCCCTCAGCACGAGAGCTGCTCAAACACACGAACTGAGAAACACACAATGCATCTAAAAGAGAAGTCCACTCCATGTGACGGACAAACCCAGATCAAGTAGAGTATGGTTTATGTTTTAGCCATTGTATGGCTGTTCAAGTTAGCTTTTATGTAAAAGCCCTTGTATAGTTACGTGACTGAGTCAGTGCTGTGAGAGCTGGCTGTCACCGGAGAGTCCTTAAGGCCAGGCCAGGGCAGTGAGTGGGCTCACGGCGCCCTCTGGAGGACACAGCACCATCCTTCAGCACACTGTCTGTGTGCAGGTCCATGCACTTAGGAGGGCGGAGCCTGCACATGGCATTACTACTGGGTAGGAATTTACGCAATTGCCAACTTCAAGGGTTCAGCTTCCTTGTTCTTACCAAGGAAAAGAGAGCGACTATCTTTTTTAGTTACATATTGACATGTGATTTTTCAGTGCCTGAATGTATAAATAGTAGAGGGTTATTTAATTACTAATTTCAGAGCTTTTTTACGATGTTACCAGTCTGAATACAGCATTGCATTCCTTTTTCAGAAACATTCCTCAACAAAACTTTCAAGAAAATGTCTTAATGTGATGCATAACATTGCCTCATCACACAGCAGCTCCTACTGTTGGGTTGAGACCTTTTTTCTGTTTGTACTAACACCTGCGAAACGACAGTGTAGGAGACAGGGCCATGTCCGCACAGTACAACTATGGCATAATGGACCTTTCATTGGATCATTTACTCACAGTACCAAATCTAAGTATTACAACAGTCAACAGTCTCACACTAATACCAAAGAAGAGCGCTGGGAGGAAGAGGTTAATACAATTGGACAGGGTTTTAAGAACATTCACATGCAAACACAGAAGGCCTAATCTATATATCTGATAAAGCGTCCACGTGTTTGTACGATTGCGGACATGGCCTGGACTGTGTGAAGGGGTCACTCTTAGCTCGACGCTATTATACACTGATTTCCACAGAGAGATGCAGTCTGTAGGAGAGGTCTGCGGGCACGGCTCCAGTTTAGCTGCTAATCACAGAGCGCACAAAACATATCACAGCCCCACCCCCCTGACACAAGCCCCACCCCCTCAACCCAAGCCCCGCCCCCTCTGCATGTGGATTCTTCAAAAGGCTTGATGATTTTATAATTAACATTTTTTTTATGATTGAGTTGATTTCTGTTTGGTTGTTGCATTTTCCTTAGTCTTTTATAAAATCTTGGTTTACATTTTTGGTAACACTTTGGGGACCACATAATAATTGCTAAGCTGTAATTAGCATACTAGCTAGTGGCTAATTAAATCTTACCTTGTGTGTTTAAATTGCTATTATTAAGTATTATTTATGTATGACCATTCTACAACTAAAAAGTTCTTGATAGAAAATAGCCCAACAATATCCATATACCAATTAACAGTATTTAAAGAGGGGGTATTATGCAAAATCTACTTTTTGGAACTTTCTACAGTGCTATAACGTCGTTCCCGCATCAAAACCACGCCTGAAGAGTTTTAACTGTCATCCATGCATGTATCAGTAATTTAGCGATCTCTCCCGGACCCTATTTGAACTCTTCTGCAAGATTCTGTCTAAGACTTAGCCCACAAGCCTATAACCTAGCGATATATATCAAAACCACGAAAGGTAACATGGTGATCTAAGTATATTATGAGCATATACTGTACATGTAAATGGACTTAGCCAACGCTCTAGCTGCCCCTTTCCAAATAGGAAGTGATCATGGGCGCGCTTCCGGCTACATCGAGTCAGTTCGCTTTACATTGAAAAACTGTCGCTCCTCTCTCTGTCACTGCTGCTGTCAGGTTTGTCATTTTGATCTTAAAATATTCATATTAACCCGCTCTACATGATCCTGGCATTTTTATTTCGCTATTTTGTCCGATAAATCAAGATATGAACATTAACAACAGACAAATTAGGCGCCTTCTTTTCCCGAGATGACTCCCACTAGCGTTAGCAACAGGTTTGATTGACAGCATTGCTAAGCACTCGCTCCCTGCTAAACCAGCGGTGCAGGCGGGAAGGGGCGTCACCTTCAACAGCCTCGCTCCGGACGGCCTTCTTGGTTGCTATGATACTCACTCAAATTCCAAATATGGATCTCGGCTCCTAATTTGTCCCTATAACTGCTCTAGTCTTGACGAAAGCTATGGGTGACATCACAGTCCTTTAGTTCAGTGCTTTACACCGACTATGGTTATGGCAAATTCTCCATAGAAGTGTAATACGCCCTCTTTAAGCGTTTAGTAATGAATAAATATTAGTTTATGGATAAATACTTCTCGAAAATGATCAAACTTGAGGTACCAGACACAGATATCAAGCTAACATCTAGATAGTATGCTAATAAGGTACTTTGGTTGGCGATTAATATGTTGTCTCTAGTCTATAGTGTTACCCATTTTTCTTTTTTACTAGAAGATAGGTTTTTTTAGAGTTCCTAGAGAGTTGCAGTAATGTGATTCTGTAATGCATTCCCTGTTTGAGCGAAAGACAACTTTGACACAGGAGTCAAGAAATGAGACAATAAAGTGCTGAAGAAACTGAGCAGTGAATGAGTGTGTGAATGCAGCCCAGTCTCACAGATCTACAGTGGGCATGAGGTTTCGGACAAAACTGGGAAAAAGCCATTTAAAAGAATAAACATTTGACTCCATAATGCTGAAACATCTAAAAATCTGATTAGTAATTCGCTCGCACACATCTGGTGAGGTTAAAGTAGTCAATTGCAGTCTCCATAAATGCTAACGTGATGTTTTTGATGTTGACGTAAGCTATAACTTGACACATAAGAAGGTCCGTTGCACAAAAGTTTTGATCTCCCAGAATCCTTTTGCAAAGCGTGGGCCTGACTCCTAAACATGTGTCAAGGCAAAGCTGAGAAAAGACATTACATTAAATTACTCAACTTTACTTTCATATTCATGTCTGTAGCGCTAAAATTTTTTCTCTGCCATTTTGAGAAAAACAGCCAGCATTGCTAGCTTGTTGTTTGGCTAAGCAATCTCATGAATCTATCAAAATAACTGGATAGGGTACTGCTGCTTAGAGCTGTCTCGAGTTGGATTAGTGGCATTGATACTCATTGATACTACAACGAAAAATCACAAACTGCTCATGTTCGGCCGACAGGGACCGACAGGGACCGACGGGGACCGACAGGGACCGACAGGCCACCTACAACTTTCATAAAGGTCCAATATTATATTTTCAAATCATAAATATTTTCTCAGCTCAATTTCCATCTGTTGTTTTAAAAAAGCTTTTTCATTGTTAGCTTCGGCTACGCTCTATGTGCGCTCTAGCTAAGCTCAAGCTCTGATTGGTTAGAGCGGTCACGTGGTACTACATGAACGAGCATACAGTCTCATGGGGGGGTAGCTCAACTGTGCATGGTCCACGGGCCGGATGTACCTAGCTGCTAAAGGATTAACTTGTGACATGCACCATTGAACACGGCCCATCGACTTCAATGGCGGCCATATTTAGCCCAAATACTCTACATACTATGTTGTAATTCAGGTTGTATTATTTAGCATGGGGGCAGCCGATCTTGATGAAATAAGTTCTCTGCGGACTATCAACCTACAGATCAGATCAAATTTTAGCTGCAAAACTTCACCAAATTCTCCATTTAAATGAGCTGCCACAAAAAAAGCGCAGTTAGAATAAGGTCAATTGCTATACATTTAAAAAGCAACTACCACCTGTTTTCACATTATGGATAGAAAAAGCCTAGCCTAGCCATGTTTTAACCTTCAAATGAAACTGTCACATGGTACAACACTTTTTTGGTGACGAGTGCCATTGAGAATGAACAAAAACATTACGAGTCTGGTCCCACAAAAACAAATTTAAACAGTAAAAGTGACTCGGCTTTGACTAACTACTCCACATTACAGAGACACTGGCTGAAACCCCTGCACCGTGTGGTTTCTGTGAGACTGGGTCACTGATGTCTTGAAGATATCGGATTGTTTCATAAGGCATGACGACTTGTAAATGTTGAAAAAGAAGTGTTATTTTTTAAAGCGACCACGACGAGAAAGTCAGCGAGTTAGCGGGCTAGCATGCTGTCCCAACGTAGTGTGAATGGTAGATGATTCCGAAAAAGACCAAAACAAAACATTTATAGCCCCTCAAGCTAACACACGCTAACACAAGCTAACATAAGCTAACATCTCCTAGCACGAGGATGCTTGGGGGACTAGTGGGTTGAAGTATGGCGCGGCGGAGGGCACTTGGCGTACGAGTGGACTTAATCAGCATGACTATTAGCTTATTTCTTTTCACCTTGAGTTTGATGAAGCATGGTTCTTCGCTCCCTCCAACCTAAGACCACTTGCTCCCGAAGTGGTCCTCATTCCACTCCACACAAGGCCCCTACATTCACCGAGCAGTCACTCCAAAAAGGGCGTAGTAAAACAGAGCTGCCTGATCACATCTAAGATAACGCATTTATCACCCATTATTATATTATATTTTTGATGATTTTTGTTCCTTTTTTATAAATCATAACGTTGGATATTGAATGCCATGGAAATTCTCGAGAAAATAAAACACCACGTGCAGATTTTGTGTTAAAATTGCTATAAGATTCACGATTCCGAAGGCAAATTCAACTTCCATTGGCGACTTTAAGTTTTTGAAGGTCAAAGGTAAGGTTAAAGGAGCTGTACCTGATCTTTCACAACTTTTAGAGAGCAGAATGTTTGCCGTCACTGCGAAGATAGCAACAACTAGCATGCTAACACGCTCTTCCTGATTATCGGGCGTAAAAACCGCTTCGTAATTAGATGCAGACGACATTTTGACCTCAAGAGCTGCTTATGCAATATATATCTGCACTGGGGCAAGACAAACTGTGCTCAAATACATGGAAAGAATCGAGTACAGGGCCTTTAATTGTAATATAGTAACATATGGGTGTCGTGTTGGAATAACTCCCAGGATTAATCCATCATTTCCCTCTGACTCACCGTAGAAGTCGACATTAAAATTAAATATTGTATAGAATAAATTTCCATAATTGCTCGCCACTTACGTTTGACTTTTGCAAAGGTTTATTTCATAAGTTAAAGGTGCACTACGTAACTTTCCTTGGTGGGAGGTATCCGTGGAGATGTTAACGCTTTGCCTGGAACGGTACGCTGTTTAGGATCAAACTTTTCTGTCTCCATGGAGATAAGCAGGTGGTGCATAACTATTTCAAGGGATTTTTTTTGGCAATAAAAACACGACAGGAAGAACATCTCCATGGGAACAAGCTAGCAGAAATGTTACACAGTGCGCCTTTACGGTAGATCAGGGTATACCTAAATGTTCCCGTTTATGGATTTAATCTCTGTATTTGACCCATCCTTTTATGTCTTTGGACGACAGTTTGGGCACACTTCAACTATGCTATGTTTTAAGCATTAAAATGAGTTAAAACAGCAAATCGTTTTTAGCAAGATTTCAAATTTTGGACATTTTTGGACAATTTTATTCAGCTAATTCTATCGATCAACAAGTTCCTTTCCATCATTCCCCATCACTGCCAACTTCCTGTCCAGTACCATTACATTATTATAACTGTACCTGCCCCAAACTTGTAATTTGACCCAAGATCCATAGAACATCCCGGTGCAGTCTTTCCCCGCTCAGACCCTCCCCCAGTCGGACAGTGTCAGCTTGAAAAATGACACCCATTTTTCATGTACTTGCCCGCATCTGTTTGGTCCGATGGGAGCGTGTAAACATCCAGGGCATCTGTCCCGGGTGCGACCCCACTGTAGGTGTCACCAAAGTGGGACAGTGAGGTGATGGAGGGTCCTGTGGCAGTTGGAGACTGTACGACGATGGGAACAGTTGTATACGCTGAAGGTGAAGCCAAACTCTGTGAAGTTTATTAAAGAGCGTATGATTCCAGTTTTGACTTAAGTTTGTGGGATAATACTGGTTGTGAATATAAATTATAGTTTTACTCCAATCAGAAGCAGAAAAGCTGAAAAAGATGTTGAAAATTACAGGATATTGATGACGTCACACTGGGAGAATTCTGTCCAAATGTTCGGCCCGATTTCAAGAAACACATTTGTTCTGATCATAGACTGTATATATAAATGGACATAGCTAACCTGCTAGCCGGCATGTTCCAAGTACGGAGTGAGCGTGGGGGTCACTTCCGGCTCCTTCATCTCTGGCTCCAATTCATTTTACATTAGAAAACTGTCGCCCGTCTCTCTGTGACTGCTGCTGTCAGACTCATCTTTTTAGGTCTTAAAATGTTTGTATTAACCCGCTCTACATGATCCTAGTATTTTTATTTCACTATTGCATCCATAAATCAATCCCAGAGGTCTCTCCCGCTACCGTTAGCAACAGGTTTGATTGGCAGGGTTGCTAAGCGCCGTTACCTTCAACAGCCTCACTCCAGGTTGTCTCTTTGGTTGCTATGATACTTGTGGCCTCTATAACCGTTCGCCTCGAGTCTATTTCTTTATCCAGTCTATGATTCTGACACTTTAAACTTTATTTCAACAATATATTCTTACTTTTTGTCAAAGAATAATCTCTGTAGAGGAATTAGAGGAAATTTGGTCCAGTTTACTACATGGTCGCTAGGTAACAGTTATGATGTCATGATTTCAAACCAGGAAGTAAAATTTTAAAACTTAAAAAAATGACCAAACTCGGAAAAAGTATTGGCAGTATAATCATCTTAAGTTTGTTTTAGTAAAATGAGTAAACCGGTCATAGGCACTTTAAAATATACAAACCAAACCAAGAAAATAGCTTTTGTCCTGTAATGTTTCGAATAATATTTTTTTGGGAGGGTAGCAATGTTTATAGGTGTATAGTCCAGCTACTTTTTAGACAATAAACCGGGACGAAGGGGCCTTTTTACTCTCACACACCTGCGATACTGTCCTGAAGAAGTCGGACTGCAGGTGGCGCTGTCGTCCTGCCTCCACCTGTATGAAAACAAACTAAACTTTGATCTGAAAAAACAAAAAGGGTTTTGTTCTATGCATCCAGACACTAGGGGGCAATAGGTCGAGTTTGGCTTCACTTTTGGTCGTCGGTTCATCGAATTTTTTCAGTCTTTGACCATCACGTTTTTTGTTGTGGTTGTTGTTGTTTTTGCCATTCTCACTCATCAACCGAGACCTTTTCAAGACGTCCAAACAAAAATTCCCAAAAATGTTCATAAAGCAATTTTGTCCAGAGTAGATGAGCCCTTTAGCCCCTTTAGACGGCCCCTTTAGCTCCCCCCATGTACACTGCCACGCCACACACATGTACGTACAGTAGTGGAGTAACTGGCTTGTATGGGAATGGGAGGGCATCCGGGTTTTTCCACACCTTCTCTGTATGCTGTTGCTGTTCCTTCATTTTGCAGGTGAACTTTTGTCCTAGAAGGAGACACACCAAGGTCAGATCATTAAAGACTGTCTTCAGCTGACAATGAGAGTCCGTGTGTTTATTTGAGGTTTGGGGACATACTAGAAATATAAAACCCAGAGGTTTTCTTTAAAATCCACAAAAATCCACTAACGCATGCAGAGCTAATTAGACTTTCTTTATCCGACGTCTTTCTTAAAGGGACCGTGTTACGCAATTTTTTTATGTTACAATGTTGTTTTCTCATCAAAAACAAGCCCGGAGTTGTGTTTTGTTTCATTCGCACAAACCCTGCAGATTTAGGCTGAGTTTTTCCCTCAGACAGAAGACGCTCCGTTCCACCTTGTGATGTCATCATGTGGTAATACAGGAAGTGCTCCACTGTGTTTTAAAACTGAAATCACCTTCACTAGAATCATTTAGATAATTTCAGCCCTGGAATTGCCAATAGCTGCCGAACAAAAGGTAAAAGGAGCTGCGAAAACTACCACTTCATGACATCACAAGGTGGAACAGAGCGTTTTGAGCTTTGGAGATGTAGACAGACTGATAATAAAGGGTTACTCAAAACATGTGAGAATGAAACAAAACACAAGTCAAGGTGTGTTTTTGAGGCAGTGACAACGACAAGAGTCAATTTTGTGTAATATAGGACCTTTAAGTAGTGTTTCCATAGCAACACAAGCATCTATATCTGGGTTTTTTACAGTGTGGAAAAAGGTGCCAACATGGGAGACTGATAGTGAAACAGTTTAGCGTCGCGTTAGAAGGTCACGTCTCGATGTCACTTTTTGATGATGTCATCTTAATAAACTGTCAGCTGGTCCAGTGGATTTAAATACTGTGAACGTCCAAATGGCATTTAGGCTGATCTATAGCAACAGAACTATGGACTGCCAGCAGACACGGGGGAATTTAGTCAATTTTGTCACTCGATATGTTTCAAATTCTTATTTAATTTGTAGAATAAAAGTAAATATACATTAGATTAGATTGTATGAAGGGTAAGACTGTATTTTACGGACTATAAGTCAGTCCTGAGTATAAGTCGCACCAGCAAAAAATGAGTAATAATGAAGAATAATGTCACACTGGGCTATAAGTCGCACTTTTTGGGGAAATTTACTTTACAAAATCCGAGATCAAGAACAGACATTTTATCTTTAAAGGCAAATTATAAAAATAACAATAAAATGGAGAACAACAGGCTGAAATACCAGTACAGCACGCTAACATAACACATTTATATTTATTCAGCTACATGAAGTATAGACAGAACTGAACACGTGTCTGGTCTGTTTGTGTAAGATATTAACTAAAGTATAAAAAACAAGCTAACAAGTTTACTCTGGATTTCACTCTAAATCACGAAATCCTTTGAATTGTTGCGTCTGAGTATAAGCCGCAGCCCTGGACAAACTATGAAAGAAAGTGTGATTTATAGTCTGGAAAATATGGTTTTATTTTAGCTTAATCTATAATTATTTCCTCCCTCCATCTGTATTAAATATTATTGGCCTATAAAAGCAATTAAAAGTTCCCGAGATATTCAGGCCGTGTCTTTTTAGCCCCTTATAAATACATTATATACAGTGTTGTCCATCCATCAGTTTTTCCTTCTTTAGTCTTCCTTGGTCACAGCAGAATTCCCTGTCCACTTCCGGGTTTTTACACTTTTATGGGGACTCCACTTTGAGATTGGTGGAAAAGCCTGAATAATGCATAATCCGGGGCGTTTGAGGACAAATGAGCGCTCCCTACTCGAAGAAACTGGCCTTGAATAACCTCTCCGCTGTTCTCCTCAGTAAACACCAGATCCACGGAGCCCGTCTCGTCCCGTTTGACCCCTCCAGACTGTGTGTGTGTGTGTGTGTTGTGGAGGGACGTCCTAACACAAGATTAAAGTAGCTCATAAACACATTCACACACCAGACTTTGGGCCAGGGCCAAAGGAGACCAGAGGAACCAGCAGATCCTCACTGCTCCAAAACCCACTGCTGTAGTGTTCACGTCCCTGTAGTGTTCATGTCCCTGTAGTGTTCACGTCCCTGTAGTGTTCACGTCCCTGTAGTGTTCACGTCCCTGTAGTGTTCACGTCCCTGTAGTGTTCACGTCCCTGTAGTGTTCATGTCCCTGTAGTGTTCACGTCCCTGTAGTGTTCACGTCCCTGTAGTGTTCACGTCCCTGTAGTGTTCACGTCCCTGTAGTGTTCACGTCCCTGTAGTGTTCACATCCCTGTAGTGTTCACATCCCTGTAGTGTTCACGTCCTGTAGTGTTCACGTCCCTGTCGTGTTCACGTCCCTGTGGTGTTCACGTCCCTGTAGTGTTCACGTCCCTGTAGTGTTCACGTCCCTGTAGCGTTCACGTCCCTGTAGCGTTCACGTCCCTGTAGTGTTCACGTCTCTGTAGTGTTCACGTCCCTGTAGTGTTCACGTCCCTGTAGTGTCTATGTCCCTGTAGTGTCTATGTCCCTGTAGAGTTCACATCCCTGTAGTGTTCACGTCCCTGTAGTGTTCACGTCCCTGTAGTGTCTATGTCCCTGTAGAGTTCACGTCCCTGTAGTGTTCATGTCCCTGTAGTGTCTATGTCCCTGTAGTGTTCATGTCCCTGTAGTGTTCACGTCCCTGTAGTGTTCACGTCCCTGTAGTGTTCACGTCCCTGTAGTGTGTCACGTCCCTGTAGTGTTCACATCCCTGTAGTGTCACGTCCCTGTAGTGTTCACGTCCCTGTAGTGTTCACGTCCTTGTAGTGTTCACGTCCCTGTCGTGTTCACGTCCCTGTGGTGTTCACGTCCCTGTAGTGTTCACGTCCCTGTAGCGTTCACGTCCCTGTAGCGTTCACGTCCCTGTAGCGTTCACGTCCCTGTAGCGTTCACGTCTCTGTAGTGTTCACGTCCCTGTAGTGTTCACGTCCCTGTAGTGTCTATGTCCCTGTAGTGTCTATGTCCCTGTAGAGTTCACATCCCTGTAGTGTTCACGTCCCTGTAGTGTTCACATCCCTGTAGAGTACACGTCCCTGTAGTGTTCACTTCCCTGTAGTGTTCACGTCCCTGTAGTGTTCACGTCCCTGTAGTGTTCACGTCCCTGTAGAGTACACGTCCCTGTAGAGTTCACGTCCCTGTAGTGTTCACGCCCCTGTAGAGTTCACGTCCCTGTAGTGTTCACGTCCCTGTAGTGTTCACGTCCCTGTAGAGTTCACGTCCCTGTAGAGTTCACGTCCCTGTAGAGTTCACACGTCCCTGTAGTGTTCACGTCCCTGTAGTGTTCACGTCCCTGTAGTAGTGTTCACGTCCCCTGTAGTGTTCACGTCCCTGTAGAGTTCACGTCCCTGTAGTGTTCACGTCCCTGTAGTGTTCACGTCCCTGTAGTGTTCACGTCCCTGTAGAGTTCACGTCCCTGTAGTGTTCACGTCCCTGTAGTGTTCACGTCCCTGTAGTGTTCACGTCCCTGTAGTGTTCACGTCCCTGTAGTGTTCACGTCCCCTGTAGTGTCTATGTCCCTGTAGTTTCACATCCCTGTAGAGTACACGTCCCTGTAGTGTTCACTTCCCTGTAGTGTTCACGTCCCTGTAGTGTTCACGTCCCTGTAGTGTTCACGTCCCTGTAGTGTTCACGTCCCTGTAGAGTACACGTCCCTGTAGAGTTCACGTCCCTGTAGTGTTCACGCCCTGTAGAGTTCACGTCCCTGTAGTGTTCACGTCCCTGTAGTGTTCACGTCCCTGTAGAGTTCACGTCCCTGTAGAGTTCACGTCCCTGTAGAGTTCACGTCCCTCCCTGTAGTGTTCACGTCCCTGTAGTGTTCACGTCCCTGTAGTGTTCACGTCCCTGTAGTGTTCACGTCCCTGTAGTGTTCACGTCCCTGTAGTGTTCACGTCCCTGTAGTGTTCACGTCCCTGTAGTGTTCACGTCCCTGTGTAGTGTTCACGTCCCTGTAGTTCACGTCCCTGTAGTGTTCACGTCCCTGTAGTGTTCACGTCCCTGTAGTGTTCACGTCCCTGTAGTGTTCACGTCCCTGTAGTGTCTATGTCCCTGTAGTGTTCACGTCCCTGTAATGTTCACGTCCCTGTAGTGTTCACGTCCCTGTAGTGTTCACGTCCCTGTAGTGTTCACGTCCCTGTGCATGAACATGGAGGACAGATCAGTGCAGAGGAGAGAGTGGCCTGTAGGGGGAGCCACTCACGGTCACAGAGGACAGACTGCAGAGGTTAGGAGAGCTCGTGCATCACTTTTATGGGCCACTCACAGTTGTTCATATTTGATTCCAAATTGAGCCCATTTTAGTTGGGACAAATCTAGTCCAAGTTTTGTTTTTGGGTTTAGTCCCAGTTTTAAGTGTGAACGCTCCCATAGTTTTACAATATTACAGATAGCGATGGGTTCACAACTGCTTCACGATCAGATTTCCGAGTGCCAACAACATAAGTGCATATTAGAGATCATTGATATTTTATCCCTATAGTGAAATTGGTCGTCTGCAGGGATTTTGACTTTAAATTCCATAATCGTGACCTAACCATGTCCCCAGATAAGAGGTAACCATGTTCAAATACAGCTTTTATTAATAACAATTCTAATGCTGATTTATTCTTAATTACAAAAAAACATTGGACATGATAGACAGTCAGAAAGCAGAATGAGCCTCACACATTTGGGTTGCCAGATTCAGCGCTGAAAGCCAGATGGTTTAAACCTAAAAGGATTCTCTCTGATCTGAATGGTCTCTACGTAAACCCCAGCTCAGTGAGTGAATTCTGGAGGTTTTGATCTTTTATCCTGAAGGTATAAATCAGAGGTGTCCAAACTTTTTTTTATCGAGGGCCACATCTCAAAACATATTCGAAACAGAGGGCCACAGACGGTGATCAGTGCGGTGCGATGCTTTATACACAGCTTTGACAGAGCCGCTGTGTATTAATAAGGCTTGAAACACATTCATTTTAGGTCTGTATCACACTGCAATGCGATGTTTGAGGATATAGTGGTAGAAGTTGTTGAATTTGCTGTTAAAAGGGCCAATAAAAACTGGTCTGAGGGACGCATTTGGTCCCCGGGTTATAGTTTGGACACCCTAGTATAAATCAATCTGCAGGTTAAGGGACTGGCACCCCAGGTTGTAGTGATCTTTTTAAAACCGTAAGACGACATACAGTTTCTTTGATGTAAAATGTGCCATCTTAGCATTGTCCCGTTGTTTGTGTGTAAGCTCACAGGACAAAGGCATTACGCATAGGCCCGTATAAATCACTGAAGAAGGCCTGATAAATGTTTGGACGACACTCTAAAAACCCTGACAGAAAACTGATTGGACCGTCCACGCCTCCTCTTCACCTCTGCGTTCAAACCGGGTCCAAACCGCTATCCATCGCTGTCATAACAACATTATGTATGGTAAAGCCCAGGGAGCGAACGCTGTAAAACAACACGACGTCATCTACAGGACGGAGGATGAGATCAGAGACAGTCCTGTTGGCTTGTACCTGGGGACCCACAGGTTTATGGCATTGCATTCAGTTCATTGTAGTTTTATGTGTTTGCCTAATACACGTTTTGCTTGCCAATCTTGCCCATTTACATGAAAAATCTGAACTTGAGCAGGTATCTTGAGTGTTCTGGAGCCTTTAGACCTCGTGTAGATGTTCATCTTTTGCAGCGTGGTGTGCGAGTGTGACGGACTTGCCCCCCCCCCCCCCCCCCCCCCCCCCCCCCCCCCCCCCGTCTCTCCATCTGTCCCCACGGCACCTCTGGGCGACAGGAGCTGAGTCGGCAGGATACGCTCTGCAGTGTCCTCTAAGGGTCACTTCCTGCTGCTCCTTCTTCTTCTTCATCATCATGTGGTTCTGCACAAACATGGTCCTCCAAAGGCCTCCTGGGAAATCTACCATCTCGCATTCTCATTCAGGACACATGAATGAGAACGTGACCTTGAGGAAATATGGCGGTATGGTTAATATCGGTTTGGTCACGACAAAGTTAAGGATGGAGAGGATGGAGACCAGTATTTTATGATTAGTTTTAAATTAAATGTAACAAGTTTAAGACAAAATATGCTTCGTGGATAGTTAGACTGGGTAGACCATTTTGAATATTTACAGATTAAGTATTGTGTTTTTCGTTAAAAATCACAAAATGCATGTCTATAGTCTCATTTTTAAGGAAAAACCTGTTTTTAAAGTAAATACAGTGCTCGTACTAACCACTATTGGAGCTAGTACATATAATATTATAGAAATGTAGGTGTGCAAAAAGTTTTTTTTTTCCATTGTATAAGTCGCACCAACCAAAAAATGCATAATAACGATGAAAAAAACATATATTTCACATGTAAATCGCATCTGAGTACAAGCACTTTTTTCATAGTTTGACCGGGGATGTGACTTATATGTTTTTTTCTTCATTATTATACATTTATAGTCGGGGAAAATACAGTAGTTGTAAAGAAATATGTTACGTTATGTTATTATTGCACAGTAACTTCATGATTAAGAGCTTTTAAAATTATGAAAGACATTATGAAAGTGCTGTCCATTCCAGTCTAGTGCAGTCCAGCGTGGCTATGGTTCTGTTGTAGGGAGTATTATACCTCTGATGACACAGGTTAAGATAACAGAGAGCTCTCAGTATATCAGAGACAGGGAATGATACTAAGGAATAGACACAAGGTCTTGGGTTCAACTCCCGGGCGGCGTGGTGGCATTTCGAGTCCGCTCAGACACACGTTTGTTTTGAATGATGACAGACAAATAGCTGCGTCACCGTCCCGTCGTCCTGATCAGTGGGCACGTCCCTTTAACGCGCATTAGTCTGCTCCGAGGAATAACACCACTGATTTACTATGGGGATGTCACCTTTAAAGGGGAGGGCACTTTTCTGTTATACGCAAAAGACAAAACGGTCACTGCTCGGTCAGACGGGAGAGACTGTCAACAGGGTCAAATAAAATATAAAAATGAATTGAAAAAGATGGATGGCAAGGGGTGTTTGGAATATGTGTGCTACAAAGTATTATATTAAAATAAAATACAAATACAAAATAGACTATTATCAAAATAAAATATCAAATACATAATAATTTCATAACATCAAATTATGAAATTGCAATGTATAAATCCAGCTGTATGTAGAGAAATCTTTTAGACCAAAGGTAAGTGTGAATATTACAGGAGGCTACTGCCCTCTAGTGTCTGTCTGACGGTATTACACGCAGGAAGAGCCAGTGTGGTCCAGTATGAGAGAGAGAGAGACTGAGAGAGAGGGCAGAGCAGTGCCATGGACCTGATACTCTGTGCACACAGGGACAGAGAGAGAGGGATAGATACAGAGAGAGAGGCTGAGAGACAGATTAAGAGAGAGAGAGAGAGACTGAGAGAGAGGACAGAGCAGTGCCACGGATCTGATACTCTGTGCACACAGGGACAGAGAGAGAGGGATAGACACAGAGAGAGAGACAGAGAGACAGACTGAGAGAGAAAGACTAAGAGAGAGAGAGACACTGAGAGAGAGAGAGAGAGAGAGGGACAGAGCAGTGCCACGGATCTCATACTCTGTGCACACAGGGACAGAGAGGAGAGAGGGATAGATACAGAGAGAGAGGCTGAGAGACAGATTAAGAGAGAGAGAGAGGACAGAGCAGTGCCACAGATCTGATACTCTGTGCACACAGGGACAGAAAGAGATAGTTACAGAGTAAGAGGCTGAGGGAGACTGAGAGAGAGAAACAGAGAGAGAGAGAGAGCGAGAGAGAGACTGAGAGAGAGAGACTGAGAGAGAAAGAAACTGAGGGAGAGAGAGAGACTGAGAGATATATACAGACTGAAAGAGAGAGAGAGTGACTGAAAGAGATAGAATGAGAGAGAGAAACTGAGAGAGAGAGAGAGAGAGAGAGACTAAGAAATACAGACTTAGAGAGAGAGAGAGACTAAGAGAGATAGACTAAGAGAGAGAGAGAGAGAGAGAGAGAGAGAGAGAGAGAGAGAGAGAGAGAGAGAGACAGAGAGAGAGACAGACAGAGAGAGAGATCTCATCAGCCTGTCATAGCAGAATAACACAACTATGATTTATTCCACATTAAGGTGGTTTTCTCAAAAACACTTGATTCTTCTAAATGACGTCATGAGGTGGTGCCCTCCCCCTCCAGGAAGTGCTCCTGTTTTTGAGGCTTTACCATCTATTACTGTTAAAAGTATTGCTAACTCAAACCCTATAACATTTATCTATTTAAAAGGCATTTTTTTTTCATATATATTGATATTTTGCAGCTGATGTCATCAACATTCTCAGAGGAAATGATGCTAACACCCCCAACATGATGTCACTGCAAAGTTTCAATACATTCATACAAGTGATGACATAATATAGCTGAGGTGTTCAACAGAATGAGTCAGATCTATGGACGGCTGCTCCTTTAAGACGTCCACACCAGCCCCACGCGGTCAAGGCCACTGTGTTAATCTTTAGCCTCTCATTAAACAAACTGCTGTTCCTCTGAGTGAAACCACAGCCTTTATCAAACCCTCCCTCAGTCTGCGCTGAAACAGAGCCGAGCAGGTAGACACAGCCGCCGCCATTTTGGATCAGATACAAGTGTCTGTTTACAACCACAACCCCACATCTGAGGGCTCCAGGGGTCAAAGGTGAGGCCAGCTGCATTCTTGGACTGACAAAATGTGCATTGGGAGCATGGATCTATTTTTGGGAGACCTGATTTAGTACAATGCTAGCATACCTTCTTTATAGTGTACTTACTTAGCTCGGCATGCTAATAATTAACTTTTGTCACATGTAATGAGATAGCATGGGGTTGTAAAACAAGCTAGCTAACCTTCTAACTTTCTTTCCCTCATAGCCATTTGCAGTAACTTATAGAAGTGACCATATTTGCTCTAGCACTTTGTCTGCTATTGAAGGTCCTAACACTCTACCAGCTTTTCACAGTCTTAAAAACATGGAAAACAAAGCTACAGTACTTCATTTTGAGAAGTTTGCAGTGGTCCAAAGTTATTCCTCACTTACCTAACGCATTCCAAGCATTCTAATGGTTCACTCTGATGAGATTATAAGCGTTTTTAACAACTCTCAGGGACCAGAGCAGACTTTTGCTATCACAGTAAAGCTAAAAACAAACAAGCATGCTAACATTTCGTGCTTGTTGGGTGATAAAATGCTTTCTGATTAGATACAGACAGTACATAGCAGACTTATTCTGGCCTCAAGAGCTGCTTATAGAATATATCTGTACTGGGGTAAGACTACATGGACAAAAAATTGCGTGCAGCCACTTTAGCTAGTAGCCTACTCCGACATCGTAGCCCTCCAAGATGACTGTGTAACCTTTGTGCGACCTGACCAATCACAGTAAGAATACATGTTTTTCAAGATCATTTGGAGCACATGTAATTAAATTAAATCAATATTTTCAATGCTGTAATGATGAACGTTAAAGTCAAAGCAATAACATCTCCATGGCGACAACCAGGTGGCTGAAACCCCACCAGAAAAGTTACATCGTACACTTTTAATGCCTCATAAATGTAATTACTCGCTTTTTTTTCTGCTTTTCTCTCACAGGATTCAGTATTTTAAGTTAGCCTTCATTTGAAGCATGAGAAGCCGCGAGAAGAACGACAGCGCAAGTGAAACCTCCTCATTGAACGAAACATCCAACCAGAAACCACTTCCTGTTTGGGTCGACCACACCCCTACACCGGACGATACCAGCTTGACGGAAGGGACATCCAGCACTACTCCTTACGCACCCGAGAGCGATCCCAAGTCTAGCCTCAAAAGCCGACTTCGAAGTCTTCTACGCCTAAGTAAAAAAGCGGAAAATGATGAGTCCGACCTTAGCGCTAGCGGTTTCCAGATCCTCCCAAACGGAACTCGAGTTAGCCCTCCAGTTAGCCCATTACTTGGAAGAAAACACGACATTTATCAAAGTGACTCAAGTCAAAATTCCGATAAGAATTTTTTGAGGTATGAACAAGAAGATTCGTTACTTACTAGTATCCACCCTGCAGAATATTACGCCGAAAAAGTCGAGATTTACAACTTGAAATATGCCTATTTAAAGTCATGGCCAGGTTTGCTAAGACTGCTAGCCGGATTGGAGCTCCTTTTTGGCGGGATGGTCTTTGCGTGCACCATTGCGTATATCCAAAAAGACAGCGAATGGTCCAACGCCTACGGGATGTACAACGGAGCGTACAACAACGGATATGGGACTTCCGGGTACAGCTACCGCGGGCCAATGACGGCGTTTGTGCTAGCGATAGCCGGAGTTTCTTGGATCATAACGTTCGTTCTTTTGGTTGCCGGGATGACGATGTACTACCGGACGATTTTGCTTGACTCCCGCTGGTGGCCACTGACGGAAGCGTTTGTAAATGTAGCGCTGTTTCTGTTGTACATGTCGGCTGGGATCGTGTACGTGAATGATTTGAATCGCGGAGGGCTGTGCTTCTCGACGATTGGGGTGAATCCGATCATGGCTAGCCTGTGTCGGGTGGAGGGAGGGCAGATGGCGGGAACAGCCTTTATTTTCATCAACATGGTTCTGTACCTGGGTAGTTTCCTGGTCAGTCTGAAGATGTGGAGACACGAGGCAGCGAGGAGAGAGAGGGAGTACTGTCTAAATGAGGTGAGTCAAAACTTTATTTATTTTGTGTATTTATCTTTACTTATACAGGGAGGATACCAGACTCATAGGTGTTTTTGCGTGTCCTTTTTTTCCCCATTTCAGCGGACAGTTTTTAGACGTAGACAGTCATGAGATCTTTGAAAAGTTCTCATGTTTCAAAAGTCTATTTATCATTTGATTTTACACTCTGTTCCAATAAAAGACTAAGATATGGAGGACTATATTACTGTATTTATTTATTATTTAAGTAATGACTAGTGCTTTTAAGTACTATGAGTACAAGCAGGCTAAGTAATCGTGGGGATGGGTGAAATTTCTGATCTGAAGAAGACTGAAATTACAGGATTACTCAAACTAGTGTCACGATACTGAAATTCCAAACTCGATTTTGATACTAAGGAATTCTAACAATAGTCAATACCGATAACAATACAACAACAAACGAATATAAAAATCTGCACTTTTTTTTTAACATGGTTTTACTATATGAATGGGGGGGGGGGGGGGGGGGGGACACACCATTATTAGTGGGAATCTAACCAGAAAATGCTGCAGTAAGTTGGAAAATTGTATGTCATGTATGTTCTTGTTGTTTTAGCCCAGTGATGTTCCAAACTCGATGCCACTGGTCCCACACAAACCAAAGCAGATTTCCTTCAGGGACCAAACAGAGACAGACCATGGTAAAAGTGTGAATGGTCCTGATGCTCAAAGACCTCCAGTGAAAACCATCACCAACAAAACTGGAGCAACAAAGACGTGCATCATCGCAGACTACATCATGTGAGTGAATCCACTGGAATTATTTACTGTAATGAAAGGGTTTCCAAACTTTAACTCTCCACCCCTTTCCAAGCAGCTCACTAAGGCATTTCTGAATCTAACTGTACCCATCTAAAGCTTGCTGTAGCTCTTATATTTACTCTAGCGTTTCTGGCGACTACTAAAATTAGCAGCTCTCTGGCATTTTCATTTAGAAGCAGCTCAGTATAGGAAAAAGTTTGGGGAACCCTGCTGTAGACTTAAACAAGCAGGTGCTGGAGGAAAAAATCCTATGTATTTTCTTCATAGACTTTCGCAAATATTTAAAATAGTTGAAAGGCACAACATGTTCATAACATGGTTGTTTTCAGTCCAAAAATCACATTTAAAACTTAAAATTCATCCAATTATATAATAACCTGGTCCTTAATATATATTTAGAAAGACATTTTGTATAAATTTATATTTTCCTGTTGTTGTCATTGATTTTCATTTATCTTTGTTTACACAAGGCGAGCCCAATGATAGTACCAGACTCTTTTTCATGAGCGCCCTGTTACAATACAGAACTATACAACTAAAAACAAACAAAACAAATAAGTATCATATCTGATACGTTATGATAAGATATTGTGCCATATTAATCATATAAATCTATGTAAATGTTGTGCAGGAAGTATCCAGAGATCACATGTTTGGAGCAGAGAGAGGAGTACCGCGCTGTGTTTAATGACCAGTACCAGGAGTACAGAGACCTGCACCGCCACATCAGCCTGACCCTCAGCAAGTTCAGACAGCTAGACACGCTAATGGAGAAACTGCTCAGAGACAGCGCACAGGTCAGACTACACCACCAAGCAAAGCACAATGTGTCTACCACACTCAGAGTTTAGCTATGTATGAACAGTGTTGAGAAGTAACTAAATACATGTACCGAAAGTATATATTCTAAATACTCATTTTGAGTACCTGTATTCTGGTGTGTCCAAACCTTTCACTGGTATTGTATGTTTAAACTACACCAGTCCAGGATTTGGACTGACCCTCTCATTCAATGTTTTTTCTCTCTTTAATCTGACTACTTTTTCTGCATTTTCATATACTTACTGACATCAAATATATGGATATATGGAACTATGTAGGGAAAAAAAAGTAAAATAACTCTACTAAATGTTTTTTCGAGAAAGCAGAGGGTGAATACTTTGAGGATTTGAATATAAAATTTAAAAATAAATAGTAGTCACTTAACTTTTTTCATTGCTACATAATTCCATATATCTTGCTTCATATATTTGATGTTTTTTTCAAAATAGAAATAAGTAAAATTAAATATATAAAAAAATATATTGAATGAGAGGGTGTTTTGACTGGTAGTTTATGTTGATTTGTGTAAAATGTTCATGTGATCAACAAGTCGACAATGCACCGATTCTCTGGTAGACTTTAAAACGGCTCTGTAGTCCAGGTAGAACTTATTTGCTGCAGCCCCATGGAAAAGAATACAACCCCAATGACAATGGCAGTGTCCACAGCAACTTCCAGAATAAGTATTTTCTTTCTAAAATTTGCATTAATAATGTTTTCCTTTCTATTACAGAATCCACAAAGGATACAGAGCATATTACAAACGCTAGAAGAGAAAAAGAATGTAAGTACTGAGATTCTGAAACACTTATACATATATAGTGTTTGGAATAATGAATAGTTTTGAATAGTTGCTTTAGTTGATTAATCGGTCGATAAAGTCTTAGTCGACCAAAATGCACAGTAGTCGAATAATCATTTTATTTAGATTATAAGGATTTATATGGGACAACTGCAGAAAGGAGAGGTTAGAGAGTGAGTATTTTTTGGTATTTGTAAAAAGACAGATTAAACTCACGATTCATTTATCTGTGTTTATACAAATACCTTGTTTCCTAGTACTTTTGCTGGTGTACTGAGAGCTTTTGCCACACCCTCTTTTTAGTCGACTATCGGCACTGCATTTTTTTAGTCCACTAAGAATTTCTTCAGTGCATTACAGCCCTAAAGTACTGCTGTAAGTGTATCTGATCTGTCTGTTCCAGGATCCAACTTTCTGGGAGAAAAAGCAGCGTTGTGATTATCTAAAGGCCAAACTCAGCCATTTAAAAAGCAGAATTCACACTTTTGACCAGACTGAGATGACTGACAAACAAAAGCAGAAGATGTAAGAATAATCTTCTGTACATGAAATAACCCTCTTCTTAAATATTTGGATGTTTGTTTATTTAAATAACTGAAATGTTCTATTTTGTATAATAAATGTTTTGTTTATATTTTGGGGCTGACATTTCATTGATTTCACTTCATTTGTCTTTATTTATGCAGGGAGAGCCCAGTGAAACTACCAAACTCTGATGGTAACTCCTTCAAACAATGTAGCATTTAGTGTATAAAAACTTAGCTTGCACATCACTTAAATGTTTCATATACTTAGTTTTATTTGCACTCAATGATAATTTGTGAGGGAATTTTGGATTTTATTAAAATCTTTTTGCAGTTTTAAAATCACCAGGTCAACAGAGGGAGCACTTGCACAAAACAGCATAATCTGCATATAAATTGCAACCATTGGAGTTTAAAAATAAAGTAAAAAGTAGCGGGCCTAAAACTGAGCCTTGGGGCACTCCTTGGCTTAAAGTAAAAAAAATGTATTTGAACTCATCAACTACTACGGCCTGGGTTTTGTTTTGAAAGATAATTTTGGAACGACTTACATGTAGCATGGTCAAATCCAATATTCTTCAACTGAATCTAAAGTTTTTTTAAATCCAATAAAAGGAGCCATGCACAATCTTGCTTGTCATCAAGGGCTGTGAAAATGTCACTCCTAAACTGGTAATTATGAAGTCAATAAGTAAAATTTCTGCACTTGACTCATTCTTCAACCTGTCGGGAGCAGTGGGCGGTCACAGTGCAGTGCCTGGGGAAGCTGCCCATTTTTAGTATTAGACAAGACCTAGTGGCACCTGGGAATACAAATGTATATAAATAATGAACTAACAAGGTAGTATCTGGTGTGCAAAGTATGTCTGATAATCACTGGCATATCCTTTCTATATATATATGTCTGGGGAGGCACAGTATGAAACTTTTTAGCAGACAAAAATGAATGTGTTATGTTTTTTTTAACATTTTGGTTGTATTTATTCCACTGAAAAAGGTTGAAAACATGCATCCTTGCTGTGAGTGGGCCCGCATCTCATGCTTGTTTCTATGGAAATGTTCTTATAATCTTTCACAGTATGGCATAAAACCTATCACCAGCAAGAATGTTCCTAAGTGTGGTTTTAACTTTACTTTCTGTACCTTTAAAACAATTTGTCCCACATAATCAGTGCTTGTACTGAAAGATCTATTAGCAAAACAAAATGCCATTATTTTTTATCTTTTTTTTTCGCATTCATTATGTAAATTTACTTCTTATAATCACATATAAGCAGGGTTGGGAAGCAATAGCCTATATGTACCAAAAATATGTATTCTGGATACTAATTATGACTGTAACTGTATTCTGGTACAGTTGCATTTTTATTTGGTGTTATTTAGAATACAGTTACTTTTCTAAAATCTAAGGAATACATTGATTGCACAATTTATGCTTCAAACTGCAGGTAACTAGTGAGAAAAGTAGAAAAACTCAGTGTAAAGTATTCTAATACTCTGAATACAGTACTCTGATTGGACCATGTATCAGAATGCGTTACAAAGCACATTTTAACCCGTGTTTTCTGTGACTAAATGCATTTTCAAAGAGCTCTTCCATCACTTACAACAGATCAGCTGTATTGTGAGTGCAATGCGCATGCGCAGAACCGGAGAGTTCAGTTGATACCTGCGTGAGGCGCGTGCTCAGCTGAAGATGAGACGTCGTTTACGCACAGGTTACGCACGGTCCAGGCACGAGCGCAGAGTCCAGGGGAGACACACAGCCCGCGGAATGAAACTTCAGCGCCGGGATGAATAGTTCTGTGGTGTAGGAACCACGCTGCGCTGCTTCTTCACACGAGGATCATGAAACCAGGGGGCACCGGTGATGTCTCCAGGCTGATATGAGAAGCGAGAGCAAAGTTTACCCGCCACGGCCGTTGGACTTCGGTAAGTTCGTGTTTGAATGTGTGTCGATATTTATCTAAGACCAACTTTTTATTTAGTTTCAGGGAAGTGGAGAGTTGACGACAGGGAATATGATTAGCTAACATGGCTCTGGGTAAATAAAAATTAAGATAAATGGAGATTCAAACATTTTTTTTCGTTTTTTTCACAATTCAGAAACTAACGGACTAACTGTACAACATGTTACAGAGGGGACGTAAACTCACGTGATGACGACATAACGTAAAAAAGCCAATATGACGCTATTTTCTCATCTAATATTGTTTCCTCATCAAACACATACCTGTTGTTTTGTGTGTTTTTTTATTTCATTCACACATGTTTAACTCACAAATCCTCCTTGGTCCATCTCTGCTGAACAAAAGGTATCTGTTAAAACTACTTCTACTACTGACATCACAAGGTGGAACAGAGCATTTTGAACTCTGGAGATGCAGACAAACTAATAATAAAGGGTAACTCAAACATATGAGAATACAGTTGTCCCTCACTATAACGTGGTTCACGTGGTGTTCAGACAAATTTACATAAATGTTCGATTGCAGTGTGACTCTGAAGTGCTGTATGTTTGCTACTTTTCTCCCCGACAAAACTCACAATGTCGATGAAACGTTCTGCACCGACAAAGGTTTGAACTTTGAGAGTGTTTAAACAAGAGAGAAATGTGAGAAAATGTTAATGCCTGTTTGAGAAAAGTGTATAAAGTGTGTGGTGAGGTACAGCCTTAAAACATATCTAATAATTGTAAAATAAATAAATAAATAAAAAAAAAGTTGACTTTGCAGATTTCGCCTGTTGTGGGTTATCTTTAGAACATTACGTCCGCGATAAACGAGGGATCACTGTACAACAAAACACCAGTTCGGGTGTGTTTTTGAGAAGACAACAGCAATATAACATGGCTTAAAGCTCACAAGAGTCAGTTTTGTGTAATGTTGGACCTTAAAACAGCACTGACCTAGACAAAGTAAAGGAAAAACATCTACATAAAGGGAGACTGAAAGTTGTCTTTTTGAACCATCTACCCCACTACTGAATTGCATATTGTTGTGGCATTACACGATTTTGTAAGTATTAATCCATTAGGCAATTCATGGTTTTCAACTCCCTATTATATGCCACATTTTGAAGACTTTTTCCCCATTCCAAAGATATAATATTTTTAAATTGTCAGTCACTAGGGTAACAGTTCTAATTTTTCATCATTTTGAAATCCATGAATAGGTTATGAATGGCAGCCACATCTCTGTTAGAGAGCCCTAAGGCAGATGTAGCTTTAGGAAAAGCTCACCACCACTTGTTATAGACGACATATTATGCTTTTCTGGGAGCTATTTAGTATTAAAAAATAATATACACAAATTACGATTTTACATTTCATTTATTGTAGCAGCTAGGGACAGATCGATATATCAGTTAGTTGCCCTTTTTTTGGTTGGTTATTTTTGGTTATTGGCCTCAAATCTCCAGCAGACGCTGATATTTTGTTTGGGTCAACCAGCCGCCTGTATGATGTCTATAAAACTTAATTTGAACACTTTAGTGCAAAGAGAAGACTGCACAAAACGCCACATCATGGGTGAGTTTGTAAATGATCAAAATCATCAAAATTAGTCTTACATATTGGTCAAAAAATACCTGCAGACCTCATCAGCTATCTGTTTCTCTGGATTCTAAACAATTGCAATCAGCATCTGCCATGAAAAAAACTTATATCGGTCGATCTCTAATTGTAAACCGTAATATTGATCTAAAACAACTTAGTAATAGAAACCAATCCATTAACTTCCTGTTTAGAGCTGCAGATGCACATGCCCCGCATCTTCATAGTGGCATTTCACCGGCATTTCAAGCAGCAGATTTTCATTCTTGTGTTCGTATTGTTGAAAAATAGTAATGTTATAACAATTTTGAACCCTACATGTGTGACCCAGAGTCTGAATATTTTGATTGATTACAAGTAAATACCGAAAAGTAGGCAGGAATATGGGATTGTTAAAAACAGACGTACAATACAAATACAAATACAATTACACATACGTTTATTAATGAATTGAAATGCAACTTTGGTTAAGATAATGATGAGAAAATGCTGTTATAACATTGTATAAAAAGGCATAAGTCAATTTTACATAATATATCACCTTTAAAGGGCCCATATTACGCTATATTCTGATTTATGTTATAATGTTGTTTCCCCGTTACAAACATACCTTGAGTTTTGTTTCATTCACAAATGTTTAACCCCTCATATTTAAGTTGAGGTCTTCTCTCAAACAGAAAACTCTGATGCACCTTGTGATGTCATGTGGCAATACAGGAAGGGCTCCACTGTGTTTTTAAACTCCATACACCACCATTAAAATTATTTGCATGATTTGAGCCCTTAAATTGCCAATCTCCACTGAACAAAATGTAAAAGGTAGCTGCTAACTTGAAAGCTACCACCACATGACATCATAAGGTTTACAAAGCATTTTGAACTTAATAAATAATAAAGGATTACTCAAAAATAAAACAAAACACAACTCCAGGTATGTTTTTGATGAGGTAACAACATTCTGACATGGCTTAAAGCTCACAAGAATCCATTTGTGTAATATAGGATCTTTTAAATGTGCATTTCCTGTGTGCACACATGGCTAGCTGTCTGCTGCTGTACTGTGTTTCCTGAGTGTGTGTGTTGCGCTGGGAGCAGGTGCACGCACATTCACATGGCCCCGGGGCAGAGCAGGTTTAGGGCCACAGCGGCTGCTCCTGTTTTCTGTGCTCAACTCCTGTCACCCCTGCTCTCTCAACTCCTGTCCCTCTTCCGTGCTCCTGTCACCTCAGCTTTACTCTTGTTGCCTCATCTTTACCCCTGTCGCCTTGTCCTTGCTTCTTTGGGGTCTGCTCCTGTCGCCTTGGCCCTGCTCCTGTTGCCTCTGTATTGCTCCTGTCATTCTTCCCTATTCCTGTCACTTCAGCCCAGTTCCTGTTCACTTGGCCCTGCTCCTGTCGTCTCCGCCCCTGTCCTTTCTGCTCCTGTCCTTTCTGCTCCTGTCATCTCTGCTCCTGTCCTTTCTGCTCCTGTCGTCTCTGCCCCTGTCGTCTCTGCCCCTGTCGTCTCTGCCCCTGTCGTCTCTGCCTCTGTCGTCTCTGCCCCTGTCGTCTCTGCCCCTGTCGTCTCTGCCCCTGTCGTCTCTGCCCCTGTCGTCTCTGCCCCTGTCGTCTCTGCCCCTGTCGTCTCTGCCTCTGTCGTCTCTGCCTCTGTTACCTCAACTTTGCTTCAGTCACTTTGGCCCTGCTCCTGTCACCTCTGCTTTTATCACCATTGCCCTGTCCCTGTTGCCTTGTCTTTGCTCCTGTCGCCTCAGCTCTGCTTCTGCTTCTGTGCTCCTGTCACCTGTGCTCCTTTTGCCTCTGTCCCTGTCACCCCTGCTTATGTCACATTAGGCTTGCTCCTGTCGCCTTAGCCCTGCTCCTGATGCTCTTCCCTGCTCCTGTCACCTCAGCTCTGTTCTGCTTCTGTCACCTTGGGTCTGCTCCTTTTGCTTTTGTTTCTGTCGTCTCTGCTCCTGCCACCTCTGCTTCTGTCACCTTTACCCTGCTCCTTTGCCCCGGGGTTCTGCTCCTGTCACCTTAGTTTTGCTCCTGTCATCTTCGTCCTACTCCTGTTATCTTTGCTCCTTCTTCTACTCCTGTCACTTGTACTCCTGTCAGTTCAGCCCTGCTCCTGTCACCTCTGCTCCTGGCGTTTCTGCTCCTGTAGCCTTGGCTTTGCTCCTGTCACCTGTGCTCCTGTCACTTCGGCCCTACTCCTGTGGCCTTGGCTCCGCTCCTCTTCTGCTCTGCTGTCAGTGTGCTCATTGTGAATAATTGAAGCAGTGAGGTAGAGTTGCAGAGCTGTACCACAGATGTGTTCAAAAGGGTTCATAGACGGGGACAGGAGCACAGATCACTTTAAAGGACCTATATTATGTAGAATTGAGCTTTAAGGCATGTTAAAATGTGGTTATCTTCTCAATAAGAGAGTTGTTCTTTGTTTCATTCATACATGTTTGAGGAACCCTTTATTATTATGACTAGCAAGTGCCTTTGCTCAGGCCACAAGGCAAAGTGAAATAGCAACCGCTATCAGTCCCACTCTTAAATTAAAATAAAAAAATAACATTCGTCATTAGTAGATTTAAAAGTGCAAATACATGTTTTTAGTTTTCTACAATCACTAACATGCCTGAGGAGGTTTTAGATGTCATCCGTACATGTTTCAGTAATTTAGTGATCTCTCACACGACAATTCTCCATAAATATACAAAAGCATGATTAAAAAAAAAACTACACTACAACATGAGAAACCTGATGTAATGACAATAGTTTAATCAGTGAGATCCATGCTGATTGTGTTGTGATAGCGCTCTGAAGGAGGAGTAACTAACAAAAATGTATTGTTTTGAAAATGCTATATTCGCTAAAATCAACATACTAACAAGATAACATGGTGGTGTAAATATGTTATGTGTTAGCAGTTAATACCCCATAAAACATAGGTGTCAAACTCTGGCCCGCGGGCCAAATTTGGCCCGCAGTGTAATTATATTTGGCCTGCGAGGCAATTTCAAATTAATATTAGAGCTGGCCCGCCGGTATTATACGGTGGCAGCGCTGTAACACCGCATTCACTGCTTATACTACAAATCCCATAATGCTCTGCTGTTGTTTTGGCGCGTCAATTGGGACAGAGACAGACACTGGCACATGTGTCAGACACAGACCGCAGGCCGCAGCAGGCCAGCAGCCCGCAGCAGGCCAGCAGCCCGCAGGTGCACCAATACTACATTTCCCACAATGTAGTATGGGAAATGGGTAATGTCAAGAATATGGACATGGAACAAAGGCTACAGAAGGTGCAAGAATTAAAACAAGGTCTTAAATCTGCCTGAGCGTGACAGAGGAGTTTTTGGCGTTACGTCCTATCCGTGGCACAACTACAGGACATGATCCGTATGAAGAGGTGTCAAGATGTGTAAATGAGATGGAGCTGCCTCGGGAAAAACTCGTGGGTTTGACAACAGACGGAGCACCTGCGATGTCTGGACACAGGAGTGGACCGGTGGACACGGGAGCGGACCGGAGGACACGGGAGCGGACCGGTGGACACGGGAGCGGACCGGAGGACACGGGAGCGGACCGGTGGACACGGGAGCGGACCGGAGGACACGGGAGCGGACCGGTGGACACGGGAGCGGACCGGAGGACACGGGAGCGGACTGGTGGCGAGGACACGGGAGAAGATCAGGAGGAAAACGTCACAGGTGAGCTGACAGCTTCTCATTGTATCATACACCAGGAGTCGATGGCCGTGTCCCAATTTGCCCTAAAATGCGCTGTTCACACGACGCATTTGTGCGGGTACTTCGACCCGCACCTCGAACAGAACATCAAGTGGTGCATTTGGCGAAATGGGACACGGCAGTTCTGTGGTAAAGCCTTGAAAATAGAACATGTAATGAGACCATCACGCCGCAGTTAACTTTATCAGAGCCATAGGTTTAAATTCTCGCCAGTTCAAAACATTTCTGAGCGAGTTAAACGGAGCTGGTGATTTGTGTCACACTGAGGTGCGATGGATAAACCAGGGAAAGGTGCTGCAAAGATGTTTGAGCTGCGTGAGGAGATGTGTCTGTTCTTGGAAACCAAAGGGAAAGACACAACACAACTCTGAGACGAAACGTTTGTGTGAAATGTGTTTTCTGTGACATCGAGTCTGAATGTGATGAACCTGCAGCTGCAGGTCGGGTCGTGTCTCTGAGATGTGCAGGACAGTGAAGGTGTTTGAAACCAAACTGACTCTGTGGGAAGCACAGAAAGTGTTGTTTTTCTCTCATCCATAGATTTTTGCACTTTATTTTATTGTATTTCAATCCAATTATGTTTTAAAAATATTTCAGTTGAGTGACTGAAAATAGTTGATATTATTTATTTCTTTGAAGTAAATTTATCCTACTTTTGCTATTTCCCTGAGAAAATATACTGATGGTGCCTTGAATAATACCGGTTCATTCATTTAATGTGTATGTTATGGGGATTTTTATGTAAAGGAAGTTTGTCTTTTGTGCCTGTTGAAAATTTAAAATTACTGACAGAGCCATAAGAAAATATTGCTTCATTTATCCGATCCGATCATATAGTCATATATTTGTTAGGTTTTCAGTAGGTTCAATTAGGTTCACTAGACTATGTGCGGTCATTTAAAATTTTTTCAATGAACATTCGATCAGTCCGGCCCTCGGCTTGTAGCACATTTTTTTCATTTGGCCCCCCGTCCATTTGAGTTTGACACCCCTGCCATAAAAGGACAATACCCCCTCTTTAAAAGTGCCTCCACAAACCATGTTCTAAACTTGCTTCTCTTGCAGGTAACTCTCTTCTCCTCCACATGTACGACCCTCGTCACTACGACAGCCCCCCTCTGTACAGCCCCCAGTACAGCACCAGCCCCACCCTGTACCCCCCCAGGAGCGTGCACTCGCCCCCGGCCCGCTACGTGGACTACCGCTACTCCCTCCCCGATGGCTACTACACGGAGGAGCGGCCGCAGCACTTCTACCGCTGGTTCTCTCCGCCCGGCATCGTCAAGATCCTTCAGGGAGCCACTGTCCTCATGTGCTTCCTGATCTTCGCCTGTGTCGCTTCCACCCTGGTCTGGGACATGAACGGGTTTGGGTACGGGGGGTATGTGGGATTGAGCGGGGGAGGGGTGTCGGGGTCGGGGCCCGGGTACTACGGAGGCAGTTACGGGTACGGCGGGTCCTACATGACGCCACATGCAGCCAAGTCGGCCATGATCACCGTAGCGGCAGTGAACTTCCTAGTGTCCCTGGGCTTCCTGGTTGGTAGCTTCTCGCGCTCCAGAGCCATGAGAGGTTGTAGGTTCTATCTCACAGTGTTCATCTGCGACATCATACTGGCCGTGCTGCAGGTGAGTCACACGGATGCTACACAAGTTTTTTTTAATTTTTCTTTTTTAATCTATCTTTAGTTATACAGGGAACCGTACAATGAGAATACCAGGCTCTCTCTCTCTTTCATGAGCACCGTTTGAATAATTGAATTGAACAATTATAATTGAATAATAATAGTAGAGCTTGACCAATATGAAGTTTTTTCATGGACAATGCAGATACTGACTGTTTGGAACCCAGAGGAAATGATATCCAATAAGACTGACAATATTTCAGGCTGATGTGTAGGGACAATTTTGATTATTTTACCCAAATTCTCTTATTAAAATTTTCTACAAACTCACAGCCCTTATATACCACAAACTTTTAAGAGAGCAGCATAGTCACGTTTTGTGCAGTTATCTCTTTGCACTTAAGTGTTCAAATAAAGCTTTATGTGGATTCTTTAGCGGGCAGGTGGGCCAAAACAAACAAATCACCCTGTGCTGATAGTCCAAGTGCAAATGTCAGCCTGATATATCTGCCAACCGATTTATCAGTGAATCTCTAATAATAATAATAATGCATCTGTTTTATATAACACTTTGCACAGTAGCTTGAAGACACTTCACAATAGTGTAACAGAAAACAAGGACATGACATATAAAACCAGTGAGAAAGCAGTCATTTGTGGGTGTTCTAGGCTATGAGGAAAATGTGAGTTGTGAGCTGTTAAAATACAGTACAATACAAAGACTTTATGACTCACCTCTCGTAAAGTTGTGAAGTTTAACTGCAGCGTTCTCATTCATATTTTCCAATAGATTTTGTCCTCCACAAGTAATGACACCCAGTCCGCAAAATGTCCTCACGTGTGTCTCTTTACATCTGCACAGCAAGGATCGGGCTGAAGCTGCTGCAGATTAGTGATAGTGACTCTACTTCCTGTGTCATTTATCTCCAGCCTTCTGTGCATTAAAAGTATTTGAACTACTGCACTGCATTTCACAAATAATAATAACACAGTTTTGACTTGTTTTGACTAGAAGTGCAATGCTCTTATCTTCTGAACCCTTTAGAACCTCAAAGCAAATCGATTTACTGTAGACAGGAAACGGCTAACGCCAGGTGCACTCACCATTTTTAGCTTGTGGTGCACAGTCTCTTCACTGCCATATCCTGCTGCAGGCTTTTAAAATCTCATCCAATTCTCTTTGTGTCTGTGGTGTGCACTTTTTGTTGCATGTTTAAAAATTGTTTAAGACTAAAAAATCCTGTAGTGTGTGGCGGGCTTTAGTCTAGTACTAGTCACTGATTGTTAAAACATGTTAAACTTATAAATGTTTCTACTTGGATTTGGATATTTTAAGAGCAAAATCTACCATTACAAATATAAGCCCCATATTATGTAATGACCTCACATGACAGCAGCCTATTCCAGGATTGAACTCTTCTTACTGTGTATATATAAATAAATAAGTATACGTCCGGAGCGTCTAAAAGTTCCCGATCCATAGCTCCTCTGTAGTGTTTTTATCCGGCTCATGGTGAGATCAGCAGCTTCCCCCTCCTTCCTCTCACATTTCACCCTGTCATATCTTACTCTCTGTATGAGCTGTGTGCGCAGATGTAAGCACAAAATCACTGTACTTCATAAAACACATTTTTGCTGTAGCTTTTTGTGTATACTTTTATCTAGATGTGTGGAGTATTAAGTTGTGTTAATTTGGCAACTTTTTGAAGAAATAGTAGTTTTTGATATTCTAACTAATTTTGAAGTAATAGCAGGACTACTCTTGTTTAAATAGTATATATTACAGTCTTACATTACTCAAAACTCTTATGAGCTTTAAGCAGTGTTATGATGTTGTTACTTCCTCAAAAACACACATGGAGTTGTGTTTTGTTTCATTCGCACATGTTTGTGTAACCTTTTATTATTAGTCTGTCTACATCTCCAAAGCTCAAAATGCTCTGTTCCACCTTGTGATGTCATAAAGCGCGTTTTTGAGTTACAGCTCCTTTTACATTTTGCTCAGTAGAGATGGGCAATTCCAGGTCTCAAATAATCCAAATGATTGTAGTGAAGGTGTATCGAATTTAAAAACACAGTGAAGCACTTACTGTATTACCACATGACATCACAAGGTGGAACAGAGTGTTTTCTGTTTCTGAGAAGTACACTTTAAGTACAATTTAGCTAAACCTCCTAAAACCTGGTATTGATAAAGCCTTTGTCTCCATGGAGATGCTTTATCTAGAATGTTCCACAGTATGGCTTTAATTGTATCAGTCCATCTTGAAATAAGCAGCCAGGTCATCCCTCCAGACCAAGTTACAGGTCTGATCTGTGCAGAGGCGAGCCCGCTTACAGTAAGAATGCATATTTTCAAGATATTTTTGAGCATCAACAATACCTGTAATTGAATACCAGAGTTGACTTTAATGCTGTACTGTGGAACATTACATGTGACACATTTAACACAAATTATATTTAAAACCCTTTAAATTAGATGTAATTTTTAAAGAATATTTTGACACAACCTCTCATTCAATGTTTTTTTTCTTTGTTTACTACTTTCTACAGTTTAGATACGTATGGAAGATATATGGAATTATGTAGCAAGAAAAAAGTGAAATAACAAAGCAAAGGGCGTGACGACTTTAAGGATTTGAATGTTTGAAGTTATTTAACTTTTTTCTTTGCAACATTTGTCTATATATCTTACAGAAAACATCAAATATATGAAGGATCTAAAATGTAGCAAGTAGTAAAAATAAAGAAAAAAGTGTGTGTCCAAACTTTTGCCTGGTAGTGTATTTTACTTCAAATGTTGCTTTTATTCAAGCCATGAACACACATCTATCCAGTTTTTTTTTTAGCCTCTTAAAAAATGTGTGCTTGTGGTGTTGCGTGCAGGGCATCATCGACATCATCTTTGTGATCGGAGTGAACCCCATGTCCCAGAGCTCTCAGAGTATGCTCTACAACCCCATGCTGATGATGTGCCAGAGCAACCCCGGCAGCCCCAGTCTGAGTGCTGCGGCTGGGGGCGGCTTCCCTGGAGGATACCCCATGTACACCCAGTACCTCCACCACTACTGCTACATGGACCCGGAGGAGGTCAGAGCACTGGCCAGCAGCTATTTGAGAATCACAGTTTGGACTGCTCCCTAGCGCTCTTCCTCAGAGTGGGCACATCATGTTGCTGTGACATGTTTGGTCAGATGATTTAAACAGGTCTTGTTTCTGTCTTCCTACCGGTGGAGGCAAGACAGAAAGGTTTGAAGACAGCTCCAAAACCTTTTTAAATCAGCTGACCGGAAACGTCACCGTAACATCATGTCACCACTCTGAGGAAGAGCACTAGTGACCTTGGTCTGAAAAAACAATCTATTTTTAAAAAATTATTGCAAGACCAGATGAACCTCATTGGACTGAGAATCACAGTGCCCATTTTAAAGACAGTAATAAGATGGCTACATACTTATGTAGTGCATTTGTGACATGAATATTATTTGAGAGAAAATTCTAATATAAACGAAAAACAACAACAAAAGTTGAAATCTGTATTCTGTAAGTTCTCACTTGAAGTTGTCATTTTCAAGACACTATATTGCTGATCAGTTCCTTTTCTCACATGCCCGCTGTGACGTTTTTACTTTGTTCTCCAATTTTATTTTCTTAATCGGTGATATGCGTAAGATTCGGCAGCGTCATTTTGGTCAAATTAAATAAAATGAGTTACTCGCTAGCATGTAACAAGGGTGTCATAGATTATAACTATATAGTCGACATAAGCACAATAGTTCTTGTTTAAAAGTACTGTCCGTGTTAAATAACACTTGCTCTGCTGTCCTCTCCAGTCTGTGGCTCTGGTGCTGGGTCTGATGGTGGTCCTGGCCCTGTCCTTAGCCGCGTACTACTCATACAAAACCCGCAGCAAGATCTGGAGACACGGCAAGTCCAACATCATATGGGACCAACCACAGAGGGCACGAGCAGACAGCCCAGACCTCCAGCACTGGGTAAGGCTCGGGGATGCTAATTATCCTCCAACTACTTTGAATACACGCCAGTCGAAAGTTTGAACACATCCTCTCATTATTTTTTTTTCTTTCTGTTTATTACTTTCTACATTTTGTATAAATATGAAAGGCATCAAATATATGACTCTCTATATATACAATGATGTAGCAACTCCAACTCTTAAATAATAGACTATTCTTTTTAATTTTATATTCAAATTGCTCAAAGTATCCACCCTTTGCTTTGTCGACAGTACTGCAAACATTTGTCCTTCTCAGCGAGCTTCATTATGAAGTCCCTGAAATGGTTTTTACTTCATGGGGATAACTAGGGGCATGTAAGCACCTTAATGAAAATGTAGTAGCACATTTATTACGTGGTGAGAAGTGGTTTTGAGATGCAAAGGGAGCGGGCTGTCATTAGTGAATATTTACTGTTGTTTCTTGGTTCATTAAATATATCTAAAGATTTGACTAAAAACATCCAAAAATGAAGCATCAAAAGTATCAATGCCAACTACAACAAGTATCAAAACCAGTAACATCATATCAAAATTTACCTTTCCGTAAATACTCAAATGTAAAAAAAACTACAATTATTCAAATTAGAGACTGATTTTTACTATCATAGTGGTATCGGAATTGATATCAAGTATGAGGCCTTTTACTTAGTCTCGAAAACAAATGTATAAATTATATTCTGTGACATTACTACTAAGCCCGTTTATACATTTTTTTGGATTCCAGGATTCTACTTACAGGTAAAGACTTATGCTTTTCATTGCATCACTCCACACTTGACTAGGCTGTTGTTGCGACAGTTCTCTTCATATGAGGTTAGTGAACTGTCTATAACACTAGTGTGGGCGGGGCTGAGCGGGATTTGAACTGCTGACCTTTGGATAGTTGGTGATCTAAAAATCTGAGCCGCCCTGTCCCCTGAGTCTGTGTTTCTGGTATAAATGTTATATGGTCATTGGTGTGTAATAATCATTGTCTTTGTAAAGAAAGAGGGTTGTTTATGTAAGTCACACCCAGGTTTCACTCTGTCTGATCATTAACCACAGCCTGATAAGACAAACAAATACGCTTAGTGACATGTTTAGCATCATTTTAGCGACTTAGCATCTACCCTTTAAAACAAGTTGGTGAATACAGAAGCCAATATAGGAATGCAGAAAAAAAAAAAAAGTGTATGAAATGTTTGAAATATTCGACAGATACATTCTTCTTGTTTACAGTTAGTGGTGAAATGTATTAACCCAGACATCCCAGTGGTAAAGCTGCAGCTCATATGCAAGGAGCTGCTTCTGAGCTTGGGCTCAGGTTGTCCTATCCAAACCCCCATGGTTAGATTTAACTTATTTAACCCTCGGGCTTCCCTGTGGACATTTTTGCCATTTTTAAAAACTTAGTTGACTCACTTTTTCAATCCAGTTAATGCTAAAGACACCAAATTTTATGTAAAGGCCTAGTTCTTGTTGAAGTTTTTAATCCCTGAAATATTTTTTGCTACTGCATTGGAACACTCAGAAAAAATATCACACTTAGGACCCTGTATTATTTTTCATACATTTTTTCAACAAAATCCAAAGATCTATCCTTGCTCTAATCAAATATATCAAATTTATTGAAAAAAAAAAAAATCTGTATTTTAACTCCTTAATTACCAGTTTAAAATTTGAATTTGACATGTAGTATAAAAATGACCTAAAAAAAAATGTTTTTGATTAAATACAAACTGCTCAAATAAAAAATTTGATATTTTGGACCAAAAAAAAAAAAGTTTGTGACATTTATTATTTGTTTTTTTTGTTTTTGTGCAGCATCAGTTCTGGGATAGAGCTTTGTATTTAGTAGAAAAAAGTTTTTAAAAGTATTAATCTATGTTAATTTTGCAGCTGGTATTTAGGGCCCTAAGTGTGGCTGAGGGCTGAGGGTTAACGCTGCACTGTATGAATGTACATACTCTAACCCAAGTGTTTTATTGCTCAAAAATATCTTGAAAAACCTCTCCACAGATCTGACCTGTAACTAGACCTAGTGATATCACCTACTTGTCTCCATGGAGATAGATCAAATCAATCCAGTTCGAATTTACATGGATTTCTTAATAACATTTATGCACTTTTTGTTCAGATATATTTCCTTTTCTGACATAATTCGCTCCACTGCCTCTTTTATTGGGTGAAGTGCTGGTGTCATCCCTGTAACGTGAGCCCAGTGTAGCTGCAGTGCTAATCATTTGTACAACATAAGTGCTGTCTCAGTCAGACTGTGAAAGATGCACAGGATATGAGTGAATCAGCTCCTGCTCGGAAACTATAGACCCAAAAGAGGGGCCAGGGGTGTGTACAAGGAATAAGGAAATCATTCACTAAACTTACTTTAACATTACAGTCCCATAGAGTTACTTTTGATGTATTTTCTAAAGAACACATTATATGCTAAATTGACTTTTTTGACTTTTTGACTTTTTTGACTCTCATAAAAAAATATACGTGGGGTTGTATTTTGTTTCATTCACGCTTATTTCATTAATCCATCATCCAAAGTCTTCTCTGAGCACTCAAAAATGCTCCGTTCACATATTGCCCATTTTGTTGCAGCACGGATAGAACTCCAGACTTCTCATATGTAGTTTTTAAGCTCATAAACCATCACCAGACTCATTCTACAGTTAAACTGTGTTCACACGGAACACATGGCTCTGTTAGCATAGCATCCACAGGGGATAAGGGCTGGAGTTGTTTACTTTCTAAAAGTGAATTCCTGGTGCTGACAGCAGAGGGAGCTCCATGTCTAAATGACTCGCAAGATACGGAGGTGAAGTTTATACATTTGTTTTTCCTAGTTAAGAAAGACAAGGATTTTAAGTTTTGATTAGACAAATGTGAAGTATCAGATCTGATTCCTGACAGCACGTTTGAAGACTAAGTTAAAGCCACACTCATGATCATACATAATAGTGAATTGGATTTATAAAAAAAACATCAACAACAACAACAGCAAATTTTACACATTGAATTCAACTGTTGAATTTGAAGACTTTACAATATATTTGCTGAATATTTAAAATAAGATTTTATATACTGAAAATTTCAATGAAAATTTGTTCTCAGAATAAAAAAGTGAGAAATCCAACAGCAACTCAAAATCTGATGAAATAATCTTCCATATTCTTTGCTCCACCCCGAGCTTCAACTGATCTAAAAATGAGAATCTATGTGCAAATAAATGTAAACAAAAAATATTATAAATAACATATTTAAAGTGTTTTCAATAAAAAAAAAAAAAATATATTTATTTTAATTTTAAATATTGCATGAGAATCAGTACTTTTCAATACCCAAATCAGTATCATTATATCTATATTTTGGTATTGATTTGGCCATTTGTACTGTTTTGCGTACACTAACATCAGCACACACACATTTAGTTGTTTTTCAAAATGCATTTTATGGACAGTGTATTTTGAGCTCCAGAATAAACATTTGAATGATATTTTTGCTTATTGCTGAACCATACACATTGCACATTTTACTTACAACATTTAATTGCGAGACCCCATATAATGTTGCACACTTCTTTCTCCGAATGTGCATTCCCCGGCTGTGTTGTTGTTAGCTAGCCTCGCACACTTTGTCCGCCTCATTAGCGGTGAGATACTAGCCTCAGAATGCGTCCTACTTTAGCGTCTTGTTGTGAAGTGTCGGGGGGAGATGCTCGCCTAGCAGGAGACATGTTTTATGAATGTGTCGTCATGGATTATAGATAAAAGGCTTGGGTTGCCTCTCCATGGTAACTCCGAGGGCCCTTCTCTCTCTCACTCCTCCTCTGTTCCCTTTTTCTTTTTTCTCTGTTTATTTTTCTTACTTGCTCTCTCCTCTCCCCACCCTCTTTTTTCTCTCTTTCTCCTCTCACTCTCTCCTGTCTCTTTCCTCTCTCTCTCCCTCTCAAACCCCCTCTCTATCTCCTCTTGTTATATTCTCTCTCTCTTTATGTCTTCTTTTTCTCCACTCTCTTTTTCTTTCTTTCACTCTCTCTTTTTGGTACTCCGCACTTGCTTCTCTCTTCTCTCTCCTTTCTTACTCCTCCTCTGTTCTCTTTTTCTTTTTTTCTTTCTTACTATTTCTTACTTGCTCTCTCCATTCCCCACCTGCTTTGTCTCTCTCCCTCTCTTCTCTTTTTCTCTCCTGTCCATCTCCTCTCTCACTCTTTCTTCCTCGTAAGCAGCCATATTTGTTTTGATACGGACGTGCCATGCATGTCCCCGATTGGCTAATCCACCTGTCAATCACGCCCATCTGAAAACAGGGACATTCACTAGTGAAGAAGTGTGAATTCTGGATGTGTTTTATTGTTAAAGAAATACATTTACAACATGCATTCTCGTGTGTGGAGTCGCCTTTTCACAGATCTGAATTGTGACTTCGCCTCATGTGGTCACAGGCTTGTCTCTCTGGATATAGATAGGTTTAATGCTGTACTACGGAACATTCCAGGCAAAACAATAACATCTCCATAGAAACAAACAAATCCATAGTGCATTTAACTATCCTCCCACCATTTTTAATTCAACAAAAAAAAGAAAAATAAAGAAAAAACAAAAGGATACATAGTGAGTAGTGTTGCACATGTACATTTTACAGTAGCTGAGTTTACCATGACAATAACGGTGCACTATTGGATTTGAACTAGCTTGTGTTCATTAACTCCATTTCACCTGGGTGTTAGCATGGCGCTCTCCATCAGATCAGTGCTCCAGCCCAGGATGCACGATCTGGGTCACGCGCTGCGCTCTTTAAACATGCATGACCCAGACTACAACGCTACGCTACACCCGCTACAATGAGCAAATGGCACCCACCTCTGTGACGGACATGCGCTTTGACAGTCCCCTCCTTTAAGACATGAAAGTAGTTACTGCAAGGGCAGTCAAAAGAACTGGAAATCAGATACTAAACTATATTAAAATTAATATCGAAACTGGATAGTCAGGTATCAATACTAGACTACAGACACAGTGTCCCTGTTTTAAATGATGCAGATCCAAAGTGTATCATTTATCACTGATACAGACTTTGGATCAGACACAGATGAACTGAACTTTTCTCTCCTCAAATCGTATGTTTCTGCGTCTGTGTTGAGGAAATAATTATTTTGGGGTGAAAACAACAGTTTCATGGACATAAATGAGGCAATAAAAAGCAAAGAAACACATTTTGTTTGTGTTGTTCATAGTTCTGCCTCAGTGCCACTCAGTCTGAATGTGGAGGAGCATTTTTCAAATAAAATGTCGGTGCATAACCTCTGTAGGAGAAGTGGGTGGGGAAAAGTGTCTGTATTGTGTCAAACAGCAGATAGCAGATCATCACAGGGATCAGATCACAATTCTATTATTATCACTCTATCACGCATGGGGCTAGTATTGCTTTGCGTGGAATGTTCCACAGTATGGCATTAATCTTACCTGTTGCTGTCCTGTTCACAGGAGGACCAGACCAGAGACTCCAGGAGCACACAGCAAGCCCCCACACTGGTCATCTCTGAGACCTCTGCTCCAGACCTCAGGCTGGAGAACTGTCCAGTCTCCTATGGCAACCGCACTGTCTCCCATGGCAACCACATCGTTTCCCATGGCAACCACAGCATCTCCCATAGCAACCCAATAGGCAGCGTTCAGAGCGAAGGAAATTACAACTGCAACAGGTCAGCACAGTTAAGAATAACATGTTAAAAGCATTTCAACTGGATATTTAAGGAAATCAGCTGTAAATTAATACAACAATTACATTGTTAATATCTGTAAAGTAGCAGATTCACAGGCACATGCATTTTTGCATTAATGCCAAATGTACACAGTGTATAAATGGTCACATTTATGAGCCCTCACTGGAGCACAAATTATTGTCAACTTTATGTGAAGGCTGTTTTCTCTGTTTATAGACATTTTATACTATCGTAATAACATTTTACATTCTTTCACAACAGCTGCCCTGGAACTGAACTAGTGGTCTCTGTCTCCAATCAAACTCATAATCGCACTTATAAACATGTTGTGAAGAGTCTAGGGATGGGACGATATACAATAATATCGTTAATTGCGATAAAACCGGCCCGCGATAAATCGTTCGTGGCATTTTTTCAAAATCACGCACGATTATAATAGTCTTTACAGCACCAGACTGCCTCATGTTTCTGGTTTCAATACAATGTTTAGATTATTTATTATTATTATCATTATTATTTTTGGTGTTTGCTCACAAGGGGGCGCTCTGTCACAGCAATGACACTTGTCTGTGCCTGTTCTGGTGCAGAGTCTGGTGGCGAAAAAAAGTTGCAGGTCCGAGGGCAAAACACGAGCAACATGCACAAGCATTTACGAGACAAACATCCTGCAGTGTTTGACAAACTTGAGCTGAAAATATTCATCATAAGTGACATAAACTATTGAATGTAGATTGTGTTGTGTGTAGTTTAGCTAAACAGCATTTTACAGACACACACGATATATATTTACCTACAATCATGTCAATAGCAGAATAAACCACGCTCACTGATTGTGAACGGCATCAATCCATCAAAAATACGCTCCTCTCCTCCTGAGTCCACAGTCATCTTCACTCTGACACGAACCGCTCCGGGTCAGAGATGCCTCTAGTTTAACTTGTACAAACATCCACAGTGTCCTCGATCGCGTACTTCCTTTGTTTTGCGCCTAGAATGCGCCGCATTAACACGCTTCGTTTACTCAGTAAAGTCTGTTTACGGAAAATCTCGGCATGTCACACACGTGCTCACTGCTCATTGGCTGTGAGGAGAAAACGTCACTAAACGTGTGTGATGTGATTGGTTGATTCTACACGGGGGAGAGTGGGGTGTAAACTTTCAGTCACATGTGTCACTGATTCACTGTTTGCGGCTCCAGTGACTCACAACCTCCACCTTATTGGACAACACTGTGTCAATCAGAAGATAACACGTGTGCTTAGCTCTGAGGAAGAAAGGCCGTGTCCCAATTCGTCACATGCTCTGTTCCATGTACTGTTCAAAGTGCAAGTACCGCCCGACTTAAATGCGCCTTAAGGGCACTTTGGTGAATTTTTGGTGAATTGAGACACGGCCAAAGTCGGCGCTGTCTTAAGTTTATTATGCCTGAAATCGACCAAAGAAATGCAAAAAAGTGACAGATTTCGCGTGTGGAATACTTTCCTGCAGCAGTTTCGACATGGAGGATCTGACTTATTTTGTGGACATGATTTCTTCAGTGGGTTATATTCTCTGGACCTGTCCGTAACGAATGAGACCAACTTTGTGGAATATGTTGATGTTTGACAGAGTCAGAGCCTCAAAGGTGAGTGAAGTCCAAATCCGCATTTTTGGCTTTTCTGTAAAAACGTCTTTCCTGTCAGCTCTGTGGTGATTCCAGGTGAAAACTGTTTGCATATACGAAAAGAGGAGCGATGTAACTTTCATTTGATGTGTAGATTGTTTGCGTAGGTGACAGAAGTACATGTACATTCCTGTAGAGTTGTAAAGTTGGCCCGGGCCGTCGGAACGTTTACAAATTAAAAATTTTCGCGATAATATCGTCAATCGCGATTTATTTTGGTCACGATAATCGTGAGTCTAAAGTTTATATCGTCCCATCCCTAGAAGAGTCTTGCTCAGGCTTATTGCAGCGGTGATGCTGGGGGCTAAAATCCACTCTTTCGACTCTTGGCCAACAGCTCTACTGAGCTACTGCAGCTATGACTCAGTGGTTCTCAATCTGGGGTGTTGTCCTCCACAGGGGTCATGAGATTAATTATGTCATTTATAATAATAATAATGTAATAAGAATGCACTGATTTATATAGTGTCTTTCAAGACACCTATAGCTCTTTACATTGCATTATTCATTCATCCCCTCATTCAGTGGTGGTAAGCTACTATTGTAGCCACAGACGCCCTGGGTCAGACTGACGGAAAGAGACACAATGATAGTACAATGATAGTGCCACTACCATCTCACAGTGGCGCCTGGTTAGTTGGCTCATAGCCAATTAAATCAATCTATGAGGTATATTCCCCGCAATAACTCGAAACATTTTAATAGAAGAATGCTTAATTCTGTGGGAGACCTATGTCTTAAAGTTTGGGGGTTGCAAATGCCATTGTTTATATTATGTGCGACACAGCTGCCAGTGACAGTGACATGACACACAGAGCGTAGGTCTATGTTTCAAACACGTGTCTCTGTGCAGTGTGTCTGTAGACAGCAGTGCTCGTCGCAGTACCAAGCTTCACCAGCAGAGCCCCGCCCCCCTCTGCAGCAGCGACTCAGACATGACCCAGAGCACCCGGAAACTCCCTGAGAAGAGGTCCCACAGAGCACCTAGCCAGGAGCCCCCCAAAACACATAGAGCACCTAGCCAGGAAACCCCCATGCCCCCCAGGCCAGTGGCTGAGGACCCGGTGGAGTCCCAGTGGGAGACGGGCTACACCACCGGAGGAGACACGGGCAACGAGCTGGACCAGGACCTCTCACAACATCTGTTCAGGTGGGTGCTTAAAGCTGCACTGTGTAAGTTTTCTGGTAGAGTGTCCACCACCTGCTTGTCTCCATGGGGATGTGATTGTTTTGTCTGGAACGTTCCACAGTACGATATTCAACTTGGCTGTTTTGCATTTATTCAATTACATGTGTTTTTATTGCTTAAAATACCATGAAAAACAGGCATTCCTACGAAGCACTGACGCCTCTCCACAGATATGACCTGTACCTTGACCTAGTTTCACTTCTGATTACCTTCATGGACATGGATGAGTTTAATGCTTAACTGTGGAACATTCCAAACAAAGCAGTAACAGCTCAATGGAGACAGGCAGTGGGGGACTCTTCACAAGAAAAGTTACATAGTGCACCTTTAAAGTAAGGGGAGAATGAGGGGGAGGAGGGAGGTCTGGAGGACTAAAAGGGAGAGGGGCAGGGTCTGGAGGACTAAAAGGGAGAGGGGCGGAGTCTGGAGGACTAAAAGGGAGAGGGGCGGAGTCTGGAGGACTAAAAGGGAGAGGGGCGGAGTCTGGAGGACTAAAAGGGAGAGGGGCGGGGTCTGGAGGACTAAAAAGAGGGAGAGGGGCTGGAGGACTAAAGGGAGAGAGGGGGAGGAAACTAAAAGGGAGAGGGGCGGGGTCTGGAGGACTAAAAGGGAGAGGGGCGGGGGGACTAAAAGGAGGGTCTGGAGGATTAAAGGGAGAGGGGCGGGGTCTGGAGGATTAAGGGGAGAAAGTGTGCGGGGGAGGAGGGAGGTCTGGAGGACGAAAAGGGAGAGGGGCAGGGTCTGGAGGACGAACAAAGGGGCGGGGAGGATTGAGGGGGAGATGAGGGGTAGGAGGCAGGTCTGGAGAACATTTTTGTCTCAATTTGACTGATCTAGCTCTTCTTGATCCAAACAAGCTTGTACAGCACACAGTACCAAAACAAACCCCACAGTGATAATTAAAAAGGAGGTCAACACATTTCAACTTTTAGTCCTTAATCGAACTAAATCAGAGTTTTGTGGCATTTCCTGCAACAGAAAGAGTGTAACGTTTGAATTATTTCCCGTAGTAACCTGTGATGAGAACAACAACAACTACAGATCAAGAATATTTTTGTTTTTGTCTCCAGGCAGTACCCGGCGATCATCAGTGACGAGCAGCGGCGCCAGTACAAACGAGAGTTTGACTCAGACCTGACCCAGTACAAGAGCCTCTGTGCGGACATGGACGACATCAGCGACCAGATGCACAAGCTGAGCCGCGAGAGGACACTCTGGACACGCTGGTACCAGGTACCACTGCACCTCCATACAAGGTACCACTACACCATCAAGTACCAGGTACCACTACACCTCCATCAAGTACCAGGTACCACTGCACCTCCATCAAGTACCAGGTACCACTGCACCTCCATCAAGTACCAGGTACCACTACACCTCCATCAAGTACCAGGTATGACTACAGACACCTTGATTAAGTACTACGAAGAACTACAGGTACCTAGATGAAGCACCATATAGGTCTACAGACACAAGTCCGTCCAAGTACCAGGTAGGACTAGTCCAACCTGGTACCACCTGCATCTGGTACCAGGTTGGACTATTTACCTGCAAGTACCGAGTAGAACAGTACATTCATACTTCAAGTACCAGGTCTACACAGAACCACCAGGGTGTTCAAACTATGGCCTGGGGCTAAATGCGGCCCTCAGGCCAGTTTTATTGACCCTCAGACCTCCTGCTGAACCGGCCCAGTTGATCCGAACTTTTAACAGCAAATTAAACTATTTCTACAACTATATCGTCAAACATCACATTGCAGTGTAATACAGACCTAAAATAAATGTGTTTCAAGCCTTATTAATCCACAGCGGCTCAGTCAAAACTGTGTTTAAAACACCACACTGTTCTCTGCTTTGAATATGTTTTGAGATGTGGCCCTCTATAAAAAAAAAAAAAGTTGGGCACCTCTGGACTACACACTAGATAAAGTACACCATCATCATCAGTACATCCATCAAATACCAGGTAGGACTGCACCTCAATGAAGCACCAGGTAGGACTATATCTCCTTCAAGTACCAGGTAGAACTACGCACATTCTTTTCATCTATCTATTTTTATACAGGCAGAGCCCAATGAAAACGCTCTTTTTCACCATCAAAAAATACAGAACAATACAAACAAAAACAAACAAAAAGCTGCATAAATCCATTTTAAACAGGTTCAGGTGGGATTATGTTTATCTCCAGATTATTAAAGTCCATTAGTGGCACCGGTGTAATTAAGTACCAGGTTGGTCTACATCAACTTTCAGATAACACTACACAACTGCATCAAGTACTAGGCAGAACTACACCTCCAAGTTAGGACTACACACACTCCACCAAATACTATTAAATTATAAAATGTATTCTCACCGTGTAACCCAAATATGGTTTTACGTTTTGTGTAGTTAGACACAGTACTCAGTGACAGAGTAATCATTATGACTTTCCATCACAGGGAGTAGCAGATGAATACAACAGACTGAAGGGCTTAAAAAGAGTAAGTTTAAATACCCTGCATTACTACATATCCTCTCTTAGGCCAACTACAGCCTGTTTATCTTTTCTGTGTCTTTACAGACAGCAGACTATCAAGACAAGAAGAAACAATGTCGAGAACTTAGACAAAAACTCTTCCATATCAAACATCTGGTGAAGAACTACGACCAGGGCATGTGCTGACCCCACAGTGGACTCTGCCTCTGGTTTGAATGGGTCTCCTGACTAAAAACACATTTATCACTGTACTAAAAAATTTGCAGGATTGGGGTATCAGGGCCATTTCATCGGTTCAGCTGATATCCTGGTTGGACCTGCACATGGATGTAATAAGATGATTTACAGGCTCATTTTGGCCTAGATTTGTCATTATGTTTGAACTTTTATTCATAAGTTGTTCAGTAATCATATGAAGGATGAATAACAGTAACATTACACAGTTGGATCAGTTGTGTAATAAGTGAACTGTGTCTTAAGGAAAATGTGTCATTTTCCATCCCCACACTGATGTCGGTTAATATGAGAGACCAGCAGGTACTTTATGTCAAAGTATGAATATCAGTATCTGTAACTGGAAAAACTGGATCGCTGCATCTCCATTGTAGAAGACATTATTTTACCTCACATCAGTTAAAGGTCCTATACTGTGCATTACTCTGTTTTATAAACTACTTTGGGACTAGCTTTGGCATTTCATGTTTTAGATTAGAAAGTGAAATAAGGTTTTATATGTGTCAAATACAAATGACGTTCACACTGTGTCGATATTTTTACATTCAAAACACCAGCAGATGGCGCAAAGACTCCATCTGCTGACACACTGAGAAGTTTAGTAGTGAAGTGAACTAAAGGCAGCCAGCGATGGAGTTGCTTCTCTTCAAAGGTTATCTTTGAAGTGAAGCTGAAGGCAGTGTGTAAGCTTTGTAATTTGTAATGATCCGAAGGCGTGTGATGGAGGTGTATGGACGATAAAAACATGAAGGAGCGATCTGGGTTACCACCTGATGAGAGTGTTTTGAGCTCTCACAAAGGAGACAAATGTGATAGTGGAAACAAAGCTCAAAGTGTTTTCAATGAAGAAAACATGATTAAAGGAGACATGTCTCTTCTAGTATTTAGTGATAAACTGTCACATAAGTAGATTCACATTTGACATTGTGTTCGTGTAAACCACATTATCGAGTTCACTGATAACCATTGACTTTCTGTTCAAAACTGCAAAACCCATCCACATCTGCTGGTCCCACTTCTTCATAATGTCATTTCATCGTGGTTAGCAGCAGATTTTCACTTTTATGTTTTATTTGTTATTTTTAACCCCACATATACGACCTTGTGTTTATACTTTTATGAATAGTCGTAAGTACAGAGCAGTGCGCCTCGGGACGACACAGGGTCACTCAAATATGTACAAATCAAAGTACAACTGAGTAATCTAATGATGCACACTGTTAGAACATAATTAAAGGTTCTATATGACGTGGATTTGACTCCTGTGAGATTTTAGTCCTGCTGTGATGTTATCTCTTCATTCACATGTTTAAGTAATCCTTTATTAGTCTGTCTACATTTCCAAAGCTCAAAATGCTGTTTCTCTCTGTGATGTCATGATAGTTTTCAAATTAACGGCTACCTTTTACTTTTAGTTCAGTGGAGATGGGCTGAACTTAGCCAAACGATTCTAGTGAAGGTGTGTGGAGTTTTTAAAAACACAATGGAGCACTTCCTGTATTACCACATGCCCAAATATGCAGTGTGTGTGTGTTAAACATGTGCGAATGAAACACAACTCCAGGTTTTTGATGAGGAAACGACATAACAGATCAGAAAACAGTGGAATATGAGCCCTTTAAATGCTTGTAAATGTCAATTCCACATATATAGGACCTCTAAGAAAATACTCTAAGGTCATCCAGCCAGTATTTACAATTTATTATCCAACTTTGAATCTGAAAATGTGTTTTGAAATGCTCTGGGGATAAACGCACAAAAGCTGGTGGTACATGTCCCTGTGTTTTATTTGGCATTCCTCATACAGATGCAACACAACACTTTTTCAAGTCTTCAGAAAGAAAAAAAACGAACAGAAATAGACACCATCATCTGTCCATTGTTTTAATACACATGAAATCTTCAAAGCACAAATATAGGAAAAACATTGAGTAGGCTATAATCATTTTCTGACATAATAAAAAAAATCTCAAATCATCAAATCGTCAGTTTCACCCGTTTAACTTTTTAAAATCTTTTCGTAATAAATGCTTAAGTCTTGTTCATGTTGCACGTCGCATGAATGGACTACACATTGGTTTTGGAGACAGTTACATGAGGTAAACCCGGCGCGGGGCAAATTCGGTGACGTTTTGGCATTACACGTCCTCGCCAATCAGAAATGAGCTGTAAAAGAATGAGCGACGGGGCTTTAAAACGGCGTTGTATGGGGAGGTTTGGTGTAATTTTGCATACGAGACAAATAAGGTATGATTTAAAGGTGCACTGCGTAACGTCTAGGCGGGGGATTCGTCACCTGCTCGTTTCCATGGAGATGCTATTGCTTTGCGACGGCGTTGGCGTTTGTTTCTTGCATTTATTTGATTCTAAGCGTCTTATTCGCCCCTAAAATACCTGAAAAACTCACCATGTCACTGTGAGCAGGTTTGCCCTTCCAGTGATCTGACTCATAACTTGGCCTGGCTTCAATTGAGAAGTTTAATGCCATACTGAGGGACATTCCTAGCGACGCAAAATCCATGAAGACAAGCAGGTTCTACGTCAGAAAAGTTAGTGCTTCTTCAAAGAAATAGTGACATTTGGTTTTCAAAAATTGCACAGTATTTTTATGTTTTAACACAATTTAACACAAATGCTTTATTAACTGATGTAAAAAAAAAAAAAACCTCTATTATAGTTATTTTTATTATGCAATTATTTTGGTAATATAACGTCCCCTTTGAGAACTAAATTTGGTATTCTGTATCAAGAAAAAAAATGTCTCCCCATACAACCCCGCTGAGATCCCGTCTACAGTCTGTGGGGCCGGTTTCTATGGCGACACATGAAGCTCGATTTGACATCTAAAAATGGCAGAGGTATTTTTATGAAAATACACATAGAAAAAACATATAGGAGGAACAGGGAAAGAAACACGTTAAGAAAGAAGAAAACAACTCAGAAATGTGGCCAAAAACATGCAAAACGTAAATTGGCCTGAAATATTTACAACAATACAGTTTGAAGGGGAAAGTAAAACTCGCGCTGCAAATATTTCTGTATGAGTTAAAATAATCTTGATTTTTAAAGTTTTATTTAGTCGAAATTATAATTAGTTTTAGTTCACTTCTAAATCATTTGAAAACTTTTAATTCTAAGTTAAATGATTTGCCGAAATTTAAGCAGGAAATTCTACCAAAAATATGAGAAAAAATGTGTCCTCGATAATTATTTTTTCCTTTAAAAAATAATTTAATAAAAAATTTAATAATGATTTTAATCTGATTTATTACATCACACTCTATTTTATTATTTTTATTTATTTATTTTTATTTAAGTTGAAGTAGGAAATATTACCTAAAATGGGACAAAAATTTCTACTCCACATTTTTTTTTGTCAAATGTGAAAATCTATGAAAACCTAGAATAAGTAATGAAATAAAAAAAATACCAAATCAAGATGAAAACAATTTTAACTCATGTAGAAATTGTTCTTTGCAGTAAAAACAGCTCATAATCTGGTAGTGTTTCACATCTGGAAAACCAGACCATTTTTTTTTCATTTTTACCAAACAAAATTTAAAAATAACAGACTCACGATTCAGCTGATCATAGAAAACACGTGAAATCAAGATACAAGAAGAAAGACAAATGCTCGCTTTAAGACTCATCAAACCAGCGCCCCCTGCTGTCCACACTGAAAAACAAGGCAGTCATCAAAAAGAAGGCGATTTCCGGTGATCCGCGTGTAGAGGTTTTTTTTTTTTTGACAAAAGTTGAGGTATCGATCCGATTTTTACGGCAATGCAAAATGTTTATGTTTTGACTTGGATGGTAAAAACTTTGGTGATTTTTTCTTTTTTTTCTTACCAAATTTCAGTCTTGAAAGCTTTTAATTTTTGATGATTTTGTCCCATTTCATTCAAAGCTCACAAAAAACCTGCTTAACCTTCCCCTGAACTTACCACATCTTCATTTTGAGTCTTTCTCGGCCCGTGGAGTTGACATGTTACGGCAATTTGCACCATAATGAATCCCAACCGGGGGTCCCATCTGTGATCTGGCAACGCTCCAGAGTTTCAACCAGATCTGGCAACCTTTGGGTCCTGTTTGTGAGCCACAGACGCAGCTGGGGAGGTAAAATGGCTACTCCGCATATGTAGCGTTGTCTCAAATCTGGCAACGTTCCGGGTTTGGTCCAGTTCTGGCAACCCTGGGAGTCCCGTTTGTGAGCCACAGATGGAACGCGATGGGTCGTTTTTGCAATGGCCGGGGAGGTAAAATGTCTACTCTCTGGGCACGTAGGCTTGTCCCGTGTCTGATCTGGCAGCGCTCTTCGGTTTTCACCAGATCTGGCAACCTTTGGAGTCCTGTTTGTAAGCCATAGATGGAGCGCAATTGGTACTTTTTGCAGCCGGGGAGGTAAAATGGCTACTACTGTCCGGGTAGGCAGGGTAGTCCCATCTTTGATCTGGCAACGGTTCCAAATTTTCAACCAGATCTGGCAACGCTCTGAGTTTGATCCAGATCTGGCAACTCTTGGGAGTCCTGTTTGTGAGCCACAGATGGAACACGATGGGTACTTTTTGCAGTAGCCTGGGAGGTAAAACGGCTACATCTCTGATCTGGCAACGCTCCCGAGTTTCCAACCAGATCTGGCAACCCTTGGAGTCCTGTTAATAGTAGTTCGGGAAGGTGAAACGGCTACTGCCCGGGTACGTACGGCCAGCTGATGGAACTCCCGGAGAGCTGCATGTCTCGGATGAGGGTCTCGATGGGAGTTTTACCGACCAGGCGCATGAAGAAGAGCTGTGAGATGAGGTTCGCGGGGACGGCGCGGAGGGCGGGCAGGCGGAGGAGGAGGCGGCCGAAGCGCTGCGGCTGGCTGGGGTACTGCATGCGCTCGTATTCGGTCAGAGCCACCTGGGCCTTCTCCTGTAGGGACTCCACGTGCACCGAGTCAGTCAGACCACACGCATCTGAGGGAGAGCAGAGGGGGAGAGGTTAAAAAAACATCCCTGGAGTTGTGTTTTGTTTCATTCACACATGTTTGAGTAACACTTTATTGGTCTTATTAAAGCTCAAAATGTCATGTGCTACTACTTTTCGTGTTAACAGCTCCTTTTATCTTTAGTTCAGTGGAGATTTGCAGATATTCAAGGGCTGAAATCATCCAAATGATCCTAGTTTGAGGAATGAGGAAGCGACATTATAACACTGATCAGAAAATAGCACAATATGAGCCCTTTAAAAAGTAAAGCTCTTGAATAATAGGTGAAAGGGAAACTGAGCGCTGTAACGATCCACTTTTCTGTTGTAGGATAACACCACTGTCTCCATGGCGATAATGTTATTGCTTTGCCTGGAACGACAGAGGAGAAAGGAGGAAGGAGGAAGGAATTATTCCATCAGGGGCTAAACTTTAGTGATGGGACAGAAAAAAAATGGAAAAAAATCTGTCTTTTTAATCCATGTATCTGAAGATCCATTTAAATGAAAAAGTGCAGTTTTAAAAATTTGGTTTATAATTTGTCTTGCAGTTTTTCTCCCAACTTTCAACCCAGAGACAAGAAGTGAACAATGAAAACTCGAGGAGGGCATTACTCAGCTGTGTGGGCTGGTTACGTAAACAGTCGTGATGCTGCCATTACCGGCTCAAATATTTCTGTCAAACCTACACGCTAGAACGGTTTGTTTCTACCATTTCCCAAAAAAAAAAAAAAAACAATCTGCAATAACAACCGCACACTTAGACCAAATGAATCCTCGGGGCATTTCCTTGATTACGCCAGAAGGTGGTGCCAAAGTTAAAAGATGAATGTCCAGTTACAGTGAATAAAAGCAAACATAATTCAATTGTTAAAGCCATGAAATGAAAATTGTAATTTGACCTTCCCGCATTTCATCTGGAGGTTGTTCTGACTAAACGAGCCTTCTTTTTGTCCTGCGTGCACGAGATAGAACCAGACTATTGATTTTCCGAGGCTTTGTTAGTGCACAGTTAAACGCTCGCTAAAGTAGGCTACTTCGCGGGGTCATTATTGGACATTTGGAAAACCGTTCCAGCAGCAGTAGCACTCTGCCTCAGAAAACATGGCGCTTTTCATTTCACTTTAATGTATTCTCTGTGATGAGGACAAAAACAGACACTGTGCAGTTTTATCTCTGTGTGAGCTGTTACGAGTTTAGAAAATCGGACTAAAAGTTCTTTTGACTCCAGCGTCAGGTCAAAACAATGGTCACTGATAAGCGTTGACCTCCCGAAGCACAAAACTCACATTATTCACACAGCTGCACTTTCAACAGTCACTTCCTGTTGATGTTTTAGCAGGTTTTCAAAGGGCTTGTACCCGATTTTTTTATTTTTTGGGGGGGAAAATGTGTCTTGTCCCTAGCACAAGGTCTTGAGGTCAAAATAAGTCCACTGCGTACCGTCTGCATCTGATTATAAAGTATTTTATGGTCTGATAATAAGAAAGTGCAGTTAGCATGCTAGCTTACAGTGGTGGTAAAACTGTGCTGTGGTCTTTGAGAGTTGTGAAAAGCTCTTATAAACTCACTATGGTGAATAATTAGGATGTGAATGTGTCTTAATTTGTATGTTGTTATCTGGTTACACATTTATGACCAATTAAGTGAAATTACAGTATTTTGATGTAATTTTATCCAAAAAACGACAAAAAAGCGTGTTTTTCTTTTTCATTTGTTTTTTCTTTTGGTTGTTTTGGAGAATTTTACAAAGTATGGTTTTAACTAAACAAATACATACACACAAATAACAAAATGACGTTCAGAGCTTCAAACGCTGCATAGTTTTGATGTAAAGTGAAATAAAAAAGGTGCAAGAGGCTAACCACAAGAGAGAGCGAGTACTGAGTGTAACAAACCTCCTCCATGTTTGTGTCCTCACCTGGAGAGAAGAGTGCGATGGCTTTGAGGCAGCTGTACTCCGCTGAGTCCACCTGTAGTCTGGTCAGCTTGTCCACCTGGTCCTGGAACACTCGTACCTGGTCCATGAAGGAGACCACGCGCTCCGCAGACATGGGCGAGGAGTGAAAACCCGCCGCGGCCAGCAGGGGCGCCATGTGCAGGGGCAGAGCCGACTGCGCCGCGTTCAGGATGAAGAGTTCGCTCCAGCTCAGACGCAGCAGAGACACCTGGGAAAACACGCGTCAGTAAGTTTCAGGGGGTGGGATGAGACAATGGTGCCGTGAATGTTCAGACTCCAGAAGCATCAGTGCCGTCTTGATCCCTGGGGAAGCTCATCTCTCAAGACTCCAGTTGGTTTCAGTCAAGTAGACAGAATAAACCAAAACCTCACTGCAGGGGTTTGGTTTATTCACTGTGTTTACTCCAGCTAATTCTGAACATGCAAATGTGAGCCGTTCAAGTCTGGTTTTAGGTAGAGGATGGTTTAAATATGTAAAACGGGTCCTCAGGTGTTCAGTCCCCCCATGTTCAGTCCTACTCATGTTCAAACTTCTAAGTGTGATGCCAACCCACAAGCTGCGAGCAAAGCTGAGTCCAGAGCTTTAATATCAGACATAACCCGATTGAACGGGCTATTGCTGCTCAGTTACAGAGCAGTGTTGGTGTACAGTTCAGTGATGCTTTCCAGATAGCTCCAAGTCAAAATCCTCCACAACTAAATCTGTCTGGAGTTAAACTTGTGCAGTCTGAAATCAAAGAGCCACATAAAAAGAGCTGGACTGGTTACAATGGGTATGACATGTTTTGAATTGTCTAAAAGCATTAAACAACCTTTATGCTTTAAACACCAGTTCTGCAGTGTACATCTCATATGAATCACTACTGATTATTACAATATACTCAATATCCAATATATATGTAATATACATGACACTTTTATCATTAATATGACTAGACTAAAATTGGACCTGTTCCTCTGTTACTACTTTCACACAGTCAGTTCCTTCTTGTTTTGAAGGACGTTGTAGGACCCACAGAGAAAGGACCTTTCCCCATTCAAAACATATAATATTTTGATCTGAATTGCTTAGTTGCTATGGAGGACATGCCGTACTTGAAACACAAGCATATGTTTGGCTGTAGTCGACAGAGGTTAATGACCAAATGCTGAAAGGCTAAACTGTTTGTGGTAGTTTTTAACATTTGCTTTGGGGCATTTTCAACTTGTTGTCGACTCGTGACTCTTCATTTGTAACAGTATTCCTTCAAGTTACAAAAACTCTAATGATGTGTTGTTCATTTATGAAATACAATCGCCTGACTCCATAATCATTCTACGAGTCACTACCATAAAAAGACACAGCGTGGAAAAATCTATTACATTTGTATCAACAGCAAGATAAGTAACTCCCCGTGTTTGTTATATTGGGGGTTTCAGATTTGATCTTATCTGGAAAAGTAAAAATCAATATGAGTGTGCAGTTATTTTGACCGATCCTTCAATAACCAGTCAAAAGCAGAGGCGGCATCATAAACTGTGTAACGCAGTGGACTCAGTGTGTGTGACGCTGCCCTTAGAGTCGGGTTCAGTCAAATGAAGCTGATCGAGGCCAGAAGTTACAACAGAAAATCTGGAGCCGAGTTCCATATTTGGGATTCCAACTGCGACTCTCATAGTACCAAAGAACTAATCTGGAGTGAGCCTGTTGAAGGTGACACAACTTCCTGCCCACCCGGTGGTTTAGCAGAGAGCGGGACACTGTCGATCAAACCTGTTGCTAACTGTAGCGGGAGCAACCTCTGGGAAAGAGGGTAGCCCACTGGAGTCCTGAGAGCAGCAGTTACAGAGAGAGGGGCAAAGTTTTTTCAATTGAAGGTGAAATGATGGAAGCAGAAGTGCTCCCATGCTCACTTCCTATTTGAAATGCTGTTCAGTCAATGGGCGACACATGAGATCAGAGCTGCTCCTGAGCACCGCACTTCAGAGGAGCTTCACTGCCTCGTGTGCATTAGGTCAAAACATGTAAATAATTAGCATTATCTCATGACTAACACGTGAACTTTGACAGGCTTAGATATCATTTCTTAATTCTTTCTTGATAAAATTTATGATGATAAAATTGTAGGGATGGGCCGATATGGATTTTTTTGAGCCAATATCAATAACCGATATTTGTGATACAGCTTTTAAAATCCATAGTGAGGCCAACTAATTTATTTCAAGTTAAAGTAACAACTTTTTCACATGTAAAAATTCTAACAAATTGTATTTTAGTGGGATATAAAATAATTTGTCACATGCTTGTGTAACATACAGATAAAACACTCCTCCATTTCCATTTTGACTTAGGGATAAAGAGACTGGGGCAGTAGAAAACACTTCAGGGTTGAATATCGATATCGAGTATAGATATCGACCGATACTGGCTCATCCTTAGTAAATTGTTCCATATTTGCACTGACTCCAGTATTTGACACTGCAGACAGACACTGAGGTTGATGGAGGAAACGACAGTAGCTAAAATAAACCCACTCAGACACGACAGACAAACTTCAGACAGAAACAAAGCCCCAAAACTCTCACCTGATCAGAGACGGGCAGTTCAGGGAAGTAGGGAATATTCCGGGCCCACTCCACGATGCTGAAGAGGAGACGCGCGGCCAGCTCGCAGATGTTGTCGATCCCCATGGCGTTGTCCGGGCCGCTCTGCTGGCTGTACTGGTGGCCGTACCGGGAGTTGGGGTACGGCTCTGCGCGGAGGAGCTGAGAGATGAGCTCCGACACGGGCTGGCCCCCTCCCCCGCCGCCATTGTTGTTATTGTTGTAGAAGTCTCCTCCTCCCAGACCGCTGGCGCCCCCTATGGGAGTAATGGAGGGACTGAGGCTGGCCTGAGGGGGGATGCGGCCGCGTTGGACTGCTGTGGTGAGGGTTGGGGGCACAGGGGAGGACAGGGGGAGGAGGGGACGCAGAAGACAAGAAGAATAAGTTAAGGAGGAGTCACAGAGGCTTTTAAGTCAGACTGAAAGCTTTAAACACAAAGCAGGACTGTCACCGTTATATGTCCAGTGCAATATAATATTCAAAAATAATATTCAAAGTGCACTTGTGAGGTAGGTTCAGTTTGAAGGTGTAGTCCTCCGTAAAGACAAAGGAAGTTTGCAAATGTATTTTGACTAATAACCACATGAAAAATATAATTTATTTACTAGGAAAACTGGGCCGTTACATTATTCAGTTTTCAAGCATAGTTTTGCATAATATGGATCGTCTAAGCAACAGTTACTTTTTTTGGGGTAATAACATGGTCTAATTGGGAATATTAAATTTATCAATCTCAGTCCAAGTTACAGGTCAGATCTGTGGAAACAAAACTCATGCATGCTTTACGAGGTACGAACAACTGATTAAACAAATGTTAGACAGCAGCAAGATGGAGTCCCGCGGTATTTGTGATTTCATAAACTCTGGAGAGCACATCCTGGCGTGCTCTCGCTGAGGCGATAGGGCCCTGCTGCTGGTTGGTGAACCAATCACAGAGCAGCACTGAGGTTTGTGTGGAAGTCAAGGTGAAGCGCTCAAGCGAACCGAAACAAACATGGCGACGCCGCCAGACACTTCAGCCTATTTCAGCTATTCCCATTTTGTTTGTGCAAATGAGCTGAAGGTAAGAGCTTTGTGCATTTGTGTCTGTTCTTTTCTCTCGACTGGATTTAACCAAAGTTGGATTTCTTGGCTTGTTCCGCTGTGACAACCAATCAGCTTGTTAATTTGTTTGAATGTACCGATAGGCCCCGATCAATTTCAGCGAGAGCCGTTGCAGATTGATGTGTAGAACTCATTCAGAGTGCTACACATTTCAATCTGCAGTGAGTCAGGTTAGTTAAAGCAAAACCATCTCCATGGAGACACTCTGTGGCAGATACCCCATCAAAAAGTTAGGCAGTTCTTCTTAAATCATTCAGAGTTTAAAACCACCAAAAGCACACAGACAGACAAAGAAAGCGGTGGATCGTCTGTAATACTTTCCAATGATAATCCCTCCAGAACTCCTCTCCTCTGCCCTACATCTGAAACACCCTTGGAACAAAGCTCTATACTTTTCATTCACACAAGAGGAGGTCTGGCTAAACTCAAAAATACCTCATGGCCAGCAGCCTCACAGACAGTCCACTGAGCGCAGATATATGCATCTGGAGCGCTGTACGCCTGCTCTGATTATGCGCCCTGGAGGAGGGAGACAGGGCCGGATGTGCGGCCATTAGCGAATCTGCCCGTGACCTTTGACCCCTCTGGCTGTGGGGGAGGGTGGTTGTCTTCGGGGGCTAGTAAAGTCTCCCATTAGGCAGCTTCACGGTGATAATGGGGATGAGCAAACAGTTATAAATCACAGAGAAGGGATAAAAGCAGGTTAGGTGGAATTTATGACAGGAAAGTAAAAGATTCCATGCATTTCGAGATCATACTGAAGACTTTTTTGGATAAAAAAGCAATAAGCCTCTTCCATATGTTGTCTTGAAAATCCTGTACCCATTTTTTCCCTTGCCCCAGCCTAGTACTGATATACTGTATTAGCAGCTCTCGAAGTTGTGGCTGTGGGCTGTTTACCGTCTGCATCTAATTATAAAGCATTTTATTGTCTGATAATCAGGAAGTGCCTCTTTTAGCATGCTAGTTGGTATTAGAATTACTGAGATGGCAAAACTCTGCTCTGTCCTCTGAAAGTTGTGAAAAGTGTTTATAAACTCATGGGGACCTGAAGGTGGCGGTGCCAGGATAAAGACCTGTAGAGCGGTCACACTGCTCACAGCACAAGTGCAGGTTTTTTTTAGGCCATTTTCACACTGTCACTAGTTAGGCCAACGTAAAAGATCATGTGCGGTGCGCTTGGGCTGTTGTGAACCACACAGTCGTAGTCTGATTCTCAGTGAAACTCCTCTCCGAGAGCTCTTGAAACAGGCGGCCTCAGAGCGCCTCCACTCACTCTGTGGAGCGGGGCGAGTGTGGTGTGAACACGGTTAACCTTAGGCCGACCTTGGGCTGTCTACAGTTACAGTAAAAGTGTTTGGACATAGATAAAAAGGCATCTGTGTAAACCCTCAGTCGTCCAGGTCTGATCCAGAGCAAAAGAAGAAGTTAAAATCTGTCAACTGGACTAATCATTGTAGGAGTGAAGACGTTTCTCTGCCTTATAAGGCAGTGGTCACCAGCAATCTGATCAGAACTGAAGAAGTGGCAGTTGACCCATGTCCAAACACGGTGTATTATACCACAGGTATAATACACCTTCTCCTGCACACACTGTGTACAGAAGTGTGTGTGTGTATTCACGGGGTTCTGTTTGCTTGAAGCAGGCTGTCATGGAAATAAGTTGGCCAATCAGTTGATGGACTCTTACGTGGCTCATGGTGCAGTGTTTGAGGTGAATGATGAGAGCAAGGCCGACTAAGTCTAGTGCACACTGGGGTCAGTCCACAGAGCCACTAACGTCTGAAAACAAAAAACAATAAAAACACCCAGAATTGAATAAATGTCAGACAGATGCATTTGTTGTCACTGTAGAACGTTTCAGGCAACACAATAACATCTTAATTGAGCAGTTTTTCCAAATAATACACCTCAAATTTTCCATGCTGGTTAGGGACCTCCCTAACCCGTCTTAAGGCCATACTTTCCTGAGTGAGTGAATTCATTTGTCTGCATGGATCTGTATTGATTGTGGGCTTAGGGGCAGATCAACAGCAGATGTTTGCCCAGCTTTAACAGGGGCTTACAGAGCTACAGGTGTGAAAGCCATGGATCCCCCTGTCGCTCGCTACGTTTACATGCACGCCAAGAGAAACTGATAACTGCCTTAGTTCAATTTAAACCAATTTTTCAAAATCCATGTAAACTCGGGAACTACATTTGAGGACTGGTTTAAATCTCCCAGATCCCAATAACACGTTCAGAGGAGCCGGTGAGAGCTGTATTCGGACGCCTGCTGCATCTAACAGTCTGATTTACATTAGGAGCAGACTAAGAGAGGCGTTCAACCGCAGGCCAGGAAAATATTAGACATGTGTTTGGATGTGTACTCACTAATTTTAGATCAGCAGCAATGACAAACTAGGGCTCTCCACCACGGACTAGGACGCATTGTGAAAGTAATAACTACTGGAGCTTCAATGCCGCAGAGAGTAAATAACTAATAAAATCAAATCTATGATAGTTGTTTTTATTAGCAACTACATCTGCATAGTTTTAGTGCTAAAGCTAAATTACTAGATGCAGCTTAACGTCCTTTATTCCCATTCACTCCACACACTGTACACTGAAGTGGACTGAGCGGGGCAGCCAAATGAAGCTAGGGCATGTTTCATAGCAATCAAAGAGCCAATCAATAGTCAGGTTCTTAAATATACTTGCCCCTTTGCTGTCAGTCAAACATGTTGCTAACGCTAGCGGGAGCAGACCTCGGGGAAAGAAGGCATCTGATTTGTCAGTAATTTTTGTTCATATCTTGATTTACGCTACATTTTCAGACCAAAATGACGAGCCTGACCCCAGCAGTTACACAGCTCGGGGCAACGTTTTTTCAATAGAGAGTGAATCAGAGCCAGAGTCGATGCAGCCAATTCGCACCGATCCCTACTCTCTATTTGGAACAGAGTGGCTAGTGACTCAAACTAATACTGAAACTCGACACTCATTTCAGCAAGTATCAATACTGCAAAAAATCACATTAATGCAACACATTTTGGCTTTCCTTAACAATTTGAGTATGATTTTGAGCTTTATCAGACCAAATACGAGACCTCATGGTTTCATAAAGAAAGTACTATGGTTTGGTGTTGAAAATTATATTCTCAAAAGTGGCATTTTTTTTAAAATCTTCATTGTGGTATCGTAATCAGTATCGCACATACTGAGTCGATTCCTTAGTACTGAAGTCGAGTTTGAAATCGCAGTATTCACATGTTTTTGGTTCTTTGTCTTGTCCCGGTCTACATTTAGGACAAAGACGATTTGAATTGGGTTGTTCAGCGCACTCTGTGTTCTCTATGTATGTAAGAGTAAGAGAGAGGAGCAGCCAGGGTATGAAAGCCTCTCACCGGCAGGAAGTAACAGTGATCTGACACACATGAGTGACTGGGAGCAGATAGGACCAGACACATGTCAGCTTACTACTGCTGTGACTGTACTGCAGAGGTACACAGCAGATCTGAGTCACTGTGGTCGGACAAAGAAAATACACTCTCGCTATCTTTTATGGGTGGGCGATACAGAAAAAGAATATCGTTTTTGAGTTAATGTCTTGGTTGGGGTTAAAAACGTGAAGAGTAAAGTGTCGGTTTGTGGGCAAAAGTTTAACCGACTGCACCATCGTCGCCACTCTCAGATCTATGAGTATTCTACACTATTATATACATGTTATTACTTTTGATATTGAGCTACAAATGTTAAAACAGTTAATAAAAACAGAACTATAACATCTAAAATTTCCAGTTAGAGCCCATGTGTCAACTCAAGGCCCGTGAACCAAATGTGGCCCTTCACATCATTTTACGTGGCCCTCAACAAGGGAAATTAAAAAGGTATGATGGTCTTAAAAAGTCATTTTATCAGGAGATACGCAGTTACACAGCCATATTTATACATCTAGGCAAATGCATGTGCAATATTGGTAACTTGAATAAGTAATAAATACAGAAACAGTTAATTAACAAGTTCAAAAAGTAGTTTCAATAGATTTATTTTACATCTGGTCCTTTGAGTGCAGCCACTTCTCTAATGTGGCCCTCGGTGAAAATGTGTTTGACGCCCCTGAGTTAGAGGCTCTGAACCTGATTTTTCCATGAATTTGAGTGAAATGTGTCTCACCCCTGCACAGATACAGTATATAAGCAGCTCCTGAGGTCAAAATAAGTCTGCTGTGTGCTTTATTGTGCATCTCATTGTCCGAGAATCAGTAGGTGTGTTAGCATGTTAGTTGTTGTGTAGATATAGATCACAATTAACTTCTTATGGACGTGCTGCCCGGCTCTAACAGAGGTCACAGGGTGAAATGTGTCGGGAGCCACTGTCCCAGCACATGGACACGAGCAGTAGGTTTCAGGTGAAGTAGTGTGAGTATTTACCTTCTTTGCGCATGCCCACGCGGAAACACTTCTTGAGGCGGCAGTACTGACACTGGTTCCTGTGGTGCTGATCGATCTGACATTCTCGATTTGACCTAAAGACAAAAAATAACAACCACAACTGAGTATTTTGAGGGATTAAACATGATACTTGTGTGTGTTTCCCAATCAAAAGGAAAAAAAAGGGGTTTATTCTGCATTCTTCTGTTTTAATGTTCATTTTCTGCACTTATAATCTCATCATGGTGAATAATTGGGACGCTCAGACTGCATAATGTAAGAGAGGAATAACCTTCAACCACTGCAAACAGTTTAAAATGAACTAGTTGTGTTTTTCATGTTTTTTAAGACAGTAAAAATTAGACAGAGAGACTTTAACGTTCAAGACTTCTTCAAATGTAAGTGTTTTAGCCTAAAATGAGTTTTGGCTAACCTTCGAGGCGTAGCTGAATGCGGGGCAATGCATTGGGATGATAATTACGCCCAAACACTTGAGCCTGGTGCCGATTTTTGGAGAGCAGTTATGGAATCATTTGTGGAAGTACTTGAGAGCGACTGCATGCATCAATATTACATTAGGTTTGCACATTTTCCATTAAGATGCAGGCAATGTCACACTTAGAGACAACAGATGCTTAGAGTACATGGTTATTTTGGTCTGAAACATTTCTATAACACGTCCTTTTCGAGAGACGGCATGAGTGGCTCGCTATTGACTTATATTCCACAGACTTAAAGAAGAATGCTGTCAGTGCACGATGTGTGAAAGGTTCATTTCTGTCCTGTGGATGTGACTTTTTTTGTATCAACACTTGTCCAAATGAGTGTCTAGTTTTGATGCAAGTTTTAGAATCGATTGGTATCTGATTTTTGATACTTTTGACAACCCTTTGCTTATATTATACTGTTTCTCTCTGTGTTTTATTCATGCAGTGTCTGAGCTAATATAAAAAGCAGTAAAAGCCATCGACACATCATTGCTTTTAAACGCTGAATGGACCAAACTGCAAATATAAGCCCCACAATTTTAACACATTTTATATTTTCATTTGTTAATTTACTCTTTCACTTAATAAGGTTTGAAAAAAATGAGAAAGCACGCTGTAATTAATAAGATTCAGCAGTATTCATATCTAAAAAGATGAATGAAACTGTTATGCAACTCATGGCGGCTCTAAAATGTCCTAGCAAGAATGACATTTTCATGCTGTCCGAAAAGTGTTTAATTACACTAATTTGGTTGCGCTGGTTGTGCAATTTCAGCTTGGACTAGTCGTGCTTTCTGCCATAGTGTCATTAAGCAGGACATTACAACGGCCGTGCCTTTCATATCTATGTAAGTGTATGAAGGCAGCTCATGTTGTGCTGCTCTGATCCAGAAACCTAAAAACAAAAGTACAGATGATGAATGGGCTGTGCCGCTCCCCTGTTCACGCCACGTACTTTCATAATGTCCAATGTGCTGCTGTAGAGGTAATTTTTTTAATGGGCCAAAGTCGGGCATGTCAAGATTATTAATATATCAACTGCTACAATGCTTGCATTTATGTTTTTTCATGTAGGGAAGTTGTTAAACATTGTGACTTTAATAAGTGTTAATATGACATTATTACAGAGATGTTATTTTGATATAAATTATGTAATGCTGTGCGTCGTATTTACTGCAGCTCATGAACATCTGAGCGTTAAGTACGATAACGTTACAGAATCAGAGTTAGAAAAACGGTTTACAATGTTATTTTTCACTGCAATAATTTACGCAACTTCTTTGTTATTATGACAACTTGCCACTTGCTTGTCTCCATGGAGAAGTACCACAGTATGGCATTAAATACGGCAAATTCTTCTTGCATTTATTCAATTCTAGGCGTTTTATTGCTCAAAAATACATTCAAAACCATGCATTACTATGAGCAAGCTCCCCTCTCCACAGACTTTACCCGGTAGCACAACCTGCTTGTCTCCATGGAAATAGATAACGTTGAATGGTGAAAACAATAACATCTCCATTTTCTATTTTCTGATCTGTTATAATGTAGTTTCCACATCAAAAACAGACCTGGAGTTTTGTTTTGTTTGTTTGTTTCATTCTCACGTTTAACATTCAAATCCTGCACATTTAGTCCTTCTCTTAAACAGAAAACACTCTCTTCCACCTTGTGATGTCATGAGGTAATACAGGAAATACTCCACTAGAATCATTTGGATAATTTCAGCCCAAAGGTAAAAATCAACTCTTAACTTAGAAACTATTTAGTGGAGCAGAGCGTTTTGAGCTTTGCAGATGTGGACAGACTAATAATAAAGTGTTACTCAAATGTGTGAATGAAACAAAACACAACTCCAGGTCTGTTTTTGAGGAGGTAACAACATTTTAACATGGCTAAAACCTGTGCACCTTTAAGCCGTATCCCAAAATTACCAGTATTATTTCATCCACGGTCCCCCCTTCCTTCCTCCCTCCGCCCTTACCTGCAGGTGTAGCTTAGGTTCCTCCTCACGCTCCTCTTGAAAAAGCTCTTGCATCCTTCGCAGGTGAAGACCCCGTAGTGCTTCCCGCTGGACTTGTCTCCGCACACCACGCAGTCCACCACACAGGCCTTGTCATCCTCCCCGGCCTCCATGTCGCTGCCTCCAGCCTGGGGAGAGCCGTCCTCCTCCTCCCCCCTCAGGTACGCCTTCTCCCCCAAGCCGTTGGTGCCCCCGTTTGGATCTCCCCAGCCCCCACTCACCATGGCCATTTCTTGGTTACCCCGCCAGAGAATAGAAAATTGGACACGCACCCAAAGTTACTGGCTGCTGTCAGTGGGGAACATGTATATCAGGTTGTCCTATGATTGGAAAGGTCACTGTTTAAAATGCATGACCATAACCTTGCAAGAAGAATCCACAATCCAGTGAACTGGTTTTCTTATGTTGTCCTTGCATAAGATAAACATACAAAAATGTCCCCCAGCTTAACAACAGATGCCAAAGTGAAAAAAAAGGGAAAAAATGGTTTGAACTGGGGCGTAAAAACAGCACTCTGCGCTCTGCTTTTTGTCTCCTCCCCCTCCACTATGACCTGGAAACAATCTCCAAGTGCAGCAACTTTTCCTGCGTGCTACAAAATAACCCCTCAAATGTTCCCTGTTGTTTCTTTAACAGTCTAACGCACGGTGGGCTCGATATGTGGGCCAGCAGCTCCTGAGGTGGTGCGTGCGTCCGATGGCTCTCCAAAAGCTAGGTTAGCAGCCTGGCGTCGCTTCAGGAAACCTTTAACGGGAAACAGTCGTAAACAAAACCAGTTATTACGACATTACTGCGATAAAAAGACGCTATAATGCACGGTGTGGCTAAATAAAACGCTTTGGAGAGATTACGCACACGGTTAGGTTTGTTTAGACGAGCAAAACGCGCAATTTCACCATTTATCAATCGGGTCAGCTCACGGATGGATGAGCGTTAATGGCCGAAAATGGACTTCAGGTTAGCTAGCACATGCTTTGAAAGCTCCTAGCAGCTTTGATACAGTATCTCTAGCGTCTAAAACGTTTCCTAAATACCTTTAAAACCACGGTAAACCACGGAAATCTCAACACTTCTTACCGAAACGCGTTAGCTCGCTCCGCTTGGCTCAAACCCTCAGATCTTCTATCCGACCAAAGGGGCTGTCTTTCTGCCGTAATAATCCTCTCAGCATCGTGCCAGCTGCTTTTCCGTAAACCTTGATAAAGATATCCAAGCTTTTTTTTTCCGATAAAACCAGCAGAATCGTGCGGGGAAAGCGCGGTTTGGCTCGGTGCGTAACGGAAGCCCTGCGTACGATCCGCGCTCCGTCCCTCCGTTTAGCTGCAAAAAAGGGCGAAGACGTGGACGTGGACGGGTCTCTCTGGTCGAATCAACCCGCTCCCGTGACTCGTGAGAAGGGGGGAAGTCTCCAAAACGGCGTCCCCGGAGCTGCGGAGCCCTGCACGGTGCCAGTAAACGCGCGTGTTCAGAGCTCCATGGCCGCTGGCTCCCACTGGCGTTCAGCCTTCGGTCTTTTGTCAGTGTTTGCCCACTCAGACCTAATGACTGGCGGCCTCTTTAGCCTTAGCTGTGTGTTTTTGGCTGCTGCTCCACCGCGTCCGTGCCTCTGTGAGTGTGAGAGCTCGTCTGTGGGCTCCGTCTCTCCGGGTGAGGTGGGGGTGGGAAAGTCAAATCACATTATTACCAGAGCTTGGTGTAGTTCTGAGGTTTTATCTTTGGCTTTTTGCGCGCAGGGCCGGTTCTAACGACGTTGGAGGCCCTAGGAACGTGGAGTTTGGGGTCATTCGTGGGAAAATGTCAAGATTACAGTTCCCTTTGTTGCCTAGACTGATTGATACAAAGTAAAATTAGGAGAAGAGTCATATTTTAAATTAGGGAAGTATGAAATATGAACTGCAAAATGAAAGTAAAATTTCAGAGACTCTGGACTTTTATGTTTCACCACAGTCCTAAATAATTGCCGTAATTATTTTGTTTTATTTTTTCAGAGCATTTCGAACGACCCTTCCGACATTAATATGAGCAAATACAGCACCGCGGAACGAACCCTCATTGTACAGTGGTACTTTGAGTCACATGGGTCAAATTCAGAAACCCAGCGGTGTTACCGTCGACATTTTAATACCAGAGATGCCCCACGTGTAAATACTATTAAAGGAATAATAAGTCGCTTTAAAAGACAGGGGGCAGTATGTGATCTCCACAGACCTGACTAGTCCTGATTTCTTCCTGTGGGTCTATCTTAAAGAAAAGGGGTTTGTGAATAAACCTCAGACAATAAATGACTTAAAACGTAATATCGAGGATCAAATAAGAGCCATAAACCCTTTAAAATGTTATGCAAAGTGTGTTGGATCAGGCTGTTCAGTGTGAAACCCAAAATGGTGGAAACATTATTTTTAAAAATTAGGTCATTTTTACTTCCCCTTGTTTAAGTAGAGATAAGTTCAAGTGTAAGTGAACAATTATAACCGTTTATATTGCCAAAAATCTGGGAAGGTTTAGTTTATCTACTGTTAAAATTTGGTGAGTATAACTTCAGAATTATAGGAGCTACTGAAGATTTAAAAGTGTCAGTGACTTTTGGACCACCCTGTATATGTGGAATTTACAGATATCGATCCCGTCAATCAATTTAGTATCAGCTCCAATACTGAACAACAATTTTGGACTGGGTATTGGTTCCAGGACATAAAATGATTGCCCCATTCCAAGCCTTTATGTATGTGCTGCGGGGTTGCATTAGTGGAGATACTTAGCGGTGCTCTATGGAGGGTACGTCACCTGCTCGTCTCCATGGAGATGTTACTGCTTTCCCTGCGGTGTGCCACAGAATGGTGCTAAAGTTGTCTTTTGTGTGTGTTTAATATAGTTTTTATCACTTGGAGATATCTGTGTAATCCCTCAGTCGTCCAGGTCTGATCTGTAGTTTCGACGAAGTTTCGGTGTAGTTAGCCCCTCCCTTCAGACAGATATAAGGCAGCGTCCACCAGTTCACCAACTCCTGCGATGATTTGCCCTGCTTGGAGATAGTTACTTTAATGTCATGCTGTGGAACATCTAAATAAAGCTAATAAGATCTCCATGTAGGCACGGCACGGTGAAAGCTGGTGCTTTTCTAATCAGCTCTATAACATGTCTCCTCAGATAAGTCCTTTCTTCTGCGTGGGACCCCTCTGTCATTGTGAAGGCCCTTTACATGTGGACCGCCTGCTCACAGCTCGCACCTCCCCTGTTTATGTTTGCCTTAGCCAAAGGGAGGTGTGTGTGTGTGTGTGTGTGTGTAGGGGGAGGGGGCGGCCTGTGCTTTTATATGTGTGCTATGTGCTCACTGGGATTTGACACTAGCTATTGAAGCCGGGCAGTTGCCATGGCGCCCGCTGCCTTATATGGCCATAGCGGTCAAAGAGCAAAGCGAGTGGGAGCAGAGGGGAATGTGGAGGATCGGAGAAGCACGGAGCATGACCCCGAGGCCTCGGCAAACCCGAGCCCACAACAGAGGGCCGAGGCTGGGCTAGAGCGTCCACAGACCAGGGGCGAAGGCACTAATTGGCAGGCTAAACTGTAAGCGCTAGGCTAATCAAGGTGTGTCTTAGGCTAAGTTGTTGCTATGGTAAAGTCTCATAGTTGACCAAATGAAATTACCCCTGAAGTGATATCGATAAGCCGGTATGTTCAGGGTATGTCAGATAGAGAGGATTGGATAGAGATCTGGTTGGATGAAGGTTTTTGGACATACATTTAGAGATCTTAGCGGGTTTCAGGACACATGGACTTGCTGTTGTTGCGCTATGGAGTGAAGCAGCTCAAACCAGGCTAAAAACAATAGCTGCTAGCATCAAAGTTGACATGTGTCTTGTCTTTAGCAATATTAGCACTGAAATGGTAAAGCGCCTGGTGCTTGGAGGTGTATGAACTTTAAAAACTCAGAGGAATACAGGAGTAATGTGTATATTCTGTTATGTCTTTATACCTTATTTGGGGATTTTGTACTGATATTGACGACTGCAGCGTCAGTATGAATAATTGATACTTTGCAGTGACATCACACTGGGGGTGTTCTACATTTGTCTTTACGGTGGAATGTTCAGCAGTCGCCATGGAGATACAATGCACACATTAGCAAACATTAGCGAAAAATGTTTTAGGTATTTAAGTGTTCATGTGATAAACTGAAAAACTGTTGGCTAATGCTAGCTAGCGTGTGACTGTAATCTTATTTGAGAGGGACTTGTTTAACAGCACAAATCATCTCACTCTTTGTAGTTCCAGCTAAGTCGGTTCTTTATGGTCAGATTGTGTTAAAATAAAAGGTCTAACAAAGCCTTAGACAGAGCAGTGCCTACAGTTAGCATGACACCCCCAGGGAGCTCCAAAGTATCAGTATATGCTGATAATTCACAATATTCATTTGCTTGTCTCTGGAGAGATGTCATCGATTTGCCTTGTTCCACAGTATGGCATTAAACTTGTCTGTCTCCATGGAGAAAAAGGTCAACTTACAGGTCATATCTGCGGAGAGATGAAGTTACACAGTTACCGGATGATTTTTACTGTCCTAAACGTGAAAAAACGAATATAGTTCATTTTAAACAATTTGCAGTGACCCATTGTTATTCTTCATTTACCTTATGCACTCAGACCATCCTAATTATTCACAACGATGAGTTTATAAGAGCGTTTCACAGCTTTCACAGAGGTCAGAGTGGAGTTTTGCCATCACGGTAAAGCTAGCATGCTAAAAAGTTTTATAATTAATTGCCTGTCGTACACAGCTGACTTATTTTGACCTCAAGAGCTGTTTATACAATACATCTATACAGGGGTGAGACAAGGTTTGCGCTAAAATATGGAGGAAAAAAAGGGTACAGAGACTTTCCAGTGTATTTATCCTTAAAAGGGGCGGTCTGTTTGGACTTTGGAGAGCCGGTTTGACCTTTGACCCTGATGTTTTATAAGCTACCCCTCACACTCCTTATTCTGCTCCTGTTGACAGCCTCAGTTACACTCTTTGTACATATAAGTTTACACACATACATTGCGTCATGGATCTAAATATGTGTCGGAGTCTGTCTGGCCAGTCAGACCCGTCAGCTGTCTCCACGGACCAGCCCAAATATTTGAGGACTCGGCATCTTTAGCTGGGATCTTTTGCAGGCTTGCGCTTTTGGATTCCTCGCTAGGGGCAACGCATTCCTGACCCGGGGGTTCAAAGGTCGCGGTGATCCCGGAGGTATCTCGCCGCACTCAGAAGAGGAGATGACAAGTCTGCGTGCAGAAATAAACAGCTCCAGTGACGCTAAACAGGGCTGTGAGGATCAGAGCAGTGGAATCGAATGTGAGCGAATGAGGTGCAACTTTATAATAACCTTAACTAGCCTTACGAAAGAAACAAAGACTTAATTCATCATGAACAAGAAGTTAATTAAGAACGAGTGAGGCTTAGTAACTACTTAAACATTGTAAACCTGATTTTTATTCCTCACTTATGCATTCTGAGCGTCCTAATTGTTCACCTTGATGAGTTTATAAGTGCTTTTTGGTGGAGAGAGCGGTGAGGTTAACAGCAACTAGCATGCTGACAGTGCACTTCCTGATTCTCTGGCAATGAATCACTTTATAATTAGATGCGGACAATACACAGCGGACTTATTTTGACCTTAAGAGCTGCTTATACAATATATCTGCGTGAGAGTCAGGATTAAGAGGTTGAGAGTTAAGGTTAGAAATGAATCCTTCTTAACAAACTGTTCATATAAATTCAATCTGTGTTCATGCTTTATTAACGCTCATTGAACGTGTAGTTATTATAAATCACAATTAGTAAATCTGCTGCAACACTCTCGCAGGTCTTATTTCAGTCTTTTGTCAAATGTTAGCGCTTCTGGACGTGTTTATAATGTGCACACTCGGGTTGTCAAAAGTATCAAAAATCTGATACACAAATGTAATTGCAGCGGTTTCTTAGGAAAATGCAGCTGATTGTCTTTCCAAAATCAACTCCAAATAATGTCATGAAACATTTTGAAATTTGGTGGTATAATGAAAGAAAAAAAAAGTATGTACAATGAAACAAAGGACGAAATCTGAGGAATGTGCCACCGCCATGACAACCGAACTGTTTGTGGAGCGAGACACGGTTTTGAAATGCAAAAGCCCACAGTCCTCTGGTGAGGACATGTTTGGTCAGCACAGCAAGAGACATTTCAATACACAAAAACACTTTTCAAAGACGGAGGAAGCAGAACACTCTGGTCTCTTTAGCAAATAACAAAACAAAAATTTAATTTGAGAACTGTTGTAAACGTATTTTCAAACACTCCTCAAAGCTGTTTCCCATCTCTGACAGACCACAGGACATTTCAGACGTCTTTCCCAAAATTATACAAACATCTCTGCTTTTATTTATTGTCTTTTTTCTAAACATCCTGTTTTTCATGTATTTTTGTAGAAGGTTAGAAAAAAAAAAGTTTTTTGCATCTAATTATAAAGCATGTTATTCTCCCTTAATCAGTAAGTATGCATTAGCATGCTAGTTGTTGTTAGCATGAGGATGCTGGGAAATGGCAAAACTCCGCTGTATTAAATAAGAGCAGTGAATAATTAGGATGGTCAGCATGGATAAGGTCAGTGAGGAATAACTTTGGACCACTGCCAAATGTTTCAAATGAACTGTTGTGTTTTTCACATTTTAAACAGCGTAAACATCAGGTACGACGACTTTAAACTGAGTTTCATTTGTTTTCATCTTCTCCACCACATCAATGTGTTGATTGTAACACAACAAAACCCCATTCACTTTGCAAACCAATTACTGATAATTATGTGCAATTTGGGTAATAACTGTTATTTGTCGTGGCTTTTTGAAAAGAAAAACTGCAGCTGTTATAAAAAAAAAAAAACATTCTGAAGCAAACATTGAAATTGAAAAACTAAATTCAATCTGATAAATAATGTTGACCTAATCTAAACATTTCAAACTAATCATTGCAATTGAAACACTGAGATATTGAAACACTGAGACATTGAAACACTGAGACACTGAAACACTGAAACTGTCAGGGATGATCAGTTTTACAATAAACAGTGAAGTATTGGCTGAGAGGCTCAATAGTCTATTCATGCCATTTGAAATAATAAACTTACTGCTTATGTTGAAAACAAAAATAAATCTACAGCATGAGAAGAGCCTCCTCCTGCTTGTCTCCATAGAAAAGTTGTTTCTTTGGCTATAATATTCCACAGTATAGTATAAATTATCTCTGTCTCCATGGAGAATGTTCCATCTGGAATAATGCAGGTGACATGCACCTCCAGAAAGTTACACAGTTTAATAAAGTTGCTCACATAATATTGGTAGAACTGCTCACCTTTGTCGTGGTTCTAAAACCTCCTTATTTCTTCTGCTAAAACTCTCTCAAATGCACCATAGTAAAGTCCTAATCACACAGTGTCGCTTCACTCTTTGCATTTCCCACACATTTAACCCTATCAGCGCCACCTTTGAGCCATTGTTTGCGTTGTCCTATTCTTCTTGTCGCGCCTCACTATTGATTAACATCCCGGCTGGACCCTTTCTTTCTCTTTTTACAAGCAGCTTTTATTTGACAAGACTAATCTCGACCCGACAAAAGAGGTGACAATGGGCCGGCACAGTGGCCTAATTAAGGGCACTTGGGTTAGCATTAGCACACACTCTCCTCCCAGGCTAACCTCTCCCATAAGCTATTAGCTGTACAAAAGCCCCGCACAAACCCCCCCTGTAACACAACAAGGCCTATGTTTTTCTGGGTTTGGATTTAGAGGTATCATAAAACTGTCTCTAGGGTGGTGGGAGGGCATCTGTGGCAAATGTGGTGGAGATAAGAGTGCGTAGAGTGAGGGGCGTTTGTGTTCAGAGCAGCATTGTTTGCATACAGGGGTTATCTTTGGAGTGTTAGCCGAGATTGGAGACGTTTTGGCTAGCTTTTATCAGAGTTTGACCCCAGATGTTAGCATGCTAGCAGTGCAAGTGGAACAGGATGGATGATGTCGTTAAGTCTGATATTGAAATCACATCTGTGGAGAGGTGACCCCACTCACAAAAATAGGCTAATGCGCGTTTAGCAATGAAACACCTGTAATGGATTGGATGCCAGCGAGATAAGTTTAATGCCATACTTTGGAAACTTCCGTACAAGGTAGTAACGTCTTTGTAAGAACAGAGGGCAAAGCGCAACAACTAGCAAGCGATAAATCCAACTTTTGCTAAGTTTGTCTCCGTGTGCACTTTTTCTTTGCAATTTTTGGTTATTTTTTGTCTTAACGATAAGATTTGAGCCATCGAAGGTTGAACTAATAACTTCTTTGACTCATTACAGATGCAAAGTAAATACTAAAGTGTTTCATTCTGCTGTTTATTTATTGCAGCACATTTTATTTTTATTTACTTAACAATTGTGACATCTGGTCAGGACTACCTTAGCTGGAACATTTTACCTATTGTCTTGTGCATATTTTGGGTTGATGGAAACCGGAATGTCCCAGAAAAACTAAAATATTTGCTTTCTCTTTTGGTAATCTTCTCAACATAGCCTTATTAGCTTTCATGTCTCTTTCAGGACTACCCTGTTTACAAGGGTTATCTGTTGTGCCCTTATCCCAGATTGTAGACATCGCTCCCTGTCTTTTATCTGAGTTTGACCCTGGGCGTTAGCATGTTAGCGGCCCGGGTTAGCGCTTTGACCTCCGGGGCCGACCTCCATGCTCACATCACACAAAGCGCTGACACACAAAAGCCTTTGAGAAATGAGCAGCGGCCACGGAAGAAGAAGTAACCTTTTCTGTTTCCAAGCGCATAAGCTCTCCACAAGATGAATGCTCACGGATCGCGCTGAGTGTGTGTTGTCTCTCTTTCGTTAGCAGGCTAAGCAAAGGTTACGGAGGTGGCAGCAACACATTTATAACAGCCGTGTCGCCTGTTTCGTGTGTCTTTTCATGAGTAGAAATATGCTTTTGTGTCTGGTAAATTCATATAGGCTAATCAACCTGCTTATGTTTCATTAGCCGGTGCCAAACGCTAACAAGCTGCACGGTGATTTGTTAAGTTGTTATGCTGTTCTTCTCGTGGCGGCCATGTTGGGACTGGAGTTGTGGTGCAGGGTTGACAGATTTTCAGAGAGCAACAAGCAACCAAGCCTTTGAAAAAAAGACCAAAACAAGCGAACCGACCCTTACAAAGAGAAACCCCAAAGCAACTAGTTAAACGTTGTGTTTCACAGCTGAACAAGCGCTAATGAGATGCACATGTTTATATCGCCATATTTAACATCAGTAACAGCTTTAAAACATGAACAGCTTGTCTTTTGGTCATTACCATAAATTATATATCGTAATTACTGAATCTATTAAAGTGAAACAGAACTGAAAAGAGATCAAAATCAGCTTTTTTATGACGGGTAAGTGACACTCGAGAGCAAACCCAAAAATGACAACCCATAACTCTCAAAATTAGCAAACAACTTTCCAAAAAAAGAAATCCAAAGTCACTATAAAAAAGAAGCAGACTTGGCAACTGTGCTGAAGTGTGTCAGTCTTGCCTAACATCACGATGCCTGTTATGCCTTACTTTTATATTGTTTTTTATAAATTAAAATGGACAAAAAGAGCCTGTGTTGGTTGGTTTAGAAGTTGCCTGGCTGAGTCCTCCATCCTAACCTGGGACGGTCCACAGGCGCTAATTTGTAGGATATGTTTTTCAAATGCAGAAGACATCTCCAAAATCTATCACTTCTTTTACCTGAGATAAGTCTGGTGCTTTGATTGTTGATTCTGAAGTAATCCACGCCTCTGTCTTATTGTTTCCCCCTATTTTACACAAAAACTATCATGTTTGTTTTGACTCAAACAGATTATGCGTCTCTGATTGGTTAATCTACCTGTCAATCACACTTGTGAATCGGGGAGACAGGATAAAGTTTTGTTAAAGCTTGTGGTTCTGGCTGGACGGTATAAACATAGCGACAAAGTTAACCATTAGCCGTCCTGTTGCTAGTGCTAAAGTGATTGTAAAAAGTATTCCGCTTGTGTCTCCATAGACCTATTTTGGTTACCTAGGCTAATCTAGCATAGCGTGTAATTTTTCTTTTTATTAGCAAGTGCATTTCTCTTGTATTCTAAACCTAAAAAAAATAAAATACCACAGTTACAAAAGCAGTGACCTACTGACCTTTTGCATGTAGGCTACATTTCACTGGTGGTTCTTACATTCCTGAAAACAGAGCCATATGCTAACGCTAACGCTAACGCTAACGCTATCTAACCATAGCACACACTTTTAAACTAGACTAGACCTGTAAATGATCACATTCACTCATTCACTCATTACTGTACGCACACATTTGTAAACCGAGTTGTTGCTGAGCTGTTTTGATATCTATTCTAATTAATTCACATAAAACGACTCAGGGTTCAGTGTCTTTTCTGTACGCCCAATTATAGGTGAAATTATGGAAAGGACTTCAAGCCACACAAAGGTTTTCAGACCCTTAACATGTTATGATAAGAGGCCACCCTTGCACAGCCAATCAGCGCATATATAGTGACTCTTTAACGTTTGCACAAGATTAAATGATCCATAATTGGAAAAGACAGACATTATTGGGGGTTGCAGTCTAATCTTGTGGCTCTGTTCACTTCCCTGCAAATCTATCACTTCTTGTCTTCTCTTTTCTCCGTCTTTGGGTTTGTTTTGCGTTAGTAGAGATAGCGGGGGCTGACTGAACCCCACCCGCCTCCGCACAGGCCTCTACATGTGTCGGACAGCTTGCATTGTGCTGGCATTGATTGGGTTTAACATTTCAGCTTTTCAAGTTAAACTTTACAAGCCACTACACTACATGACCTATGCACAGTTTACCAGCTCGGGCAGTAGCTAATACTGTTAGCACACACCGGGGGACCGGATTAGCATTAGCTTGACTGGAATGTGCATGTTTTGGGTTTTTAATTATGACGTAAAGTTTTTTGCAGCTAACAAATAAACTTGGAGTTGTTTTTCATTCAAGACTCTTTTCCTCTGTTTAGCTGGTTTATTTTGATTGTTTTAGCCCTTAAACGGCCGTCACTAAAAAGCATTTCTCTGTTAGCACTATGATGCAAATAGCTGCTGCACTAAAAAGCTAATTCCGCGTGATTTATTTCCAACAAACAGGTTAGTGATGGGACTTTCGACTCTTTTATGAGCCGAATCTTGTTGATCTGTTCATTTCAAAGAGCCCTTCATTTATTTTTATGACAAAAGCCAATGTGAGGACTCATTTTAACAACAAACTAATCACAGAGAGAAATGACTAAATAACCAAGGCTCATGGTGCGTTCACACCGGGGCGTCAAAAACGCGCTGGACGCCTCTATTTGGACACGTGTGCATTTGAGGGCAGACGTCTGTGCATTTTGTCCAGAGAGTGTTTAGAGCGTTGAGTGTTTTCCTGCTCCTTTTGTGCACAATGACAGACCATGTTGAGAGAAAAGCTTTGGTGTATTTACTGCACAAAAGTCATCAACGGAGGCGATCGGCGCGGCGGCGTGTCTGGGTTCACGACATAATTCAGAGGCGTTCAGAGTTTGGCGAGTTTCATTACTTGCTCCAGGAGCTACGTCAGGATGATCAGGGCTTCCAGCGGTATTTCCGTGTGACCCAGGCCCAGTTCGATGACCTGCTGTCCCGCATTGGTGCGGATAACGTCCTCTATATTCGTGTGTTTGTGACTCCAGCGCTTCAGAGTGACGTCGTTTATCACTGGTTCTCTGATTGGTTGACGCTGTTACAAACGTGTGTTGATGCAAAAGTTCAACCAAGTTGAAGTTTTGGATGCCTGAACGCCTGGACGCTTGGACGTCTGGACGCGTAGACGCCAGATTCGCGCCGCAAAAACGCAGCGTGGCCAAGATGCACGTCCACCATAGACTTTGAATGTGAGCTCGACGCATCTGACGCCCCGGTGTGAACGCACCGTCAGATGTGTTTAAAATGGCTCAAACTGAGAGTTGGACTGTTTCATATCTGCAGTTCTGAGCGGCGAGTATCATAGCAACCAAAGAGCCAATCCAGAGCGAGACTGATGAAGGGAACGTCTCTTTGTGCTCACACCGCTGGTTTAGGGAGCAGGCGTTTAGCAATGCTGTCAATCAAACCAGTTGCTAACGCTAGTGGGAGTGACATCGGCGAAAGAAGCCGCCTGATTCGTCTGTTATTAATGTTCACATCTTGACTTACAGACGCAATAGCGAAATAAAAATACCAGGATGATGACGAGGCTCACTGCAGCGGTTACAGAGAGAGGGGTGACCATTTTTCAGTTTAAAGTGAATTCGAATGCGCCCATGATCACTTCTTAGTTGGGACACGCCGGCTAGCGTGTTAGCTCTGTCCATTTATATGTACAGTCTATGGTCGATTCACTGTTCATCAGTGTAAAAATGCATCGAAATTAAAAAGAAAAACATTCAGTTCTTTTAAAAATGTGATCTGGTTCCAATGTTCACGTTAAGGAACTGCTCAAAAGAGCCGGCTCCTTCACAAAATCACTGAAAGGGTACAGTTCTCTGCAAATAATATAACTGCGTGATACATTTTGTGCTTTTCTACTGTGGAATGCCGAGGCAGAAGTTAAATCAGAAGAGACTAGTGTTATTACAATACTAATTTCAACCTCAATTTCGATACTAAGGATTTCACTCAGTACTCGATACCGATTATGATACCACAATATATATAGTGTATGTACGCTTTATTTTCTGGTTCAAGAACGTGAAAGATGGCATGCAGTCTAAAAAAAAGTTCCTCCTAAACATTTGAGGTTTAAATCAGTTCAGTTTCAATCCTGTTTGACTCCAATTACCACCACGACGGGCTAAGGAGGTACTTCAAGTGAGAAATTTTGAGAGTCTCAGCGGTAAATTTCTTAAGACAAAAGGAGGCTGAAACAATCTATCAAACTCAAATGGTTTCATTCTGTTTAAAAGGCTTTGCTATTGTTGCTGTTGAAAAGCTACTGTACTGCCCGCGGCTCTGTTTACCATAATGGCTGACGTCACAGTCCATCACTCCTCTCTTTTCGACTGTCAGAACTCTCCCCTTGGGCGACCCCCGTTAGCTAACCACCACCACGGCTAGCAAGAGATGGTTTAGTGCTAATTTAGGTATGTACATAACTTTAATAACTTTTGAATACAGTTTTACTTCCCAAGGTAAGAGTGTTAAAGGATTTGTGGTCTATCCTTTGTGTATTATTTCATCTTTTGTCCTTCCACATACTTTAACTTAAAATTTTAAGCCGTTACCGTGCTTGTTTAGTAGTTTCCCCAAGTACTTTGTTATTCCTACTTTTCATGAACCACTACTTAAATTTGACTTGAGTAACATTATTTTGAAGTAATGTTACTCTTACGAAAGAAGATCTACTATTTATGTCTACTTGCTAACTAGCTAGTGCGCCTGATCCGTGTCAGGTGTTAGCTTAGCGCATCAGCATATGGAACGCACCCCTTTTCTCCCAAACTAATCATCGGCGACCCTGTTTTCATCACGCCCGGGCGCACCTCAAATGTTCAGGCCCGGCCGGTGGTGACGGTTTCAGCCTGAGACCGCCGTGACCTTTGACCCCTGAGGAATGGACCAGGGTGGAAACAAAAACAGAGGGCTTTTGTGCGGGGCTTGGAAGGCAAAACATCTGCTAGCTGGCTAAAGGAGTAGAGGAGGATGGGCGATTAACCCAAGAAGAGGCATCTATCAGCGGGTTCTTTTCAGCTGTTGACGCAGAGTGATGCACGACGGGAGTGATGCATGATGGGAACCGCACTGTATCGCACCCTCTGACCAGAGCAGGCTGTGAAAAGTCCAGCTGCTGCAGTGGGGGCGCTGGACAGGGGATAAGTAGATGGTAAATACGGATACTGGTGCATATGGTGGCTATTGTGATGGCATTTTGAATTTGAAAGTCATAAATGTGCAAATTTGGTTCAGAATTATTGACATATATTGTGAAATTTAAGTTCCTGTATGTTTTTCTGAGACAGCAGAATGACCTGACATTGTCCACATATACAAAAATAGCTCTTTGTAATGCTGATTTATTCTTAAGTACAAAAACATTGGACGTGGTGGCCAAGTCATTTATGCTAGAGTTGATTTTTTTTGTTCTCAAGATGTCTGTCCAATCAGAAAGCAGAATGAGCCTCACACAAGTCTGTCATTTGGGTTGCCAGTTTCTGTGCAGAAATTGAGGTGATTTGAACCTAAAATGACTCAATCTGAACTGAATCGACACTAACTGAACCTCCAACACCTGCAGCCAACCATTCACCAGTGCTAGTGCAGCCTCTGTAGCTGAGGCGTGGTCTGTTCATACACTGAGAAAGAGGAAAAAAACTCAGTGTGTCAGTAGGTGAAGGCGCTGGCAACATGCAGTTTCTTTAAGCTAGTTTTGTACTTGTAACAATGGGAGGTGGATCGTATGTATCACAGCATCTTATCAGCAGCAGGAGTGAACATATAGTGTTGCTTTGGTATTATTTCAGATTTAAAAGAAAGGTGGCACTGAATGGTATTTGAATGAATGTGAACTGATTGCAGTACATTTCATGACAATATATCTGGCACAAATGTATTAAATCAGACCTATTCTTCAAAGTCCGTGTTGTAGTAGTTTCATTCGTCTAGTCATTTTGATACAAATGAAAAAAATCTTCATCTCAATAGTGATGATCTGCAGCTTTTCATAGAAGGGGTTGACAGCATGTAGCTCTTTGTTGGGATGACGTCTACTGCAAGGTCAGTCGCAATTGTTTCCTTTATTAAGTCGTTCTCCATGAAAATTGAGATTTATGTGCAAATTGTAACATAATGATCCATAGATTGTCATAAATTGTAACTATATAGAGGGCTAAATAACAATGTGTCTTCTTTAAAACAAGAAAATCTAATAGTTATTATAGACTAATTCTCAGTATAGATGAAGTTTAAAGTAACTTGCCCCACACCTGAAGACTCTGGCTCCGTCTGGCTGTAGTTGAGTCTCAATCCCACAGTGTGGCAGTGTGATCCATGATACTTCACTGCATCACAACACAATCACCCACAGTTCAACACAATACCTGTGCCTCTGCTGCATCCTGTCCCTAGAGGGCGCTCACATCTTGACCATCAGTTAATCTTCCAGTCACTGTTTCAGATTTTTTTTACCATAGTGTAAAAAAATTAAAAAGGATTGTGTTGTGAACTTTACTGTCTACAAGTCTTTTTAACTCTTGAGTCATTTCTTGGACCACTACTTTGTACTTCTACTTGAGTAATATTATTTTGAAGTAGCATTACTCTCTTTTTTAGCTCAAATTATCTTTATACAACAAAATGGAAACTGTTTTTACTATGTGCGGAGCTTAGCGAGCTTGTTAACTAACGATAGGAGGAGATAAAGGACACTTCAACTCACTCCACAACGATGAATCTGCTCTGAGACGAGTTATTTAAGGAGAGAAAGGTTCAATTCATCTGTGTCTGATCCAAAGTCTGTATCAGTGATAAAAGTGTCTGCAGTGTCCCTCAGGTTTCACTTTAACTATGGTGACCAGATGTTCCCATTTACTACACCTTTAATCCAAAACCAGTGATTTGTCTCAGTTTTACACACAAAAATTCCCAGATGTCCCTATTTTTGATCAATTTGATCCCTGCCAACAGTAAAGAGGGGCATAAATTGTTTTTTGTTGGGCCAAAATACAAGAAAAAACATGCTTGATAATGAGCAGAAAACCTCAATATATGTACTTATTTTATATTTGTCATTAAACTGTAGCAGCTCTTTCACATTTTAGACGTGTTTTGAGCTTTTACAGGAGAAAATATCATCACAGGGCCACCAGAGGGCCCCCAACAGCCCAGACATTTATATTGAACATAAAATAATATGTAAAGCTTTACTGGGCACAGGGCTTGTGTGTTTACAGCAGCCTAAATATCCCTCTAAAACATTACATTTGTTTTTTATCTACAGTAGCAAAATATCTGCTCCTGCCTACATGTGTTTATTCTGTCGGGCAGAGGTGTGGGCAGCTGTGTGTTTACACCGGTGCAAAGAGCCTTTTTCTGAGGTGCATTGAGGTACATTTGAATGGCTGTTTTAAAGCTGAAGTTTATCTAAAGTCGTGGGCAGTGCATGAAGAACAGAAGAGGGTGATTGTTTTGGTAAAGATGGTGAGACGACTCCAAATCACCTGTTACTTAGTTCTTACTCTAATGGACAGGACCTGCCAGGATAAAACAGTGAGGAGGGACGTTTATATCACACTTAAGACGATATATCTGAGAAAGCATGGAAAAACATGTAGGTGTATTTTGTTGTAGTGGCTCTTATAGGCCTAAAATAAAGTAAGGTACATCTTAATGTCCACGTAGGGAATTTTGTCTTCTGCATTTGACCCATTCTTCAGTGCCACTGGGGCATCTCCTCAGGTGCATTTGGCACTAAACCACTTGCACCCATCTCCAGAGTGAGGAGCTGAGGCTTTGAGCAAATATCTGCAGCAGTGAGGCTGAGCAAGGAGTGAATAATAGATTTATAATAGTAATAAATCACTTTAACCCCATGGATCGCCTAAATTCTGTGTACTATGGATGTACTGTATCATTATAAGAAAATAGTACACTCTGGCATTATAACGATTGACTGAGTGCAAATATTCTCACTTGCATCTGCAGTATTATAACTTTATTTAAACACTCTAGCTTGGACTACAATAGAATATTTAAGGTAAAGTACAGTTGAAGGTTGAAGTCCAACTACCCTCATACAGACATACACAAAAACTGTGTGAAAGGATCTTTTACTCTAGAAACCAGCACATGTATAATGTACGGCAAAAAAAAAAAAAAATAAAACATAGAAAACATCCAATCCTAATTAACTTGAGTTTATTAGATGATGATCCTGGCCCTGATCTGATTCTTGCCCCTGTAAATTCTGACAGTGCCCTGTAGATGTAGAAGACAAAAGTTCTTTGAGGGGCAGTCTGGTGTTGAAGCTGCAAAACACAGACAATAAAGACTCTAAAATCTAAAAGAGCACAGTTAACACCAGTGATTAGACACAGGTTTTTAAGGAGAGTCTAGTTATGAATAAGAACTAAAGCAGAGACCAAACACTTACCTGCATACTCACAGTTGTAACCATGGAGGAGAGGTTTTGGATGGAGGCTGGACGGTGGAGAACAGATGTTTGCCCCTGAGGTTGGTGATGGTCGGCTGGGGCACTGACTGGGCAGAGTGATGTTACTTTTCGTGGAGAGGGGAGGAGGATCAAAATGTGCTGCTTGCCCCTGTAGATCTTACTGTTAGGCTGGGGCTGGAGCAGTTGTTTAGATGGAGGAGATTTTGGCTGATGTTGGAGCCATATTTATCTTTGAAGAATTGAAGAAGATGGAGAAGGTGGAGATGGCTCAACCCTGAAGATGTGGATGCAGAGCAGGGGCAGTAACCATGAGCTGTAAGCAGAAGAGATGGTTTGGTGGATAGTTGAGTTTTTTTGGTTTTTTTTTGGAAGGGCAGGCTAATGCTTAAACCTGCAAAACGCACAATAAAGACTATAAATTGACACACAAATGATACAAATTCAAAATGACACACACAAAAAAACAATAAAACCTAAAATGGTCAACAAAATTGAATGAAATGCCGAAATGGTGCAAATGCAAAATGGCACAAAGTAACACTAAAATCTATGCATAAAAGTTAAAACGACTTCAAAATGTAAAAATGTGAAAGTTGAAAATCGGTCTCATGTTGAGACTATGAGAGCCCATGTTTAGTGGGACTTGCGTCTCTTGGCCTGGGGAGGGGTGGGACCAGAGGAGTCGGCAGCTTGTCTTTTAGGAGCCTGCACCAGAGAAGGAACATGGGGATTTGAAAAAACGACTTTCTTCGGATTGATAAAAGTTCTGCATTGGTTTGTATTTACCTGCTGTCGCCGAAGGTGGTGCTCTGGCTGAGTGGGAGGAGCTTCAGCGGAGACAGTGGGCTGGGCCTGAAAACAAAAAGGCAGAGCTGGTTTAGGGCATGGCGGCTCATTAGACACATCCACACGAATGCGAGGTGGATAGGGTCTCGTGCCATGGGACTCCCTGAAGCGTAGGAGACCTCCACTGGTCTCTATCTCGCAGATGAGGGGCCGCTCCAGCTTCTCCCACAGGCGCTGCTTAATCCTACGGCCCAGCTCCAAGCTGTAGGGACGGGGACGACCACTGGGATACCTGCAGACACCCAGAGCACAAGAACATCAACCATTAGACAAATGTAATGCAATGAAAAACAAGGCATTTCATTAAACTAAATATTGTAAAGATGTAATACGTCCGGAGGAAAATGTTGCTCAAATACGAAATAATACGACAATGAATCAGTAGAAGTTAGAAAATGTGACCAGAGTTGAATCTGGCTGGTGAAACGTACGTCAGCAGGGGTCCACAACAGAGTGGTAGATGCGTTGATACTCCTCCACAGTGTGGTCGTGGATGAGCAGAGGGCTCCCAGGGGCAGGGGGGCAGGCGGAGGGCAGGGCAGAGGGAGACTCAGGAAGAGGCTGGGCTGGGGCGGAGGACTCAGAGGTGGGGACCTGGACCTGTTCAGGAGGAGCGGTGGTGGAGGGGGAGAGGGAGGCATGTATTTGTTTAAAGCAGGTTCTTGTTGTCACATGGTAAAATATCAGAGAAAACTTTATAGACTTGAATTTCCTTCTTACCGATTCAGCTTTGCGCTTCAAAGTGAGCGTCCTCCTGGAGTCACGCCTGGGCCCGTCGGCTGGGGCAGACACAGGGGCAGGAGTGGGAGTGTTGCTCGGGCCTAAGGGACAAAGAGGTGAGTTAGGTGAGATAAGCTTTAGTGAGGTGCACTGGTTATAAAACAGGGGTACGAGTTTCACTGGTAGTTTGTACCAGCTATTCTTAAAAAGTAATTTTATCTACTAAATATTGTAGCCCACTGTAGCCTAAATCTTGACTACACTGGGGGAAAATAGGTCAAACTCTACAATCGTGACTCTTAGTGTAACATAATGCACTTAATGGTCAAAACAGTCACTGAATTTGAGAAAATGATTTTACAGCTGAATATTAATGGTAAAACGTGACTGTAGGAGGCGCTGTTCAGTCTTACCTGCTCCATTCTGAACACTCTGGGACAGTAAAAACACGCCGGAGCAGCTGATTTTCGATAAATCGTGGAGTAAAAGGCGAAAGTGTGACTTTGTAATGTTGATTTGTAAAAATAAATACAATGCGTCCATAGCAACACAACGCAACCACTTCACCTTTAACTATTACATAACTGAGAAAATGTACAAAGAGGTTTATTTACTTATTTGCAATTAAAGCAAAACTATTTATTCTATATAACATTTAAACCATAACCACACGTGCACCTGTTAGAATCAGAGTCGTAAAAATATAGTTTGACTTGTGACATGGGTCAAGTTCACCACTAGGGGGAGATTATTTTGGCAGAAATCGAAGAGTGTTTGCAGAACTGAAGACAAAAATAGGCAAACTAGTATGTTCAAGGTAATGTTTTATTAGCTCTTCCATTTTTCAGTATCTGTGTAAATATCCTCCTAACGCACCTGCTCTGTGTGTTCAACCAAAAGCAACAATAAGAGACAATCCAATGCTTCAGAATATTCCTCATTGGAAGACTTGGATAAGTCTTGTTCTACACCCTCAGAACAAATAAAAGCAGACCACACCATGCACTCAGTTGCTGCACAGAGGTCCCTCGTTTGTCGCGGGGTCACGTTTTAAAAATAACCCGCAATATGCAAATCTGCGGTTCTCAGCTTTATTTTTTTACACATTTTTACAATTATTCTATATGTTTTAAGGCTGTAAAACCCCTCACCACACACTTTTTACACTTTTCTCACACAGACATTAACATTTTCTCACATTTCTGTCTTGTTTAAACACTCACAAAGTTCAAACCTTCGTATATTATCTCTCCCTCGATGATGTTTAAATGTGTTGTTCACTCTGCTCCAGCTGTATCCACAGAGGCTCCCTGCACAAACACTTAAGTCCAAAGCGTTTCAGAAATTTGTCTCATTTGTTTCATCGACATTGAGAAAACTTGCAAACATACAGCACTTCACACTGCTAACATCAAACATGTGTGTAAATGTGACTCATTCTGTACTGTACAGGACACGTGGTACGAGCCTCAGCCAATCAGGACGCAGAACACAATGTGCGTCCATACACAGTAAAGAAAAGCGAGTAAAATTGTACTAAAAAAACGGCGGTGACCACTGTCTGTCAATTCATGTGTGTCTCTTTTATGTCACTAATGTGGAGGTGACTCTGTCTGAGACTCGCCTGTGTCAGAACTGACTCTGTGGCCGTGTTCACCAAACCCTTCAAAGTGCAATCTGAAGTACACGGCCGAAAATGTTACTCCTCAGTGTAGCCGCCATCTTGTTGAAATGGGACAGACCGATACCACGGAGCGTACATCAACCGCTGTCTGTGCACGTACGTTACGTACGTTACGTACGTACGTCACGTACGTTACGTTACGTTACGTTACGTTACGTTACGTTACGTTATTCTTTATTGATAGAAGAGTCAATGTGTCGTCGTCGCTTCCATTTATTTCTGTTTAGATTGAATGAAGTAAGAAATTAATATTTCTCTTTGAATATCAATAGGCAAAAATATAAGCTTCGAGTTATTCTTTTTTTCCGAATTATAACTACTACCGAACAAAATAAACCTTGTTAAACGTAATAACATTCACACATTCATGGTCTATGAACCACAGAACATTGATTAGTTGTACATAAAGTGGGATATTGCAGTTTGACTGTCACAGTCACATCTCAGGACTCTCTTCTGTTTTTAATGTAAAACATCTGATATTTAAGTAAGTTTGAATCTATTTAGTCTGTGAGGAGAACACAGAAGAAAATAGTTCATGAAATGTGTTTTATTATCAAGTATCATCTCTCAGCTCTCACAGCACAAAGGTTGTGAGGTCAGTTGTAGGGGACGGGTTTGTGCTGTGTTTGTAGCAGACTCAGACTTGCTTGTAGGTAGGAACTCCAGTCCTTTGTAACTGTACAGAAAATACCATGTTTTTCCCAGGGTGTGGCAAAAGCCGATGGACCTCCAAAAGGTAGTCGGTGTCCATTAGTAAAGTTGGTCTCAAACGCACTAACATGTGACCCAACGTAATCCATCAAAAATCACCCACAGCAGTTTGTCCAAGTGAAGGTTCAAAAGTGTCCACTCCTCAGTACAAAGTGGTCCAGAAAGGCCCTGCGCCTCACCACACAAAACCAATGTGCTTTAATTATTGGCTTTTTCTTTCACAATCAGACACCAGCGAGTCTTCTGGGAAAGTTCAGGCTCCTGCAGGTTGCTCCTGTTTCAGATTAGTGACGTGTGAATGCACGTGTGAAGTCGTGACTCGTGAATGCATATTATATAGGCTAATATGTGCATTTACGCAAATTGTCTGCTAATTATGTATGCTCATTTACGTTGCATTATTCAGCTGCTGACTGTGGTCATAATATAGTGACCACAGTTAGTCATATTTTTGTGGATAGTACTCAGTTACTCTAGTAGACTACATTTACTTGATTAATTCTTTTAAAATGAAATTGTAATAGTGTTCTGACACCATACTTTTCCTCTTACATGGAGACAAGTTTTGATTGAAGCACTACTTTGCACTTCTACACGAGTAGCCAATATTATTTTGAAGTACTTGAGTCCAACTTTTGGCTTTTGCCCTACCCACCTCTGCATTTTATAATGTGATAAATTGCACTGTAGCCAACTGCAACACATTAAAATCCACTAGAAACAAGGAAAAAATGTCTAGAATTTCACATGTTTTGGGGGAGGACTCCAGACCCCCCTTACATGTTTGTGTACTGTTCTTGTGACTATGGTAGTTGTGACGTTCTGGATGTTTTCAGTCTGATTTCTGTCATATAAATACAAATAAAATTAGTCAAGGTGATGAGAGCAGAGTCATAATGTTCTCAAATGTGAATCACCAATAGCTGAGTCAAGATCCATCCACTGCCGGGGGCCCCAGAGACAAATTTAGCTTAGGGCCCCCTGAAAGCTTGGTCCAGCCCTAATAATTGCAAAACAGATACGTTTAATGCCATTTATATTTTTTTATTATTTTATTTATTTATTTGATTGGGACAAAGAAAGTTAATGAACAGACATGACATGACAGACATGAACGTAACACGCCGGATTATAGCCAAAGACTAATTTCCACCTATTGTCCCAAGGGCTGGGGTCACAGAAGGGTCAAAATAAAAATTGCACAATTCCCATAGCTGCACATCCCACTCATTGTATATCCCACGTATTGCACATCCTGTTCATTGCACATTCCACACATTGCACATCCCACATATTGCACATCACACAAATTGCACATCACAAGTATTGCACATCACACAAATTGCACATCACACGTATTGCACATCCCACAAATTGCACAGCACACATTTTGCACATTTCACAAATTGCACATCCCGTTCATTGCATGTCCCACATATTGCACATCCCACAAATTGCACATCCCTCATTGCACTTTGCCATATTATTGGGGAACATTTTAGGTAAAGCAGTAACCATGGAGAAACGCCTGTGGCCTACTGCACTTACTACAAAAGTTACACAGAGATCACAAAAAGTTCAGCGTTTACACATAATATTTCTTCCGTATTACAGAACAATATAGATATTTCCATAAATCAAAATAAAGTGAGGTGTAAAATGCCAGTTTGCTGCGTGCTGTGGTCTTATCTAAATGGGCTGATGTGGGTCAAACTGGTCTCCTAATTCCCGACAGTGGACAGCACACCCGGATATGGCATTTCCACTTTGGCCTGCACACTCAGAGAAACAGTACTCCTCTGTTGTTCTTATCTTTAATAATACAATACCTCCCTGACATTTCACAGAACTCTACGTGTGTGTCCTTCGTTTCTGTGTGAGGAAACCGGCTCTTCACACTGTCCTTTGTGAAACCCCAGCCACTTCAGATTTATGTGCACAGATACAATAGACACTACACGCAGTACCATGTGTCCTACTGACCCGTGTTCAGGAGGTTACACGCCCGAAAGGAGGCCGAAAGGAGGCCGGGGACTGGGAAAGTTTGAAGTGTAAACTGTTAAAGCAGACATATTGTGCTCGTGTCTGCTCTGTAGTTATAATCTAAGACACCCGTGGATCATTATGTTATAATTTACACATTTTGAATCGCAAAATGAATCTAAAACAACTTAATTAAAGGAACAAGGCCACTGACTTCCGTGTTAGAAAAACTGAGGTGCCCAATAGGAGCTGACGTCGGCGTAAACGACATAAGAGCAAAAGAGCCGTGTAGCCGTCGGTCCCTCTAAAGCAGGAGCGCCCAAACTCTTTTCACCAAAAACATTTAACACGGAGGCCACAGACCAGTGGATAATTCAGACGGTGCATTTAACATAGTTCTGACTTCATACTTTAAATAAGGCTTGAAATATTAATATTAGGTCTGTATGACAATGAAATGTGATGTCATTTAGGTCATATTGGTAGAATTACTCAAATGTGCTGGAAAAAGTACTGATTATGATCAATTGAGTCAGTTCACCTGAAGGCTCGAGGGCCAAAAGAAAATTAGTGATTAAAGGTTGCTCAAATATGCACAAATTACTCCCAAAACAACTTTAAGAGGGTAAATGAGAAGGAAAGTTCAGATTTAAAACATCACATGACACCCTTTGAGGACAGAGTGCAGCCAAAACTGTAAAGTATGAAAAACAGAGGTCTAATTTGTGATTTTATTTTCACTGACTGATTGTTCTAAGAAGGGCTTAGCATAAAAAGTATGTGGTGTATCCATTAGATTATCACTCACTAGATTTACGGATAACTGGACTAGTCGCTCCAAATTAAACTGATTTTAATGCATCTAAACCTGGGAACTATGATTCAGGTGTCGTGGTTTGAATCTCAAAGATCCCATTAACAGGTGTGGAGAAGTGGACTTGCGCTCGTATAGCCGCTGCATGTAGGAGAGGCGTTCAACTGCACGGTGTAAGAACCTGCATGTGGCGTGTTTGGATGTGTACTCTCTCATTTTAGATCAGTAATGATGCCAAATTACAGCCCCTCCACCACAAACTAGCATATGTGGTTTTGGTCTGCTACATTAAAGTGAAAACTACCGGAGCGAATCCTGGAATGTTGGAGATCTTGGTTTCAAGTTGTTTTCTCTGCTCATCCGTCATTAAAGGTCACATATTTCACTATTCTCTGATCTGTTATAATGATGGTTCCTCATCGCAAACAGACCCGGAGCTGTGTTTAGTTTCATTCACACACGTTCAACACACAAACCTGCATATTTAGGCTGAGTTCTTCTCTCAAACAGAAAACACTCTGTCCCACCTTGTGATGTCATGTGGTAATACAGGAAGTGCTCCACTGTGTTTTTAAACTCAAAACACCTTCACTAGAATCATTTAGATCATTTCAGCCCTGGAATTGTCAGTCACTACTAAACACAATGTAGCTGTTAACTTGAAAACTACCACTTTATGACATCACAAGGTGGAACAGAGCATTTTGAGCTTTTGAGATGTTACAGACTAATAATAAAGTGTTACTCAAACATGTGTGAGTGAAACAAAACACAACTCTGGGTATGTTTTTGAGGACGTAACAACATTATAACACGACTTAAAGCTCACAAGAGTTGATTTGACATAATATATGACCTTTAAACTGGTGTCAGTGCAGCAGGTGGTGTGTACAGAAGTGAATATCGTGAAAAATATAGACCTAGTTAAAATATGTCTGTATAAAAAATAATATATTCTACTAGGTAAAAAGGAACTTTGGGTTTTGCTGCAAACAAGTGGGAAAATCAAATAAAAAGATGATTACCCTGTACTGTCCAGCACTGATACTTTGCAGCTGATGCCGTCAACATTCCCTGGGGGTGTGAAGCTAACAGAAAGCCCTGCTCTGTCTGAAGCTCTGTTACTGAAGTTAGACTTTAATCTGAGCTTCATTTTAACACAATCTGACCAGAAAGAACCAACCTAGAACTACAACAGGTGAGATGATTCGTCCTGTTAAACAAGTCCTTCTCTAAGATCTTAAACGTATTTGCTTACTAATGTGTGTATTGTGTCTCCATGGTAACTGCTGAACATTCCACCATAGAGATCAATGTAGAACACCCCCAGTATGAGTATCAATACTAATTTCTTAGAATAATTTAAAGTGTATTTGGCAGTTTCATTTTTTTTTCCTTCTAATTATGACTTGGTTTGGTTGATAGTAGCTGTGGTAAGTATTTATGATAATTTTACATCAGTTATGTGGCAGTTTGTGAAGAAAAGTAGTAAAGTTTAAAACAGAACACCTCGACCTATGTCCACCCAGAATACAGAGACAATTTACATACAAGGAAACATTTTTTTTTAAACAGTTTTAAAAATATTGATTTAATTTGTCAAATAATAACTGTTGTGGTTTAGACATTTTTATTGCTGCTGATGTTAAAATGGGTTCACTATGTTTTGAGCAGGAGGTCTGAAGGCCAATAAAAACTGGTCTGCGGGCCGCATTTAGCCCCGGGGCCATAGTTTGGACACTCCTGTTTTAGTGAAATGAGTCGTCTAACCTGTCGCACGCACTTTAAAGCAACAAAAGACCAACAAAATCCAAATATAGATGTTTAGATGTGTTCCTTTGTGGCCTGCGATCCTATTTTTCACACGTGTTTAGATGTGCTGTCCACTCTGACACTGATACAATAGTTCTCTGTTAACATTACACAACCTCGGCTTTATTTTCACGCACCTCAAATGACTTCCCAACATCCCCAATGTAATCTCAACCCACGCCTGCTCCTGTTTACCCTGCCAACCCCAAAAACAAGCCATCACGCGCCGAGGACATTATTTATCCTTGATTTCCTGTATTTGTTAGCGCTTTCATCTGCACCGCATCAACATTATAAAAAAAAAAAATCCAGTTTCCTCTGGAGTGGCACCAGGCAGGAAGCGATGTGCGCCCAGTGCTTCATTTGTAAATCAGACGGTGCCGGAACAAAAAGTGTCTTTGGGACCGGTGTCCAAACAACTTTACAGGAACGCTCAGAAATGCCAAAATACAACGCAATCGACCGTCTTACACAATCCTAAACCAAATAAAAGCTCATCTTATCTGTCAGAGCGTGTTTTTATACATATGTCGCACCGGGATGTTCATCTATTCAGACTCCCTGCACCAGAGCCCGGCCCTCCCCCGTCTCTCACCTGCGCCCTGTGTCAATCAGTCTGACTCTGCTGCACTTTGGGACAGATCTGGACTGATGCAAAAGCTGCTCATTTACACAACGCTCAGTCTGACGGACGCCATCCCACGCCATCGCTCCCTGACACCAGTGTTCACCGGAGTTCAGCCCTCCCCGAATGTGCTCCTTATATCGGCTCAAACTGACACGGATCTAGAGTCATTCTCATTCACTAAAGACACAAATCTGCCTGTGCATGTGCTGTACCCCACATCCGGTCCCTATATTTAAGAGCACGTTTCCGCTCTGGTTCTGAACAAATTAACTCGAGTGTAATTACTGAATCAAAGAGAACTGGGTGGACACATTCTGACAGTTGCCTGGATCCTGTTCCTGCTCAAAATTAAGTCCTGCGTCAAACTATAAACCAGATGTTTACGTCCCGACACTTACTCTTTAAGTTTCTCTTACTTGAGTTGTAGTTTTCCCAAATATTTTTCTTACTCTTACCTGGGTAATTTCTTTGACCGCTACTGGTACTCATTTCTTTATGAGCACTCTTAAGAAGTACTCAGTTTTGTTACTTAAGTAGAGATATTGGAGCTACCAAGTGTGCATCACAGTAAAAAGTACTAAAGTAGTTGTAAAAGTAAATTGTAAAAGTGTTTTGCGCAGATTTTGGGATCTAATAAAGCTTCAAATGTAAGATTTGGGCTGAATTTTGTTCAGAGAAGCAGCTGAATCAATCCGGCAAACTACGAACCCTCAGCCTTTTCAGCAGGTCTCAGATAATGATAAAAAAAATACTTTCATTTATTTCAGTCCAGTCCAATCTAGTGGAGTAGAAAGTACAGATACTGCTCTCAAATGTAGTGAAGTAAAAGTAAAAAGTATCCTCTGTAAAATGTACTAAAGTAAAGCATAGATACCTCAAATTTGATCTTACTTCAGTACAATTTTTGGCCGCTCTACCCTCCTCTGCAAAGTTGTGTAAATCGGAGCGTCCCACAGAGCCGTACGGGACGGGGTGGGTAGGAGCGGGGGAATGGAGGACGGGGGGATGGACAGGGGGGAGGGGGGCTGAAGGATCCACGTCAGGATGGGGAGCTTCAAAGGGAGACGAGCGGGCCGAGAGCGTCACCGTGCTGTCTGCAGAGTCCAAAGAGGAAGCACCAGTCATCACACTGTAAAGATGTTTGCTAGCACGTTTTTGCTGGAAGTCGGGAACGGCAGGGTACGGGAGGGCGTGGGGGTCAAAAATGTGATTATGAGAAATGAAAGAAATGCCATAAACCACTTGTAGTTATTAAGTTATGCAATATAGCACATTTGCTGGTATGAGTTGCCTGTTTTATTTGTATTATCAGGTGAAATACCCTCCAAATCCCTGGGCTACAGCGCATCCTTTGAAACTTTCTAGGGGAAAAAAATATATTCTACCCTGAAAGACACTCAAAGCGCTCTCTAGCCGCTCTATGTGCTGTCCTGGGGTAGTCTGGTGGAAGCAAGACTGCAAATCTGCGCCCTCAAAATCCTCTTAAGCATAACTTTGATGCTGCACTGTCGTCTTTCTTACATGCAGACATATTGGCCGCTCTTCCCTCCTTTACCCGAACAATACCTCGCTCAGATTCTGTTGTCTCCTGCAGCTGTGTTCAGTAGCAGCAGAGGAGGGAGGGAGGGAGGAGAAGAGAGGCGCAGAGGGGAGGGAGAGAAGTTGGACCAGGGGCACGGAGCACTTCCTGTCCGCAGACCCGTGCCAGCATCCAAGTTTATAAACTCCACCTCACTCTTCACTCGTCTTACCATGTTCAGCTCTTGCACCATGGACTGACATCTTAGACATGAACATTGCATAAACTCACTTTTTGTTTTGCTTTTATTGATATATATTTGAATTTTGGGGCACAAACCAACAACCATGTATTCACCGGTGTCCAAGTACAGCCCCGAGGCGCGCAAAAGGATGACATATCGAGCGGCAAAGAGCAAAAGCTGCGGTTACTACATGCGGATCGTGTTCTTTTTCTCCTCACTGATCCAGTCGCTCATCATCGTCAGCCTCGTCCTCTTCCTGATCTACGGGAAGCAGGAGGATTCTGCGTCGGTGGCCAGGGTCCAAGACATGGAGATGCGCTACAGCCAGCTCTCCTTGGAGACGGTGAGCTTGAGGCAGCAGAGGATGAACCTGACGTCTCTGCTCAACGCCACAGTGCAGGACATGACCAGGAACGAGTTCGACCTGGCCTTCATGAGGGCTTCAGCCAACATGTCCTACATACTCCTGGCCGACATCAAGAAGAAGCTGGTGAGTGGGGAAGAAATAAAGAAATAAGAAACTATTTTAAAGACATAGCATGTAACTTTTACGCCAGTGAATGCATAAATAAACACTTGAGGCGAAATAACTGAAAAATAATGCAAGTTGGTGAGGTACAATGTGTCCTATTTCCTCCTGCACCACATTAAGAAGAAGCTGTTAAATAAATAAAGAAAAAAAACTACTTTAAAGCCACAGTATGTAACTTATTCCAAATTAAAAATCAATCAATAAATATTTGCTAATAATAACTGGAAAATGACAGTCAAAGTCAGTGAGGTACATGGGCATCATGGGTAAAATGTTCTAAGTAAACAGTAAGAAATCATTTTAAAGCCACATTACGCAACTTTTATGCCAAAATATTGACCAAAAATAAAAGCGTGGTTTGTTTTTTTCATTGTGGTGCACTAAAACACCAAATGTTCTTACTCTGAGTGAGCTTGCATCTCCACAAACCTGACTCTAATTATGAAGTATGGCTTTAGCTTTTATGGAGTTGACTTGCCACCTGCAGAAAGTTACATACTGTCACTTTAAGTAAAATATATATAAATAAATAAATGATAAAAATGAATAAATAAATAAATACATACATAAATGAATAAATAAATGAATGAATGAATAAATAAATAAATAAATAAATAAATAAATAAATAAATAAAATAATAAATAAATAAATAAATAAATAAATAAATAAATAAATAAATAAATAAAATAAGACAAGGTAAGATAAGATAAAATAAGTGTGGAATAAGTCAGTGAGGTAAAGTAGTATCTAAGTGTAACTGAACCACTGCATCTACATCTGAGATCAACAGTGGCTTTAAAAATTGTATACCATTTCTAGTACAAAAAATTGCCAGTTTTTGCAAGAAATTATTGAGACACATCATAACAGAACACAACATGTTCCAGAGTATTTTACACTAAAGATGGATCATATTTTCTAAAGGACACGAAATGGAGAAAGTATTTTAATAGCTGCAAAAGAGGCCCAGATAGCAAAATAAAATATCACATTAAAGGCAGATATGGAAGCAACTAAATGAGAGAAAATACAAATATATGTCTCTTTACTTCCCCAATTTGGAAAAAGGAACTGGTTATGATTCCCGCATTTCCGAACTTAACTTAATTTTGAACTTAAGTTTCTGTTTCTGCTGAAAACTGTGCCCTGGTATGACTATAAGTAAATGAGCTTATGTCCTGTCCAAATCCTGTTTTTTTGATAAGTGTCATGTTTGAGATGTGGTTTGTCTCTTTGTCCAACAGCAACAGTGCACCTTTGAGAACATGATGGGTCGTAACTCGCAGCCAGGTAATCCCACATTTTGGAGCTCTCTTTTTTTCCTTGATTGAAGAAATGCAAGATATATATGTTTAATACTGTGAAATATTACAGGCAAAGTTATATCTTCATCAGCATACACTACTAGTCAAAAGTTTGGACATACCCGCTCACTCAGGTTTTTTTTCTGTATTTGTACAACTTTCAATATTTTAGATACATACGGATGATATTATGTCATCATCATATTAGAAAAAGATATATGAAATTATGAAATAAAGAAAAAAAGTGAAAAAAATTTGCAACAAAGCAAAGGGTATTTTGAGGATTTGAATACATTTTTTTTTTTTAAATTACTGCATTTATTTACCTTTTGTCATTGCTACATAATTCCATTCACATTTACTTCATATATCCATCCATTTTCTTCCTCTTATCCGGGGCCGGGTCGCGGGGGCAGCAGTCTAAGCAGGGACTACCAGACTTCCCTCATTTTCCTCACCCCAGACACGTCCTCCAGCTCCTCCGGTGGGACTCCAAGGCGTTCCCAGGCCAACCAAGAGACATAGTCCCTCCAACGTGTCCTGGGTCTTCCCCGGGGCCTCCTCCCGGTGGGAAATTCCCAGAACACCTCCCTAGGAAGGCGTCCAGGAGGCATCCTGAGCAGATGCCTGAGCCACCTCATCTGGCTCCTCTCCACATGGAGGAGCAGTGGCCCTACTTCAAGCTCCCCCCGTGTGACTGAGCTCCTCACCCTGTCTCTAGGGGAGCGCCCAGCCACTCTGTGGAGGAAACTCATTTCACTTGTATCCACGAACTTGTCCTTTCAGTCATTAGCCAGAGCTCAAGACAGTAGGTGAGGGTAGGAACGTAGACTGACTGGTAAATCGAGAACTTTACCTTTTAACTCGGCTCCTTCATCACTTCCACTTCATATATTTCATGTTTTTCTGTATATATCTAAAATGTAGAAAGTAGTAAAAATAAAGAAAAAAAACATTGAATGAGCAGGTGTGTCCAAATTTTGACTTTCTCTCGTATTATAACCTCCATCGCTCTTGACTTGACTAAACTAATCTAAAACTGAATCATGTAAACCACAATCAGACTCATGATTATATCCAAACATCAACCTATTAGACAAAACAAACAAACAAAATATCATCTTTTTACTTTTGTCTTTCAGAGATCCGGTCCCCTCATAATCCTTTCCAGTTCCGCGGTATTGGCGGTGGTATGGGTGGTACCGGCTGTAACTGTGCAATGCAGATGGAATCCTGCAGAGCCCAAGTAAGCATGATCCAGGCCAACTTCACTCAGACAGCCATGAAGATGCAGATGGAGATGGACCAGATGGCCAAAGACCGCGACAACATCAACCTGGAAGCAATCCAACTCAGGCGAGACAAGTTTCTACACGAGAAAGCCATCGAGCTTTACCAAATCAAATGCAAGGACGAATTCATCAACTCCTTGAGCGGGATTAAGAACGTCTCCAAAGCGTTCCTCAGTAAAATCGAGAAAGTCTTCCCGGCGTACCACTCCTTCCAGCTCACCTGCCCCAAACAGACAGAATACCTTGAACAGATCCGAACCAACTGCACCAACCTCTCTGAAGAAGTCGTCAGAAAATTTCAGAACTATCTGGACAACCTGGGAGAAAAGGTGTCCATGTCGCAGGGTAATATTAGCATCTTAACGGCGGAGAACATGCGCATGACCAGGGACTACAACCAGTGCAGTCAAAATCGCACGGGTTTGATCAGGGAACACAAACAGAACGTAGAGAGGATCCATCTGAGGAACGACGAGGAGAAGGAGAAGTTGTTGAAAGAGAAGCTGAAGCTGAAAGGCGAGATCGAGGTTCTGGAGAGCAGCGTGAAGTTCAAGAACTCAGAGCTGGCCCATATGAAGGAACAGCTCATGCATCTCAACCTGTCGTGCATTCCGAGGGTAAGTACAAGCACATAGATCTTAACGGGGACTGGACAGACCCACTAACAGAAATTTCAGTGCTTAGGGTAATAAGTCTCACATTGGCCACCCTCTAATATAAATTAATAGGATGAAGGTCCATTTCTGGGTCGCTAAAACCTTGGATCCTCACCTCTCCTTAGATCTGACCTCTAATTTGGCCTGGTGGCATCATCTGCTTGTGGAACAGTTAAGGCAAAAACCAATGACATCACTATGAACACAAGCAGATGTCACCAGGCCAGATTACAGGTTAGATCTGTGGAGAAAAATTGCACAGTCCACTTTTAAAATATATAAAATTAGAATGTTCTTTTAAAATTTCACAAGACAAAGTTAACTAAAGTAAATGCGAAAAAATCAGGTGTGAATCTTGCAGTCTTTTTGTATGTAAGCAATTCCTTGTTTCGTTGCAGAGTGGTTACTTCCCTCGCTCAGGGAACCAACCTGGCTCTACCTGGGGCAACACTGGCTCCTCCAACTTCGGCTCCTCCAACTTCGGCTCCTCCAACTTCGGCTCCTCCAACTCTGGCTATCCTAATTCTGGAGGTTCGAGTCAGTTCAACCGTAACAGCTTTGGTTCCTCCTCCTCCAGCTCTTCTAGCTCACTCGGGTCACCATATGGGTCAACCGGGTCAAATTCAGGCCTGGGCTCAACCAACACAGGCTTTAACAAACCCTCCTCAACTGGACTGGGATCGCCAAGTCTCGGATCCGGTAGTAGTGGTGGTCTCGGATCTTCTGGGTTGAATGTGCCAGGATCGAGTAACCAAGGATCATCGTTCGGCTCGTCTTTTGGGTCAAATCCAAGCTCATCCGGGACTGGCTTGAATAAACAGACTTCGACAGGATTAGGGACGTCGCTGTTTGGATTTGGGTCGTCTAATAATAATAATAATCCAAGTTCTTCTAGTTCAAATCAGAATAAGTTTGGGTCCAGCAGTTCATTGGGAGCGGGTTCTTCCAATTCAAATTTTGGGTCTAGTTCTAGTTCCAGTTTTGGTTCTTCTAACTCCAATCAGGGCTCTACAAATTCAAAATTCGGGTCTTCAACTTCCAATCTTGGCTCTTCAAATTCGAATCTCGGTTCTTCAAATTCCAATCTTGGCACTTCAAATTCCAACTTTGGGTCTAACTTTGGTTCCTCCAGCAATTCGAATCTCGGTTCTGGTTCTTCCACTTTATCCAAGACGACATCAAACTCAAGAGGCTCTTTCTTTGGTTCTTCAAGTTCTTCAAGTTCAAGCCTGGGCTCAGGAAGTTCAAGCCAAAACAAACTGTCCTCCTCATCCAGCAAAAGTTCTCCAAGTTCTTCCAGCTCTTCATCTGGGTCAAGTGCAACGACCAATAAGGGATTCGGAAGTTGGTTTGGGTTAGCAAGCAGTAGTAATAGTGGTAGTAGTAGTAGTAGCAGTAGTAGCAGTAACTCAGATCAAAGCAAACTAGGAAGCAACCAAGGGAGAGGATCGTCAAGCAGCGGGAACAGTTTTGGATCTGGAAGGAGCAACTCGTTCGCATTCGCAGAACGTAAGTATTTGTAGTTGTAAAAGTCAATTTGAAGGAACATTACAAACCAAAAAGTAGGGATGGTTTATGTTTTAAAATAAGGGAATCTATGAACATCCAGAACACGTGAGAGAAAACTGAAACATGAACTTCTTAACTGCACTTTAGTATATGTAGTTTGTAGACATGTCATAGGCAGTATAAAGAAGTGGACTAAGGGAGTGTGACGGACTTTCTATAGATACTTTGCAGTGATATCACACTGGGGTGGGTGGGTTCTACATATATGTCTATGGCGGAAAATCCAGCAGTTACCAATTTAAACATGAGCAAAAACTGCAGAATAAGATTTTAGATTGTCTCAAAACTCAAGAAAAAGTCCCACTTTAAAGATGACTGAAGATGTGTGCATGGACTTTGCTATCTCGTATTCGAAATGTTCTGAATGTTTAATTTTTTTTTTTTTTTTTTTGTCTTCAGCCATCTCCTTTGATGAACACATGCGGAATCTGAGACAAATCATCAACCCCTCAGGACGAGAGTAAGCAGCTCCTAAACTATATAGTTGTAAAATGTCATGTTCATGTAGACTTTAGACTTTACCCAGCTCCCAAAGATGAATACTGTTGTTGTGTCCTTGGGCAAGACACTTAACCCACCTCGCCCCCAGTGTCTGTGTGCACTGGAGTATGAATGTGTGTTTTTTTTCAATTACAAAAAAGAAATGATTGAAAGCTGTCAAAAATACCCGAAAAACTATCCAGTGCAACAAACTAAATTATATCCGCAAGTGGCAATGAAGGCCTCTGTTTGATGTATTGTAGTGAAATTGTATGAATCTTAACTAGTCAAAGCTACTTAAGGGGAATATTTTGAATTGAAGTAATTTTAACTGATTCATTTATTCTTTGATTTGTACTCTTGAAATAACGCAATAAAAACAACGCCAAAAAAGACTGAATAGCAAAACAACTTCTTAGTCTGACTGCAAGAAAGTATGATCAAGTTTCTGTAAATGATAATTAGATGCAAACTTTCAATCAATAAATATTGTTGTGTCTTCCATAGAGAGAGACGGGAGCTATCCAACATGATGGGGTAGTCTATTCTAAACAGAAAACCTCCAAGCACCTTAATCTACGTGAGTATCTGGCAACCCCGACTCCACTGTGGGGTTTCGACGGACAATAGTGGTGTGAGATTTGCCTCAAAGTGTTCAAGACCCTCTACTCTCCGAAAGTGAAAGTGCCCAGTCAAACTACCTTTTGTTACTGATGAAAACCAGTGTATTTCCAGTAATGTTGTGCGCATAGACTGTATATAAAAATGGACATAGCTAACCTGCTAGCTTCGTCAACTCTGGCTCCAATTCACTTTACGTTAGAAAACTGTCGCCCCTCTCTCTGTAACTGCTGCTCTCAGCCTTGTAATTTAAGTCTTAAAATGTTCATATTAACCCGCTCTACATGATCCTGGTATTTTTTTTCGGCTACTGCGTCCGTAAATCAAGTTATGAACATTAATAACAGACAAATCAGGCGGCTTCTTTCCCCGAAATCACTCCCGCTAGCGTTAGCAACAGGTTTGATTGACAGCGTTGCTAAGCGCTCGTTCCATGCCAAACCAGCGGTGCGAACGGGAAGGGGCGTTACCTTCATCGGCCTCGCTTTCTTTGGATTGGCTCTTTGGTTGCTATGATACTAGGCGTCAAATTTGCCCCTGTAACCGCTAGCCTGGATTAGCTTCATTTTTTGACAGGAGTCGGCTCACTTAGTCCACTTCTTTGTACAGTCTATGGTTGTGTGTCAATATGTGATTTGTAATTTTGTGTTTTATTTTTCTTTTAATGTATATTTTTGAAGTTGAGTCATTTGACAGACTAAATATTGAAGCTCAAATATTGTGCTTGAAGCTATACGCACTTAAAGGACACGTTTTTAATAATGCAACTGTTAAATCTTAAGAAAAATATATAGTTTTTCTTTTAAATACATTTGATAACTGTTATGTTTGTTTTAACTGTTGGGCGACAGTGGCTCAGCTGGTAGAGCGTTTGTCCACTGGTCTGAAGGTTGGTGGTTTGAATCCTGCTCTCAACTTAAACGTCGGTCAAATCCACTGACTCACAGGTTGGTGGTGCGATTCCAGCTCCCACAGATGAATGCTGTCGTTGTGTCCTTGGGCAAGACACTTAACCCACCTCGCCCCGAGTGTCTGCGTACACTGGTGTGTGAATGGGTGAGTGTTTCCTTGATGTAAAGTGCTTAGAAAGTAGAAAACGCTCTATAAAAATGTGACCATGACCACCAAACTCCACAAAAACAAAATATTCTCATTGAAATTAGTCGGATTCAGAATCTTCATTTAAAACCACAGTATGTATCTTTTTAGCTCCAAAAAATTACTCAAATGAAAGCTTTTTTTTCCCATTTTGGATGTGTTGCACTGAAAAGCTTAGAAAAACACGCCGTGAGCAGGCTCGCATCTCCGCAAACCTGACTCAACCTGACCTCTCCATGGAAACAAGCGGACCAACAAGCAGGCTGGTTGGTCCTTTGGCTTTAACCTTCCACAGTAAAACATACAACTCATCTATCACCATGGAGCACATGTGTCAAACCCAAGGCCCGTGGGCCAAATGTGGCCCGTCACATCATTTTATGTGGCCCGCGACAAAGTAATTTAAAAGGTATGACTGTCTTAAAATATCAGTTTATCAGGAGATACACAGTTACACAGACATTTAAAAAAAATAAAAATAAATCCATATGCAATATTTGTAACTTGAATAAGTAATAAATATAGAAGTGGTTAATTAACACAATTAAAAAGTAGTTGCATTTATTTTACATTACATTTGGTTACATTTAGTTTCATTTATTTGTTACATCTGGCCCTTTGAGAACAACCATTTTATTGGTGTGACCCTCTGTGAAAATGAGTTTGACCTCCCTGCCGTGGACAATGTTCCGAAGTACGGTTTTAACTTTCTATTTCCAGGGAATCGCGCAGATGATGTGCTACTTTTACTGTCCCTTTAAGTTGTAGCGTTTGTTTAAATGTATTGGCTCATTACATTGTCTGACTTTGGTGTGTTTTTGTATTTTAATTTCAAAGATAAAAAGCTGTAAAAATCCAGAAAATAAAATCAAACTGCTCAAATCACGACATGCATTTGAGTAATTTAACCCAACAAGCGCCGCATCTGTGAATGTTCAAAAGTGAATGAGTCTGTGTATGTTTCTACGGCACGTCTCATTGTTTTGTCAGCGTACATATGAATAATAAAGCTATTGTTTGGCCTGTAAACAGAGCACTTACTTTGACATATCGCCGGTAGGCCGTGTTTAGCATGTGTTTACCGCAGCGTGCGTCACCTATTGTGCAGCTAATAGACCCTGAATCACTCCCTAGAGACTCTGCCCGTCCCATACAGCCAAGTGCTCTCTCTGTTTATGTCTATGGGCAGAGGTATACAAACCAGCCCAGGACACAATGTACGGGCCCCTGAGAGAGACCGCTCGGGGGCCGGATATCCAGGGGCCAAAGTACCGCATAGACACATGTGCATGGAGGGAGTTATAGCTGTTTACAGATCAGCTACTGCTAGGCCCAGTTGTGGAGTATAAAACGGTCATGAATAGCTGATTTTATCTCGGTCGATGTCGTGTAAATAATGCTATAGGCTTTATGAAGTTACAAGAGACTGAAGTGATGCAAAAGAAAACACGCCACCGAGCCGAGTGCCGTCTTCAGTTCTGGTGTTGAAATGTGGTTTTGTAGGGTTTTAAAGTATCGATACTAAAAAAAAGTCACATTCACAGAGCAGAAATTAATCTTGAGCTGTATCAGAACAAGTATAAGACACATAGACTATTATACACCCATGGACCACTATGAACCTACTGGACGACTGAGGGATTACACAGATATAAGACACATGGTGATATAAAAAGTACTATGATTTAATGTTTAAAATCGCATTCTATTGTCTAAAGAAATGTTTCATTATCATTGTGGTGTCGGAACTAGTATCGAGAAATTATGTTTTTTTTTTTGTCTTTCCATAACTACATGACTACAAATATTTTGAATTTACTCCACGTATTTGAGCAAAATTTGTCTTGCCCTGCGAACACAGATTTTTCAAAGTATTTTTGAACAATAAAAGTGTGCAAGACCCTTTTTTAAAATCTGTTTTTTATTGAAGTTTTTAATAGGTAAGGAAAAAAAAAAAATAAATAAAAATAAATAAATAATGAAATCAATATACAAAGTAATTACATAAAAATGACAACAGACATATAATAAAATTTATTTAAATGAATGAATGAATGAATAAATAAATGAATGAATAAATGAATAAATAAATAAATAAATAAATAAATAAATAAATAAATAAATAAATAAATAAATACATAATACATACATACATACATACATACATACATACATACATACATACAATGAATGAATGAATGAATGAATGAATGAATGAATGAGGGGGTCAGGTAACTCTATACTTGCATAATTACCTGTTTGTCAAAGTACTCCAGAAACACATCCCATGTAATGTAATGTAATAATGTTACAAATCTGACAAATCATTTTTGTTCATTCTGAAAATTTGCAGTAACTGAGGATACACACCAAACGAGCACAGGATCAGGATCAAACAGTGTGCAAGACCCTTTTAAAGCAACACTGCGACACATTCCAGGCAAAGCAATACCACATCCAAACAAGCAGATGGTAGACCCCCACCACAAGGAAAAGTAATGAAGTTCACCTTTAATTTAACCAACACACAGAATGAACTTTCACCATTGTAAAATATTTGTGTTTTCAAAATTGTATTGTGGGCAGGAGTGTAGCACTAAATTCTGGGCCCTGGGTAAAAATCATCTTGGGGGGCCCGCACTACATATTGTTTGATGAGAAATGCATATTACAGACTTCATGAGGGGCCCCATCCCGCACTGGGCCCTGGGTGAACAGTACTCTTTACCCTTCACCCAGTCTGACGCCCCTGATTGTAAGTATTGAATAGTATAAACATTTGTCATAATAAAATGCATCATATAAGGTTTTAATAGTAGTTTGAACAATACATTTAATATGGAGGAGTTAAGATGACATAAGATCACAACTCCAGGTATGTTTTTGATGAGGTAACAACATTTAAATACGGCTTAAACTTCACAAGGGACAGTTTTGCATAGTATAGGACCTTTAATTTAAAAAAAGTCATCATAACTGCTAACAAAAACACTTACATTTCCAATAAAACTTAAACCTAATGAATCGTGCAACTTTTTCTTTTCTTTTTGAAGCCAGGTAAACAAAACTCCCTGTAGTTTTTGACAAATATGCTATTGTTCTGTAGTGAAAACACTGAAATTCCATCTGTCAAAACTGTCGCCAAAACCATCGTCTCGCTTAAATCATTGATAGCTTTTTGAACTTTCAATACTGGAGTTGCAAATAGTGAGGAACTAGGTCATAAATCCCAAAGAGAAGGCGCGGGGGTTATCCAGGACGCTCTGAACGTAGGTAGTAGCTGAATATTGTCATAAAGTACTGATACTCAAGTAGAAGTACAAAGTAGTGACCATAGACTGTATGTATCAGTGGACACAGCTAACGTGCTAGCTGTCATGTTTCAAATAGGAAGTGATCGTGGGCGCACTTCCAGCTCCACTGTATCTGGCATCAATTCATTTTACATTGAAAAACTGTCGCCTCTCTCTGTAACTGCTGCTGTGAGCTTTGTCATTTTAGTTTTAAAATGTTCGTATTAACCCGCTCTACATGATCCTGACATTTTTATTTCGCTATTGTGTCTGTAAGTCGACACTAATAAGAGACAAATCAGCTGCCGTTTTTTCCTCCTGAGGTCACTTCCACTCGGTAACAGGTTTGATTGACAGCGTTGCTAAGTGCCCGCTCCCTGCAGGCGGGAAAGGGGCGTTACCTTCAACAGCCTCGCTCCGGATTGGCTCTTTGGTTGCTATGATACTACGTTATTACTTATACAGTCTATGCTACAGACTCAAATATGTAGGCCTACGAAAGTAAGAGTAAAAACTATTCGGTGAAAACTTTACTCTACTTGGCAGTGAATCATGTGTCTTTACTGTGAGCGGGCTTGCATCTCCACAAACCTGACTCTTATTTGTCCCGGGGAATGGCCTCCACCTGCTTGTTTCCACGCTACCTCCAAAATGTCACACGGACAAATCGTAAAATAATACTCATTACTGTGGTATCTCCAAAGAATTGTTGAAAAAATATCATATCTGAAGGCAATTCAAATGTTCTTTCCAAAGCGAGCAGCTGACTCATGGAAAACATGTCGTCTGGTGTGAAAAGATGAACTGAAAACGGCTTTTTTTGGCTCATTTTCCACAGTCATTTGGCAGTGAAACTATCAGAAAAACACACTTCCTTTGACCCTGGCTAGACTTGACTTTTGTTTTCCATTAACAGCGATGGGGAGAATACTTTGAGTTGTATTTGTTAAAAAAAATACTGAATACCTGCCTGGGCCAATCAAAATACTTGTGCTCTGAATACTCTGAACACTTTTACACTGAGTTGCATTATATTATAGTGAAAAAACATGACATATAATTACAAACTGCTTTATTTTCATTGCTCTGTTTGTTCTACATTTATTTATTTCTGTTTTCTTAGTTTCTCACTGATGCTGTACAGTCCAAGCTGAAAGTGTGTGATCAAATACCACCAATTTCCTTTGATTTTAGAAAAGTACCGTAAATTTTGGACTATAACCCGCTATTTTTTTCCCACGCTTCGACCCTTGTGGCAGTAAGTGTACCTAAATACAGTCATTCAAAGTTAGTATTATACAAATACTACACTATACTATTATACAGAATACATATTTGCGGCACATGTATTTAGTTACTTCCCAACACTGTCCGTTAATGAGTGGCAGTTTAGTTAATATACGAGTTTGTCTTCACATCTGCTCAGGGCCAGTCGCTCATTATTTGGCGAGGTGGTGAAGTGTCTTGCCCAAGGACACAATGGCAGTATGAACCTTTCAGTTAAAGGGCAGTGGCTGAGTCACTCTAGGCCTGTGAAGTGAATTTTGCAAACTTTAAATGAATGAAGTAACAATGGGCATTTCCAAACATGCAGAATCAGAAGAGCAAAGACAAGAACACATTATACACAAGTTAGAGTATATAGTTACTTCTAAAAATGACTCAAGTACGAGACAAAAAGTATTTCGAGAAACTACGACTCAGCTAAGAGTAATTGTCTGGACATAAGATCTGATTTCATTTCATTTCATGTAAGTATAATAGTAGAAGAGAAGAGGCATGAGAACCAACAAACATCCAAAAACTACTAGAGCATGGCTAGCTAGCTCCGCGGTACCGGCACAGCTCCAAGCCTCCGCTAAACCCGTAGATACTGTCCTCCGTCTGAGTGGAAGAAGTGAGCGTTCTGCCATCCAGAGGAAATCCTGCAGCCAACAGTGTCTCAGCCTGGACACAACAAGAGCAGCGCTACAGGCTAGTGATGTTAGCTTAGTGCCGCCGTCTCTATGTGTCACTACTTCCTGCCATCTCCACTTCCTGTTTCGGAGATCTAGTCCCAGTCGCCCGATAACAACTCTCCATTGTTATGAAGAGTTTTCATTAATGCCCAAATACTGTGTGACATAAACAGCGATCAGTTTCTCAGTTTCAGTCCTGTTTCGAGACCTCGCTGTTGTTGTGTCACGATGCAAGACACTAAAAATATTGTAGCCCAAAAATTGCCGTACCCGTTTTTTTTCATGTATAAAAAGTCATATTTGTGACCACTGTGCGCTGTCTGCATCTAAAGCATTTTATCATCTGCAAACCAGGAAGTGTGTTGTTAGCATGCTAGTTGGTGCTAGCCTTACCTGCTGTCTGAAAGTTGTGTAAAGTGCTTATAAACTCATCAGTGTGCTTTATTAAGCTCTGAATGCATTGGGAAAGTAGGGAATAGCTTCAGAGTAGTTAAAATGAACCTACAGTTAGTTACAATAGTCTGATGATGTGTCTTATATCTGTTTTATTGTTATAATATGCTTCAAAAAACTCGTGCCAGCCCGCTAATTTCACATTTCACAGCTCAAATTGCCTTTACTACTTGGGTGGCTTGCCTCTCCGCTGATCTGAGCTGTATCTTGACCTAGTTTAAAGCCATACTGTGGTACTTTCCAAGCCAAACAGTAACATGTCCATATCTTTAAAATAATAAAATGATCATTGTGATTTTGGCCTCTCTAACTGATCCCCCAGTTCTTTCCTGGTACAGTCATCTAACTCACAGCGCCATTGTTGCTGCTCCCAAACAGGAAGTCTGAAGATTATGACTTCCTGTCTCACCTGGGCTCCTCTGTGAGCGCTCTTTGTGTCGCGGCGCTAAACCTCCCTCCTTCACTGTAGACGCTGATTACAGTTCCTGTTTATCCCCGACCTGCGACCCCTCTCCTCCGGCTGGTACACCCATCACTTGCTCCGGAACGTTGAAGAGCCACGAGGGAACGAAGGGCACCGCGAAGAGGCCGTGACCCCAGCCGTGACCCCGAGCAGACGAGGTACGGGCACAAAGCATGAGACTGGGTAATAAGGAAGTGTTTGAAGACGTCATCGTGACATCATTAGTTTTATGGTACATGTGTTTGGCATGTTGTTATTTGCACAGGAACACATTAAAGAGGGACTATTACGCACGTTGTGACAAAATTCCATCATCACAAACACGCCTGAAGACATTTTAGATCCACGCATGTCTGAGTAATCTAGAGATCTCTCCCAGGCCCTATTCGAATCTTTTTTATGGTTAGCGATGCAATTCTGTCCAACAAGCCTATACAAAACAATACATTACAACTTCACAAAGCTGATGCGATGTGCAGTAATTTCATTAGCGAACTGCACACCAAATGTAATGTGATAGCGCTCTGAAGGAGGAGTGACTTAGCACAGAGAGCATAAAACGGAAAAACGAAACTGAAACGCATTAAACATGTTCATGGGTTTCCAGCAAATATAACATTACGGAGTAGCCTGTGGGATGCTGTGATGTCACCTGAAAAATGTTCCAAAGACGGGTCGTTCTAAAATATGTACCACGATACTTAAAATTTCAAACCGATTTTGATACTAAGCGACAGACTCAATACTTAATACCGATTCTGATACCACAATGATAATTTTAAAAAATGTAGACAATAGAGTGTTATTTTCAACATTAAGTTACAGTACTTTCTTTTATATCACCATGTGGCCTTATATCTGTGTAATCCCTCAGTCGTCCAGTAGGTTCCACAGTGGTCCAGGGCTGTACACTAGTCTCAAGATCATTCTAGTATCGATACCTGCTCAAATGAGTATCTAGTTTCGATACTAGTTAAATCAGCTATCATCAGATATTCGATACTTTTGACCATCCTAATATGTTCTGTAGATTACATACTTAAATACTATTACATAAGCCGTTCTCGTGGGGGCTCTTGGCGGTTTCCTGATCTGCATCCATTGTTCCTATACCTCCTGTACCTCCTGATAGAAAAGACCTTGAGTTATCAGGGTACTGAGTGAGTATTTTTCCAGCTGAACTGTCCTCACACCCTGAACATAGTAATGAGATGGTTAACTGAGCGTGTTAGCGGCTCCTCTGTCTTTAGTGAAGTGCGGGTGATCCACAAGCCAATAGTATGGATCCCTAATACTCTGCTATAGAGCCAGTGTGTGCAGGGCAGAGGTCTATTAGGGCCTCAGACTGCATCACTGCTGGAGAAAGTGACGCTGTTGGTTGCAGGTGTTCAGAACTTTTACCCATGATGAGTTCTGTCAAATGCACAAACGTCCCATTATTTTGTATTTTGTATTGTATCCATAGACTGTGTGTATAGCGGCTTCCCTTAACAAACCTTGAAGCCACGGTGAGAGACAAAGTAGGTCCTGGGTTTGTGCATTTTGTGGTGATTTCTTTGGTGACCACGCACAGAGCTATCAGCAGCGCAGCAGAGGAGAATGGACATGGATGGATACAGCAGACTATGGTTAAATGAGTAAAACAGGCAGTGAAACTCAACAAAAATTACAGCTGCCCGGCCCTGACTCTCATCACCTGTGCCAGAGGTGGGTGCTGCCTTTACACACATACTCGCACCTGTCCATGTGAGCCCCGCCCCCTCGACTCTCGACCAATCAAACGCACACATGCAGCAAACACACACTGCACCCTTTTCCTGTCTCCTACAGTGTGCATAAATGGACATGTCTAACCTGCTAGTTTTCCAAATAGGAAGTGATCCTGGGCACGCTTCGGACTCCATCTTCACAGAAAACGGACCCCCCCCCCCCCCCCCCCCCCCCCCCCCCCCCCCCCCCCCCTCTCTCTGTAACTGCTGCTCTCAAGCTCGTCATTTTGGCCGTAAAATGTTCGTATTAACCTCCTGGTGTTTTTATTCCACTATTGTGACCGTAAATCAGGATATGAACATTAATAAGAGAGAAATCAGCTGTCTTCTCTCGCTAATGTTAGCAACAGGTCTGATTGACAGCGCTGCTAAACTCCCACCCCCTGCCAAACCAGTGGTGCGAGTGGAAAGGAGCATTATCCTCATCAGGCTCGCTCCTGATTGGCTCTTTGGTTGCTATGATACCTGTGGTCAGAATTCCTAATATGGAACTCGGCTCCAAATTGATCCCTTTCACTGCTCTAGCCTCGATGAGCTTCATTTGACTGGAACCGAACGCTATGGGCGACGTCAAACTCACTTAGTCCACTTCTTTATACAGACTGTGGTTGAATTGTATTTTTACTGTATTGTTTTATTGTATTTTATTGATGAATACCAAAGAAAAATATTGCTAGCATTTCTATGACGGCTCTTGTCTCTGAGAGTTGCGAAAAAGTGCTTCAAAACTCATCGCTGTGAATAATTAGGATGTTTGGAATGCATCAAATAAGTGAGGAATAACTTTGGACCACAGCAAACCATTTAAAATTAACTAGTTCTGTTTTTTATGTTTTAAAGACCATACAAATCAGGTAGACCCCATTTAAAAGTGACCAAAAAAGTATGAAACAAAACATAAGTCCAGGTGTGTTTTTGGTAAGTAGACAAAATAAATGGTTTAAAGAAGACATATTGTCGTTATGTATGTTTTATATCTAGACTCTATGACACTCGTGGATCATTATGTCATAATTTGCACATTTTAAATCACAATATTCATCTAAAACACTTCATAAAAGAAACAAGTTCACCGACTTCCATGTTAGAAAACTGTAAATTGTGATGGGAAACAACAATTTTGTATAACAGGTCTGCTTTAAAGAAATATGTAACGCGCTGTTTCAACTTAAAAAAAAAAAAAGAAAAGACATGTTAAAATTTTACTACTTCCTGTTTCCTGGAGCCTACAATGAACTGGTAACTACTTCTAAGAAACTATTAACCACAATGACAATTCAAGATGGAGGATGTCCTGAGAATGTACCAAAACAAGAGAAAGTGTAACTATTTATTGTTTTGCTCTATTGGTTGACAAATCTGTGTATTGTAAAGTCACGATGACATTTCAAAACTTAAAGACCCTGTACCCGATTGTTCCCCGTGTACGTCATTTGAATAAAATTTGGTTTCCAGTACAGATATTTTGTATAAGCAGCTTAAAATATGTCCGCTGTGTGCTGTCTGCATCTAATTATAAGGCGTTTCATTGTCCGATTATCAGGAAGTGCGTGCAAGCATGCCAACTGTTGTTAGTTTTACAGTGATGGCAAAACTGTGCTCTGTAAAATGCACTTATGAACTCATCATGGTGAATAATGAGGATGTTCGAAAAAGAGGAAAAGGAGTAACTTTGGACTACTGCAAACATTTATAATGAGCTAGTTCTGTTTATCATGTTTTTAAGATGGTAAAAGTCATGTACAACACCTTGAGGATGTAGCATTGTTACGTTTTAATCAAAAAGACACATACTGGCCTCTCATGACAAGCTAAATGTTTGCATCTTTTAGGGAGTCATCAATATAATTATGCATGAACAAAAATATATAGCCTACATCCTATTTTTAAACAACTGACTGAAAATTAAATACATTTGCAGATGATGAGATAGTACCAGTAATAAAACTTGACTGTTACCACTTTAAACACAATCCACAACCCAATTAAATGTCTCCCTCTAGTGGCCGCTGTCAGGTATTACAATAGTTAAACACTGAATGATTAACATTTTCCTGATTTGTGCAGCATGAGTTGAACCTAAGCTTTCACAATGTCGAATTAATAACTAATAATCCTTCTATTAATCCTACACATGTTAAAAGACATTAAATATAACACAGAATTAGCCAAACTAGGCCTGTCATGACAACACGACAAATCACTACAGAGAAAAATTGCAATAACTGATAATATTGAAACTAATTTATGCCATTCCAGTCCCAGTAAACCAATTTTTAAATATGTAGAATCATTAAAAGTACTGAGCTGCAACAGAATCAACTAATAAATGGATAAAAAACTGAAAAATCTTCCCAATATTGCTAATAAAATGTTCACAAACATTTCAGAATAATTTTTCCATCTGTCATATACTGAATAAGTTGTATAATAGTTATAAGTAGTATAAGTTGTTTAGTAGTTATCGTGAAAGGCCTAAGCCAAACACGCATGAATGAAACAAACACAACTCCAGGTTTTGATAAACGAGTGCTGTTGTAATGTGATTACCGGCTCAAAAGGATCATGATACTGTCCCTTTAAGATGCCGCTGACCCCTGTTTGAGAAACACTGGTGTGGTGGATTCTTTTTCTCCTTAGAGACACCTGATCTGTGCAAGTGTCTGCTGCTCCTGGAGATCAGGTGAACTGCTCCAGGTTATGTGTGTGATGTCTACAGTAGGGTGGCCAAAAGTGTTGAAAATCAGGTACTAATCGATACTAAAATTCAATTCAAAATCATGATCGGAAACTGATACTCAATATAACAAGTATTAATATTGAAAAAAAATCACATAAACATGACGAATTGTGACCTTTCTAGAACAGTTTTAGAGTAATCTCGTATTTTATGGAGTATGAAGTTTAAAAACTCAGAGGAGCACTTGTATTACCACATAGTCACATCACAAGGCCTAAATATGCAGGATTTCTGTGTTAAACATCCATCCATTTTCTTCCATTTATCCGGGGCAGCAGTCTAAACAGGGACTCTCAGACTTCCCTCACGCCAGACACGTCCTCCAGCTCCTCCGGTGGGACCCTGAGGTGTTCCCAGGCCAGCAGAGAGACATAGTCCAGCATGTCCTGAGTCTTCCCCGGGACAGGCCCACCTCCCTGGGGAGGAGTCCAGGAGGCATCCGGAACAGATACCCGAGCCACCTCAGCTAGTTCCTCTCGACGTGGAGGAGCAGCGTCTCTACTACGAGCTCCTCCTGTGTGACTGAGCTCCCCCAACCTATCTGTAAGGGTGTGCCCAGCCACCCTGCGGAGGAAACTCATTTCAGCTGGTTGTATCTACGATCTCGTCCTTTCCGTCACTATCCAGAGCTCATGATCACAGGTGAGGGCAGGAACGTAGACTGACCAGTAAATCAAGAACTTTTCCTTTCAACTCAGCTCCTTCAGACCCTAAGATACTTGAACTTCTCCACTTGAGGCAAAGACTCTGTTAAACATGTGTGACTGAAACAAAACACAACTTCAGTGTTTGTGATGAAGAAACAGCATTATAACAAAGAAAATAGTGTACTATGGTCTCTTTAACCCTGGAGAACTCAAGAACCCTTTTATTCTTTGGAAAATCATGAACATTGCATTAAATTACTGCTATAATTCACTGAGCACTGAAATATCCACTTTTCCAATTTTATCTCTTTATTCCCTAATTTAGGATCAGGGCCAAATTTGACCCATTGGGCACACGAATTTATCCAAAAAGCTATTGCTAAAAATATTATCAAAAAAACCCACAATTTTACCAACGCTGGTTTGCTGAGGAAACGATTTTGTTTGGGTAGTTTTCCAGATCATGTGGTCAGCCATCTTGTCACTACCACTCTGACTCATTTTAGTTCAATATTCATCCACTAGGGGTCTCTGTGCAGGGGCCAGAAGTGGCACACTGGGCTTTTTGAATTTTTTGAATTGAAATCTGACATTATTTATTTATTTTTGGGTAGCAGCAACGTGGGTTCTCCAGGGTTAAGGTGAGGGATTGGGCAACATCTAGTTTTTACATACATTTTAGCGTTTGCAAAATGTACTGGTTTCATAGTTTTAACTTTCAAACAACTGTTATCTGGCAACATACAAGAAAATCTAAAAAAAAAACAAACAAAAAACAAAGTATATGTTGTTAGCTGCCTGCATTATAGTAACAGAGAATGAACGGGACTAAAGGGGAGAGTGAGGCGGGGAGGGGGAAAAAAAAAAAAAATCCCATAGTTGCAATATCTCTTTGTATATCGACCCGTATAAGACAGGTTTGGTCTGAGACACTTGGCTGAAGGATTTACATGTGAGTGCAGGGAAAACCAGCTCCCCAGAGTGCGCTTCAAACCGACGTATCGACAGAATCATCGAGAGCCGCGATCAATACACTGCACTACACATATGAGCTGTTGACACGAGCGGCAGGAGTGTGTAAATCATATTTTGTTAACGTCAGAAAATAAACAGCCTGCATGAAAAAAAAATATATATATATAACAAAATCTGGATAAAACTAGTTTCAAACTCAACCAAAGCAGGATTAAAGGGACTGTACATGATTTTCGAGTGAAATTTGTGAGACCACTGTGCGCTGTCTGCATCTAATTATGAAGGATTTGTATTGTCCATGAACCAGGAAGTGATGCACGGTTAGCATGCTAGTTGTTTTTAGCATCACTGTGACAACAAAACTCCGCTCCGCTCTCTGAAAGTTGTAAAAAAAGTGCTTACAGCTGCTAAAATGGACTATTGTTAGTTTTTTTTCATGTTTTTTAAGACAGTAAAAATCAATCAACGACTTTATTGTGAGACGAAACATGACTGAAGTATTTAGAGTCATTCATGCATATTTAAAAAAAAAAAAAAAAATCTCAGCGGCCTTGTTTCTTTTATCAAAGCTGGCCTATTACACAAAATCACAATTATCTTTTTACATTATGAGAAAAATTATGTCCAAATATGAGGACGTTCATTTTACTTTTTAATGGTTTTGATCGAACAAAATAGAATCACATATGAATAATGATTTGCAAAAACTATTTATTAAGTGTCTGAAAACAGCAACATTTTTCCTGAGTGTAAAAGCAAAATGAGAAACAACAATCGTGCCTCTTGGAACAATGTGTCTCATGTGAAGTGCTGCAAACAGGTACAGGAGAACATAAGCCTTTAATAAAGTCCATGTTGAATCTAAACTATAATGTGTTACTGTGATGCTTATCTGCCCCGCCGGTGGGTCCTGTTCCCTGGTTCCTGTTCCCCTGTTCCCTGGTTCTTGTTCCTGCACTGCATCCAGCCCTGTTCCTCTGTGCTTTTGGATGCTGGTTGGCTCCGCACCTCTTCCTTGTTGCCAATCGGGGGGGGGCATCCTTTATATTCTGTTGCTGCCCTGTTTTGTTGCTGGATCCTTGTCTTTTGTTAGTCTTCCCTTTTGCCCTGTCTTTGGTTTTGTTCCTGTCTTGTGTTGCTCCTGTTTTTCTTGTAGGTCATGCAGGCTCTATTTTCCGTTTTGTAATAAATCCTGTTTTTGGCACCTTTCCGTTTGGACACTCCTTTTGTGCAGCACTTGAGTCCTTTACACCACATATGTGACAGTTACACTCTTCGGTCACCACTAAGTGACAGTTCAATGACCTCGTATGTGGACACCAGGACCTTGTAGAGAGAAAAAATTGTATTGCAGGTGGCAGACCCTCCACCAGAAAGGTTCCATAGTGCAGCTTTACATGACATGGCTCTTGAGTTTCCTCCTGATCAGACTGTGTGCACTTGTACATAAGGTTCCTCATACTTGAAGCAGTGATAGGATTGGCTTAGCACCGTTTTTTCCCCCCTTTTTCCTCGGAGATAGGGTTAAACCATATTCAAATCATGTCTAAACCAAAACTACACCAGGATTACACCAGAAATAATGAGAGAGATGGATTACAGTATGTCCACACTTCTACTGATAATACTAAAACTACTTCTATGCCGTCCCGATCCCAGTAAACCAGTTTTAAACATATATAGAATCATTAAAAGGCCTGAGCTGCAACAAATAAACAGCAGAATGAACCAATAAATGGGAAAAAAATGATGATTTTTATTGTTATACTTTGAGTTGTTGGGTTCAACATTTGGGCTTTTGAATATTTCATAGCAAAGTACAGTGTAATCAATACAGTCTTTCACTCGGCCCTTTGCTTCATATCAGGTGATGAATTTAAAACCCATCACTGTACACTCTGTCCCACTGAGGATGTGAGCATGAACAAAGGTCTAAGGGTTCAGTCTAACTTGTAATAATAACGCAGCTTTGAATTATTCCCTATGTCGCTGACCAGTCTACGGCCCTCGATCGGCCCTCAGCTTTTGTCTCTGTGGCCCTTAGTGACAAAATCTTGGACACCCCTGCTGTATAGAATGTATTTCTAAGAGACGACGACGACGATATCCGGCCTGAATATCTCACTTCCTTGTTGAACTTTGATACAGGAACTTTTAATACAAGATCTCATGATACTAGGCCTGGGACGATGTTGAAATTCAGTGTCACGATTAAATTGCGATTAACAATTACATCACAATAATTATTAAAGTTGCTGACTGTATTTGGCGGTCCAGGACAAGAAGTCTCACACGGGCCCCCCTCTGATACAATAGAGTCCAATTCTGGGCGCCTAAACCCCGGGACAACAGACCCCTTTGTCCCTGTCGACTCCTCTGTGGATAAGTCGTTTTTTTCTGCACATTCTGGTGATACAATGGTGATTATCTTTACTGGCGATTATCACGATCATATAAAATGTCCCACGAACGATTATGGACGATCATTTTTATCAGGATAAACGATATTAGCACTAGAACTGAACCTGAAAACCACCAATAGTCTCTACAGGTCAACACAAATGCCAGACATATGTGCTGCTGACATGTTAAACTCACAATGACGTACGGCTCAGGTTGTGTCCTTGGGTTTAGCTCTATTTTAAAAGATGTTCTGCGTGGACCAAGCGAGGAGGGGTCGTTATTTGAAATGTGTTTATTCCTGGACCGGTTTGAGGACAGCAAGCGTGAACTGGTTTTGAGCTTTGGAGTCGTATGTACTTTGAATGTTACGAGAACTTACGAGTTATCAGACATAGAAACTGACCTACTCTTGGGTTCCATAAGTTTGACACGACTCGACTCCATCTGCTGGTAGACTATTGTATCTTCTGCAAAATTTGAACAGTTGAATATATAAATGTAAAAAAATATCCTAGTCTTTGCCTAACAACTACAGTAATGTTTTTTGTAGCGCTTTTCCACCTTACATCAAGGAAACACTCACACCATTAATCGGTCAGTGGGGTCTTCATTGAATAATACTAGTTTCATTCTTAAACTTCCTTACCTTGTGCAGATTTGCCGTAGTATTCCAGTGTTAATCATGAGTAGTAGGCCCATAGTAGTGGTGTTGTTGGTAGTGTTGGGAAGAATAATTTGAAAATGTATTTATTTACAGAATACTGAGTACCTGCATTAAAATGTATTCTGTAACATATTCTGATACATGGTTCAATCAGAGTACTGCGTTCTGAATACATGGAATTGCACAAAAATTGCTTTTAAATTATAGTGTGAAGATGCAACAAAACAGCTTTATATTTGTTTCAGTCTTTATCACGAATTGGAGAAGGAAAAACCTCCCCTGCCTCACCACAAGAGCTGTTTTCTATTCTTCTCACTGATTCTGGGCAGTTTAAAGCCTGAACGTGTGATCAGATACCACAGTGTAATCAGATACCACAGTGTAATCATTTGATTTTACAAAATTAACTGTACACTGCCACCACCAAGTGAAAAAGTAACTCATTAAAATACAGATACCCAATATTCAGAATATGTTGGAGCGTTTGTCCCCCAACCCGAAGGTCAGAGGATCGAGTCCCACTCAGACCAAGTTCTATTGTTGTGTCCTTAGGCAAAACACTTTACCCACATTGCCTTGTATGAAAGTGGTGTGTGCGTGAATGACGCAGATGGTGCAGATTAGCAGCCTCGCTTCTGTCAGTCTGCCCCAGGGCAGCTGTGGCTACAATAGTAGCTTACCATCACCAAGTGTGGAGTGAATGAATAATGACTTCAGTGTAGAGCTTTAAGAGGCTCTGACAGGCCTGTAAAGAGCAGCACAAGTGTAAGGCATTATTATTATTATGTAGTCAGTTACTTCCCAACACTGGTTGATGTTAGTAACTAGCTCAATTAGACCAGATGTTTTAACTTTAGGTGGTTGTATTCCAAGGTGGGTAGTACTTTTACCAGTACATTTACTTGAGTAACGTTTTACAGATATTTTTCTTTTCAGAGTACTTTTCTAGCAGCATACTTTTACTCCTACTTGAGTAATATCCTATTTGACGTGTAACAGTACTCTTACTTGAGTAAATATCCTATTTGAGAGTGTAACAGTACTCTTACTCGAGTAATATCCTATTTGACCGTGTAACAGTACTCTTACTTGAGTAATATCTTATTTGAGGGCGTACCAGGACTCTTACTTGAGTAAATGTTCTGGTTACTCTCACTGTAGATAAGTGACAAAAGCTTTATGTTGAATATGAAGTGATGTGACTTGTCTGTCCTTTGAAAATAGATTTTGTGCATTATTTAATATTTTGTCCTTCACATTACATTAACTTCAAATTATAAATCAGATGTTATGTCCCAGCAGTTACTCTTTAAGTTACTCTTACTTGAGCAAATACTTTTTCACTCTTGCACTACTTAGTATTTGAGTAATATTACTTGGCTGTCACATTCCTCTTACACTCTTAAGTACTCCTTTTCCTCCTCTGCCCTCAGTCTGCAGTAGTACTCTCTCTTTTTAGTCCAGTTTGTGTTTACGTCACGCCTGCTCCACACGTGCGCTCTCCCTCTGTGACGTCACCGCACGTACAGACCTGTTGTGGTGTCTCCCGGTCACGACTGGAGCCTGTGCGCGCGCGGAACCGACTCGGAGATGCCGTGACCCACATCCGCGGCCCTCCTACCTCCAAACCTACACCCCCCCCATCCCTGTCCCACCTGCACCAACAACAACCACCAACAACCGACCCGCTCACCCGCCCGCCTCTCCATCCGCGCGACCCAACCGTGATGCAGACGGACAGCGACACCACCAGCAACGGCACCAGCACGAGCTCCGCGGCAGACTACACGGAGGGGGCAGCGGGCAGGATGGACACTTCCAGGACGGTGCCAAGTGAGCAACCGGACAGCAGCAGCCCGCAGCAGCAGCAGCAGAGAGCCCCGCAGACGTCCTCGGCAACGTACGGCGTGCTCGGTAAGTCCACACAGAACGCAGGACTCCTACAGCATGTCCGCGTGAAAACACCAAAACATTAGCAGCATACATGCCTGTTACAACAACCAGCAGCAGCGATTTAACATGTATCGCCCCGGATGCGCGGTTAACGTGAGCTTTACGCATTCCTCCGCTGCCAGGCCCGGTGTAGTGGCGTTCCCCGCACCTCTGCATTCATTAATAAGCTATCTCCTCCGGTGTTTTTCGTGTTTTCAGACCAAAAATAACCCCCCCCCCCCCAAAAAAATGCAAGTATGCTAACGAACGAAGGAGCGCGGAGTTAACCAAAGTGTGCGTCACGTATGCGTCTTGGTGCACGGTGCGCAGGTGGACAAGGGCACGTCTGCTCACGGGACGGTGATGTGACCCACAGCGCTCTGATACGAGAATGCTGCGGTGTTTTAATGTGGTACAGCCCGAGCCTCGTTGTTCTAAGTGATTGCATGTGTTTTATACGGTGATTATTACAGGAGCAGTGCGCAATGGATGATAGTCTGTTCAAATAAAGGTATAAATGTCAAAAACGTAGGATGCAAATGTAATATAAGCCAACATTATGATGAAATAAGTTTGTAGCAACTTTAAAACAGTGATCAGTTATCTTAATACCGACAACACATTCATAAAGCAGTGGACATGTGTAACCGGTTCATACATAAGTATAATTACGCAACATGATGCTTTGGTTTATTACAGTTTTATGTGCAACCTTGGTCCTCTCGCTGCTTCTTCTGCGTTTTCTCTGTGTGTCCTTCGCCTTGCCCCTGGTATAAATTTGGGGTTTGATTCCCGCCCCTGCCCCTTGTGAATCCGGTATTGGGAAGAGTGTGGGCTGGACCGATGGTTAGCTGCACATGTTCATAAAGTTTTGTGCTTTTGTGGAACAGATTACAGGAGAGTGTGTCCCCGCTGTGTCTCGTGGCTCCTCAGCACCTCTCAAAACAAGCCCACCGATCACACATGGATTGAATTAGCAGCTTTTAATTACATGGTGTGATTTAAAGGTGTACTATGGAACTTTTCATGTAGACAGTCCCCTCACTTGTTCTTTATCAAGCATTTATTCAAATACAGGTGTAATTATTGTCCTGAAAAACATGCATTCTTACTGAGAGCAGGGTGGCCGCTCCATAGATCAGATCTGTAACTTGGCCTGGTTGCGTTAACAGTCTTCATAGAGATACATCGTAAGTTTAATGCCATCCTGTGTAGCTTTCCAGGCGACATAACAACATCACTATGGAGACCAGCAGGCAAGTTATATAGTGCAGCTTTTTTTAAATTGAGTAAAGTTATTATTTTTGAAATGATACTGCCTGAGGTAGATGAGTATTTTAACTTCCTTCGAGCTAACTTGAGTCACAAAAAGTCCCAACATGTCCCGTATAGGAGTACAGTAGTGCAGTAAGTTATTCCTGGCAGCTGGTCTCTCTGGGGGTGTTTGCCACGTGGGAATTGAACCCTCGACTTCCATGTTACACACAGGGTACTACTGACCACTTCCTACAGCAAGAGGCTCATAGTAATTATAGCCTAATAATATGACGTCTAAGCATTTTAAATCGAGTTAAAGGCAATAGCTTCCACCCCAGAGGCAGTGAGGTTCGCTGCTTGAAGGCAGTTGACAAGTTGACAAGTTACAGCACATGAAGAGGTAGATATTCACCTGCTCAATGGCACAAAGACAGACTGTCAGACTAATGCTGCTGCGTATAGTGCTGTCACAATACTAACATGTCAAACTCAGTCTCCGATACTATGGAACTTGATATTCAAGACAGATTCCAATACCATAATGATACAGTAAAAACACACTTGCTGGTTGTAAGCTACTATTAGAGCCAATAGAATGTGATGAGGCTAAAACATGTTCCATCCACCACCTGGTCTGGTCCTGCTTACCTTCTGAGAACTGACAAGACAGAACAGAACAGAATATTATTCTGCCTAAAATCATAAGATGTGTACAAACATGCCCTGAAATGTGATTCTTGTGTGAGTTTGTCAGTTCAGGTTTCAGTCTTTTTGTCCATTCTTCTGGACACGTTTAAACTTTGAACAGAATCACATTTTTAAAAATCACAATTGTAATGTTTGTCAGAAAAACTGCAATTCAATATTTTTGCCAAATTGTTTAGTGTTTTTTTACATTACATTTTACACTCACTGACACTTTTGTTCGTTCCTTGTGGTCGGCTCATTTCCTCTGATCAGATAGTGAGACTTATGAATGTTTGAAAAATGTAGTGAGGCACGATGGCAGCTGGGGCCTACTGAACTGTAGAGTTTATACCGAAAGATCAGTCTATTTTAGATTATTTTGAATTAATGCCAGTGTAATTTCAGTTTTTTTGAGGTAATGGCAAAAACAATATTGCAGGAGATATCTAAAAAGTAAGTCAAAAGTGATCCATTATCTTCTACTATCACATAAACCTGTCACAATAACACATTTTGAAGCTCGATATATAGCAACAGAGAGATTTACAGCGATAAACAATAATGCAAAACCATTTTTAAATAGACAGTATCATTAAAAGACCTGAGCTGCAACAAATAAACAGCAGAATGAACCAATAATGAGCCATAGATGTCACTTTTTCAACACTTTACAGCTCAAATCGTATTGTATAACAACCAAAATACCCAAATCTCTCCCTTTTTACAAAGAAAAAGACCCAAGATAAAGTCGCGGTTATTATCACGACAGGCCTACTCTCACATTACATCACAAAACAAATAAATGTATCTCAAAAAAAAAAAAAAAAACAGCAATTTTGCTCCTCCCCACCAACCACAATAATAACCAGTGTAACGAAAATACGCACTCAGAATAATCACTTTGAGTACCTGTATTCCAGTTACTTTTTCGTTCGGCGGTGTTCCGATTACATTTACGTCTCAAAATCAAAGGAATACATGATCACACATTTAACCTTGAGAAAAATGAAAAGCGTCGTGCCTTTAGCGTGTGCATGTGCGAGTTTTTCTTCTCTAATTCGTGACAGGAAATGCAGAACAAACAGTGAAACAAACATGAAGCTGTTTCTAATCCTATATTGCATTATAATGTATTCAGTACTGTGTAACTACATACTTCCCGTTACTCATAATAGTACAGGACAAAGGATTACTAAGCTTGTATTATCGTGACATATTTTGTGTAGGCTAAACATATGAGGCTCTATGACCTTTAGATCGACCGAACGCACAAACAGCCATGTGCTCTTTATGGCTAAATGCTTAAGACAATATTTGACAGACCCAAGTTATTCCACTATGCAAATACAATGTTAACAGAGCAGATGAGGAAGTCAAGAGCATCCTGGTAGGTAGGGCTGAAAGATTTTTGCCTGACCCAAAACGACTTGGACAAAATTTTACAAACACGAGCGAGTCTGGAAGTGGATCCTGTCTCCACGATTTCAGAGGCGGACAAACCAATCAGAGAGTCCGGTCGTTTTAAAACAAACTCATGTCAGAGCTGCACAGAGATCTGACGTCTGCAGAATCCACAATGGAAGCACCAAACTCAGGTAAAAAAAGTTATATATTTTGTCCTGAATCATATGAGAATTTTCGAGACGTTTGAGGAACACGTGATACAAATTAGCGTTTGTGGTTGGACCGTTAGACTGGACCTTAGACTGTAAAAATGGACACAGCTAACACGCTAACCGCCGAGCTGTAAATAGGCAGTGATCATGGGCGCGCTCCCAGCTCCACTGACTCTGACTTCAATTCGCTTTACATTGAAAAATTATCGTCCCTCTCTCTGTAACTGCTGCAGTGAACCTTGTCATTTTGGTCTTAAAATGTTTAACCCGCTCTACATGATCCATTTCGCAATTTTCCGTGACTCAAGATATGAACATTTATAACAGACAAATCAGACGCTTTCTTTCCCCGAGTTCACGCCCGCCAGCATTAGCAACAGGTTTGATTGACAGCGTCGTTAAGCGCCCGCTCCCTGCCAAACCAGCGGTGCAGACGGGAAGGAGCGTTACCTTCAACAGCCTGGCCCTGGATTGGCTCTTTGGTTGCTATGATACTCGTGGTCAGAATTCCAAATATAGATGTCAGCTCCAAATTCACCCCTATAACCGCTCTAGCCTCGATGAGCCTCGATTTGACTGGAGCCGAACGCTATGGGTGACGTCTTGTTCACTTAGTCCACTTCTTTATACAGTCTGTGGTTAGGACAGAGTTTTTTGACACTCTTTGGTCCAATTCTAGGCCACTCTGGATTTGAACAAACTGTAGAAGGCTGCTCAGACAAGAATGATTTGGGGAAAAAAAAAACATCTGACCAACATTGCAATTAGATTTGTGATTTATGTCTTAATCATGTGATCCTGTTCAAAGTGCATTTTAAACATGTCCAGTAGAATTGACAAAAAAGACTAAAATCTGAACTGACAAACTAATACAAGACATTTCAGAACATGTTTGTGCAGATCTAAACTGCAGGGTTAACAGTTTTTATGCAGAATAAGACAGGATATGGAGGTCCATGCAAATTACGATTACAGTTTAATTGCGATTAATGACGCAGTCCTAAATGAAAGGCCTCTAGCTCATATTTTTACAAGGACAAACCCCACCTGATGTGATAGGAGCAGCACACTGGCTTCACCTTCACTGGCTGCAATGAAAAGGGTGATGGATGTCTGTATTAGCCATCCGGCCTACTGGGATCTGTGATATACTGCACATTCATAGCCTTTTTATTAAAACCATTTAAAAGAACTGAGGGCACTGTCATAAGATCGAGTTTATGACAGCAATTAATGTCCAGCAGAAGGAGGAGTCTGTTTTCCTCAAACCTACAGCTCCTCCAGTCGTGGTGAATGATGCTGTTTGTAGAGAGAGTCGTCTTATATAGTAATTGTGGTGTTACGATCCTGCTCAGCTAAGGTCAGGGAGCTAACACAAAACAGATGGAAAAATGGTCAAATAAAGTAGTGATTGAATTAACAGGAATGTAAAAGATAAGTTAACAAAGTGAGTTAAAATATCTACATGAAAATAACCAACTAAATTACAAAAAAACAACAACTACGAGTGTCTTAATAATGAGTCACATCGGCCGATAAACAGAATCAAGTGACAAAAGAAAACAAATGTGTTAAGTAACTACAGAACAACTTTGTATAAAAAAAAAAATATCAAACCTTATGAGACTTTCTGGGCCAACTACGAAAAATAAATCCCACTACATCAGTTGATGTCCCACCAGTATATCAGCTGAACCAATATTTGGAGCCCATATCCAATCCAGCGATTTTTGTCAGTATTGGTGGTGATATCTGATACCAGTATGGGCCCGGTGCATCACTAATAGTAATGGTCTCCTAGTCTTCATTAAAAGGACCAATCTAAACTCCCAATATCAAGCTCACTGTATGGGATAGGTCTAGTTCAGACATGGGCAAACTACGGCCTGGGGGCCACACACGGCCCTTTGGGCTTATTAATCTGATCCACTGAACCCTCCTGGTCCGGCCCCTCTGTCCAATTTTAGACCCACTGTGGCTGGTGTGTCAAAAAGTTTTCCCACCCCTGCTCTAGTTTATTTGGTAGTTTTTTTGCTTAATCGTAGCTTGTCTGTTTGACCTTAACCTTGATCATAATATTTAATTTAGAGTTCTGATAGTAAAATATTAATATTATACATGTTTTAAGCTATCTTGAACTCAGATCAAAACTTTATTTAAAGGTCATGGATTTGTACTTGGAGGACTTGCACAGAGAGACATAAAAACTTGTTTCATACTCAACTCGGACTAAAAGGCTGCTTCTAAATCACTTGTACTTGAGCATAGCCTTGAAAGCCTTATTCTTCAAATAAAGTATATTTGACTTTTGCAATGTCACTCACCTCCTGCTGTAGCCTCCTCAACACACAGGCCACAGTTTAATCATGTCCATGTTGAAGAGAGCTACTGTGAACTGTAAAAAGGCCAGTTCTTTGTGGCACAGACAGTGAGACTTGGTCAGCGTCGACAAACTCCCCATGTGCGAAAGAAACGGGAAGAAACTAGCACTGCGAACACAACTCCAAATCTGACAATGAGTCGATGTAATACAAGTGTTAGCTGGACCAGGCCTGTTGCCATGTCGCTCGTTTTGAAGCCGTATTCAGAAGTCTATTTTTGGCAGAACACAGTCAGTAAAGTTGCTCAGATTGCCCGTGTGAAGCTTTTATATTTGGATTCTTTCAGTAAAATGTCTCTGAGGAGTAGCAGCGCATTTGCTAACTCAAGCTACAGTCTGTGCAGTTGAAAATGTTAGCAGCTGCGATGTCGTTGTAGTTCCTAGCTTGTGTACTAAAGCTAACAGTAGTTTAAGTAGTTCATTTGCCCTGAATCCAATTTTTACCTCACTACATTTGAGAGCAGTATCTGTACTTTATACTCCACTACATTTTTGAACTGCGCTGAAAAGAAAAAATACTTTTCATGTGATTTGAGGCGTTATTTTTACCATAATTGTGCTAACATCCTGGCTAAAGTACAAGCTTCGACTTTGAGCAAACAAAAATAAATATATAAAATTCATTAGAGATTGAGTCTTATTGTTTCTGTGGACCAAAATCTGTATTATTTTTCATCAGTATCACTCCATTTACACAAATTAACAGCACTTGTGTGAAATACTTTTACTTTTTACTCTTTAGTACATGTTTAATACTTTTTCTTGTGTCAATTTTTTCATGTGACACTTTTACTTGAGCAACTTTTTACCTCTGTATCTTTACTTTTATTTGAGTATTTCATCCATCACTGGTTTACATATTGCATAAGCTGCTCTTGAGGTTTTGAAAGTCATGGAAAGTGCTTATAAACTCATTGTGGTGAGTGATTACGATGGTTGGAATGCTTAAATTAGCCTAAGCAAGGAAGAAGTTTGGAGTTTAGGGGAATATTATGTGGTTTGACCAGCCTCTTGGCTTGTTAGCAGCACAGTTGAGGCTAATATGAGCTAAAGCTAAATGGAGTGTCTACTTTTTAACCTGCTGTTTTTTGTGATTTTTTTTTTTTTTTTTTCTAGCTGGTTCAAATGGATAATATTCATGTAATAAACAGTCTTAGCTCTTTGGTCGATACATTTGAGTAAAGTTGCTTACAAGTGAGGAAAAAAGTTGCTATCACATTCGTAACACATTTCTAGCTAACGTTTTAAACAAGCTCTTCTCTGTTCTGTGAGTTAGCGCTGATTGTAGGCCGGCCGTGATAATTACTATATCGACTTAGCGTTCAATAGATGGAACAATAACTTTTTGGGGTCCAGAGCGTTGAAGCGGGTTTAGGATTATTCAGTTCAATTCAAGTTTATTTCTATAGCACATTTAAAGCAACTTCATTTGACTGAAGTGTTTCACATAAAAGTCAACAAAAAATACACAGATATCAAGAGTGGTGTAAATTACTTTCAGTATCGTTTATCACCTATGCTTTCCTTCAAAATGCGTTATCATGACAGGTCTAGTTTATAGTTTGTGACTGTAACCCCCTGTGTGCTTCATGTCTGTTCAGATAAACTGTTCGGGAAGCGTCTGCTGCAGGCCCGGCATTACATCATGTCCCGCAAGTCCTGGCTCAAGATGGTGCCCACCGAGAACTGTGACATCCTCATGACCTTCCCAGGTACAGTCACATCAAGTACTTTGTCTAAACTATAAGCACTGGTATGGTCCATCTTTGTTTCTAAGATTATTTACACTGAACTCTTTTTCTTTATATATAATCCCACACATCTTGCTTCATATATTTGTCAGGCAAATAAGCTTGAAATGCACTCTCCTATTACAGTTTAAAAAGTCAAATCCATTTTTGTCATATTAATTATTTATAAAAGACAAAAGTGCCCCACTCTGCTGAGAAAACATGATAAGACAATAAAAAAAAAAAAAAACCCTGAGACAAAACATCTCAGATACATAAAAAGATTATCACACATAAACAAAACAGAGCGATTCACATCTTATTTGTTCAGCCAAACATAAACATGAATGCTTTGCTGTTGCAGATAGTATTGACGACCACACGCTGCTGTGGCTGTTGAATCAGATCCGAGTGGGCGTCCCTCAGGTCAACATCCAGGTCCGACAGCACAAGCACACGCAGGCCAACGCCTTCTTCATCACCACCTCCTTTGAGAAGTAAGACTCTAAGATAAAACCTTCAGCTCTCCATCATCACTGTCTTTCAGAAGTTAGGTTCTGTAGAGCTTTTTCCTGGTATAACTAAATCTATATGTATTAAGTGGACAGCAGGTATAAAGTACTTCAGCTCTAATTTCTGAGCACACATGACATCAACGTGGCCAACAGAGGGCGCATGGACTGGTGTGGTGCAGTTAAACTGCCCTTTTTTTTTTTCTTTTTTTTTTTCTTTTTTTTTAATCAATTTTCGTGCAACATAGATTTTTAACAGCATTAACAGATACTGTAGAGTTTTGTCCCCTGGTGTGGAGGGGATGTTTTCAAGGGTACATCCTCCTGGGATGCCGCAGGCACATAGCTGCGCAGCTGTAAATAGAAACAGAAGGATGTTGCCAGTTGTAGGTTTTCTTTAGGTCTTTCTACTGTTGGAAATTCTCTTAATCCAGTCTGTCCTATAATGTTATTTAAAATGGTCAATGGTCACATTTTTATGTAGTGCTTTTCCATCTTTAAGCCACTCAAAGCACTTTACATCAAGGAACCACTCTCCCACTCACACATTCATTCATACACCAGTGTGTGGGTTAAAAGTCTTGCCCAAGGACACAATGACAACAGTCGTCTGTGGGAGCTGGAATTGCACTGAAAACCTGTGAGCCAGAGGAGCTGACCGCTCAACCAGAGATGTTTATGTCGATGTTTATGAGCATGATATGTACCACCAACCTTGGATGAGGAGAAAAACACTTATCTGCATGAACTGATTGACTTTATGCCAAGCAGAGACAAAATGGATGATGACAGGGCCGTACTTGTTTTTGCTGCCTTAGCAAAACATGGTTTCTAGTGCAGGGATTCCCAATATCTGGAGACGAGGACACGCAAAGAAACTATGCAACCGACTCGGGACCACTGTGGAATGAAATTAACTGGTATTAATTTCAACCCTGACAGACCTATTAACTCATGGTAGTATTGTTTATTTGAATAGTTTCATTGTAACAGGACCATAAACTGTATAATAGAAGTCAACTAAGTGAGTGTGACGTTTGGCTCCAGTCAAATGAGGCTCATCGAGGCCAGCGATTATAGGGGTGAATATGGAGCCAAGTTATAGGAATTCTGACCATGAGTATCATAGCAACCAAAGAGCCAATCAGGAGTGAGGCTGTTGAATGTAATGCCTGGGCACTGTCAATCAAACCTGTTGGTAACGCTAACCTCGGGGAAAGAATGCGCGTGTTATTAATGTTCATTTCTTGATTTACAATCACGACACAAACGAAATACACCAGGATCATGTAGAGTGGGTTAATACGAATCCAAAATGACGAGCCTGACAGCAGCAGTTACAGAGAGAGGGGCGACAGTTTCTCAATACAAAGCGAACTGGAGCCAGAGTCGATGGAAACGTCTAGGAGGTTAACTATATCCATTTATACATACCATGATGCCAGCTGTAAACTGTAGAAAAAGCCATTAGAATGTCATTTACGGTGGCTGTGGCTGATGAGTATGTCTGTATTTAATCTGCTGAACATCTGTGTCTCTGTGATAATCCCGTTGCTCATGTGTGCTCCGTCCTCAGCCTGCTGCGCGGCGCCGAGCAGATGGGCATGCACAAGGCCGTCAAGCCCCAGTTCGGAGGAGGCATGAGGCGCTTCTCCTGCGACGAGGACAACATCTATGAGAACATCGACAGTGAGCTCTGCTTCTTCACCTCACAGGTCACAATCAGTCAATAAAAATGACTCTTATTTGTCCCCGAGGAGCAAAATGTAGCACCAGTCAAAGACGCCGACTCATTCAATGTTGTTTTTTCTTTACGTTTACTATTTTCTACTTTTTATCCATATGGAAGACATCAAATATATGAGGCAAGATGTGTGGAATTATGAAGGGAAGAAAAAAAGTTAAATGTGCTGCGCTTTGTAACTTTTCTGGAGGAGGGTTTGCCACCTGCTTGTCTCCATGGAGATGTTCCTGCTTTGCCTCGATTACCCCACAGTATGAAAATAAAGTTGGTTATCACAATGGAGACAAGATAATGGTCAGATCTATGGAGAAGCAAGTCTACGCATAGTAAGAATGTAAAAGCACTTGTAATTAAATAGATGCAAGGCAGATAAGTTTAATGCCATACTGTGGAACCACACAGTGACGTGCTGTGAGGTTTGGGCTGGTGAGACACTGATGTCGACACAATCTTTAGTAACATGTAAAAAAAGCTGGTTTGCATTTGCCCCCCCTTAAGTGTTTGGGGTCTGAATTAAAAAAAATAAGTTTCAAAATGAAAGTTTGGAGTCAAACCATGAAATATCTCTAGTGGTGGTCTTCCTTTAATTCTAAGCTGGTTTTCGATCGCCAGCCAGTTTAGAAAACGAGTCTGTTTGAAATATGTATCTTCCTCCATTTAAAAAGTAGGGTCGTCTGGAGCAAAAAAGTGAACTCCTTAAAGTTGTTGCTAACTCTAAATTTATTTGTGGCACCTATTCTGCAGGCTTCGACCCTGAAGTCACGAGCGCCCCCTAAATGAGGCTGCTTCAACTGCTTGCCTAACCCGGTCATTTTTCACAGCCATTTAAAAGCAGCGTCACTGCCACAGCACAAGATGTGAGAACAGCAGGTGCCTACCCGCACGTACTTTCAGAATTTTACAATAGTAAACGTAAAAATTCCTTTTTAAATCAACTAAATAAAACAACAAATAAAAAACCCAACTTAAAATTACCGACAGGAAGCATTAAATAACTTTGTCGACAGCAAAAAACCCAACAACTTAAATTCCCTTGTCCTTCTCTCATTGATTTTACCGATGAAGTTTCCTGAAATGGTTTTCACTTCACAGCTGCTCTTAGTCAGGGGTCAAGAAATGTCAAAAGCAGTGATCAAAACAAAGCTTAAAAGCAATTTAAAAAAAAAATCTAAAGTGGTTTTAAGTTATTTTGAGTTATTTTCTGTTTACTATATTCCATTTGTGTTCATAGTTTTGATGCCTCTGTTCAGAATCTACCATGTAAATAGAGAAGTGGAAAAGTGGAAAGCTTTGACTGGTGCACACTTTGATATCTGAGTATTTGGCTGGAGTTTGTGGTTGTAACATGATAAACACTAAGGCCTCATGGCAAGAAGGTCTTAGGTTTGATACCCAGTATGGAGTTCCCCCAAAAACAAGCACAATAAGAAGCTGATCAGTTGTTGAGGTGAGACTCAGATACGAAATATATGAAATTTAACCCTTTAACACTGTCTAGCTGCTCTGTGTAATTTTTCTTGTTTGTCTCTATGCTTTAAGATGTTATTGCTTCGCCTAGAATGTTCCACAGTATGGCATTTTATATCTTGGATTTATTATCTTAAAAAATACGCCTCTCCACAGATCTGGCCTGTAACTTGGTCAGCTGGAGTCCCCCGTCTCTGTCCCTGGAGATACACGAGCTTAATGCCATACTATCGAACATTCCCAGCAAAGCAGTAACATTTCAATAGAGTCAAGCAGATAACTGACCCTCCACTAGAAAAGTTACATAGTGAATCTTTAATTTAACTAACTAAACTCTCGCGCACCCAGTGACACTCTGTTTATTTTATTTTATTTTGTCTTCAGGAACGTCAGAGCATCATCAAATACTGGCTGGACAACCTACGAGCGAAGCAGGGGGAGGTGCTCCACAACATCAACTTCCTGGAGGGACAGCCAATCAGTACGCTCCACTTTTGACTTGACCGTGACCAAAAGCGTCGTCTTCTTCTCACTCTGCAGTAAATATTATCAAATGTTTTCTAATCTAAAGTTGTGGATGTTTTGAACAGTCCCAGAGCTCGTGGCCAGAGGAGTGATCCACCAAATGTTCCCTCTTCATGAGCAGAGGATCCTGAACCAGCTCATGACGTCCTGGGTCCAAGCGGTCTGCGAGCGCCAGCCTTTAGGTACGACTCTCTGGGATAAAACGTCTACAGTGGTCCCTCGTTTATCGCCAGGGTTACGTTCTTAAAATAACCCGCAGTAGTCAGCTTTTTTTTTTTACAATTATTCTATATGTTTTGTGGCTGTAAAACCCCTCACCACACACTTTATACACTTTTCTCACGCAGACATTAACATTTTCTCACATTTCTCTCTTGTTCAAACACTCTCAAAGTTCAGATCGTCGTATATTATATCCCTCTTCCTCGATGATGCTTTAAATGTGTTGTTTTCGTGCCTATAAACCTATAAAATCATTAGTGTGGTAGTAAAGACCCCATCAACGCGGCGCTGCACCTGATTTTTACCATCTCAGTTAATTTCAAAACCGTAGTTGCCGTGTACAACTGAGTGAAACATCACACACATTATATGCATCGAGTTGGATAAATTTACTTTAGTCATTACAACAGGGGACACCGTGAGTTTATATCTTCTTTTTTACTTCTTTTGATCATTGTGGTTTTAAACTCTTTGGTTTATAATTTCATTTATTTACACACGATATGAAGTTATTCTTGTCGTTCCTAATGCATTCCTATCATCCTAGTCTTAACTGTAATCTCTCTCATTTTAGCCATAAATCTACAACTCAATACAATTCAACACTCTACAATAAAATATGGGAACATAGAGCAGTAGAAGCACAGAGCTGACCCTGTGCTAACCACAACTAGCATGCTAACAATGCACCACTGTTACTTCTTGGTTCTTGGACTATGAAATTGCAGCTGTGTCATTTTGATTTTAAGAGATACTTTTATTATACAGGCCTGTCTGTACTAGGGCAAAACTCATTTTATTTTGTTACATAGGGAAAATATGATCTGATGTCTTTAACTTAGCCTTTTATCTTTTTTTTTTTTTTTTTTTTTTTTTTTTTTTTTACAACTTTATGTTTTATGGTTGTTGTTTTGATGGGGAGATTAAATTGAAAACGTACTACAGAAGTCAGAGGTAGGCATGACTGGTTTAGCCCAACAAATAGAAGACTATGACACCACAACCTTTGATAAGTGTTAAATTGCTATGGTCTGTTTTAGATGACATCTGTGATTACTTTGGGGTGAAGATCTCCATGTATTTTGCCTGGTTGGGCTTCTACACCAACTCCATGCTGTACCCCGCGGTCATCGGCTTCCTGCTGTGGATCCTGGCTGAGGCCGACCAGGTACGAGACTGCAACCAGAATAAGAACCGAATCTTAAATGTCTTTTTATAAAACAGGGCACAAACCAATCTAGACAACAAAATCTGCTTTTATGTCATATTTGGACTGTATTAGGATTGTCAAAAGTATAGAAAATCAGATATTGATCATTACTAAAACTACTAATTTGTGTCAGAACATAAGACACATAGACTAGTACACACTGATTGACCACTATGAACCTACTGGACGACTGAGGGATTACACAGATATAAGGCCACATGGTGATATAAAAGTACTCGAAAGTATTACCTTTTAATGTTGAAAATGATTTTATTGTCTAAAGAAAGTGTTTCTATTGTGATTGTGGTATTGGAATAGGCCTTGAGTATCACCTCCTTCCTCGGTATTGAAGTCGAGTTTGAACTTTTAGTATCGTGACAACACTAGTGACTTTAGTAAAACTTTAATTTTTCGGTTTAGGTCGTTCCGGACAGTTTCTTGGGTATATGATGTTCAGTAAGTGCAGAATCGGCAGGAAAAGTCTTCAGTATTTCCAGGTGTCCCTTTGTCCGTGTAAGCTTTTCTGAGCTAAAAATGGTTCTGTGGCCTTGCCTAAATTAAGCTTCTGTCGTAATACCTATTCCCCTGTACTGTCATTTGAAATTACCTCTGACAATTGATGTTTTCCAAAATAAATAATTAACTGCATAGATTTTTTTGATTACATAATCACGTTTCTTTTCCTGTGATGAGTTCATTTAATTGCATCAGTCCATGATGTAAGTCTAAGGTTGTTGGCTCCATTCCTGCACTCTCAGTTCTTATTGTTGTGTCCTTGGATTTAATATTTCATCCACCTTGTCTGTACAAAGAATATGTCAGTGTAATTCGTTTGATGGTGGTGGGGAGTCTGTAGGTTCACAACAGCAGCCAAGATTCAAGGCAACTCAATAATAAAACATACGACATATAACAGAACATCTCATGTGTTAAGCTGATGCGTTCAAAGCTGTTGATAATAAAAGATAAAACGATTCAGTGTCAGTGGTGGAACGTAACAAAGTAAAAGAAGTAAAGTACTATACTTACACACACATTTTAGGTATCTGTACTTTACTTAAGTACATTTTAAAGTGAAAACCTTTTACTTTTACATTTAAGAGCAGGTATCTGTACTTTCTACTCCACTACATTTTTGAACAGGACTGAAAAATAAAAGTATTTTTTATTATTGTTTGACCTGCTGAAAAGGCTGAGGGTTATTTTTAACACATTAATAATTCTAGCAAATAAAACTATAAAATATAAAAACAGATAGAAAAAATAGAACTAACTATTGATTCAGTTGTTTCTGTTGAACAAAATTCTATCAAAATCACTACATTTAAAGCTTCATTAGATCTCAAAATCTGCACAAAATACTTTTTACTCTTTAAATACATTTTAAAACAAGCACTTTCATTCTTTTACTGAAGTAGATTTTTTCATGTTATACTTTCTCTTTTATTTGAATATTTTTTTGCTTCTGTACTGAAGTAACAGAATTGAGTACTTCTTCAACTCGTCAGTTTGCAGCCTGCACTTGTCAAACTAACTGGTTATAAATTCCTGACTAAAAAGACATTTTCATGTTTTTTTTCCGTCTTGCTTGTCAGACGAGCCAGGACATCTGCTGTGTGGTCTTTGCCTTGTTCAACGTGGTATGGGCCACGTTGTTCCTGGAGAGGTGGAAGAGGAGGGAGGCGGAGCTGGCGTACAGGTGGGGGACCCTGGACACCCCCGCCGAGTCCCTGGAGGAGCCGCGACCACAGTTCAGAGTGAGCACTGCCGACGGGTTTCATCACATGATAATTAAATCTACTTTTAATTTTATTTTGTACTTAAGTATAAAGGTCACAGGTCAGTTAAAGGGCCCGTATTACATTAAATATACCTGGAGTTGTGTTTTGTTTCATTCACACATATTTAGTTTTCCTCTCAACACTAACAGAGAGAAAACACACGTGCCACCTTGTGATGTCATGTGGTAATACAGGAAGTGCTCCACTGTGTTTTTAAACTCCATACACCTTCACTATAATCATTTGGACCATTTCAGCCCTGGAATTGCCAATTTCTACTGAACTAAAGGTAAATGGTTGATGTTATCTTGAAAACTACCACCACACGACATCACAAGGTGGAACAGAGCATTGGAGATAAACCAGGATTATTCAAACATATGGATGAAACAAAACTCAGCTCTGGGTATGTTTCTGAGGAGGTAACAGGATTTTAACATGGCTTAAAGCTCACAAGAATGTATTTTGTGTAATAAAGGACCTTTAAATGCTTAATATGGCAACTATTCTTAATATCAGGTATCAGCTATGCCAATATTTAGCCAATTTTTTAAAACGGTTTTCTTAAATTACACTTAAATTACACTGCCTTTTTTTTTATATCAATGACTTGGATTGACCAAATCTTAAATTGTAAGCAGCCTTTTTTTATTCTAGGGTATTTTCACTTCAATAGACAACTAAACAACTAAAAACTAGCACACAGAAGCTGAAATACACTGTGCTGACATGCAGATCTTGTTACTTCATCATAAATGAACAGTATAAATGTAACGTGAGAGGTTTAGCTTTTCAGAAACGTCTCCATGTTGTGCTGCACAGAGCCAGAGCAAAGGATTCTGGTCTATGTAGTTCACTCTGCTCTCTGCAAAAGAACAACACAAACAGACTCCAGTGACCAGGATTGTTATGTTGAGTTACTGTCACTAGTTTATGGATCTAGCTGGTCGGACTAGACTTTGGCTCATTGCAACATCTGTCCTTAAACTTAACCTTAGTGGCTCATCCATGAATACAGACAAATGAGATATCCAGTTTTTGTCTTTTTTTTTTTTATTTGCCACTTCTCTCTGACCCCTGGACCAGATGTGGGTGGAGTAGCCAAAACTTCAAGTACTCAAGTAAGAGTAACTCAAAGTAGTTTTACTCAAGTAGAAGTACAAAGATGCAAAAATCTGCACAAAATGAGAAAAAAAAAATCATATTAAAAGGAGTGATGCAAGAAACATTTGTAGATTTACTCACAGTGGCAAGAGGAACCAAAACGTAAGAGTACTGCTACTTCAAAAAATATATTACTTAAGTAGGAGTAAAAGTATGCTGCCTGAAAAGTACTCTGAAAAGAACAGTTACGTAAAAAAAGTGAAGTAAATGTAACTGACTACTACCCTGCACCCTTGCTCTGAGAGGAGGGAGGCACCAGCTCACTCCTCCCCCGCTCCCCCTCTCCTGCCCTGAAGGATATGAATAGACTAAGAGGGGGGCACGGGGGACCCTCTGAAAAGACCCACAGGAATCCTGATTTTCAAGCCCGGCTAGCTCAGTCGGTAGAGCATGAGACTCTTAATCTCAGGGTCGTGGGTTCGAGCCCCACGTTGGGCGCTAAACTTTTCAATGTTTTTAGCACAGAATGTGTGAGAAAAGTGATGTGCCTTGACTGAAAATTTGCTCAAGGACAATGAAAGGTTCTTGCTGGTGTATATTGGAGGAGTGTGAGTTTTGCCAGTAGATGTCGCCAAAAACTCTCTTCAAGGGCCCATATTAGACTAGTTTGATCAATGACATAATGTTGCTTCCTCAGACCTGGAGTTGTGTTTTGTTTCATTCACACATGTTTAACACACACATCTTGCATATCATTTGGATCATTTCAGCCCTGGAATTGCCAATCTCTACTGAACTAAAGGTAAAAGGAGCTGTTAACTTGAAAACTACCACTTCATGACATCATAAGGTGGAGCAGAGCATTTTGAGCTTTGGAGATGTAGACAGTAATAATAAAGTGTTACTCAAACATGTGAATGAAACAAAACACAACTCCAGATACGTTTTTGAGGAGGTGACAACATTATATCATGGCTTAAAGCTCACAAAGTCCATTTTGTGTAATACAGGACCTTTAAAACAAATAAACAAAAACACAAATGTAGATGTAGAACATATTAAAGGAGAATGTTGTTTTTTTCAGGGGGTGAAGCGCTGCAGCCCCATCACAGGCTGTGAGGAGTTTTATTACCCTCCCTGGAAGAGGGCGCTGTTCCAGTGGCTGGTCAGCCTGCCCGTCTGCCTCCTCTGCCTCTGCTTTGTCTTCCTCGCCATGCTGCTCTGTCTGGAGCTACAGGTATCAAAAAAACACGTTTTATAATTAAATAAATGTATGGTACTATTCTGCCAAATCAACTTAGAGCAGTGTGGAAGTGCATAGGGCATTAAAGGACACAGCCTGATTTTATCATGAAAAACACATATGGCTGTGTTTGAGTAATCGTTTATACTTATTTAGGTTTCCTTCTCTTAAGATCAAAAATTTTTGAAAAATGATTTCCACCTTGTGACATCACTAGGTGGTAATCCCATGTTTCTCCATGTTTTTGCACAAATAGACTTTGAGAAGACTCATTATGATTATTTCAGTGTTCAAATGTCTGACACTAGTAGCGTCTATAGTTTGGGTGCTGTTACGGTCTCTGTGAGCTACACTGAGGTTTTGTATGCTACAAGTGAAGAGAATGACTTTTACCTCTTTCTCATACATAAACCATTTTACTGTCCCAAGAGGTGATGAAATGTTTCTTGAACATAAGTACATACATCTTAACCAGTCTAATTACAGTTCTTTAAGTTTCTTCAATACAGTGCATCTCTCTGTTAGCATCATGCTGCTAATTCAGAAACATAATTCTAGCGTTTTCTGTGAAACTGAAAGTAAGTTCAAAAAGGTCCAAAAATATAACTAAATCTTACTGTGCCCCCTCTGAGCACTTCCGCTCTCATTTGTAAGGCTCATTACACTGGTATAAAAATAGCTGTGGGATTTCTTCCAGTTCCACTTGATATAAAATGAGTCTATTAAAGTTTGATGTTTTTGATCACACAGGAGGTAGTGATGGAGATCCAGGAGCTGCCGAGCATCACCAGATTCATCCCCAAAATCCTGCTGGCCATCACTGTGACCATCTGTGATGAGGTGTACAAGAAGATCGCCTACTGGCTCAACGACATGGGTATGAGAGGGTTAGACAGGGAGTTTGGACTTGTGTTGGAAATAGATGTACATTTGAGAGACAAACTGAAAATCAGTAGTGCTGGAGCGCATTGTTTACTGTAGATAGACTGATTTAGTTTTACAGGCTTTTAAATCTTTCATAAAACAACTAAATAACACAGCAAAAGGGACGACAGTAGCTCAGTTGGTAGTGTGTGTCTGCGCACACTGGTGTATGAATGTGTGTGTGAATGAGTGAGTGGCTCCTTGATGTAAAGTGCTTTAAGTGCCTTGAAGGTAGAACAACTCTATATAACTGTCATTTAATGTACCATTTACAACTGATCATAAAGTAAAAGTAAAGCACTGCATTTCTGTGGCTGCATTGATCAGTTAATGATGATGAACGTCTAATATTAAAGCTGTTAGTGCTTATATGAATAAGTATTGAGATGCTTTACCCATAATAAATTAGAAGCTAACTGTAAATCAATGTGGCATTGATAAAAGTGCTGAAAGGTTGGTACTGATGAGGTATTAAGGTACATACTGTAACTGTTTCTCATTGTCTTGTGTTTCTGCAGAGAACTACAGACTTCAGAGTGCCTACGAGAACAATCTCATCATCAAGATGGTTTTTGTAAGCCCCTCCTCTTCCTCTCCTGCCCTGGTCAAATCATTATGTTACAGTATATTTATGTACAAACCAGCTCTCCTCTTGTCTTTCTTTTCCAGTTTGAATTCATCAACTCATATTTGAGCCTTTTCTATATCGCTTTCTACCTCAAAGACATGGAGCGACTCAAAGAGGTTCTGCACTCTCTCTTTTTATAGAAGCATGAAAGTTTTAGTGCTCAGACGACGGAGGGAGCCGTGTGTAAAATCTGTTCTCATATAAATAACAAATAGCACCAGTGCATTTTTATGAGGACCAGGGGCAGAGACAGGAGAGCTACTCATTGTAAGATCAGTATATACAGGAGATAAAGGACAGTTATGCAAAACTGACCTTTTTGACCTTTTAACCGTGTTGCAATGTTGTTTCCTCAAAAACATAGCAGGAGTTGTATTTTGCTTCATTTACACTTCATTCAGAAATTACTCCATTAAAATTTTCCATAGATTGTTGCGTCACAGGTAGAAGTAGAAGTTTCACTGTGCTATTCATAAATCTATAAATCACCTGAAGACTCATTCCAAGCATTTCTGCCATCAAACTGTGTTCATTACAACTGCATGCTTATATTAGCTTGGCTAGCTTTAGTTTTTTTTCTACAGTTCATTCCCACGGCTCCTTGTAGATGACAGGCTTATACCAAATCTTTTTTTCCTTGTATTTGAGCCAAAATTTGTCTTGTCTCAGTACAGATGTATTGTTTAAGCAGCTCTGGAGGCCAAAATAAGTCCACTGTGTACTGTCTGCATCTAAATATAAATCATTTTACTGTCCGATTGTCAGTAACTACATGTTAGCATGTTAGTTGTTGTTAGCTTTACTATAAAGGCAAAACTCAACACTGGTCTCTGAAAGTTGAGAAAAGTGCTTATAAACTCGTCACAGTGAATAAAATGCTTTAGTAAGGAGTAACTTTGGACCACTAAAAAGCATTTCAAATGAAGTAGTTCTGTTTTTCACATTTTAAGTAAACAGTTGCAATGTGAAATCACACACAAAACCACGTTAAAAGTAATAATTCCTCAAACATGTTTCCTGGTCCGAGCCTCATCCATATCACATTCATATCTATGGTCCTAGATGCTGGCCACGCTCCTGATCTTCCGCCAGTTTCTCCAGAACATCAAGGAGGTGCTGCAGCCCTACCTGTACGAGCAGAACAAGCTGGGCGTCTTCACCCCCAAAGTGCTGTGGGAGCTGTTCCAGGCCATCGCACTCAAGTACGGCCGCCTGGTGCTAGGAAAGGCCCAGGCTTCCATCACGGCCTACTCCTTCCTGGGCCCCAAAGGCATCAGCGTCAACCACAGCGAGATACCAAAGCGCCGCGGGGATCTGAAGGTAGGGATTACATTAAAGAGCTATTACATTTATGTTAAATGAGAAACCCATATTAAGCTGTTTTTTCATTCATGTCCTGCATATTTAGGCTGTTTCTTTTCTCAAATTGAAAATCCTCCCAGTGATGTTGTGTTTTGTGTTCAGTCACACACTTCATCCTGCATATTTAGACACATTGTTTTAGCATGTAGCTCAGTGAAACTACTTCAGTCCTTGATAAACCATTAGATATTGAAGCTGTTATATTGATAATAGCAAAAGACAAAATCAAGCTGGACAACTGGAACTGGACAAATCATTGTTAATTTTGTCTTTTGCTATGGATCAGACCTGGACGACTGTAGTATTTCACTTTGTGTCAATAATTGTGAATAATCATTAAATTCTTAAATCGTGTTGTTTTTTTCCTCACATTAATCGCAACACAAAAATCTAATATCGTGACATCTCTACCTGAAGGCTGGGTTCAGGCTGTCGGAGGAGGAGTGGGACATGACGGAGAACGCCCTGAAGAACCGAAAGGTGAGCTTCACGGAGAGAGTGGACTACCAGGCCTCCAGAGCAGAGGGGCGGGGCACGGAGGAGGAGCCAAGAGAGGACAGTCCGACTCTGGGGGACGAGGTCATGGACGCGGCCTGCATGTCTGACAGCTGTGACGATGACAGTGATGGGGAAGCGGCTGCTCAGGTGAGAGGAAAAAATCTGTGAAGTACAAAATAAACCGGAATGCATGTTAACATTTAGGGCGGCGAGATTAGTCATATATTTTTTATGAGCAAAAAAACATTGCACTGTGCTCTACGAGTGGTCAGAAATTTAAATGTCAGTCTCATTCATAACTACCCAGAATGCAGAAAGAACCTTATAATTCTAAGGAGACAATATTACTTGTTATTAACTTCTTGTATTACACTTGTATTAAATATTGTTGGTCTTTAGTATGTTGTGATGGCATCTGCGACCATAGACTCCATGTATAAATGGACATATCTAGCCTGCTAGCATAGCCAGGGGAGCACAATTTTAGATGAGGTGCAGTTTTTTTTGTCAAGGAATGCCAATTTGATAAATAATGAAACTCGGCCTCTACATGTGGAAATAATGTCACTGGTAGAACAATCATATCCACGGACTCACAGGTCATCAGCGTAACTTCCTGAGCCTAAGACATCCATGTCCTGGACCAACAGAAACTGCTCTATAACATCACAACCAGCGCCTGACATGCACCTCACCGCGATGCTGTCCTGCTCAGATGAAGCAGGGGACAGGGGGACACGTGATTTAGTCCCGCGCTTGACTTTCGCACTCTGCAAAAGGACAGGTCCTGATGCATTAGTTTTAAACAAACACGACCTGTACAACAAATCCAGGCTGGAACTGCGATAAAGTCCAAATTTCAGGGATCCACGTTGTTCTTTGTTCCTCTTAATCCAGTCTGGGGTTGTTCTTTTCTCTTTTCTTTTGCCAAAAATCCTTCACAAAATACAAAAAAGTGATATTGCTGTCACTGCTCAGCGCTCACATGTTAGCGCATTCAGGTTTAGTTTATCAGGTTTAGTTTACTTACAGTTTAAGTAAGTAAAACTAGAAATGTCTTTAAATACAAAATGTGAACTTTTAGAATTAGTTTATTTTGATCTTATCTTTATTGGAAAAATATGTCGTTTTGCTCATGGCAGATCCAACAGCCAATGGGCCTTCTTGCAGCTCCTTGATCCTTCCACAGGGGGCATAGTCCTCAGCACCCCTAGTTCCTGTGGTTATGCTTGCTAGCTTCCACGTTCCAAATAGGAAGTGAGCATGGGCACGAAGCTGGAAGCGTGCCCATCGGCTTTGGCTCCAATTCACATTTTATTGAAAAAATCACAGCTCCTTTCTGTGTAACTACTGCAGTGATCCTTGTTATTTTGGTCTTAAAATGTTCGTTTTAACCTGATCTACATGATGTTTTTATTTTGCTATTTTCTCTGTGAATCAACATGAATAACAGACCAATGAGGCGCCTTCTTTCCCCGAGGTCGCGCCCGATAGCGTTAGCAACAGGTTTGATTGACACTGTTGCTAATGCCCTTGCTAAGTGATGCAGGCGGGAAGAGGTGTTACCTTCAGCCTCCTTGCTCCTGATTGGCTCTTTAGTTGCTATGACACTGACTTTCACACTGAGTCTCGATGAGCTTCATTTGACTGAAGCTCAATGCTATGAGTGACCCACACTCACTTAGTTCACTTTTTTTACAGTCTATGTCTGAAACCCAGCATTATAATTATCTCCCCTCTAGGAGACAAAGGAGAATGCCGCATTGTCGAAGACTTCAGATCCAGCGTGTCATAAACGGAAAAACACAGGGGACAAAGGAGAGAAGAAAAGCCCTGGGGACAGAGGAGGAGAGAAGAAGTCCTGGATGGACCCCCCAGAGGAGCCCAAAACAGTGACCCTGACCCAGGCTGAGATCGAGAGCTGCATGCAGACATACGAGGTGGGGCTGAACTAGGGTTGACAAAAGTATCAAAAATCTGATACTAAAACTAGAATCGAAACTAGATATTCATTTGAGCAAGTATCAGTACTAAAAAAGCCAAATCAACAGGACAAAAATTATCCTTTGCATGTTCCCAGGACACACTGCAGGACTACCAGGAGATGTTCATCCAGTTTGGGTACGTGGTCCTGTTCTCCTCGGCATTCCCGCTGGCCGCCATGTGTGCGCTCATCAACAACATCATCGAGATCCGCTCTGACGCCCTGAAGCTGTGCACGGGGCTGCAGAGGCCCTTCGGACAGAGGGTGGAGAACATCGGACAGTGGCAGGTACGACACCACAGCAGAGAAAACTGTTTATGCTGCACTAATCATAAAAGTTAAATGTCCAATAAAATACCAAGTAGAGACGTCAGAAGTATCGAAAATCAGATCATACTTATCAACACTAAAACTAGTATCGAATCTAGATACTCATTTGAGCAAGTATTGTCACATTCATAAGACAGAAATGGCTCTTTCCTGAAATGATTTATATTGATCTTGAGTTGTATCAGAACAAGTATAAGACACATAGACTAGTACACACCCATGGACCAGTATGAACCTACTGGACAACTGAGGGATTACACAGATCTAAGGGGGAATATAAAAAAAGCACTATGATTTAAGCTTGAAAATCACATTCTATTGTCTAAATAAAGCTAAATAGAGGCTTTTTTATTGTCATTGTTGTATCAGAATCGGTATTGAGTATCAAGTTTAGACATTAGTATTGAATTGGAGTTTGAAATTTCATGTGATACTTTTACTTCAGTATTTTTTGCTACAGTATCTGTATTTTTACTTAAGTAACAAACTTGAGTACTTCCTCCACTGATGCACCAATTTGATCAACTGGACATACATTTTATAGGATGCATTTATTAAACAATATCTCTGTCTGAAATTAGGGCAGAGTATATTTCAAAAGAAAAATCCACAAAGATGAATCTCATCAATTATATTAGTTGTTTGATCTTAGAGTGAGTCTTAGTGAGTTTCCCTTGTCCTGCATATTTATCAATAATCATGTGTGTCAGTGAAATGGGCTGTGGGATGTTTGTGGAGCTGTGGATGTGTGACCCTTGGTGCCTCTGTGCTGTTGTGCAGACAGCGATGGAGGCCATGGGTCTGATTGCCATCATAGTGAACTGTTACCTGATTGGTCAGTGTGGGCAGCTGCAGAGGCTCTTCCCGTGGCTCAGCCCCGAGATGACCATCATCTCCATAGTCCTGCTCGAGGTATGGCTCACTACAAACAACACAAAACACTTTTTTTATCACTAGCTGCAAGAGGAGATCAAGGCACTTGGATAAGTGTAGTTCTTATCTATTTCTTAACGTGTCTCGTGTCTTCATCGGGGCTACTAATTATATAGTGTTTTACTTTGAAATGTGTAAGCAACCATTTTAAGTGATCTATCGACTGTTTGCATCTTTTATAACAATATAAAACTGAACAGAAGGAATTTTATTCTATCAACTGGACAAAAGTTTTGGAGTGATCAAACAGGCATAAGGCCAGTTTCCTGAATAACTGAAGAAGCGTCTTGAGTGAGTGGTGAAACATATTCACTCACAAAAGTTTTGTTCACTTCATGAAAATAAAATTTATTTTGCGATGGAACCTACCTGAACGCCTGAAGGATTACACATAACATTTATACTTTACACATACATTTACACTACCGGACAAAAGTTTAGGACACACCCTATTAGTTTGTTGTTGTTTTTTTGCTAAGTAATTGTTTATTGAAACTATTTAGGCCATGATAATAGATTTGTGCTGAAGTTTTATCAATGGAAACAATTGAATCAATGTTTTTTCTTAGCTGTTTTTATCTGTATGTTTTTATTTGCTCAAATAACCCCCTACTTTTACTTTTCAGTCCAGTTAAAAATGCAGTGGCAGCAGGTCCGGACTAAAATGACTAAGGGAGGGTGCATTTGAGTTTCAAAGGGGTGCAAAGACTATTAAGTGTCGTTATTTATCCCCTGTAGACCCGGGCCTGCTGCTCTTAAATGTAGTCAGGTAAAAGTTAAAAGTATCCACTTTAAGATCTACTTAAGTAAAGTACAGATACCTAAAATTTGCACTTTAGTTCTTTTACTTAGTTACGTTTCACCACTGATATGGGCCCATGCCTCGTCCTAACCATGTCCTCTGCTTCCAGCACTTTGCCATCCTCCTGAAGTACCTGATCCATGTGGCCATCCCAGACATTCCGGGCTGGGTGGCGGACGAGATGGCCAAGCTCGAATACCGACGCAGGGAGGCCTTCAAGGTAACACCGTCTAACAGTAGAATTTATCACGGGCTTCAGCCTCTTGTTTATAGGTGATACTGGGACGACTTTTGACCGTTCAAAACATGTAATATTTTGTAATTCTTAATTGCAAGATCACCCTGAAATCCATGGACAGCTGCCATTCTGTTATTTAGTATTAACAGTTTTACCTTGTTGGGATGTCTTAAAAACATTACTCCATATAATGTCTCAGACTTGATGATCTTGTAGATTAAGACGGTGCCTGTTTAATCCCCTCCTGGAGCAGTGGTGCGGCTGACACGTGGCTCTTTATAAAGATGAGCCGCCATTTTGACCATTCAAATATTTAGTCTGAATATATTTATTATATATTGTCTTATATTCAGTGATCACAATTTCTCATCATTTTGAAACTCATGGATAGATTTGTATAAACAGGGCCTGAAAGATAGGGGGCAGTATTTCATGAGAATCCTTGATAACATAAAGTACTATGGTAGTCATCAGAAAACTCATTTGTAACTTCAAAACATTAAAAGTCACAACCAAAGTAATTCAAAATATTCTTCATTGAGATAAATCAGTTTTATGCCATATTGTGGAAGATTATAGCCAAAGGAACAACATTTCCATGGAAACAAGCAAAAAATAAGAGTCAGGTTTGTGGAGATGCAAGCCAGCTCACAATAAGGATTCATGTTTTTCAGTGCAACAAACACAACCAAAATGAAAAAAAAAAAAATCCTCCTATTGTAATTTAGTTTTGCCTAAAAGTTACATACTATAACTACATCTTTTTCTGTGTAATCTTCCAGTCCTGACTTCCTCTCTTCTTTCCTTCCAGAAACACGAGCTCCAGGCACAGCAGCACTTCCAGCAGCAGCTCCGACGCCGGCGCGAGGAGGAGGAGCTTCAGCGGCAGGCGGAGCTCCAAGCCGAAGCCCGCGCCCACGACCCCGACTGCCCCCGAAACGACCCCTCTCACCCCCACCACCACGACAAGGGCGCAGGGGGCAAGTCCGGAGACAAACCCAAGAGACCCAGCTCCCTCCTGGGAAACAACAACGTCATGAAACTAAAGCAGATCATCCCCCTGCAGGGCAAATTCTCATCGGGCGGCTCCAAGTCTCCCGCCCAGTCACCAACGGGAGGAGAGGCTAAGCTACCGGGATTTCTGAAGTTTCTCAAATCTCCAGAAGTGAAGAAAGAGCCAGCGGTAGCGTCGACTACAACAACAGCAGCAGCAGCAGCGACGGGGGCGTGTCCGAGCTCCTCCGCCAGTTCGACAGTTCCTTCATCCAACCAGGAGAGGTCGCAGTCTCCCAACAGGACATTCAGCCCGGGGAAACTGTTTAGCTTTAGCAAGTCGGAGGGGAGCGTGGTGTGCGCTAACGGGGGGACACAAGCGCAGGTACAGAGCGGGACTCAAGAGGAGCTGCCGTCGAATGAGTCGGACAGAGGAGCAGAGACGGACAGCGCCGGGACTAAAAGTTAATACAAGCTTCCTCGTGTGAGCGGCGGGACTTTAAGAGACACTTTGGATGAAGACGTTCTCACCACAGACAGAGCAGCAGATGGGGAATTCTGAGTAGTTTGAACACTTAAAGGTGCACTATGTAACTTTTCTGGTGGAGGGATCCAACACCAGCTTAGCTCCACGGAGAAGTTATTGCTTCCCTAGAATGTTCCACCATATAAAGGGCCCATATTACACGTTATAATGTTGTTTCCTCATCACAAACAGACCTGGATTTGTGTTTTGTTTCATTCACACATGTTTAACGCACAAACTCTGCATATTTAGGCTGACAGAAAACAGAAAACACTCTGTTCCACCTTGTGATGTCATTAAGTGGTAATACAGGAAGTGCTCCACTGGACGACTGAGTGATGACTGAGGCCACATGACAATATATAAAATGAAGTACTATGATTTAACTTTGGACATGACATTCTACTGCCTAAAGAAAGTGTTTTTTTTATTATCATCGTGGTGTCGGAATCAGTATCGAGTCTATTCCTTAGTATCGAAATCACGTTTGAAGTATCGAGACAGCCCCATCTCCTGCTCTGTCCACTAACCTCTCTCACTCGTGTACAGTTACAGTCACAGAAAGTGTATGTGCCGATTGTATTTGGAGTCTGAACGCTGCATGACGCCCCCTGCAGGCTCTTCAAAGCGAATGTCATGTTTTTCCTCACATTTTTATGTAGAAAACTGCTTCTCATGTGATTGTTTTACATGTGTTGGCCTCGTAGCATAACTGGCACATTTTAAGTTATTACATTTTTTTACTTGGATTATAAAGGCAAGTTTATTTGTATAGCGTAATTCATGCACATGCAAAGTAATTCAAAGTGTTTTACAGAATAAGAAAGACATTAAAATCGATAAACCTTTGATTTTTGAAATGTTTTTAGATGGTATAAAACTGGTGTTATTCATTAGTGGCTGCTGAAGTTCAAGTCTAAGTCCATTATTACCCCTAGATTTCTAGCCTAGAGAGAGAAATAAACTGTTGTACAAATAGTAATATACACTGGAAAGCAAATTTAGCAGAATTTACAATGCTGTTTTAAAAAAAAAAAATCATTTTAATAGATTCTTTTTTCAGACCAAGCTTTACTTTGTTTTCATTCCTGACAGTTTGCACCGCTCACTCGCGCTCTTCCTCAGAGTGGTCACGTGATGTAGCTGTGAGGTGTCACATCAGCTGATTTAAACGGGTTTTGGTGCTTTTTTCCTACCTAGAGTCAGGACAATAGCGCCATCTGCAGTCTTCAGCACAGTATCGCAGGTGTGTGAGAGTGAAAAAGCCCCCTCGTCCCGGTTTAAAGTCCCCTGGGCACTTCTCTGTATTTCGATTCCCTTCTTAATCCAGCGACCATATTTGCTGCCCCAGTGAAGTTTGTGAGTGATGCATTTTTGGAGTATTTAATTTGAAACTATAACAGATGTACATATATTTATTATTTTCACATTTTGTTCATCGTAAACCGTAATATTGATCTAAAACAGCTTAATAGAAGAAACAGGTCCATTGATTTCCCTGTTCAAAACTGCAGCACTGCTAGACCCCGCCTCTGTGTTACTTCATTTTACATGATATGTTAACTTTAAAGGCACTGTACCCGATTTAAAATATGAAACTCTTAAAGACAAGTGTGAAGTTTAGCCTAGCAGCGCTTATTTAGACCTCAAGAGCTGCCTGTAGGATACATCTGTACTGGGGCATATTTTGCTCAAATACATGGGGGAAAAAATCAGGTATAGAGCCTTTAATTGTCAATAACACACACACTAAAATAATAAAATAGTAAATCCTAATTTGACCAAAAACATAGTCCAGTTGTGCTATGAGGCTGATGACTGGTTCAGTTCTGGTGCATGTGGTCTCTGCATGTATCTCCTGTCCATCTTGTACTCTTTCTATTGCACTTTTAGGAAGCCATTTTTAATTCTTCTGCAATAGGTCCAAATATATACGCACTGTGACCATGAAAAGAATCTATTTTTCTTAACTTTTCAGTTTTTTCTATTGAATTATTTTACTACATGAAGTGGTGATCGAATGTATTGGGTCGATGCAATTAAACACACTTGAACTCGTCATTAGAAGTCTGTGTTTTATTGGATTTGGCTGTAAAACACTGAGTTTCTTTCATGTACTATGTTGTGCTGTCAGTAGGTCTTCATCAGATCACACTTTTTTTGTATATTACTTAAAGTTGCACTATGTAACTTTTCTGATGGCATTGCTTGCAATCATCACAGAATCGGAAATCGAATTTGACATTTTAGTATCGTGACAGAGCTAGTTTCTAAAGAACCACATGAGGATTGTTACAAAAGGTTTATTTTGAATCAAAGACAAAATATAAAAAGAACAGTACTTTATTTTAGTTCAACGTTACCTTGAACAAGTGCAGAGGAAACACAAAAACACACAAAAAACACATCAGGAACAAACTGATTTTAACAAAACAGAACATGTTTGAAGTGCCATCTTACATTTTCTACTCTGCAAGGCGTCTTGTGGAGATGTTTTGTACAGTAGATATTTGGAGCAGAGCGAGTCCAACATGTCTTCCAGAAATACAGTGTCCACCACCTGCTCGTCTCCATGGAGATGCTACCGCTTTGCCTCGATTACCCCACAGTACGGAAATAAACTCAGTTATCACAATAGAGACAAGTTAAAAGTCAGATCTATGAAAAGGCAAGCCCGCACATAGTAAGAATGCAAGTTTTTACTACGACTTTTTGAGCTATAAAACAGCTGTAACTGAATAAATGCAAGGCGGATATGTTTAATGCCATACTGTGGAACATTCCATGCACATAAATAACATCTCCACCTCCGCTTTAGAAGTTACATAGTGCACCTTTAACTTCAATTCATGGGCTTTGCTGTAAAGTTTGACATATTGATACTGAAACTGGCCACAAAAGCAGGACTGGTGTCGGTTACACTAAATCTGTGGTTCATTGTGACGAAGTTAAAAAAAAAAAAATCAGTTTTAAATGTAATAAATATTAAATACAAATACAAACATCTGCAGTTTGACCCTGTTATAGTAAGAAATACTCCCTCACACAGGCCGGTACATTCAAGCATTAATCATTAAGTGGACTGTTTAAAATATTTATCAAGAAGTAATTTTGGCAAAGACCCGTGGCACATTTTGAACAAACTTAGCCAATGTTAAAAAGTGCAGTACAAGTATGAGATATCAAGAAAATGGAAGGATATAGAGAGTAAAAACATGAAGTATTGTTTATAATAGAGCTCAACCAATGTTTTTTCCAAGGCTGACGCTGATACAGATCGTTTTTGGCCGATATATGGGGCTGATTTTTATTACCTTCCCTAAATTATATCATCTGACTTTACTACAAGCGCCCTTATCGGTTTCAAATAAAGCTTTGTGTGTATTCTTTGGGCAGGTGGCTGGGGAAAATAAATATCGCCCTCTGCTGGAGATTGAGGGCTAATCGCTGAAGTGTAAAGTGCAAATATCGGCCCGTGGGTCTGTCTCGAGTTTAAAACACCAACAAAAATGCTACAGAAAGAGCCAAAAAACAAACAGGGTAAACTTTCAAATACGATTATAAAGTGATTTTCAATTTTACAGTACATTCACGTTTAAAGGCACATTTGAGTTAGACAGACAACAGCATTTGAATATCGTCTTCTGTAAAAAATACATCTTCATATCTCTTCTGTCAACATCGTCCATCCTGACATTGTCATTTTGATCTAAAACAATTCACTAAAAAGCAGTGAAAAGGTGATATCCAGGTTAGCCACGCCCCTTTTGGGTCATGTGACAGGAGACCAGCATGATGAAAACCTGTTTATGTTTATTTTGCCATGAAGATTTTGGTTATAGCGCCCTTGCATACAGTTTTTGGCGGGGGCTTGCAGTAGTTATGTTCGATGTTATTGCTCACGTTTTCCGTGTATTCCGGTCTTTTCCGTTTGGCCCACTGTCTCCGGAATCGCTCGAAGCTGTTGACGATTTTCTGTTGCTGCTCCAACGACTGATAGGGGAACAAACTCGGGACGTAATCTGGGTCAAACTGGTTTTCACTTTTCTTTCCTGGAAAAGAAAAAAAACAGCGCAATAAGGATTTAATATTGTATAGACAGAGATGGGAGTCAAAAATGTACTCAAGTAAAAGTACAGAGTAGTGGTCCAAGAAATTACTCAAGTAAGAGTAAAAAACAATGTTGGAAAAGTATTACTCAGGTAACTTAAAAAATAACATGTGATTTATAATTTGAAGTTAATATAATTTGAAAGACAAAATATTAAATAATGCACAAAATCTTGTATTTTCAAGCAATAAGCAGAAAAATTTGGAAAAACACTTTATATCTGAACGATACGATGTTCAGATCATTTCATATTGTCAACGTAAACCTTTTGTTACTTGTAGATTTATTCACAGTGGGAAACGCTCACTAAAGATTAATGACAAAAAACCCAGACGGTATCACCACTGTCATATCTTCTCCAAGTATGGTTTTATAAACTTTGATAATCTGCTAATATATGCCAACATCTTACTATTTAAAATTATTTATGGTACTGCAAGTCCTCCCCTAAGAAGGTTTGTGTCACTGAGCTCAGGAAAAAAACAACTCGAATCACTAGGGCGCCCTCTAGAGGAGAGAGCAGCAGAGTCCAAAATGTAGGACCTCTTTCACTAACTCGTCTTTCTCTATTGTAGCCATGAGTCAGTGGAATAGTTAAAGCCAAATGAGATTATAACCTGCACAAGTTTTCAAATGTTTGCACATGTGACAAAGAAATGGCTACTGTCAAAGCAGTTTGCACCGATCTGTGAATGTGTATGAAAGAAAGAGGATTTTGTGTATCTGAAACTGACTGATTGTGTGTGTGTGAACTGAACGGCGTATTTGAAGGGGCGAGACATGTTGTATTTGGTGTGTGTACCATATGTTTACAGGTCTTTCATCCACCTACACCAAACTGTTCTTTTTAAGTAATAATGACGTTATAAGTGATGTCCGCTCCTTAGGTGTCAGACTGAGGAGTGCACATTTTAACCTGCCTCAGTGCACAGATTTGTACAAAACTATTCAAATTTAAACAACACAGTAAAGAATAATTGTACACCTACTCTGGGTTTCATATGCATTCATTTTAACTTCCTGTTTAGACGTGGGTTTCAGAATGATGAAAAAACTGGCACTGTTGCTATAGTGATAAACAAAAAGCAAACTAGTATAACTTGAATGAGGAAAAGACTTGAAAATGTTGCATAAAACAGGAAGTAGAAACCCATGAATAGGCAACATTTTTAAGCACATTAAACCATTCAAAAGACTGAATTAACAGTTACTATGGCAACTGTGCTAATTTTTCATCCCTCTAAAACCCAAGGATGCAGCCAATGAGCAGCACCGCTTTACACTTAGACAGAAATGAACATGATTACTACTACAAACAAACCATCAGTGATATTTATGATTAGTTTTCATTTTAGGTCTCATCTGTGCAGTTTGTGACCTGTGGACCTCAGGGGGTCACGTGACTTAAACTCACATCAGTCACATGTCTTTTCCTGTTTAGTAATGGACGCCATCTTGAGGACTTTTTTTTTTTTTTTCAAATTCACAGGATCTCATGTTAAGCTTATTTCAAATTGTGAACTAGCTATAGGTACAATGTTACTGTAACGTGCGCCTATTGCTATGGCAACGGTTCAAATGTTCAAATACAGTTTTTGTTTCGCTTTCTGTTCGCTTTAGCTTTATAAACTCAGCTGTGTATTTATGCCTATTGTGAATTATAGTAATGTTTTATCCCCAAATGCCGCTGTCTGGTGCACTTTACCTCGTCTCCCCTGTCATATGTCCCCTCTGTGTTGTACCTGACACAAAGTGCTGGCTGCAGAGGCGGGTGTTGTTGTTCGGGCTCCAGTTTTCCCGGGCGATGGCGGCGATCCATCTGAGACGCCGCTCCGGGTCTTTGGGGATGTTGTAGAAGATGATCCCGTTCTTCTGAGACTTGTTGTTCTTACAGCCGACCGCGCAGCAGACAGACGGCATCGCGGCTTCCGTCCTCAAAATGGCACCGGGAGGAAGGAAGCGAGAATGAGCGCGCGTCCCCAGGGAAACGTGAACAGGCTGGGTGCACGTGACGGCTAATGGTTATAACTGCTAACGGTTATAACTGCTGTTTTTTAATTAACTTAAGGATTAATTGCTGTATAAAAAAATAAAATACTCTAAATACAAATGCTTGAAGCTGGTTTATGGCTAATATGTTAAAGATAGATTTAGAAATAGCTTAAATACATCACTTCCCTCTTCTCTGTTAGCAACAACACTTAGCTTATTTGTACTATTGTCATTAAAAAGGTGGTACACACTTGGAAAAACTTGAAATTTTACATTTTACATAGTGCACTTGAGGTTTGCATCCTATTCCTTAGTTTAGTGGGAGGTCACCTGTTATAAATAGACGTATTTATCATAGTTTTAGATTATTCAGGTGGCATTTTGTAAAGAAAAGTTGAAAATGTGGGCGTTGTTGCTAGGAAACGTTACAGAATGACCTCTACTGCTACCCATATCCAATCAGGAAGTAAAATGATAAACTTTAAAATGTTCAAACTAGGGAAAACTAAGCATGAATTTCTGTTAGAGCTCAAATGCAATCACACTAGCAATGATTTATGGAAATTCTGGAAGTACATTTTCCATTCATTTTTCTCACTTTCCAAAATAATTAATATTAAAAGTTTGAAAGCTCAGGGCTAATCAGATCTGTGGTAACTAATGACCACAAAAACTATAATTTTATTAAAAATCTGTTTTCGAACTTTTATAAACTGTTAATTTCTTAAAACATTTCACAGAATCTTGTGTTTTAAATGTACTTTTTGGACTTAAAACCGCATTATGGATCTTAGTTAGCATGTAGCTGGTTAGCCTCTGCAATGCCTTGGAACTCAACATTAGAATTGTCCCAAAAGTCTATGGACTAAAAAAAAAAAAAAAGGAATGGAATTTTTACTTTACCATGATGTGTATAAAGACTGACACTGGTAAAAAATCTAAAATGACCCATTAACTTGCCTAAAACATAACATTTTTTTATTGAAATACCGAAACATGCTCTTGAAATTGCAACCTACGAAATCATAAGGTGTAAAAATGACTTGAAGAATTAGTCCATGCTGTCTACAGTTTGTCTGGTGTGGCTTTGGTTTAAACAGTGTAATTGGAAGTGGGAAGACAACATCAGATCAAGCCCTGATTTTAACCTGGTCAAAATTTACTGTACAAATTTACAATATACATATTAAAGTGCGTACGACAGGTTCTGACGATTCTCATATTTTGACTTTGGTGGGATAATACTTGATGTAAATATAAATTATAGTGATAAATTACAGGAAGTTAGACAGATTCATATTGATGACATCACTCTAGAGAGAATTTTATCCAAATGTTTGGCACAATTTACATGCGAGAAACACATTTTAAACATATTTTCAAAATTGTTTCAACAAAATAAAGGTGTTTTCTTGTATTTTTATTTGTCAAATATTAATTTCTGTGTGCATTAGACTGGCTCAGTGCAGGCCCTTCGACAGAAATTTCAGGGCTCGGGGCAAGAAACCTCACAAGGGCCCCCGTCTAGCCAAATTTTTAGCTAAATCTTAAATATAATGATTTTAACTGTGTTTTAGTCAAATGAGTAGTCCGACCTGTCATAGGCACTTTAAGTTTCCTCCTAACAGCTGTACGGAGAGGTTTGCTACTATTCAAATACAAAGAAACAAATTGCAGCCATTGGACAATGTCATGCTAAACAACAGGGCTACAAGAAAAAGAAAAGAAAAATGATGCATCGTATGACTTTGAGTGGGACTGAAAGGCAAGAGTAAACAGCAGTTTGAAGACATGTTAATGATATGAGAGGATACAATTTAGGACAAAAACAACAAATAAATATAAGAAAAATAAATAATTAAAAATATATAATTGAGAAAACAAAATATGAAAACTGAAGAAAAATCTAAAAAAAAAAAAAAAGGATTATACTTATTATATTGTTAGTGCTGATATGCTGTAATTACGTCAATTTTATCGTCTCAAAAAATATTGCATTTTGTAATTTGCTTTGACTTGCCCTTCAAAGCCACTGCAGTGATGGCTCAACTATTTAGATGAAAAAAAAGATCGATTCCTTTTGTTTCTTCTCTGGAAACAATATTGTAAACCAAGAACACTCTAAAAAAATAATCACATGTCTTACTCTTAAGGCATCAGGACAAAACTTTTTTTTTTTTTTTTACATTTACTGTACATCACTTTAACTGTAAAACTAAACATTTTCTTCTTTTGAAATGGCATTATCAGCACAAATTAAATTCACATAACCAACACAACTATACATGACAAATAAATTTACAAAAAACATTGCCTCCCTGGATTTGTATTGCCGCTGTGTCCTTGGGCAAGACACCTTTCCCTCCGATGTACAAGTTGTTATGGAGCTCCGCAGTGACCGCCCACTCCCTGATTCTGCAAGTCAATTTCTCATTTATTTTTCCCCCATAAACTTTCAGGAAGAAAAAACTGAAAGCTCAGCTATGTGGTATTTAATGAACACAAGACCAATACTTCTATGTAAAATGTGTTTCTGAAACTTTATAAACGGTTTAAAGTTAAAACAATTGTGTTTTAAATGTGCATTCTGGATATCTGAATTTTAGTTTTTGGGAAAAGTAAGGGGAAAATGTCCTTTCGGAACCAGAGCGAGTTTGAAGCGGCCGTGGGACTGCTGAGGTCCATCGTGACGATAGTGTAGCTCACAACTGTCTCGGTGGCAGTTTCATTTGAAGCTGGTCATTTAATCGCACAAATGTATACAAACTTATTACATTTGATTCAGTGCCCCAGCTTTCCTTATCAAAAATAACTCTTTCAACAGTGATACAGAGCTGACTGATGCGATTGAAAAAAACAAAACATCTTAAATAAAAAACTTAAGTGTACGTAAAATGTATGTTTGACGGTAAAGGAGATTCTGCAATTGAAAAACACAGACGTTTCCACGGTAACAGAAGAACACTCTGTAGTTCTGTGGTAGAGGGCTGTGCTTCCATGTGCTTTAATCAGCTCTGACACAGGTGCATTGTGGGTTGTGCCTGGTGTTGGCTCAGTTCATGAATCCTCGCCCAGCTCTCGACTGTCTGTGCGCGCCATTTTACGAGGAGGCGCCGTGTTCTCGCCCTCCGCCGGCTCCTGCTCCCGTTTCTTGGCTGTATTCTGGTCGGTGAATGAAATACGTTTTAGATTTAGATTTGACATGTTAGAAGCATTTCAGCCAGTAAACTCTGAACTCCTCACCTTTTTATCCCACTGTTGGTGCAGATACCGCAACAAGATGTTTGTCTTCTCTGTGACGATGACTGGTAAAAGACAAGTTGGTTAGGGTTAAAGAAATTGTAAAATGCCTAAGACTTCTACCTATTTTTACAGCCTTAAAGAAGCCTTAAAAGGGGTATTATGCAAAATCAACTTTTTTGAGCTTTCTACCATGTTATAACGTTGTTCTCTCTTCAAAAACATGCCTGAAGAAGTTTTACATGTCATCCATGCACGTTTGCCCACATGCCTATGTCACCCATGCTCCCACATGGCAATTTTCCATAAATATCCAAATACATGATACAGAACAATACACTGCAACTTTACATATCTGATGTGTAGTAGCTTCATTAGCGGGACTCACGCTGATTGTATTGAGATAGCACTCTGAAGTGGGAGTGACTTAGTGCAAGGAGTGAAGGAACTGATTTTACTCACCTACTCTCAATGTTAAAAATTAAATATTCACCATCTCTTATCAGACTTTAACCATTCAATACTACCCGTGGCATCGCAGTCATTCATTTGCCCTTACACCCTCCATCCTGCTGCTCTTAGTCATTTGAACACTAGAATGCACTTACTTTGTTCTGAAGGGTATTCTCGGGTTGGAAGATACACTGACGGCCTCCGGTTCTGTAATAAACAACATGTCTATTTATTGCAGCTCTACGCTCAAACACAGACACTTTTTCTCCATACACTCCTCTTATTGCTTAAGCTCTGTAATCCTCTGAGTTAGTGGCAGCTGGATTTAAACAGTCACTCGATACTCAATACCAAATCCGATACCACCATGATAATTAAAAACACTTTATTTAGACAAGAGAATGCAATTTTCAACATTAAATCGTAGTACTCAATAGAAGTCAATAGTTTTGTTATTTTTTGTCATATTATCCACCCCTAGTTCTAATAAACATGCATTGCCACATGCAGTATTATTGTAATATAAGCACTTACTGATGCTTTACAAACTGAGTCAGCGTGGAATCTGCTGAAGTTGTTTTTGTTGTAGACTGGGAGTCCTTTTAAGAAGTCTGCCTGTGGAACAAAAGGGAAGACATATTACAAAGGGTGCAATGTTTTTTCTTAGTATTATTTAACTATAACATTAAATAAATTAGTATAAACATAATTACTTTATAGCAAAAGAAAAATGAAATTCTGTCAACTGAATTAAAGTTTTAGAAAAGAAGATATTTCATCGCTCAGTTTCTGTTTCATAGCTAGGTCTACTGAACTACACTAAGTGTGAACTGTCACATTTTGCATAATCATTCAGGCCACTAATGGATGCCCTCACACCTATTAGTATCCTGGCTAGCACTACTGTTTTCCTAGTTTTGATTTAGGTCTGAGGATGCAGTTATAAATATTTATATTATTTATATGTGGATGGGGAAGTGAACTGCCTAATCTGAGCTCTCCTTCAGGAGCAGACTGAGAGTTAGAGGAATAAAACCTGCTCTGGGCCAGGTTAGGTTCACAGAGTGAGTTATCATGGTGACTTTGTAAAATCTTGAGTTAAGTTCTTTTCAGGATTAGCACAGTCTGAGTTTGGACAAAACCGGCTGCTTGAAACAGGGCCTTTGTGTAGTTCAATTTGTGCAATTCAGCAGACCTACCCCACAAACATAAACTGTAAACAAATAGGTGCGTTAGGTCGTTTTTTACACTGCCACTAGTTACATTGAGATAAAAGAGCATTCTCTTCGAGAGCGGTGTGCTTGGGCCCAACAGTTGCACTCTGGACCACAGGAAATGGCCGGTCTGAGAACGCTTGAAACAGGAGGTCTCAGGGCAGCTCCACCTGCACTCCAGTGAGGAGTAAGGATGGTGTGAACGCGGCTGACCTAGGCAGTCTGGGAACAGTAAGAGTAAAAGTCTGACGAGGCAATTTACTTAAAGTAAAGTAAGCAGAACTAAATCTAGTGCATACTAAAATGTGTCAAAACTGCCTAAGTATCAGTGTAGTTAGTTTCTCCCTTCAGGCAGATATATGGCAGTGTCACACCAATAACCTGACGGGAACTGAAGAAGCTGCTTGGATGAGAGGCTTGACATCTTCATTCTAAAACTTTTGTCCATTTGACAGAAATGAATTTTTCTTTTGCTACAGATCACACTTGAGGGGTTACACAGACACCTTTACTTCAGCACACCACTGCAATATAAAAGGGCCTTAAAGGACATTTATAGTATGATGGTAACCAATTGCCCTTGACTCAATTGACTCTTGGCAATCCTAATTCCAAGCCTAGTTATAGGATTTTATTAATTAAAATTATCATCAATCAATATGCAAAAAAATCCATTAGATTAATTGTCACATCACCCAGCACAAAAAGTAGTGACTTTCTTAATTATTATCTGTTATAGCTTATAGCTATCCTTTTAAAAAAAAAATGTATTCTTATTACCTCCAGTAACACTGTCCCTATGTTAACCATGAATATTCTTCACTAACGCTTTTTAATCCTAAATTTAGCCTGTAAGTCGGTCCTATAGTGGACAGCTGATAAGATTTAGATCCTGTCGATTTCCACCTGTGCAGATTTGTCTAGGATCCCACTACTCCAGGCACTACCACAAAGTGAATGACCTCTACTCATTTAGCTTCATCTTCTGTTCACATTTAATGAATCAAACTCGTAGAAATGAGAGGGATCACATATTATGGTGTGTATTCAACAGACTGTAAACCATTTAATCAGACGTAAGATACCACGTTGTTTTAAGAGTGCGTATTACACAATAACATTAGACTTACACGGTCAGAATGAGGTATTTTCGTAATTTACATTTAAATATATGAATCTATAAACGTATCTTTACCTTGTCCATGTTGATCTCGGTTTCTCGAGTTTATAATCCAAGTACCATGAGGGTGAAGCCTAAATGCTAGTGTTTGAGCTAACAGCTAACGCAGCCTGTGCTCTTTTGTCGTAGCCAAGAAACCGGTTAATTTACAAGATGCGACGCTCTTTACGAAGACAGCTCTCAAACTACTGCTAGATTTGATTCAATATAATTCTACAGTTTCGTTTGAGTTTAATACACGAGATTCTGTGGAGATATTTTGAGAAAAGTTCCCTAAATTTAGCGTCCTTCGGCTGCTGCGAGTGCGCTCTCCATTTTTGTTGTTCGTGTGCGGGGGGGCGGGCACGTTCCGCCAGATAAGCGCTCTGATTGGCTGAGAGCGGACGAGGAGGGAAAAGCCGGTTTGTGATTGGACAAGAGCTGGTTATGTAATAGGACAATCCCCCAGCGCGAGGCTTGTGTCATACGAGCGGTCCTGTTGTTGTTTTTTTCCGGGATTTCTGGCGCATGCGCAGTGAGCGGTGGGCAAAAATAAGTGAAGAGGCGAGAGCGCCGCCGCAGAACGTTAAGCCCCGCCCACCGGACGAAATGCCGAGGTTTTAGTGAGCCCCGAGAGCTCCGAGCTAAAGCTAAAAACAGTTTGATAAAAATGTCGAAACGTGAAACGCTGAGAGCTTTAGTGACTGAGCGGCTGACTGCGGCTGCGGAAGAGATATTTGCGCTGTTTGAAACAACGATAGCGGAGTATGAGGAGGAACTATGTCGCTCCAAAGAGGAGAACCACAGGAGCCAGGAGAGTCTGGACTCTGCGTTCCTCAGGTCGGGGGTTCAGATCCTCTCCGTGGAGTCTGTGGAGTGTCCTGGTTCAGACCGGGACACTCCACAGATTAAAGAAGAGCCACAGGAGCCAGAGGAGCCGGAGGAGCCAGAGGAGCAGAGCGTCAAACAGGAGGAGGACACGCTCTCTGCTCAGGTGAGCTTCATCCAGTGTATTGTTTAGATGAAATTTGGTGAAACGGACCACCTAAGGCTGGAGGAGCACAGCTTGTGTATTCATATTTAATTTTACTTACTTATTTATCAGGACCATGTACAATTACATAAAGCATGAGAGCAGACGCTTGTTCAGACTGTAATGGCTCATTTCCATCTCTCGTTTGTGGGGGATTTTACACCAGACTCAGTGTTCACACTCTCAGTGTAAAAGGCTTTGTCCTCCACACATCGCAGACAGGCCTGTTACAGTCACTTATTATTACTTGAATCAAGCTTTTATGGTTAAAATATGTTTTTCTGCAGTATCACTAATTTTCTCTGCATTTTAGAATGAGCCAAAACAGCTGTTGTGAAGTTGGGTGAATGTTGGACATTCAGCAGGTTTTCAGATGAACGATTTTGGCCACATTAGTTTGTTTTTTTTCAGTCATTTTTAGGACATTTCACCCTGTGATCCCAAACCATGTCAGAATAACACTTTGAGAGGGTTTGTTATTATTTTTAGGCATCTGTATATTTTGTTGTTGTTTTTCTTCAATAGCTTTTAAGGCATTTGACACTGACACCAAACCACTTTCAAATGTTCAGTCTAAATTAGTTATACAGAGCTCAGCCATTTTATATTTGGGTTTAAACGCTTTTAGGATTTTTGGGGCATTTGTACTGTAAAATATGTTTTTTCAATAGCTGTCATTTGACCCAGTGACCCCAGCAGGGAGAGGGAGCCTCATCTAATACAGAGAATGTCTATTAAGAGTCAGTTGAAGACATAATGTCACGGTGATCCCTTCATATGGAGGTTGTGCATTTGTTATGATGTTGAGGTCTCAACATGATAACAAATGTGCAACCAAGACAATTATAGAAACTTTTAGCACATTTCCAAATGAAATATTCTGATTATTATTTTCAAAAGAGTCAAAATATTAATGTTCATTTGTGTCAATCTTCCCCACCCCAGCTCCCAGTGGGCGTCGCAGAGTCCAGTTCTGTCTGTCTGAAGTCAGAAGAATCCTCACTGTTTCAACAAAGACAATCTGAGCCCAGAGAAGAAACACAGGGAGAAGACATCAGCACAGAGCCACATTTACACCCAGAGACTGAGGGACACACGGAGTACTCCTCTGACACTGACAATGATGAAGAGTGGGGAGATCCATTCAACTGTTCAGCTGCACAGATGGAGACAGAGGCTGATGGAGACAACTACAACCAAGTCCAGAAAGCCCAAACGCTAAGAGGTTTGGTGAATGAGCAGCTGACTATGGGTCTGAACCAGGACACTCCACAGACTCACTGGATTAAAGAGGAGCCAGAGGAGAAGAGAAGAGAACAGAAGGAAGAACAGGTGGGTTATGTATCCAAATAGACGAAAATGGCAACAAAATTGACGAGGGCTGTAGTCAGAGAGTACGTATGGACAAAATGCAAAGATTATGCACATTTCTTATGTGAAAAAATGTTAGGATTTATAAAACTGTCCTACAGCAGAAGTTTGCACACATAATCCTACCTCACACTCCCTCCACTCGTCCATTTCAACATAAAAAGACAGGCCACGCCCCTTCCACACTTCCATTTTTCCATAAAAGGTCAAAGGTCAAATTAAGTTCCCAGTGAGATTTACCTAAATATGAGCCAATAACAAGCGGGTTTGATTGACACACAGGGCAAAGAGGGAGAGGCTGAGGTGGAGACGCTGCAGCAGAGGACACAAGTGAACACTTCTTCTCTGAGCCAAACACACATATCGCATGTGCCCCTTGCAGCCCACCTGCACGTTTGAGTGCATGAGTGCATACATTCATGTGTTTAGTTTTGGCTCAGCTGTCGCCACATGCGGAGGTCTGTGGGTTTGAGAGAAAGATGGTGTCTGTGTGTGCGCGTGTGCGCGTGCTTGTTTTCTCCGAAAACGAGGAAATTTGGAAAACACATCATGACGACCTTTGGGGGAACATTTCCCTGTTTTTCAGAGCAATACTACAGTGTTGTAAATTAGTGGTTCCCAAACCTTTTTTGTCTCAAGTAGCCCTAAACATGTTGTTTCAAACCCTCTATATCAAATATCATATACATCCAATAACTAATATATTGTCAATTATAATTATTATATCTTCTTGTTTTAAAGATACTGGCATAAAAAATTATCATACAGAAAGATTTTACTTCGCTGGAGGACTGTACATATAGTGCTTGTTTTGGGTTAATGGGGAAAACTGGAGTGTTCGGAGGAAACCCATTCAGACATGGGCAGCCTGCGGATTGAAGCCGGAACCTTCTTGCTGTCAAGCGTGAGTGCTAGCCACGATAAAAAGTACTACAAAAGACAATCTATTCAAATAGTATTCAGCTCCATCTTTTCCATTTTTCTTTTTTGAAATCATTCCGAGTACTCCCTGCTCAGTGCTCTTGTGTGCACAGCTCCAATTCTGCCGTATGCACCAGCAGCTGCTGATAAGTACGATGGAGGAAAACCAGCATCATTTGAATGAAACGCCCCATTAATATTCATGTTTTAAGTGGCCTCATCCCTGGCATGGGCTCAGGGAATACAGTAAAATCCTGCCTTTATCTGAAGAGGAAACTGAATTACATAAAAAAGATGTTTTGTCTTGAACCAGCAGAGAGCAGTTCTGGCTCAGGCCGGACACATGTGAGTTGGGCAGATAGTGGTGTTAGGTGTCTTGGTCTGAGCTCAGAACAAGATATAATGAACCAGGCTGGATCTGCGTGTCAGTCTGGGTCTTAGCTTCACCTAGGAACCAGCAGGAGAGCCAACCCACCTGGACCTAGTCCACTGCAGAATGGTCTCACTTTCGCCGCTCGGAACCAGCGCACGGAGGATGCCTCTATCGTCCCGGACTGGAGCTGTGCTATGATTCAGATGCTTGGACCTTGGAACCAATCATACATGAGGACATACAGAACCGCTCAGACCCAGTCCACTGTGCACTGGTCTTGTTTCCCTGTCCAGGTTTGTTTCCCTGTGAGCCGCCTGACGAATCCATCTGGACCAGAGTGTGCTGCAGCTTCTTTTTCGCCATAACTCAGCAGGGAGATGGCACCGTAGGGCTGAAACCCCAGGCCCATCCAGGCTTGAAAGACGGCACGATATTGTGAGGGCTTCAACCATGTCTTTACCGCTGTTGATGACTGCTGTTAACTGACCTCTGTTCTGGGCTGATGTGCAGCAAGTTCTAAAGTCATGCCTGCTGCTGTTTTACATTTAAACAAATGAATTTATGGTGAGTGACTTGGGTTGTGTTGAAGTTTTAAAAGCATAGCCTCAACAATGGTTAACTAGCAAACATGCTTATGATTGCCAAACTTCAAAAATTAAACGGCATTTTTGGTTCAGTTGATTTAAAAAAAAAAAAAAAAAAAAAACATATTAAGGGGTTTCATGCAGTTCTTTTTTTTTTCTTGTGCAGTTTGACATTTGTTAAATTCGTGCATGTGGCACACCAACTCCAGACCTGTAGTACAATTTGTGTGCACCGTGCACTCACATCAGTTTTGTCAAAATTCCGCAGAGCACCTGTTTTTTGCATAATAAACTCAGCCACAAGACAGTGCTCTCTGAGTTTGTGGATAGGAGCGGAAAGTTGTTAGGCAATCCGTAATGGCGATCCAGGACGCTAAAGCAAACAGTGAAATTTCCTACGTCTATGGAAAATGTCAGTGGCCATGCCGTACAAAGGTAAGTGACATGTCTTCATTAAATACATTATACAAACAAAATGAAATGTTCTCAAATTTAATGTTTAGGAGGAATCTAGGACTTTAAGGGTGTGGAGTAACAATGGCCATAGTAGTGTAACTGTTAAGCCTCGACATTTGCCATTACATTTAAGGAAGAGGTGGATTTTGTCACTGCTGATACTGACTTCAGACATTCACCAATTAAATTTTGTATCTAAACATCAAGAGTTCTACTGAGGCAGAAACCAGCCAGAGCTTGACTTCAGCTTTCCCAGAGGTAACAACACACACTACTGAAGTAGAGCCATCCAGATCTGATCCATGTAGTGATGTTTTGTTACTGAGCACTTTTTCAAACTCTTAATTTTTTTAGCTTAGTTTTTAACATCATATCTTTGGATTTTATACAGGGAGAGCTCAATGAGATTATCAATGAGATTATCAGACTTAAAAAAAAAAACAAAACAAAAAAAATATGAGCGTTAAAATACAGTACGATACGAACAAAAACAAACCAAACAAATACATAAGTCCATTTATAACATTAAAAACAGGTGTGATTATAAATGTTTATCACCAGATTATTTAACTGCATTAGTGGCACCAGTGTGTACAGTTTTGCATGAAATGGTTGAAATGTGTCCAATTTTTGGGAAGCAAAATAACCAAAAGCTTTTTCCCCCATTTCAGTTGAGTGTGTAGACTTAGACAATCATGAGATCTTGCATTAAAAGTTCCTCTATCAAAGTTCATGTGAGAAATTCAAGCAGTCTATCATCGTAGTCCCTTATAAATACATTTTATACAGTGTTGTTCTCTTCTGACACATAGCAATGGCAAGTCTACTCTTTCATACAGTGATAGGTTTTTAATTCATCACCTGCTATGAAACGAAAGGCTGAGTGAAAGAGTGAATCTCAAGGTTTTAAAGTAGAAGCTGAATGTGCTGCATGTCCATTATATCTGCTTAATCTAGTACAGATAGAAATGTTGCTGGAACAGTTTATTTTCTGTAAGTCAATTGGATACAAGATTTGTTTCTATAATGAAATGATCTCATTTGAACTAAACTGAGCTTTAGTTTTGGTGTTTGCAGGGTTTCCTATTCCTTAAACGTCTGTGACGTGTTAAACAGAGCAGTACATTGATGAGTTTCTCTTTGTGAGCGTCTGAGCCCTCAGTGGAGGTTTTCACGGGAGGATGATTGACTTTAGGTGTAATCAGTTGTCAGATCCTCATTTTGTAGGTAACAACTGGGCCGTGTTTCAGAAGAATGTTAAACCAGTGAGTGAGATTCTTACATGGTGAGAAAGACTGTGTTTAAAAGTGTGTTAAAATGTTTAATACAATGTTACTTGAGCATGTGAGCTCCATGATGGCCCCTCTAAAACTTGGCATTGTGGATTTACTAAGATTAATGATGGAAAATATGTTAAATATTGTTTTCACATGGTCAGTGATGTTAATACTTGTAGCTTTCCCTTCAGTCCCCTTGAACTCAGTCATTTCTTAGCTTTTGCTCACCTCACCTCAGTGTGGAGAGGCTCTTTGGCCCTTTATTTATTCTCCACTCAAAATGAGCTTTATTGGGTTTGAAGAAGAGTCTTTGTTTCTCTTATTGAATGCATTGATCTAAATTGCTTTAAAAGATTAGACACTGGAATTAGATTTGTTTTTGTGTGTATTGACAGTGGAGAGCAGCATGTTTTCGATATTTGAAGCTGCATCACGATCAAATTGCTTTTGTAAAGCTACAGTGGAAATTGCTAAGATAAAAAGCAGGAGACTCTGAGCTTTCTCAACAATCCTGTAAGCACAGAGCAATTTACTGTGTTGAAAGATGTTAAGATATGTTAAGATAATAGAAGCACGAGCCACAATGAACACAGATATTTAGTAAATGCCTTTACTTAATGAATTCTGTACTAACTAGTCATTGGTAACTTGTATTGCTTTATTTTCTTGCAGATGTCATACAACATGGATGAAGCTTTTGACATCACAGAGTGTGAAAAAGCAGACTATGCTCCAGATTCAGATGGCGATTCTGCTGATGGAATTTATCATGGTGAAGAATTTGAAATTATGGATGATCAACTGCAAAAATTAAAGCAACTTTCAATGAAGAATGTGACCTCATGCAGTCTGGAGATGTCCACTGGCTACAGGGAGCCTGACACCTACTGTTATTATAGCACGGCACAAAACTCTGCCTATAGTTCTTCAGACCACAGCACAGTAACATCATCCACAGACATGGTCACAAATGTTTCATCAGTTCCAGTAACTTCAAAGAGAGGCAAGTACAAGAAAAGGCAATACTGTCTTTTTTGTCAAAAGCCTATTTACAAATTGGCAAGACATCTGGGAACTGTCCACAGAGATGAGCAGGATGTGGCCTTGGCCTTCAGCTTTAGGAAGGGCTCCAAAAAAAGAAAAGAGATGTTGCGTTCTCTTAAGAACAGAGGAAATTTTTCCCACAATGCCATAGTGGCATCCTCTGGAGTTGGAGAGTTGGTTGCTTGTAGACGTCCAGGTGCATCTCAACCACCACAAGCCTTTGTACACTGTATGTTTTGTCAAGGACTTTATGCGAGAAAAGGTCTGTGGAGACATGTGAAATACAGCCACAAGGACTCTGTCCGGACTGAGGCTGGAGCCAGGAGAAAAAGGACCGATATACATTTACCACAGTCTGCTTTCAGTCCTCAAGGTGAGATTCACATTTAAGTACTGGCTTGAACTGTACATCATTGCACCTAAACAAAACAATTGTAAGTGTATGTGACATTTACTCTAAATATGTTTCACCCCATCAGATGAAGTGGACATCTGTGAGGATGATTATGGTGAAGGAGTTGGTACTGACCAACATCAGATCGAAGGTATCCTGGCTTATAGTATTTAATGATAATTGTGTTTGTGATTGTGATTTAATTAAAATATTCATGTGTTAAAGAAAAAAGACAAATAAGGCTTTATAATGCCAATGTAAAGAGGGTTGTAGTATTTACCGTGTGACATTTTTGCTTATATATCCATCATCACGCTGCCTTTTCTAGTGGCACATACATCACCAGTCAAAGGTTTGGACACACCTTCCCTTTCAATGTTTTTTTCTTTGTTTTCTACTTTCTACCTTTTCTGTACATACACAAGACATCAAATGTATGATGCAAGATGTATGGACTTATGAAACATAGCAAAAAAAAGTTAAGCTAATATTTTATATTCAAATTCCTTCCTTCTTTGTTGACAGAGCTGCAAATCCTTGTCCTCCTCTCAGTGAACTTCATAGTGAAGTCTTCTGAAATGGTTTTCACTTCACAGCTGAGCTGAGCAGGGTCAAAGAATGTCAAGAGTGCAAACCACTGATCAAAGTAAAGGGCGGCACATTTTTAAATCAGATTTTAAAATCAAGTTTTGAGTTATTTTTAGTTAATATGTTGTTTACTATATTTCATGTGTGTTCATTCATAGTTTGATGCCTTCTGAAATGTAAATTCAACGTACATAGTAATGAAAATAAAGCAGAAACAAAAATGGAAAATTGTGTCCAAACCATAGACTGTATAATAGAAGTGGACTAAGTGAATGTGATGTAAATGCAAAATGAGGTTCATCTAAGCTCGCAGTTATGGGGCGAATTTGGAGCCAAGTTCTATATTTGGAACTCTGGTTTCTTTGGTTGCTATGATACTCGATCAATCAAGAGTGAGGTTGTTGAAAGGTAACAGCCTCGCCTGCACTGCTGGTTAAGCAGGGGGCAGGCGATTAGCAACACTGTCAATCAAACCTGTTGCTAATGCTAGCGGGAACGACCTTGGGGAAGAAAGTGCCTCATTGTTCTGTTATTAATGTTCATACCTTGATCTTTAAACAAAATGGCTATGAAAACACCAGGATCATGTAGAGCCAATTAATATAAACATTTTAAGGCCAAAATGACGAGCCTGACAGCAGCAGTTACAGAGAGAGGGGACACAGCTTTTCAATAGAAAGTGAATTGGAAGCTGGAAAGCACGCCACGCTCACTTCCTATTTGGAGCTCACAGGATAGATGTGTCCACGGTCCCAGTTAGTGTACATCAAATCAAATCATTCTGTCTTATACTTGGAGTTGGTGCGTAAGCTTTTCTTCTAAGTTCTTCAGTCATTCCAGTGTCGAGTTCAGATTTCTGTATCTATAATAAAAGCGTGCCTCATGAAATGGTCTTACTAACTGAAAGAATCAAATATCAAGGCAAAAAACCCAGAGCAAGATGAACCCAAGAAATGGTTCTGTATCAGTGACGTGACGTGAGGTTCGTGGCTGGTGAGGCACTGATGTCGTCACAATCAGATTTACAAACATGTAAACCAGGTGTCAGAACATTTGCCCCGGGTCAGTTTCTCTCCCACTGACTTGGGGCCAGAATAAAAAAGAATTTCAAAATAAAAGTTTTGAAGTCTGTATGAAATAGCTCAAATAGTATGAAGTAAAAGGCTGGTTTTGTATTGTTTTTTATCCTTATTCTGTTTCCCCAATTTTCAGTGGATTGAAGTCATTAAATTTCTTACCATTTTGTACGTCTCTGTTTGAAAAGAGCGAGTCTTTCGTCCCGTCGTCTGGAGCAAACCATTTAGCTCCTTTAGCGTTGGTCTTCCTTTAATTATAACCTCCTGCTTCGTCTGAAAGTCCAGTTTAGAAAACTGCTTGAGCTTTAATATGTATCTTCCTCCGTTTAAAAAGTAGGGCCAGACAAGAAGAAAAAAGTGAATTGCTAAAGTTGACTTGCTAACTCTAAATTGTAGTTTGCAGCCCCTATTCTGCGGGAGTTGCAAGAATTCCTGGGCTCAGGAGCGCCCCCTAACATGAGGCAGGGTAACTGCGTGCCTCACCCGGCGCCTTTTCACAGCCGCTATAATGTGCTCAGCCCTTAAAGAGTTAAAACAGCAGCTTAGCACACAGCAGTCAGTCCGCGGTGAGGCACGAATGGCCTGTGCCTCACCGCGCGTCTCTTCTCAGGATTTCAACGGCCTCACCTGACCGCACGTCACTGTACTGTACAGTCACGCTAGACCAGCAGGTTTTTAAATTATTACTTAAATGTGTGTTTTGAATAGATCCCAATTCACAAGACGACAGAGCACTTCCAAAGGACACATGTGAAGCAAACCCAGAGCACGACATTCTCGAGAAAGGTAATCATTTCAGCAATAATTGACTGACTGGAATAATGTATGAAATGTGGTAGTTGCGTCCTGTCTTCACGTTGGTTAAATTATGCAGCTTTGTGGTGAAACATTTCTCAAAATCAAACAAGAATCCAGTTGAGTGACACGGCTTTTACAATGACAAGTTTGGACATTACCATTGTATTTATTTCTGAAAGTCTTGAAGAAAAAGAGACGGATGTGCACGCGAGATAAAGTTAAAGCAGTGAAGCGGCACATGATGGAAGACACAGCACCTCTAAAGGACACATCTGAAGCAAACTCAGAGCACAAACCAACAAACGGTAATGTATAGTCACCATAATCCAGTGTTTTTAAAAATGATTACTTAAATGTGGGTTTGAATGGACCCCAATTCACAAGACGACATAGGACTTCCAAGGGACACACCTGAAGCAAACTGCATTTCCCAGAAAGGTAAATGGGCTTTTCAGGAATAACTGTGACATAATTGACTGACTAGCAAAACTTATAAAAGAAGAATTTTATTAATGGTTGTTTATTATCATCTATAAACATTTCATACACGATTGAATGAAAAGTTTGGATATTCTGTTTGTTCTTATTTCTGAAAGTTCGGCAAAGAAAGAGACGGAATTGGACGCGTTGTGAAGTGACGGCGGTGGAGCAGCACATGATGGACTTCATCACACAGGGTCAAGTCCCGGGGAAAAGCAGCTGTGACTCCTGCCTCCGATCAGAACCACAAGCGCTCAAGGACAGAGACTGGGTTGACATTAAAAACTATATCCACAATCGGATCACTGCTTTAAAGAAGAAACCAAAAAAATAAAAGCGTAAGGATGTTCTCACTGCTTTAATAGATGACACTCGGCGGGGGGTTTGTTTCAGTATTTATAACCATGACCAGCCTGTACAGTGCACCACAGATATTTCTTGTACTTGTCTAACGTCATGTTTAAATAAGTGTTCCAAAGTGGAGATTACTTCAACAGTATTTCAGTATTTCCTGAAAAGTCACCCATGGATTTTACATTGATGGTGATCTTCATGGGTGCTGTTAATGGTGGACAGAGGTTCACCCTGCAGAATATAGAACATAAACCATCACTTTATTGGGCAGGGCTCAAGCTTTTTCTATAACAAAATGTCGGTTCAGTTTCCATCATAATTACAGCTGCAGATTGGATGTGCCTCACTGTTCATGTCCATATAGTTTTGAAGTTCAGTGGTAGATTTTTCTTTCTCAGTGAGATGGTTTGTTGCTACAAAATTCTTATTTACAGTCAGAGCACCAAAACGTGTAACGACATTGATTTAAAATTGTATCTATGATTTTTAAATGCTCTACCTCTAAATTTATAAAATAAGCCTGAACCATCTCTGAGGAATTTTGACAGCAAAGACAATTTAAACCAAACTCACCAATATAATGATATTTATCCCCATTTAAAACTATACTTGTGGCATTTGTCGTTGTTTTGTGTCCTCTGTTAGAAAAGAAACAGCTGAATTCAACATTTCCACATGCTGTTGTACATCTGTGTATGACTTGTGCACATTGTTTTCCTCATAGTAGATTGCCCCTCTGTGTACGCGGGTAAAACCAGTAAAGTGCCTACACTGGTAATGTTTACTCCATGTTAGTGTTTTGAACATGGAGATGGTGGTGAAACCTCTTATACAGTTTGTTGGTTATAAGTCCCTGTATGTCATATGCACATATGGCCTTAAAAACACCTGTTACTTAATCTGTTGTGTGTTTGTAGAGCCGTCAGCATCTGCAGGTTGTAATGTACATATTTGTACATACACTTATGTACATGTTATGCTGAGGCATAATGTTAAAATTTAAATATTTTTTTGTTAAGAAATTTCCAGTTGCTGATGTTCAGGTATTTATGTTTGTTTGACGATAGTAAATGTAGTACTTTTTTTGTAATAAAACAAAAATAAACACTTCAGGTTCTTATGCCTTTATTTTGGTGACTGAACTTGAGGGCAAATTGGATACCTTAAAGAATATACAGAAAGTGATATATTTTATGTACCTCATCGAGTCTGAAAATGACTTTAGTTTAACCTCTTGTTATGTAATATTCTGATGTTTTTTAATGTTACATGTACTATATCCATAAAAGTGAAGTAATATGCAAACAAAATGAACAACATTCACAGCATGAACAGTTTCCGTTGTCCCTCTTGTTCTTTGAGACATCAGCTGTTTAATTAAACTGTTTTGTATTTGTATCGTGGTCATGGCACATTTATTTACTTAAGTCAATGGCTTATTTCTTTCCTAAAAGAGTATTTTGTTGCGGATCAGGATGCATCTTCCTGTAGCCAACATTTCCTTCTTAGGCCCATTACCATCACAGTGGTGAACGGTGCTTCTCACACTTTCAGAGATCAAAATAGGGACACTACATCATTCAGTTTGCAGCACCTTTAATGCAGGGAGCTCTGTACACACATTTCAGATATTAGATGAAGTATGTCTATGATGTGACCATGAATCTGACCCAAACAGCACTCACAGGCTCACGGGCTCATGCAAAAACTACTATATATTTAAAGAACTGGTAAAGTGCATAAAAAGAGAGAAAAATGGACGTATGCAGTCCTGTACTCTCATTTGACTCGCCCTGTAGAAATACAGAGAAATGAAATCAAATGTGGAGGTTGTGCAGTAGTTATCATGAGAAAGTTTCTAACAAACCTCAACCAAGACAACTACAGAAACATTTAGCACTTTTCTGAATTAAATCAAGAAATAATCTGATGATTATTTTCAGGAGAGTCAAAATATTAATGTTCATTTGTGTCAATCTTTCCCACCCCAGCTCCCAGTGGGCGTCGCAGAGTCCAGTTCTGTCCGTCTGAAGTCAGAAGAGTCCTCACTGTTTCAACAAAGACAATCTGAGCCCAGAGAAGAAACACGGGGAGAAGACATCAGCACAGAGCCACATTTACACCCAGAGACTGAGGGACACACGGAGTACTCCTCTGACACTGACAATGATGAAGAGTGGGGAGATCCATTCAACTGTTCAGCTGCACAGATGGAGACAGAGGCTGATGGAGACAACTTCAACCAAGTCCAGATCCGAGCCACAGGCAGTGCACCGTACTCAGGTCTGTTCCCCATATACATGCCTGCACCAGAGACCAGAGCCAGTTTGAACAATGGAGCCGAAGGAGCTGAGGGCGGCAAACACCAGTGCTTTGTTTGTAAAAAGAGGCTTGGGAGTAAGCAGAATTTACAAAGACACATTAGAGTTCACACAGGAGAGAAACCATTCAGCTGTCCCGCGTGTGAGAAGTCATTTTCCCGCAAAGATATTCTAGCTGCGCACGAGAGAACGCACACGGGGGAGAGACCTTACACCTGCTGCATCTGTTATAAAGGCTACACACATAGACACCATCTGAAGAAACACATGAGAACTCACATGGCACAATGTAACTGAAGACTCATCAGACTGCCAGACCGACTCTCTGCTGCTGGCCTGCCTCTTCTTTTTTAGTGTTTGTGGCTATATTTTTAATACTGTGACCTGGAGACACACATTTTTCTGAGCTCTCAAGCCTCAAATGCAGGACTTTAATTATTCAGACATGCAGGAATCACTCAAATGCACTTCTGAGTACGAGAATGACGAGGGGGAACCATTACAAGATACTTAAACGCTCTTAAATATAAAAATGCAAAGTGGACCTTTAACAGTCGTGGAGGAAATACTCAATTTTGTCACTTAAGTAAAAGTACAAAAAACTGAGGAAAAAAATACTCAAGTAAAAGTATCACATAAAAATATGCTTAGATAAAAGTACCTGTTTTAAAATGTACTTAAAGAGTAAAAAGTAACAGTAACAAAGCAGATTGTGACATGTAATAAAGCTTCAAAAGTAGTGATTTTGACAAAGATTTGTGCTGAATTTTGAACAGATACAACTGAATACATTTTTCCTAACAGTTTGTATTATTTGTATTCTTGTTCAAATCATGAATGTGTTAAAAATAAATCTTCAGCCTTTTCAGCCAGTCTCAAACATTAATAAAAAAAGAAAAAAAAACTTTTACCACAGTTAAAAAATGTAGTGCAGTAGAAAGTACAGATACCTGCTCTCAAGTGTAGTGAAGTAAAAGTAAAAAGTATCTACTGTAAAATGTACTTAGGTAAAGTACAGATACCAGAAATGTTTACTTTACTACTTTTACTTTGTCACATTCCACCACTGATATTTATATTCTTCTTTCCTGAAGGGGGAGACCTAGTACAACAAACACGAGCACATGCAGTTAACATGTAATTCTAGCACAAAAACTAAAATCAAAGACTGTTTTTTAGCTTTGTGGGGGCTCGATACCAGACGCTTATTGGAGGCCTGGTCTACTAAAATGATGCCTTAAGCTGAGTCACTGTGTTGGAGCGTACAAGCTATCACTATTGTCTCTCTTGCTTTGATTTAGGTCTGAGGATGGAGTTATAAATAGGAGACAAAGTCCCTATTCCTCTTCAAAGATGGATTGTCTTTCCTAACTAAAATTGCCTCTTTAACTCCTCTTTCGAACCGTTAGCCCAAGTGCTCTCAGTGGGTCACCCTGTATAAATAAAGATAAATAAATGTATTTTCTTCAGGATCTTCAGAGTTTAGTCTAGTTTCAATACTAGTTTAAGTATCGATTAGTATCAGATTTTCTATACTTTTCACAACCCTAGTGAGCACACTGTCATTTCCCAATAAATAGAACATTAACAAACTAGTAGTATAGAGTTTCATACTAACTCACTTTAATCGTGACTAGTACTACTATTTTGCAGTGTTGCTATTCAGAGATGTATGTGGCAATGGCAGGTATTATGTTCATTAAATTACAGGCCTTAAAACCCTACATTTCAAGCTAAATTTCCAAGCTAATTCAAGACAAGTAAAATATGATAGTGAACTGCATGTGAATTTTAAATCTTTGATCACCTCCTGACCACAATACTATGTCATAACTAGGGATGCAGTCAGGGGAGTTTCTATTAATTTGCATTAGTGGGGGGCCCAAGTGAGGGGCCTAAGTGAGTCTGCTGGTCCCTGGCCCTCAAATTTCTGTTGACATAAATCAGGTATTCATATGCCTCTTATTTTATATTATCAACAAAACACACTATTTAATTAAATTACACCATCTTTTCCCATTCACATATATAAAAGATAGGCATTCATAAAGACGCTTCCCTCCTTTATCTGTGAAAGCTTTAGAATATAAGACACATAGACTAGTATACATCCATGGACCACTATGAACCTACTGGACGACTGAGGGATTACACAGATATAAGGCCACATGGTGATATAAAAGAAAATACTATTATTTAATGTTAAAAATCACATCCTATTGTCTAGAGAGTGTTTTTGTCATTATTCCCATGGTATCAGAAGCTGTATTTAGTATCAAGTCTATTCCTTAGAATCAAAGTTTCAAATGTTTTATGGTGAGTGACAACAATAATCCCTAGTAATAACCACATAACTCATTGAAATTTTCCCAAACAAGTCAATTCAAACATCTCATTTATTCACATATTGATAACATTGATACTCACACCCCCCTTTTCAACATCCTCTTTCTCGCCTTCTATTCACCTTTATTCAAAACCACACCCACCCCATAGTATCATTGTCTTTTACAGTTGTATGGGACCACCCCTTTTGTCCCCAGAGTCTCTCATGTCCAAATGTCCACCTGCAGACCCCTTCAGTGACACAGAGACTTCCTCCCCTTAAGCATACGTCGCAGTAACACCTCAATCCCTCCTTGGGTGCTGCATCTTTTGATCCAGCCGTGGGTCCTCTTGCGTTTTAAGTTCTTGGGTTGATACTCTGTGCCCCTCTTGCGCGTCCGGACTTGTTGGATTTGCCAGGGGAGCTGTCTGAAGACTCCGGACCCCTCGGCCTGTGCAGATAGAGGACCGGGGTTGGAGATTCCTGGTGTTGTTCTCGGCAGGAAGAAGCTGCTGAAGAGGCGGAGGTGAGTGTGTCCAGAAATGGTCGGGTTAGCCGTGGAGAGACTGGAGAAACAAAGTCAGATATTAGAGTTGTCAAAAATCTGATACTAAATGATACTGAAATTAGGATTGAAACTAGATACTCATGTGAGCGAGTATGGATACTGAAGAAATCACATAAACTGGATAAAATTGGTCCTTTCTTGAAATGTTTTAACTTGAGTTTTGTCAGAACTAGTGTAAGACCACATTGTATAATAAACAAATACTATTTGTGCTGAAAATTACAATACTTAGCTTTTAAAAAGGATCATTTAGGCATAAAAATCACTGTCGAGAATCAGGCCTATTCCTTAGTATAATATATATAATGTATAATATATATAATAAATAAGTAATTCGATCAGCTTAAGTTTGATTATTTACTGTATTACTGAGGCTGTAACTAAAAATGCACTAATACAGCTTTTACAGTTGTGATGCCAATTCTGATGCTAAGGCTTTAAGTATCTACTAATCTCTGATATCTACCGATGCCTATGCAAGGACTGAAACTAGCGTTCATTTCATTTAAACAAAAATACCATATGACAAAACTGATCCAAATGTGTTGGTTGTGTAGCTGTTATTTATCCCTCAAGTAACTACTGAAGAACTTGTATAAGTAAAAATGTAAATTTAATGAGACTTTCTGGGCCAACTACGACCAGTAAAATAGATGCTATATAAATTAAAAAAATATTATTATTATTATAACATCAAGACCAAACCCAAATATTGGCTGAACCATTATTTGGTATTTGGATGTTTTGAACCAGCATCAGTGCATCCCCTGCTGTAACATTATCCAGTGGTATTTTCGCCGTCTTAGGTATGGTCATAAAAACACAATCTGAAGTGTGATATTTTGTGACAGTAAAATGTAATGATGGACGAAAAATACTGAGACAACCTCATGCCCCAGACAATTACTCTATGCAGGATAGCCGTAGATGTACATCATTTGACCCTCTACAGCAGTAAACACAAATACATATTGGTCTATCATGTACAAGACAGTAAGTAGCCTAATTATAAAGGCACTGGTTATTAATATATTAGCTGTGTTACCATGGAGATGCCCAGAATTACCCTTGTTGCAATGATTATCCTTATATTTAGTAATTTTATACAATTGCGATTTTAAAAAAAGTGTTTATAACAGAAATGTTTGGTGTTGACTACATTGACAAGAACCATTTTTAGTTTATTTTTTTGTTTACTGTACTCTGATTTATACCATGCCAATGCAAAACAATACATTTTAGACTCAGCAACTTATTATATGTCTTATTACAACAGTTATTTCAGGCATAGAGGTACAAAAACGTGAGAAAAGCGTGGTCATTTAAAACATTGTTCAGTCTGTAGCCTTTAGCCATTTAGCTATGATGCTGCTAGCCGCCTGCTAACCACTTTCAGCTCAAAATAACGCTGCTACTTGTAGGAATAATGACAGTTAACATTACCTTTGCAGTCTGGCGACCCCACACAACTTAAAGATAGACGTTCGGACAATATTCATGTTTAGTTTTCATAAATTTGCCCCAGAGGAGAGGGGCTGAATGTCAAACAGCAGTGTGCTAGGTCACGTGTGCTGGGTCACGTGCGCACAGGGCGACACGTGATTGGCTCAGAGCTCAGACACGTCTTCTTCGTGCGAGTTCTGTCGTTTACTTTACTGCCATCTGCTGGTTGTAGATGTGCACAGTCACTAAAACAACAATAATCTGACAAATTTGATTCTTGAATAGATTTTGCTCACGTAACAATACAAATGTTCTAAAATACATAGTTTAAAGGTCCTATATTACGCAAAATTTACCCTTATGAACTTTTAGCCATGATATATACGTAAAACATACGCAAAGCTGTCTTTTGTTTCTTTCACACATGTTTGAGTAACCCCGAATTATTAGTCTGTTTACATCTCCAAAGCTCAAAATGCTCTGTTACATGAAGCGGTAGTTTTCACCGATATCTTTTACATTTTTTTCAGTCGAGATTGGCAGTTCCAGGGCTGAAATTATCCAAATGAGTTTAAAAACATAGTGGAGCACTTCCTGTATTACCTCATGACATCACAAGGTGGAACAGAGTGTTTTCAGCCTGAGAGAAGAACTCAAACCCTGCCTAAATATGCAGAGTTTGTGTGCTAAACATGTGTGAATGAAACAAAACAACTCCAGGTCTGTTTTCTGAGGAGAAAGCTTTAAAAAGTGATGTGTGTGGAGCATATTTTGAATATAGACTTGAAATGATTATGATCACGTTCTGTAGCATTTTGGGACATTTGATCACAAACGGGATAAAAGGGGAACAGGGGATATTTAAAACTTAAAAGAAAAAGAAACAAGGAAGGAGTTAAGGAGGGAAGGGAGGAAAGAAACAAAAAATGGAAGTAAGGAAACAAGGAAGGGGTTAGGGAAGCAGGGAAAGAAGGAGGGAGGAAGTAGGGAAAAAAAGATGAAAAGAAAAAGATGTAAGAAAACAAGGAAGGAAGGGAGAAAGGAAACAATAAAGGGAACAAGGAAGGGGTTAGAGAAGGGTGGGAGCAGAGAGAGGAAGGAAGCAAAGAAGCAAAGAAAGGATGAAGGAAGGAAACAAAAAGCAAGTAAGGGAACGAGGAGAGAGGATGTTGGGAAGGGAGCGAGGAAGGTTAGTAAAAAATAAATTAAGGAAACAAGGAAGGGGTTAGGGATGATGGAAAGAAGGAAGAGAGGAAACAAAAAGGAAGTAAGGAAACAAGAAGGGGGTTAGGGAAGCATGAAAAAACAGTGGGAGGAAGTAGGGCAGGAAGTGGGGAATTGAACAAAAACAAACCAAGGAAACAAGGAAGGGAAGGAAGATGAACGGATGAAGGAAAGAAGGAAACAAAAGGGAAGTAAGGAAACAAGGAAGGAGTTAGGGAAAGATAAAGGAAGGAAGGAAACAAAAAGGAAGTAAAGAGGGTGTTAGGGAAAGATGGAAGGAAGGGAGGAAGGAAACAAGTAATGGGTTAAAGAAGGACAGAAGAAAGGGAGTATAGAAGGGATGAAGGAAACAAAAGGAAGTCTGAAAATGGCAAAGAAATGATGATGAATTAAATATAAGGAGACATGATTGGCCTCATTTTCATTTCTTGACGTCTTTTCAGCACAAAATGGGTCAAAATAGATTCATCTTAAAGTCTCAGAGCCTCCTCCTCGGGCTGAATGAGCGCCCCCCGCAGGCCCGAGTCTCAATGATCCAAATCTCAGAGCGTTTAAAACCTCAGAGTCGTGTTTTGTGTGGACTTGTTCTCTCCTGCAGTGAAGAGGAGGAGGCACGAGCAGATCTGAGCGGCCCACGTGTGAGCGCCTCTGAGGACCACTCAGTTGTGCTTTTGGATTTTGGATGAGTCATGTGCTTTTTGGGAGTATTGATATTTTGCAGCTGATGTCGTCAATGTTCCTCGGGGGTGTGATGCTAACTAGAGGCACTGCTTGTTTTGACACAAGAAAGAGCTCAGATTTATCACAGGCTCCTACTTTGACGCACATGTTTTAACCCAGCACTTTCCCTTAGTATCAGTCAGTATCATTCCACTTTGTCAGTTCAGTTTACTCAGTTTTTTACCTTTCACCTGCGCCCCCATTTGTTGCTTTTCCAGTTCAGTTGTTTTTTAGGTCAGTTACACACTTCAAGCAAATATAAGCATAATTTTATTCACACTCCTACTTCAACCACATCAGGCCAGCTTCCCCACACTGTGTTTGCCAATGTGTGTGTGTGGTGGAAAAAACTGCAATTCTACAAGAAAAGTAATCAATTTATGAAGCCCAGTGGGTTTTGAAATACAAAAAAGGATTATTTTTGATATGGCAGATACAGACAGGACAGGGCCCAGACCTGCCCCGGTCGCAGACAGGCAGTGTCTCTCTCCAAGAGCATGTCTCCCCACAGTCTCCTCGAGCATCTGAGCTCTGAGTATTTATACCAGAATGACAAAGCTACACACATTTCAAAGCAGAGTGACTTTTGTTTCACACTAATGAACTTTTACACTTAGACAGAACACGAGTTTTCTGTTGAATGGAGACAAGCTTCACACATGTTAATGTCTGGATCAGACAGACTGACACAGATCAAATACTTTTAAAGACATGTGAGGAGAATATTTTCTTCACAACGTGAATATACTTAAATTTCCATCACTTGCTTTGTGTCACCATCTGTGTAATCCCTCAGTCGTCCAGGTCTGATCCATGGCAAAAGACGAAGTTTAAATCTGTAAACTGGACAAATCGTTGTAAGAGTCGTTGCTCATCCAAGCGATTACCATGTCACCATGGTAACTGCTGAACATTCTGCCAACAGAGCTGCATGTAGAACACCCCCAGCGTGATGTCACTGCAGAGTATCAACAGTCCAATACACACACATGCACGCACGCACACACGTACACACACACACACACACACACACACACACACACACACACACACACACACACACACACACACACGCACACACACACACACACACACACACACACACACACACACACACACACACACACACACACACACACACACACACACACACACACACACACACACACACACACACACACACATTGGATTTTCATACCTCAAGACTGATAACTTTATTGTTACTATTTACCTAAAGTCTGAAGGTAAAGTCTAAACCAGACTTTCATTGTACCATCACATTCATATTTCCAAATGTATCAACCTTTTCTTTAAAAGCCACAGTATGTAACAGTTTAGACAAATAACAGACTAAAACAAAAGCCTGTTTTATTCAGCTTTCTTGAACTGTGATATAGACACTACTCCATCAAACAAAGTGATACCTGAAGTCCTGTGACATACACTTTAAGTTTCCCTGTAGAGTCTGTGGCGCTCTCACTCGGAGCAGCAGTGGTGTGACACAGACTGAGCCCTGGTCCCGTCCACATCAGAGGGGAGGAGCCAGGCACAGGCGGGACGTCCCAAACAGACCCATACTGCAGGGGAGACACAACTCTACTGCACCAGCCATGACAGAACAAAGTAAATGTACTGAAAGGTGCACTGTGCAACTTTTCTGATGGAGTGTCCCTCACCTATTTGTTTCCATGGAGATGTTTGCGTGGAATGTTACACAGTACGGCATAAACCTGTCTGTTTCCTTGGGGACAAGCAAATGACATTGTTGCACTGTTTATTTTTGGCAGTGACACCTGAAACATAAATGAATAACTGCAAAACAGATAATTTAATAACATACTGTGGAACATTAGCCTGACCAGGTCTCATGATGGCTAGTATTTGGATGATTCAGAAGATGGCAGCACTATTATTTCACCGCTAATATTATCCTTTAATACAGTGGAATTTTCATTTTGTCTTCACACGTAATCCTCATGTTTTAAGTAGCAAACTTGTTTCTCACTTTGAATATTTCCTACATCAAATATGCCTCAGTGACTAAATAATCGTTTGACTAACCATTTAGATTATGCTCTATACTGCAACTTATATGAGAACGATACATCCTATTGGTGGAAGCTGCAGTGCTAAGATAGAGACTGTACTTTATCAATCACACACACACACACACACACACACACACACACACACACACACACACACACACACACACACACACACACACACACACACACACACACACACACACACACACGCACACACACAGTGGTCTATAGAGTTAATATAATGTGACACAGAACCTTCCAGAAACCAGAGAAATCCGCTGATCAGCAAAATGTACAGAAACCTGACAAGACAGCAGCACCGAGGAGGAGAGAAGCAACTAGGAAACACGGAGGAGAGGAAATAGGATGGAAACAATTAAGGAAGGAGGAGGAGGAAGGAAAAAAAACAAGGAAGTAAGGAAACAAGAAAGAGGTTATAAAAGGAAGGGAGAAAGAGAGTAAGGGATAAAGGAAACTAGGAAGGAAGGAAAGAAAGAAACAAGGCAGTAGATAAAGAAGGATGGGGATAAGGGAGGAGGGAAGGAAACGAAAAGGAAAGAATGAACGAAAGAATGAAATAAAGAAAGAAACAAGGCAGTAGATAAAGAAAGATGAGGATAAGGGAGGAGGGAAGGAAACAGGAAGGAAAAAACTAGGAAACAAGGATGAAAACAATGAAGAAAGGAGGGAAGGAAACAAAAAAGGAAGTAAGGAAACAAGGAGGAGGTTACAAAAGGAAGGGAGAAAAAGAGTAATGAAGGAGGGAGGGAAGGTAATAAAAAAGGAAGTAAGGAAACAAGAAAGAGGTTAAAGAAGGAAGGGAGAAAGAGAGTAAGGGATAAAGGAAAACTAGAAAGGAAACAATGAATGAAAGACGGAAAGAAACAAGGGAGTAGATAAAGTAGGATGGGGATAAGGGAGGCAGGAAGGAAACAGGAAGGAAAAAACAAGGAAATAAGGAGGATATGAAAAAAGGATGAAAACAATGAAGGAAGGAGGGAAGGAAACAAAAAAGGAAGTAAGGAAGGAACAAGGAAAGGTTACAAAAGGAAGAGGAAACAAAAGGAGGGGAGGAAGAAAGAGAAACAAGGGAACAAGGAAAAAGGAAGGAGGGAGGGAAGGAAACAAAAAAGGAAGTAAGGAAACAGTGACGAGGTTACAGAAGGAAGGGAGAAAGAGAATAAGGGATAAAGGAAACTAGAAATCAACAAGGAAGAAAAGAAAACAACAAGGGAGTAGATAAAGAAGGATGGGGATAAAGGAGGAAGGAAGGAAACAAGAGGGGAAACACTAGGAAACAAGGAGGATAGGAAGAAAAGGATGGAAACAAGGAAGGAGAGAGGGAAGGAAACAAATAAGGAAGTAAGGAAACAAGGAAGAGGTTAAAGAAGGAAGGGAGAAAAAGAGTAAGGGATAAAGGAAACTAGGAAGGAAGGAAGGAAGGAAAGAAAGAAAGAAACAAGGCAGTAGATAAAGAAGGATGGGGAGGAGAGAAGGAAACAGGGAGGAAAAAACTATAAACTTGACTCACAGAAAAAAGCTTATGTGTTAAACATGAGTGAATGGAACTAAACAGAAACAACAACTCCAGGTCTGTTTGTGACGAGGAAACAACATCACAGGTATAGACCTTCTTTAAGTTGTGGACATGTCAAAATGCTAAATAATCCTTGCAAAATCACCAGTTAAGAGTTCAATTCCACACAGGGCCGGCCCAGCATATAAGCAGACCAAGCAGCTGCTTAGGGCCCCGAGGCCAGCAGAGGGCCCCCATGAGCCCATGAGAAAATAATATAATATATGAAGTTTTATTGGACACAGGGCTTGTGTGTTTACCAGACTACTAAATATCCCTCTAAAACAATTACTTTTGTTTTTATCTATAATAGCAAAATATCTGCTGCTACTACATTTGTTTTTGAGCTGGGCAGAGGTGAGGGCAGCTATGTGTTCACACCGGTGCAAGGAAACTTTATAAATGTACATCTAAGCCACTATCGACAAATGAAACACATTAAAATCCACCAGAAACAAAGAAAAAGTGTCTAGAATTTCAAAAATCTTAACCCCCCCTTACATGTTTGTGTTCTGTTCTTATGTCTATGGTAGTTGTGACATTTTGGATGTTTTCAGTCTCATGTTGGTCAAATAAATACAAATACAGGTGATCAAGGTGATGAGAGCAGAGTCATAGTGTGTCAAATGTGAAGCACCAATAGCTGAGCCAGGAGACATCGGCTGTGGGGGGCCCCAGAGACAAATTCAGCTTAGGCCCCCCTGAAAGCTAGGGCCGGCCCTGCTTCCGCGTAAAAACCTCTGCACCTCTGCGTCTAACAGTCTATACATATTTATTTAACGAAAGATGGTGGCTTTTCTAGAAAACCAAACTAACCATCTCCACCGTGGACGCGCGCACGGCTCCCCGGCATCCCCCCCTCTCCTCTCCGCGCCCAGCCTTAGCAACAAGCCGCTCTCGCTCTCCCATTGGCGGCTTCCTCTTCCGCGGACCCTCCTCCTCTCCGCCCCGCCCGAGGAGAGCGTCTCTGCTGCGGACACAGGGCGCAGCGAGGGCCCGGGCACGGTGGGGTTGGGCTGGTGCGCAGTGGATAAACGCATGGATGCTGCTGGGTTTCAAGAACAGACAGCTTCTTGTTGTTCTTCTAGTATTGACGAAATGGGATTAGATTTAAACCGCAAATGGCGCACGGAATTGTCCAGAACAGGCATTAGTAAAAACCCATTTAAGCTAATTAGTGAATTGTAGTTTTTTGATGCATTCCACGTTTGTTTTTGGGAGTCTCTTTTCTGCAGTATTCTACGTCGACATTGGCAATCCAGGTAAACGACCGTCAATACGCACAGTTTCTTCATAATTTCACATTTTACGCATGGAATTTCTGCAGAGCCGTGCGTAAAAACAACCCCAGGAGAGAAAACGAACTACGAATGCACTGTTTGTCTGTGTTTACGCATTTGCTAGCATCAATTCTGCATAAAAACATTGCAATTTGGGCATTTTTATCCACGTACGCAATGCAAATTGACGCAAATGAGACAGAATTGCGCATTTTTTGCAGGTTGAAGTTCATCCCTGTGCCCTTGCCGTGCGTCAAAGCGAGCGTCAATTGCGCAGGGAGGCATTGCGGTTAATTGCTTGATGGATGGAGGTCAGCGCGGCCTGTTGAGCCACTGAAATGCTCCGTAATGGTGTTTTTTGGTGGGAATGCGGAGTGGTTTGGTTTGGTTAGGGCACTAGGCCACGGTTACGCGCCGGGTATAAGCAGGACACAGTGTACGAGTGTGCTTGTGTTGTAGGAGACTTGGCACAGACATATCAACCCAGTTCTCCCGCAGTGGAGCAAGGGAGGGCTGCTGCGCGCACTGGAAGATGGCCGAGTGACCGCTACTTCGAGGCGAAATGCGTAAAAGGAGACGTGCGTAATTTGGCACCGGTTTCGGACACATTTGTTGGAGGTTTGGAGTGGTTGTGTTTGTAAAATGATGATTCAGGACAGACAAATGTTGCTGATATGCGTGGAAATTGTTGCACACATTCATATTATAAGACATTACTTGGAACGTTATGCAAAATCTATAGCATTTTGTTTAGATTATTATCATTTCAAACCCCATAGGCTGATTTACTACATGTAGATCTAAACTGAATCAATATCAACCATCACCTGAACTTATTTATTCATATTTGTAATTGAATTGTTAGTTAAGGAAATGAAATAATGTTCCCACTATTGTTCTGTCCATGCAAACATCATCTTATCCATTTATTGTGGGGACTTGTTTGTTCCAATAATGGGGAGATTTTTGTTATTTTAGTTGTAATATGGCAACATTTAAGCTGTAGAAGGTTGAATCAGTCACGCTTTTAATGCTTCACTCTGCCAGTTCTTTGTTGCAGCTCAGACCTTTTAATGATGCGCTTTGTTTTGAAGTGTGTTTACTGGGGCTATCCTGCTGTAAGTGCTGTAAAGTAGTTTAAATATTATCCTTTATCATGATGTTTCTCTTAAGCAATATATCGGGCTTCAAAATGTGTTATTGTGACAGGTCTAATCTACCAATCCTGTTATCAACCGGGACTGAAAATAGCATTTATTTACTTTAAAGGGCCCATATTGTGGTACAAGGTGGCCCAAAAGTCACTGACAGTTGAAAAAAATGCATAACTCTTTTGTTTCTAAATATGTTTTATTTTATTTTTTCAGAGTATGTAGACCTACCCTTCCGACATTAATCTGAGCAAATACAGCACGAACGAACCCTCATTGTACAGCGGTGCTTTGAGTCACGTGGGTCAAATTCAGAAACCCAGCGGTGTTACCGTTGACATTTTAATACCAGAGATGCCCCAAGTGTAAATGTCATTAAAGGAATAATAAGTGGTTTTCACAGACAGGGGGCAGTATGTGATCTCCACAGACCTGACTAGTCCTGATTTGTTCCTGTGGTTCTATCTTAAAGAAAAGGTGTTTGTGAATAAACCTCAGACAATAAATGACTTAAACGTAATATCGAGGATCAAATAAGAGCCATAAACCCGGAAATGCTTCAAATGTTATGTAAAGTGTGTTGGATCAGGCTGTTCAGTGTGAAACTCAAAATGGAGGACACTTAAAAAACATTATTTTTTAAAATTAGGTCATTTTTACTTCCCCTCGTTTAAGTAGAGATAAGTTCAAGTGTAAGTGAACAATTATAACCGTATATATGGTCAAAAACCTCCGAAGGTTCAGTTTACCTACTGCTAAAGTCTGGTGAGTATAACTTAAGAATTATAGGAGCTACTGAAGATTTAAAAGTGTCAGTGACTTTTGGGCCACCCTGTATATCATGTGCATCAATGGACTGTATATAGCCTGTTTACTGAGTGAAAGTGGAGCTCCCTCCTGTAAACAACATGCACATGCTGTGATGAGGCTCGTCCACATGGCACAGCATCAGGCGATGAAAAAATGTTTCCAGTTAAAATTGAGCCATTTTAAACTGTGCCAGAAAATAGCCAGTAGTAAGTCAATAATAGGTGTGGAAACATAGCATGGCAGCAGATTGTAAAAGTCACTATAATCAGTTCAATTCAAGTTTATTTATGTAGCACATTTAAAACAGATAAACAGATAACACGATACATAGAAAAAGAACAATAAAATACCGAGATATTGTCTAGCTTTTATTAAATGCCAGGGAGAAGAGGTGGGTCTTACACTGCGTTCACGACTGAGAGGATCTGACAGGCAGAGGGCGCTGTTCCATCGTACGAGCTCGGCCACAGAAAAGTCTCTGTGTCACCTCTGCTCTCGAGTCTGACTTTGGAGTTTTTTTGGCTTTTTCACGACCAATCAAATGTTTGGACACACCCTCTCATGAATATTAATGAGGTTTTTTTTTTTTTATTGTACTACTTTCTACATTTTATAGACACACAGAAAACATGAAGCAGGATGTATGGAATTATGTAGCAAAGAAAAAAGTTGAATAACGCTACTAAATATTTTTTGACAAAGCAAAAATTGAGTAAATATGAGAACAAAAACACTAAATGAGAGGGTTTACTTGACTTCAGAAAAACAATTGCTATGTAGATTAATTTATAACAGTGTATTTTTAATGTAAATGTTGCTTACGCTAAATATCCAGTCAGAAAGCAGAATAAGTGCCTCAAATCGGGTTGCCAGATCCTATGATTAAAACCCAAAAGGGCTTTCTATTATAGTATGATATGTCCACAGTATATTTCCGATAATGGCATCCCAAGTCGTGATTTTACTGCAGTTTTTAACCAGTAGGAGCATCGATCAATTGTTTTTACAGTTCAAAACTAAACCTATTAACAGTTTACCCACTAAAAACTGATATACTCGTCCTTCTCACATTGACTTTGTGACTAAGCAGCTCCTCTCACTCAGCTGGACTCATTCATTTCTTATGAGCAAAAAACATCAGTCTGAAATATTCATAACCGTATGTTGTTTGCAGTTTACAACGAAGGCTTTACTCCACATGTAGGTTAGTAGAATATGAGGATAAAGTCTTTGTTCAAATCAGCATCTTTTCTCCGCTTCTGTTGCCAGCTGTGGTCCGTCTCTTAGCAACAGCCTCTTCCTCCTCTGCTTCCTCTTGATAATACTGAGTCTGAATGAGCCAAAGACAAATAACAATACTCCGTGTACTAAGCAACAAACGCAGTCATTTCCTAAAACGTGGCGTGCAAAATCAGGATCAAAGCAGACGTGCGTGTGTGTGTCTGCTTTACAGTTATAATCTATGGATCATTATGTTACAATTTGCACATTTAAAATCACAATATCCACTCCACTGTGATGTCCAGTGGAAGCGTTGAAGAGTGAAGTGGGCACGGAGCAGTGGGCGTGCGCTGGTGCCGGGGGGAAAATGGCGGTGGAACGGTGCAAAGTCACTCCAAAAACAATGTCGAGAGGGTAAATGTGAAGGGGAAACAAGTAGAGCATGATTAAAAGCTGTAAAAAGTCCATTTTGCAGAATAGGTCTGCTTTTATACAACGAATACAACGAACTAACAAAAAACACCCCAACTATTCAAACAGAGCCTTTACCTGCAGATAGAGGACTCATACAGGTGTGTCTCATTCTCAGTTTATGGACAGGAGTCATGTTTCAATAACCCCCTGCTTGTCTCCATGGAGATATTATTGAGATACCTGGAATGTTCCACAGTATTGCATTAAACATATCTATTTCGCATTTTTATCCTTGCTTAAAAAAATACATTTAAAACCGCATTTTGACTATAAACAGGCTTGAGATTTAAGTTTAATGTGGAACACTGTGGAACAATCCAGGAAAAGCACTGACATGTCCATGGAGACGAGCAGGTGACGTACCCTTCAACTGGAAAAGTTACACAGTGTGCCTTTAATGACAGCAAACAACAGGATGTAATCGATGTTGCAAATATAAAAGCGTTATCATCAGAACTGGCTCGTGTTTTTTCTAATATGGCGATGTGCATGTGTGTCTCCGCTTCACGCCTCACTTCTCACATGGAGGAAGTGAGCGGCCATGTTGGTGCGTTGCTAGGTAACTGGTCGGGTTTAACGGCACCACATGGAGATGGTTTCCTATGGAGACCTGGCATTTCTGATCACACTTCTACAGGAAGGAGAATACAATCTACTAATGAGCTTATGAAATCATTATGCAATAGTTAACCTGCTGTTGGATGCATCACTTGGGAATTAGTTTCATAATGTCAGTCTAAATATGTCGGCTGGTCTTACGGGGCGTATTACCTCCATCCAAAGTAATATGTAAGTAGTTCTTTTGAAAACGTGCAATATGTTCTTACTGTAGGAGCAACTCTGCAGGTCACTTTACTTGCATGTAAAAGTCGATTTTGATACCGCAATGATAATAAAAATACTCTATTTAGATGACAGAATGTGATTTTCAGCATTAAATCGCACTACTTTCTTTATATTCCCATGTGGCCTTATATCTGTGTACTCCCTCAGTCGTTCCATAGTGGTCCATGGGCGTATACCAGGCCCCGCCAAAAAATAATAATATCTTGGGCATGTCCCTGTTTGCAGAAATGCTGTCCTCTTTGCTCGAATCAATTTGTCCTTGAGCAAGACACTTAACCTACTTCATTCATACCATTTCAACAAGTAGGGCGTCTGAAACCTTTTGTGGATGTTGTTGGTTTTGCCCCAAATATTCCACAAAATGATGTTAAACTTAGCAATCGAGTACTAGTCCATCTCTTTCAGCTCCAATAGTGATATCAATACTTTAATTATCTGTCAGTATTAACCAATATGAGTGTAGAGAGCAAAAATGTCCTTTTTCGCCCAAGAAAACACCAAATTACAAAATGGATCTAATTGTGTTATGTAATCTAATCGTTATTCATCTTTTAAGTAACTACTGATCAGCTAAATTTTCTGGATAGGCGCCGATATCCGATACCAGTGTCAGTATGGGTGCATCCCTAAGGCTTTCTTTGTGACTTTACATGAAAATCAAAGGCATGCAACTGGTTCCTGGTTTGCGGTTAAATGTCTAACTGTGTGTGTGTGTCTCATGTGTTCAGGTGGGCAGCATGTTGACCAGTATCACCGAGAGTATCCTGTGCTGTCTGACCGGGAAAACCAACAGCCTGGTCCTGCCTCTGGAGTCGTCCCAGCCCTCAGACGGGTACGACTGTGGTTCATGTGGTTTTGGGAAATGTTACTCTATTTTAAAGGGTTTATATGGCACTATGTTAATCATACTTATCACAAACATACATGCGTGGAGTTGTCCTGCATATCGAGACTGTGTTCTTCTCTCAAACCGAAAGCACTTTGTTCCTCCTTGTGGTAATGCAAGAAAAGCTCCACTGTGTTTTTAAACTCCATACACCTTCACTAGAATCGTGTTTGATCATTCTAGCCTTGGATTTGCCTAATTTCGAAGTTATAGCAGTTGTTTTACAGCCTCATTGAAACTGCTTCACTCCTTGGTGCACCAGCAGATATTAGACACTTTCTGTTAATAATCTGAACTGAAACTGAACTGAACTTGCCATTATTTTAGGGTATGGAAAAGTAAAACAGTTCAGTTGAGGCTAAGAATTGCTGTTAACGGCTTCATGACATTTCAAGGACAACATGCAGACAGACTAATGATAAAAGATTACTCGAACAGGGAGGAGGTAACAACATTATAACATTTTGAATCGTTCTCGTGAGCCGGTTTTGCGTAATATAGGACCTTTAGCTGGAAATATGACAAAAAAGGAAATATCCATCCATTTATCTTCTTCCGCTTATCTGGGGGCAGCAGTCTAAGCAGGGACTCCCAGACTTCCCTCACCCCAGACAGGTCCTCCAGCTCCTCCGGTGGGACCCCAAGGCGTTCCCAGACCATCCGAGAGACATAGTCCCTCCAGTGTGTCCTGATACCGATATCAAGACTTTCAAGTATTTGTAAATACCGATTATAACTGATATCACCGTAGGGACTTATTTCCTTAAAACACAGTTAATGTACTACTCAAAACATACTGAAGAGCTTCATATGAATAAAAGTTCAAACATTATGAGACGTTCTACGACAAAATCAGCCTGAAAATAGTCTCGTTACATCCAATTAAATGTCGAAACAAGATATCGGCTGAACAGATGGACCCGATATCTGATCTATACCAGTATTGACGAGTACGGTGCATCTGTATTTTTAATTGAATCAAAAGTATTAAAGGTGCACTATCTAACTTTTGTTGCTAGAGGTCCACTATCTTCTTGTCTCCATGGAGATGTTGTTTCTTCACCTGAGATGTTTCACAGTATAGCGTTAAACTTGTATGTAAACCTTGCAAATAGCTTGAAAAATGCATATTTAGTGAGCGGCTTGCGTCTCCACAGGTCCGACTTGTAACTTGGCCTGGTGGCGTCGCCTACTTCACTATGTAGATGTGCCAGTTTACAAAAATGAAAGTGTGTTAAGGATTTCACTGGGATTTTTGGTGTCAGTAATCAATTTGTTCAACATTTGTTACATTACAGTTATGAATTTGTGGAGGTCAAACCAGGCCGGGTCCTTCGAGTCCGCCACATCGTCCCAGAGCGCCCCCCGGTGACGCCTAACGACACAACCCACTCCAAACCGAACCTGGATGACGAGAGAGAAGACGACAGCACCGTGCACTGCAAACGGAAAATCACCGTTTACCGCAACGGCCAGCTCCTAATCGAAAACCTGGGAGATGTTTTACACTCGGAACTCTTCCAGTGCCAGGACGGAGACTTGGAGCCGTGCAGCACTGTGGAAGTGGAACTGGCCGACTACAAGGAAATGCCCTCATCCCCGGACCCTAACCCCGTCCCCCCGCATGTGTCCGACGAACAAAAACCAGCGGCCCCTCCCCGGAGACGCCGCCGCAGACCCAAGCGCACCGTCCTGATCGACTCGCAGAGGACCATCTCCAGCTGCAAAGGCACGCACTCGGACGTAGCGCTGTTTTTCGTGCACGGGGTGGGGGGGTCCTCGGATATTTGGAAGAGCCAGTTAGATTTCTTCTCGCGGCTGGGCTACGAAGTGATTGCTCCAGATTTGGCAGGACATGGGGCCAGTAGAGCTCCACAGATCGCAGCAGCGTACACGTTCTACGCCCTGGCAGAGGACCTGAGGGCCATATTCAAGAGATATGCACGCAAACGCAACATCCTCATCGGGCACTCCTACGGGTGAGTGCTACACTGTTTGTCCATCTGTTTTAAAATAGTAAACTTTTTGTTTCTTGCAAGTTGCCTCACATTCATTGCAATGATTTCTTAAAAGTATATGTATAAATGCAATGCTTCAGTCAGTTATAAACAAGAATACACAGTGCAAACAGATTTGTGCTGAAATGTTTGATTGGTTTCCATGAGAAATGCTTTTGGCAATTTCATATTTCATTATCTAGATGAGGAAATAAACAGTGCTAATTGACCTGCCTCCCTGGTGCAGTGTTGTAGCTTCCACGGGACTGGCAGAGGAGCCTCCACGTGCACATCCACGTGCACTTTCACATGCACATGCACGTGCACTGTCCCTCTGAGCTGCTGACTCACCCTCACCCAGCACCTGTGCAGGGACGAGGGGTATAAAGCTGAAGCTAGTAAATGTGTATTACTCCTCATTGGACTGAATGAGGCTTGGAAATACTAGAGTCATGTGTCTGTTGTGGAATTACTATAAGCAAAAAACTTCTCAGAACGAAGTATAAGACATCCTCAGTTAACCACAGCGCTATACAACCCCGTAAATATCATGTCCATGAAATTTACACAAACCCTTTTTCATTGGCAGGACAAAAACTCAACATATCCTTGGCCCAAGGACCAAAAATATGATGTTTTAGTAAAGATGGTTAAATTGTCTTAAAATGTAGGTCTTAGGAGAACAAACTGGTTTAGTCACAGCTGAGAGTATAATCGGTGAAAAAGTGTCTGAAAGTACACTCCCTCGTAAATCCCAACAAATACCACCCCAAACCAGCAACCCCAGCTTTGACTTTGGGCACCGATACAAGAAGTGCCTTAAAGTGTGTCATTGGTGTGTGACTCCTCTTTCATCTTCCCACAGAGTTTCATTCTGCACGTTCCTGGCTCATGAGTACCCTGAGCTGGTGCATAAGGTGGTGATGATAAACGGAGGAGGCCCCACTGCTCTGGAGCCCAGCCTCTGCTCCATCTTCCAGCTGCCCTCCTGTGTGCTGCACTGCCTGTCGCCCTGCCTGGCCTGGAGCTTCCTCAAGTAAGACACGCTGCATAGAGGTGTATCATTGTACCATTTGTGTAAAGACCCTGGCACTACTCAGGCTTTTAAAACTATTTTATACATCTTAGCTTTGGTATTTGATGTAATTTGGAGGGTCCAACACCAGCTTGTCTATGGAGATGTCGTTACTTTGCTTAAAATGTCCCAGTATGGCATTAAACTTACCACTATTTGCTTATATTCTGTTACATGTGTTTTTATCACTTAAATTAAAAATAAAAATAAAAAGGAGATTCTTTAATGAGAGCGCGATCACCTTTCCACGGATCTGACCCATGACTTGGCCTGGTGGAGATGGATAAACTTAATGCTACGCTGTGGAACATTAAAAATTACTCAAATCAAAATCACTACTATGGTAACGATTCTTAAAAGTACAATTTATCAAAATACCTCTCGAGAAAATGCGCTCCTCTTATTGTATAAAAAATGAACCGTGCTTGTCCGACCTGCAGGGCTGGCTTTGCTCGACAAGGCGCCAAAGAGAAGCAGCTGTTGAAGCAGGGGAACGCCTTTAACGTGTCGCCGTTCGTGCTGAGGGCCATGATGAGCGGTCAGTACTGGCCCGAGGGGGACGAGGTGTACCACGCCGAGCTGACCACACCCATCCTGCTCGTCCACGGCCTGTGTGACAAGTTTGTGCCCATGGAGGAGGACCAGCGCATGGCAGAGGTACAGTTTATGATGAGTTTAAAGCAGACCTACAGTGGTGGAAGGGAACAAAGTAAAAGTAGAAAAGCGCCATACTGAAGTACAAATTTTAGGTATTTGTACTTTACTTAAGTACTTTTTTTAAGGAGATACTTTAGTTTTACTTCACTATATTTGAGAGCAGGTCTGTACTTTCTACTCTGAACAGGACTGAAAAGTGAAAGTACTTTTATTACTGTTTGAGACCTGCTGAAAAGGCTCAGGTTTTATTTTTGATCAAGTTCAAACAAAAATATGCAAATAAAAACAGCTAGAAAAAAAATACTGATTCATTTGTTTCTGTTGAAGAAACTCCAGCATCAGAATCACCACATTTTCATTAAATCTCAACATTTTTGAGAAATACTTTTACTTTTTACTCTTTAAGTACATTTTTAAACAGGTACTTTAATACTTTTACATGAGTTTTTTTTTTTTGTTTTTTTGCTCCAGGGACATACACCCACTGCTTTCTACTTTACTACTCCATTCTCCAGTTTTATTTTCTCAATCGTGTAGTTATTTTGGTACAAATGAAAAAAATCCATGGCTCGGTAGCGTGATCTGCAGCTATCCATCAGACAACTTCATGACTCTTTGTTGTGATGATGTGACGCCAACTCTGTCTGGGCCCCTCGGTTTTCGTAGAAGCCAGCGGACTTGTTTCTTTTATAGATTAATATTGCGATATTAAACGTGAAAATTATAACATAATGATTCACAGGTTTCATAGACTCTAACTATATAGCAGACACAAGCACAATGTGTCATCTTTACAGCAGAACTAAGTAACTTTCAGCGATAGAGCTCCTTTTTCAGAATACACCACAAAAATAAAAGCTGCTGTCACTGCTCAGTGGTCTCAGGTTACTGCGCCGCGTATGAACATGCAGCATCGTATTTAGTTTGCAGCTTTTTTTATTTAGTTTAAACAACTTAACCCAGGGGTGGCCAAACTTTTTGACACACGGGCCACAATGGTTCTAAAATTTGACAGAGGGGGTGGACCAGGATATATGTATATGTTCATATTACATTTGACCATGTCTGGTTTAACCTTCAGTTAAAATTTACTGCCGAAATTATTCAATAAAGTAAAAAATACACAGAAATATACACTGTTAGGAATAGATTTAGTTTTGCTCAGGGCAGATCCAGTAACCAAAAATTACAGAGCACTATCATTCTGGATTTTCTAGGTAATAATGTGTAAAATTGAACACAGATGGGGGCAACTAAAATGAATATTGTTAAAAAGCACATTCTTGTTGTAATACAGCGAGTTTTTGGGTCTAGTCACTAATAGAAATGATCAGGTTGAACATTTGTGAATTTACCTTTTGGATATTTTGTGGCAAAGTACAATGTGATCAATAGGGAAATCTGCCTCTTGCCCTGATCTGGGAGTATTATGTCATCACATTCTACAATATGAAAACCACCAATCGCTCCTCTCTTTTCAGATCCTGCTCTTCGCCTTCCTCAAAGTGATCGAGGAGGGCAGTCACATGGTCATGATGGAGTGCCCCGACACCGTCAACACGCTGCTACACGAGTTCTTTCTATGGGAACCGGACCTATCCAACCAGAATCAAACCAGCTCCATCACAGAGAAGGCCCTACCCCTCAGTAACACTTACCAGACACTAAGAATCTCAAAGGGTGGAGACAAATAACCAAAAAGCTGAAAACACTTCAATATTTCTCCACCAATCGGATTGGTTTTGGCATTTATGTCCGTGGCGTCCTATTGGCTGTTTGCTGTTGTAAGCGCTGCCTCGTTTTTGGGATGAGGAAGGCCAGTGAGTGATGTGGACGGGACTAAACGCAGGTTGCAGAATGGACTAGTTTCTGGAGAATGGGACACAAAAATACATAGTTTCAACTTTGTGCTTATGGAAATATTCACAATAATATTTGGAGTTTGAAAGGACTATGTCAGTTTTCGCTGCGAGAAACACATCTTCTCATATGGTGTCTGAGTTACTTATATATTCCGCGACTGGTGTTGTGAAGAAAAAAAAACATTAACAGAAAAATATGAAAAATAATGTCAATTCTAGCACTCACACATTGGTGGATTTATTTATAGATGCGAGATATTTATTTTCGTAACTTATTGTCCCGATCCAAACCTAAAAATGTGTCAGTGTTAAGCACAATGCAACTTCATTCATGCATGAGAATACAACGATACTCTATAGCTGAAGTGGTTGCGATAAATACACGAGTATATAATTTCTAAATGCTATTTCATAAATAGTACTCACATCAGTATCCAAAGGCCCTGCATGACTTACAATGCAACAGTGAGTGAAAGAAAAACATAAGATATACGAATAAATGTGTAGGTTTCACTTTGCGTATTTCTACAACTAACAGTGGATGGTAGAAATGAATGGACCAAAAGTTTAAAGTGTGACTAAACGCCGCCCAAAACCACATTTGAAATAGAGCTGTTGAACTGGGTAGTACCTGGAGGACTAAAGAAAAGAGTGAGGGGGAGGAGGGGCGTGGTCTGGACGTATGAAGAACAGTGCGATTGGTCTAACAGGTATCCAGACTTCAAACTCCGCCCCTGCAGCCAGGTGTTTGTAATCAGAAACGCCTGGCTGTAATCAGACTGTGTGATGTCACCAACTACTTGAAATTGAAATTGCACTGGCCACTGGAGCCAGGACACACCGTTTGTATACATGTTTGACCACAAAGCTGCAAATGTACCTAGTTTGCCCTAAAACTGCCCAAAAAAAAAGACTAGGAACAGAAGATAATGCTATTCAAACTCTGTATACACAGTTTAGAAGCAAAAAAAGGTTGATTTAGTGTTTAGTTCCACTTTAAACATGCAGCAGATCGACTGAATACGAAGTGTTAGCTAACAAAACTGCTCAAATGTGATACTATGCTCATTTATTGCTATGTAGCCACATATAGCAAGTGACTAAAGTGACTTGTGTTAGTAAATGTCTTAGTATCAAACACTAACTATAGACTTTTTTAAAATTGTATGTAAAATATGTGGAAAGATGGCTGCCATGCCAGATTCTTCCAAATGTATTCCACTCATACTAATTGAAAATATTTATAATTATTAACCTTAAAAGTGGCAATATTCCTGACCAGCGTAAATGGTACCAATGCCTATTGCACCAACTTAAGCCTATACAGAGCATCTGTAATCAAAATAGTTTTATGTACTTATTATTCCTTATTACATATTCATATATTTTAAATTGACTTTCAAAGGCTTTACATGAGTATGGGAGGTTAATTAACATTTTGCATTTAATTTTAGTCATAATATTGCACCATTTTGTATTAAAAAGGATATAAATAGTTGGTAAATTATAAATAATAGTTGGTAAATTCTCACCTTTAAGATTTGGGCTGGTCATGGTGCCACCCTTGGGTCACCTGAGTGAATACATTCTCGATACACCTCCTGTAAAACACTCAAAATTCACCTCATTGAAATGTAGGAGATTCTGACTCAACCAGAAGTGCCACCACAAAAAAAGTGCAGTTTAGTAGCATTTGGAAGTAAAAGTGGACAGGGCAGAATAAGGGCAATAGAACTAAAGATCTCGTCAATGCATTATAATTATCATAACAACATTAACATTGGTGTCCATTCATTTCTACCGTCCATGCAGAAACATAGCCTGCCATAAAGATAAACCCCACTGTGTTCTTTCAGAAAGCTGAATCTATCCTCTTATGTTATTTTTCAGTATCTTTTCACATAATTCTGAACCTATAAGCTCACTCAAAAACATTCAAGTATTGGGTGTTACTTTGTCTCATAATGGGACAGTATGGTGCAGATGCTAGCACACTGAATATAAGCTCCCGGGCAGTGCTTTTCTATTGTTCAAACTGTTGTGGAAAAGTGTCCAGTGTGCAGGGGTGGAAGGAGAACTGAGCATTTGTACTCAAGTAAAAGTACAGTTACATAGCAAAAAAATATGCTAAGTTACCAGTGGTGGTAAGAATACTTTGAAAATGTAGTTACAAAATACTAAATACCTGCAGTGTTGAGAGCAGAATACCACCAAATAAAAAGAGAATTTGTACATCCCAACACTTTCCACTAGAGATATTCTGCACAAATTTGTACTAAAGTGAAAAAGTACGCATGAAAATATTTCTCAAAGTACTAGTTACTTTCAAACGCAATTGTTGGCGCAGTCATCGCAGTAAGATCTAGAAGACAAAATGTACCGCAGAGACATGGATGTGGTTTGGCCTGCATGCACTCACAACTGGAAATGAGCCGCTGCATTTATTTACAACTGCACACACCAGAAAGTGGGCCACTGGGTCAATTAGAGACACAACATTATTACATACAGTTCAACAGGAATTTTAGCATTTTAGATCAGTATTTTACCCTGTGCTTAGTAACCTATAGTTACAATTACCTGAGTAGGATTATAATCAATTACAAGTACAAGTACATGTTTGAAATTCCACATAAAAAAGTACGATCACCCAAAAAATGTACCCGATGTACTCAATTACAGTAACTAGAGCATCTGTATTCAGTTACTTCCACCCCTGCCATCGTGTAAATTTGAGTTAACCAAAGGTGGACGTCCCGCTGGAGAGGAGGGGCACCCACGACACTGGTCTGTTATGGAGGACTAGTTTTATGCAACAAATATGTACACGGAGGAAACATGGATGACAAACGCGCTGGAACTGAGTACATGGACTTTCCAAAACCGCCAAGTGCTGCTGATGTGTTTTGTTTTTTTTTTGTTTGTTGGTGTCTCCATGGTGAGTGAAAGGTGTTAAAACGATTTCTCCTTTCTCAAAATGTGCATTCACGAACTGTCAGTGCTCCGGTGTGCTCTCCTCCCGTTGTGGTTAATCCAATGTATTAATGTTATTCTTGCATTTATTCATAAAAGTCATATTATATGCACTGCCTGAATGTAGATGCATATATATACTGTTATATCTATCAAAACAGTTGGATTTATTGTCTCAATGTGCCTTTCCTGGCATGAAATAAACAAATCTTCACAGTCTACCTATGTGTATATGTCCTGTTAAGAATTCACACACATTTTGCATTAAAGGTATTATTTAAAGGTGCACTATGTAACTTTTCTGGTGGAGTGTCTTGCTATCATCTTGTCTCCATGGAGATGTTATTTCTTTGGCTAGCCATTAAACATATCTCCATGAAGACAAGCAGACAACACTATCTGGAAATTACTCTTAGTATTAGTAAAAAGTACTCAAGTAAGAGTACCTTAAGTAAGAGTACCTTAACTAAGAGTATCTTAAAAGTACCTCAAGTAAGCGTACCTTAAAGAGTAACGGGATGTAACATAAAGAAATTATGAAAAGGACGTACAACACACACAAATGCTCAAATCACTTCATATTGTCAGAGTAACCACAACTTTTACTCAAGTAAGTGTACTGTTACTTCAATGAAAATATTACTCAAGTAAGAGTAAGAGTGCTGCTAGAAAAGTACTCTTCTTAAAAAATGTTAGAAACTTAAAAGTACTATAAATACAACTAATAAGAGTATAGTCTATGTGCTGAAACACTTTTATGACAAACAATATATTTTTCACGTTAAAAATGCTCATTACTGTAAATCAAGAAACGCTTTCATCAGTCCGTGACGTCAGCACAGACTCGGCCTCTGATTGGCTGAGCGTGCCCCATGCGTCTGCGGTAAACAAAACCAGCCCGTACGTGCGCATGCGTACTGGCGTTAATGGAGGATACCCTGGCACCAATCTTAACGGAACAAACTGCTCTCGTTTACGCTCTCTTTACTACTGTTTTCTCCCCTGATTTAGCTTCTTCACATCGCGAACTGCACGCACCAAATTAGCCAGCGGACGGCGGTGAGTATGTATACTTTAAAGTTGAGCAGGAGTAACGTTTATCTCTGCAAAACGTGAACAGGACGTTATTAGCACGAGTGTTAGCCGCGGATGCTATTGCGATGCGGGTGCGTCTATTTCTTGGAGGCTGCGTAACTCACGTATTATCCGAATACTAGACACATTAGCGAGCCTGCAGACAAGTTACACCGTTAAATGTACACTTTGCCGATTACTACCCGTCTAGTTTGCATATCCACTTCTCTATTTCAGTGATCGCTCGTGTAACTAAACAAATGCTGCGCTGCTCTTATGCTAATAACTGTGTTATTATGTGTCATAAGGAAACAGATTTACATGCAATGCTATTCAAATGAGATTATCTGTGTAACGTTACCACTGAAAATGCAGAAAACAGTCAGACTCTAACTTTTGAGACTTGTAATGTGTTGGTTTCGCGTTAGTTTGTACAATAATCGCACAAAATGGTGGATCTGAACGCAACCCGTGGCTTGTCAACATTACACGTGCGTACATATGGATATAATCGAGTCATTTGTGTCGTATTTTTGGCACTGTTAAAGGATCTGTCCGTGAATCTCCCCGTGGCCCCGTGTGTGTCACAGCTGGGTTAATGTTAGCAGTGTGGGCTAATTAAAGAGACGCGGCTCCAGCCAATCAGAGGCGCTCATTCGGGCTCGCGCGACTCTCATTGTATCTTTGTGGGTCATTTTTTCTAATACAGTCAGTGTTGGGTAAATTAATACATCTACAGAAAATGCATATTCTGAGTACTAATATTGAGTACATATGTTCTAGTACAGCTATTCTTTCATGTCTTGGTATTCAGTAATCAGTTACTTTTCTAAAATCAAAGGAATACTTGACTGTACTTCTTCATGTAGTTTTGGTGTTTGAAATACAGTACAGTTCAATATGACTTGTACTGAATGAGGCACTATGTAACTTTTCTTAAAGAGGTCCGCCAGCCCATTGATTGTCTCATCGGATTGATTTGTATATGTTTCACAAATATGGCATTAAATGTGTCTATCTTGCATCTATTATTGGAAAATACTTGGAAATACAACACGCTCACCTCAACAGATATGACATGCAATCTGTAATTTGGACTGGTGGTGACGTACTGTGGAACATTCCAGGGGAGAGAATCCGCGAAGAATAGCATGTTTATTTAATAGGTAGAGTAATGTTGAGAAAGAATGAGAGACAGAGAGGGAGAGACGGAGAGCTGCAGAGAGAGAGAGAGAGAGCTGAGAAAGTTACCTAGAGAGAGAGAGAGAGAGAGAGAGAGAGTGAGAAAGTGAGAGAGAGAGAGAGAGAGAGAGAGAGAGAGAGAGAGAGAGAGAGAGAGAGAGAGAGAGAGAGAGAGAGAGAGAGAGACTGAGAGAGAGAGAGAGAGAGAGGAGAGAGAGAGCGAGAGAGAGAGACGGTGAGTGAGAGACGGTGAGGGAGACTGAGCGGGAGAGACAGAGACGGACACAGAGACATGACTGTGATGTGTTTAAGGATTTAATGGCCATATTCTTATTTTTTGTAATATTTTGAACATACAATTCTAATTGTTAAAATAAAAATATATTCTTTAAGATGGGATAGTTGCATAATTCTTAAACTAGCACTATAGACACATTAAGCCAGGGGTGCCCAAACTTTTTTTTATTGAGGGCCACATCTCAAAACATATTTGAAGCAGAGGGCCACAGACCAGTGATCAGTGCAGGACGGTGCTTTATACACAGCTTTGACAGAGCCGCTGTGTATTAATAAGGCTTGAAACACATTCATTTTAGGTCTGTATCACACTGCAATGTGATGTTTGACGATATAGTGGTAGAAATAGTTTAATTTGCTGTAAAAAAAGTACTGCTTATGATCAATTGGGCCAGTTCAGCAGGAGGCCTGAGGGCCAAAAAAACTGATCTGAGGGCTGCATTTTGTCCCTCGGGCCATAGTTTGGACACAAAAAGTGTTACTGCCCCAAAAGTCAAGTAGCCATCTACAAAATATTGTGGGCTGTCAAAATATATGTATTAACAAGCTATTTTAATGCATTGAATATGAGATGTAAAGCTCGAGCCTAGTAAGGGCATTTTTAGGAAAAAAAACCCATAATTCCACTAGTTTTGTCAGACTCTGAATGCCACAATTTTAAACATGATTAACATAGTGAGGAAACAGCTTAATGTCTTCATCCATTTTGATGCCACAAAATAATAAAAACCATACAGTGCAAATTTCAAAAATGCTAGTTTTAGTATTATTATATTTTGACAACCCTACTCCCCACAACACCACAGTAAATATTGAACTGTGAGGTCATACCTTGGTCAAATCATTCTGAATATTGGGGATTAAGAATAATATTAATACATATGTTAATCAAGTTTCAAGTGTACATTGATGATTGTCGGTTTCTGTTCTTGTTGCATGAAGAACAGGCGCAGAGGCACGGGAATCGTTCTGTAGATTTTTATTGTACAGTCGGGTTAAAGGCAGCGTACAGCAAAATTCCAAGCAGAATGCAAAGTCAAAAATGCAGAGTCTAAGGCAGAGTGTAACGCAGAGTCTGACAAAGTGAGATTACACCAGTGTTTTAAATCCTCCCAGAGTAGGTGTCACACACCCTGTGTGAAAGAAGCTATTGTTAAGAGATGCAAAATGTGACCTTGGCCAAAATGTAACGGTTATGTACTGAGTGTTCTGTGATTACAAGAAATGACACTGTTATATGGGAAAAAGAACGTTTTGTAAGTAATGTATTACATCTGTATTGTTCACATGATGTACACTTGGACTTTTCAGAAAGATGAATTATTATAATTTTCATAGATATTTAGATACTCAACATTTAAACAGTATTAAATATATCTGTGTAATCCCTCAGTATTAACCATGTTATAATTGATTACATTTTCTTTGTATTTTTTGTGCACAGACTGCCCTTGTGTTTTGGCGTCGCGATGGAGGCATCCGCCCCAAAACCATGGTACCTCCAAGGGGATCATGACCTTTCACCCCACAATGGAGGAGTTCAAGAACTTCAACCGTTACATAGCATATATGGAGTCACAGGGAGCTCACAAAGCTGGCCTAGCCAAAGTAAGTGCATACACACAGTGCACACATACAGTGCATTCAAGATGAAATTCCAGCTGATCAAGTCGTTCATTTTGTCAGTCGGTCGATGGTGTCTTAGTCGATCAAAATTTGTATTAGCCGACAGATTATTTCAATTACATTTTTGGGATTTAGTTGGGATAACGGCAACAACAGCAAGATATGTAATGAGTTAGCTGAAGATTTGGAAGGGAATCATGAGTTTACTCTGCATTGTCTCTTTCATATAAATAGTTTCCAAGCACTTTTCTGCATAATTACTTGTTCTTACATGGACTCCTGTGCAGTTGTAGTCTTGAGTGCAGTTTGGGTCATATACATGATCAGATTATAGATTATATTATTTAATTGTTTTACCACGTTCCTTTTCATCTCTTTGGGTAGAAATTCTTGGTCAACTAAAAACATACCCTGCAGATGGATTAGCAGGCTAAATGGGGGCCTGGCAAAACTCCCCAGACTAATAGATATCTCTGTAATATGAACATGCATTTCACCAAAACTGCACTCACAGGACAACAACTGCAGGGGAGTTCATGCAAAAGCAACCATTTATGCAGAAAGGAAGTACTAGGAAACGGTGAAAAGTATGAAAAAATGCAGATTAAACTCATGATTCACTTCCAAATCTTTAGCTAACTCATTACATACCTTGTGTTGCTGCTGTTGTCCAATATAAATCCCTAAAATTGAAAAAAAAAATCATACCTCTCTCAAAAATTGTGTCTATTTTAATGCACTGAATGTGAGAGGTAACACTAGAGACTTGTCAGGGCATTTTTAAAGGTAAAAACATCATAATTCCACTAGTTTTGTCAGACTCAGAATACCACAATTTAAACATGATTAAAATATGCTTAATGCTTAATGCTTTCTCTAAAATTTGTCTCCAGATTGTGCCTCCTAAAGAGTGGAAGCCCCGGTCGACCTATGAGAACATTGATGATCTGATGATCCCCGCTCCCATTCAGCAGGTGGTGACCGGCCAATCAGGGCTCTTCACTCAATACAACATCCAGAAGAAGGCCATGAGTCTGCGCGAGTTCAGGAAGATGGCCAACAGTGACAAGTGAGAACGATGGAAACAGCACTCTGCTATTAAAAATCATACAGCCACCCCAGTCACACACGCACATGTCCAGTGTCAGTACAAACAACTCAAATGTTGTTTCCGTCACTGCTCCACACTGGCTGCAGTTACACGTGCACTCTAAATCTGATTTTTATACTTTTTTTGGATTCCTCACATCAGATTTTGCAGTTTAAATGCAACTTAAATGTGAAGGAATCAGCTCATTTTGGTGTGTATATGAACATAGCCACTGTTCAGTCCAAAACTTGATGTAGAAATGCGCATGTTAGGCAAAAACTTGGATATATTTCCTGTTATCTGACTTTACCTTCTCTCCTACAAACAGCGTGTCTTGATATCTTCAGACCTGTGTATGAGTATAAGCATAGTGTGGTTTAAAAAGCCTGTGAGTGCACACTAGGCAGTGGCTTCCACATCCACCATTCTTCTGTTTAAACACTGTTGGTTTATGCTTAGATCTATGCTAAGAGAAAACAGCTGTGTACCTCAGGACAAATACTTTTTGTACATGTCATGTGATTTTAAAAATGATTTCCACAAGTGTATAAAAAAGAGTTGGGTTGGACTAACTACTTTTTGTGTGTGAATCTAGGTTCTGTTGTCCTAACTATGACGACTTTGAAGATCTGGAGAGAAAATACTGGAAGAACGTCACTTTTAACCCGCCTATTTATGGAGCAGATGTCAATGGATCACTTTATGATCCAGTAAGTTAATGTACTTTTATACAAACCCATCTTTATTTTGTACTCAGACATTTCTTATATTGCGTCTTCCCCTCTCCAGAACGTGAAGGAGTGGAACATTTGTAACCTGGGCACCATTCTGGACACGGTTGAGAGTGAGAGTGGCATCACCATAGAGGGCGTGAACACTCCGTACCTGTACTTTGGGATGTGGAAGACCACGTTTGCCTGGCACACGGAGGACATGGATCTCTACAGCATCAACTACCTGCACTTTGGAGAGCCCAAGTCCTGGTTAGTCACATGTCATTAATAGGGATGCTCCGACCTAGCCTTTTCAGCTCTGATGCGATACTTTGACTTTAAGTGTCTGCTGATGCCCAATATTAAGCGTGACACCAGTGTAGGGAAAATGGCACTTATTTTCTTAAAATACAGTTCACTTATTACACAAGAGATCAAATTGTGTTATGTAACTGTTATTTATCTTTGATATAACTACTAAACTTGCTTTGTATGAATAAAACTTTAAATATTTTGAGATGTTCTTGGCCTGTAAATAGTAAATAATAGAACCGATACCTGATTCAGCTAATTTTTCAGTATCTGCACCATTATTTGATACCAGTATCAACATAGGTGCATCCCTAGACACAGGAGTACGATGTATATCTGTGGTTGTATCTTCAAAATGATTGATGCACTTATAATTAGCATTTTTTTCTTAGAATATAAAGAAATATGAATAATCTCATTACTCTGTAATATTTCTATTGGGTTTTTTATTGTTATTTGGTATTATATTTATTTTTTTCTTTATCTCAAAATAAATAAAACAAAAAAGTGCACTTGATTTTAAAGGAATTGTATGTATGATTTAGATTTTAAATTTCATGAACTTGACCTATCTGTGTCCCCAGATATGGAGTAAATCAGAAATTTGCAGAAATTATCATTGAAATGTTTAAATAATATAATTTTCCTTCAGTTAATTCCAAACCTAATCCCATAATGTTTACACAAACTTTTATACGATGCATTCAGTTTAATAATTGTGTTTTTGTAGGTACTCTATTCCACCAGAGCATGGGAAACGGCTGGAGCGCCTGGCTAAAGGTACCAGGCCAGTTCTATGAAGTCTCTGCTTTTTAATACTATTCAAATGTCTATATAAAATGTCTGTTTTTGTTTTCAGGGTTCTTTCCTGGCAGTGCCCAAAACTGTGAAGCCTTTTTGAGACACAAGATGACTCTTATCTCTCCATCAATACTCAAGAAATATGGGATTCCATTTGAAAAGGTAATATGAGATACGTTTGAACAATATGGAAACATTTAAGTATTAAAATCTTTAAGAGGGCATATTATGCAAAATCAATTTTTTTTGAGCTTTCTACCCTGTTATAACGTTGTTCCATAATCAAAACATGCCTCAAGAGGTTTTATGTCATCCATGCATGTTTGAGTAATCTCCCAGGCCCTATTCATTGGTTTCAGAATGATGAGGAAATGCGACTGTTATTGTAGCAGTGAATAATTTAATTCATTCAAAACATATAATATTTTGTTTTAAAGTCATGTCCCAATTCAACGGCTGGGTCCTTTGAGGGACCCGGCTAATGAAGGCTGCTTCTCTGTGTAGCCTCCGTGGACCGCAACGGCCGTGCCGAAATGGGACCGGGCTAAACCGGCTCCTGTCACCCAGCGACCGAGACACGTTGCTAACGCTAATGCTAGCCACATGCACCACGCATATTGCACACAAGGACCAATTAAAAATATTACACTCTAGTGATAAAATTGTGGCACCATGAGCCCAAATATTTCAATAAGTCTGACCCAAATCTTATGACTAAAAACACAAAAATTAAAACTAGTGTGTGTAACTTCTATAAATATAACCGATTTGACAATGTTGTTATATTAAAAAAGCCTAAATGACATTAAAGTTTCAACTAAATAATTTAAATTGTTAAAGTAGGATTTGATGACATTTGACATTTGATTTCATGATTATACGATACAATTATACCATTAGGTGTGATGGGCGTAACAGACAGTGACAGGTCTCTAGTCTCTACATCAGTGTGAGCACAGATCTGTTATATTACTGTCCATCATAGATATGCCCTGTCCAAACAGTATGATTTACTCATTCAACACTGATGGATTGTAAAAAGCAGATAAACCACAGAATTAAATACATAAATTATTACTCAGTCAATCTTTTTGCTCACTTAGACAGTTTCTAATACTAAACTACTGTGGCAAATGGTCGTATTTACTGTTGGCAGTTTTTCATAAAGTCCTTCGCAAGCTTTTGCTGGAACTGATCTCCATGGGGAAAGGGTCGGAGGTACATTTGGAAACTCGGCCAGATTTGTGGGCTGCCTGAAATGGGATGACTTTGTCGCTCAGATTGTGATACAACTGGCCTTTAAATGTAGCCACCAAACGATGCAGCCGTTGAACTGGGGAGGGGCAACTCGTGGCATCAAAAACAAATGTGAAACTTATAAAACTTGTTAATACGTTGTGTTTGCTGAATATTGCAAAGTAACATGGTGATCTAAATATGTTATGTGATAGCAGTTAATTCCCCATAGAAGTGTAATACCCCCTTTTTAATAAAATGTAAATAAACATATGCATTTCTTTCTCCAGATAACTCAGGAGGCTGGTCAGTTCATGGTGACATTTCCCTATTCATATCACGCCGGATTTAACCACGGTTTTAACTGTGCCGAGTCCACTAACTTTGCAACGGAGAGATGGATCGAGTACGGAAAGCAAGCGATTTTGGTAAGTGATCCAGTCAACTGTACTGCATTTAAAAGGGGAAATAAATCTTTGAACACATGTTGAAATAAAACCCATCAGTTAGTGTTCATGTTGGCCATACTTAAAAAAAAAACACATTTCCATAAATGTACAGAAAAGTTAAAAATGTTACCAATGCAGATATGCTTTAAAAAACAGAATATCGCGTTATATAACTATGATTTAAAAGTAGTTCAGATATATTAAAGGTGCTGTCTCAGATTTTTCTGGTTAAAAACCATTTTCAACTATTTGCAGCAGTTCAAAGTTATTCCTCACTTTCCTAACGAGCATCGTAATTACTGACTGTATATGCATTATACGTTTATGAGTGCTTTCACAGCTTTCAGGCGACACAGCTGAGTCATGAAAGTATAATAACATTTGGAAGATGAACCAAAGATGGGGTTGTATTGTTGTCAATGCCTGTGCTCATTGACACGAAATGCCCAAAAATATGTTTTCTTTCTCATCACTTCCACAATACAGACTACTGCCTCTCATTTGTATGACAATTTCAAAAATTTAAGTTCATGTGAAAATGGAGAAGAATCCTATAAAATCCTCTGTGAAAGCTTTGGCTGCCCTGTCAGCCTAACACTGGCAATTTAAATTCACAAAAAAAAACTGTGCTCTGTATGAGAATTCTTCATAGGCCAGAGATGCAGAGCGGCCACAAATCAAACTTGCATCAGGATAGAGGGAGTGTTTTATCCAGTTTTTATAGATCTGTGAAAACAACTAGCATGCTAACAGTGCACCAGGATCACTCCCTGGTTTGTGGCTGATAAATTGCTTTATAATTAGATGCAAGCAGCACACAGGGGTCCCCTTTTGACCCTAACAATAGCTTATACAGTATATCCAATTTTACTTTTTTACTGGAAAAAACGGGTACAGCCACTTTTAACTCAAATCTGTATTTCTTTTCCAGTGCTCATGCCGCAAAGACATGGTGAAGATTTCCATGGACGTGTTTGTGAGGAAATACCAGCCGGAGCGGTACACCCAGTGGTTGGCGGGGCGAGACGTGGTGCCCATCGACCACTCCAGACCCACCCCAGAGGCCAGAGAGTTCCTGGGGGAGAGCTCCAGCGAGGGCATTCTCTGTGGAGGAACTACAGAGGAGAATGGGGACTGCAAGAGGTCGGTCTGCTCTGGGATTGTCAAGGTACACGTACTATATAGTAGAGTACAGTATTCTTGACTCTCTTCTTCTCTATCAAACTTTAGTGCTACTCAGAGGATTGAGACGAAGAGACACAGGGTTTGCCTTGATGTTCCAGTGGAAGTGGTTCCCAAAGAAAACTTGGATGATCAGGATCAGGAGTACGGGAAGCGCCCCAGACTGAGCCTCATTCCTCCTCGAAACATCTCCCTGGACGCCAAGAGAAACAAAGGTACAACTCTTGTCTTCTGCACACTTAAATTTTTAATGCAGCGTTAATTGTTCTTATGTGATGAATCCAACATGTAATGGTAAGAGTAAATAGTTTAGTGTATTGTAAAAAAATATAAAAATGTTTATGGGGGAATGTTCAGCTGTTACCATGGTGATGCAATGCACACATTAACACATTAACAAAAAAAAAATTAAGATGATCAGTGAATAAACAATTAAGATCATCTGAAAAAACAAGAAAAATACAAACTGGATTTAAAAGACACATTTTCAGGAGCCTGTGATCAATGCATTCATGGTCCTGTTTAGGTGTTTAAACGCTGGTCAGTAATGCAAATCGGTGCTTTTAGCTGATGTTTGACGGACCACCTAATTTAATCAGGCTGAGAACCTAAAAATAAATTCTGTCTCACACCAAAACATTACAACACATTCAGAAAACCATCATTGTAATCTCAGTAAAGCATGACAAATGCTACCAGATGGCAGTGTGATGCCCAATAATTTGTCTTATTGGGCATATATTTTGTCTTAAACTGTCAAAATGTTCATTGTCCTTTCTTAAAGGGGCTCTAAAGGGGCTTTTATCTGAAATGTAATAAAGTAACTATTGTCCTGCCCCTGTACGACTATATTGTAAGATGAGGCTGCTGTGTACCAATCCAGAAAGTAAGGCTGATGAGCTGTTAGCATGCTAGTTGTTGTTAGCATTACTGTGATGGCAAAACCACTCTGGCTGCTGAAATTTGTGAAAAGCGCTTATAAACTCCTCACAGTGAATCAGGCACGTTGACAGAAATTTGGGGACCTCACATGGGCCCCCCTCTAATATAAATTAATAGGGGGCCAAAACTTGACCCTCTTCCTAAGACCCTGGATCCCGGGACAACAGATTCCTTTATCCCCAGGTACAGGCCCTTTAAACTCAATTGTTATTAAAATAATTATCTCATTCCCAGGTCCCCCAAAGCTGGTCGTCACCCCCACCAAGCTCACCTTACTGGACCCCTTCCACCGAAGCTTCTCCCAAACCAACTCCAACCCCTCACAGCCTCCGCACTACGCCAGGACCCGCCCACCCTCCATCTCCTCCCAGAATGGTCACCTGTCTCTGTCCGCTACGCCCAAACGCAAGATGGGTGTGGCCAGTCTGCTCTTCCACCGCCCCCTCAGCCCAAAAGACATCCTGCAAGTCCACAACTACACCCAGGACATACAGAAGAGGCCGCCCACTCAGCTCCAAGTGCACAGCTACGCAAGGGAGCATCAACACCACCCACGGCCATTACCAACTAAAGTGACCCCTCAAACTCCGGTAACGGTTAAACAGGAAAACGAAGAAGGCAGTCCATCCAAAGTGAAGCTAGAGCCAGCGGAGAAGGTACAGGTGAAGGCAGAGGAGCTGAACGAGAGCAGAGCGTCTTCAGAGTCCAATAGTCCCACGTCCTCTCCTGAGGTCACTCCAGTCAAAGTGGACAAGAACAGGAGAAAGGTGGGTAGGGTTAGGAGTAAACTGTCTGATTATGGGGTGGTGAGATCATCTGGCATGCACCTACTAATATTTCTCCTACCGTTTAGATTAGAGAACAAGCTTTTTCAGTTCTGATACCAATATCAATTCTTTCGACTTAAGCATTTGCCTATACCCGACATTATCCGAAACCAGTGTAGGGACTGAAAATGTCTTTCTCGAATGCAGTTAACATAATGCACAATGGATCAAATTGTGTGATTTTATTCTGCAAGTAGCTATAGAAGAGCTTTGTATTTTCTATTGTATATTGCTATTGTATATTCGTTCAAACATTATGAGACATTCCGGGGCCTACATCAGCCAGTTAATAGTCTTGTTAAAACCAATTAAAGACCCAACCAGCATATCAGCTGAATGGATATCATGGAACCATCAATGCATTCCTCGTATCCAAAATGTAATTCAAATCCTGTAAAAATATTTTTATTTAGGTGCCAATATCAGTAGGAAGAACAGAATTATAACTGACTAGTCTTCAGTATCTTTAACTCTTTTTGTAGAAGCACCATCCTTTCTCTTTGCATGCACTAAATAATAATAATCACAAGCTTTTCACTATGTACTGGTGGATCCCCTTTGCATAACTCGCTAACAATCTCGCTGCTAAATATCTGTCAAATAAAGCCCTTTCTTTGCTACTATACTGAGACCAAAAGTAGGGATGTCACGATATCACATTTTCGAGACAAAAACATCATGATTATTCATGATTAACTTTGAGACCATAACTGCAACCATAATAGTGAAATCCTTAATTCACATTGTCCAATAGATCACCACTTTCCTCTAGTCTGTGACGCTTTATGAAATCTAACTCTTTGACTGAAGAAGCAAAGTAAATGCGGCATAAACAGACATAGGTTTACGCACTACAACTTTACAAACCTGATGCGATGTGCAGTAGTTTCATTAGCGGGATGCACACTGATCTGAAGGGGGGTGACTTAGCCTGGAGAGCAAGAAAAGGGAGTAAAGCAGGGCGACAGAGTGTTTGTCCACTGATTGGAAGGTTGGCGGTTTGAATTGGTGCTGAGATTCCAGCTCCCATAAATGAATGCTGTTTTTGTGTCCTTGAGCAAGACACTTTACCCCCGGTGCCTGTGTTCCTTGAAGATGGAAAAGCACTATAGAAAAATGTGACCATTTACCATTTATTCTGAGCGTCAAAAACAAAACTGGAACTGTTAAAACACGTTAATGTGTTGTTTTCAGCCTTTTATTTTCAAAACAATTAAAGGTAACATGATGATCTAAATCTTATGTTTGAACAGAAGTAAAATACGCGCTTTTTAACCGTTGAGTCTTGACATCCCTACCCAAAAGCACAGTGAAAAGTGACTGGGTGTACTGTGTTGTTCCCAAACAGAGCTGCCAGTCTCCGCTTGTGGACAGTGACATTGTAATTGTGACAGACACCTTCACTGACACAGCACCGCTTTGTGCTCATACTGAGGTGGTCTCTGGGGATGTAAGTAGGATTATGAGAACATGAATCATGAATAAGGCGATACACCAGTACATGCAGTGAATATGTGTTGTGAGATGACAGACTTGTGTTGGTTTTCACAGTTGTCATGTGTTTTGTGCCCAGCAGGTGTCAGAGGAGGAGTCGTACTGTAAGTCGATGGTGAAGAGGAGGCAAAGGCAGATGGGGCTGCCCTCTCTGCCCCCCTCCCACCCACTCTTCGCTGAGGTCATCCCCGAGACCAGTATGTACTTTCTCACCTCATCGTTGTCTGCTTTAACATCTCTATAGAGACAGAAAAAAGACCCTCTATTAGAAAGGTTACATATTCATGTATACTTTTCAGAGCTTTTAACCATGTTATAGTTGTTTCCCCTCTCAAAGTTATATTTGGAGTGATTTAGCAATTAAAGATTGCTCAAACATGTAAAATTTTCCAGACATCATATTGCTGATCAATCCCTGTTTTCACTGACCGTTGGTGCACGCCCACTGCTCTGTACTTACTTTGTTCTTCAGTTTTCTTTTCTTAATCCATGATCAAAATGAGAAAAATCCGCTGCTCACTAGCATGATCTGCAGCTATCTATAGGAGGGGCTAACAACTACCGGGCTCTTTGTTGTGATGCTGTTCATGGTGATGTTGGCTCACATTGGGCACTGCAGTTTTCTAACATGGAAGTCAGCTGACTTCCATGTTAGAAAGTTTCTAAGATGAATATTATAATTTACACATTTTAAATCACAACATAATGATCCACGGGTGTCAGAGATTATGACTATAGAGCAGACAGCTGCTTTATTGCCCTTCAACTTATATTAGGTTACAGGTGTTATAATGTTCAAAAATGCCTTTGAAAAACATGCATTCTTATTGTGAGCATCGGCCGCCTTTACACAGATTTGACCTGTAACTAGGCCTGGTGGTCTTCTCCATGGAGATTCTGTGGAAGATTCTAGGCAAATTAACATCTCCATGGACATGGCAGGTGGCAGACCCTCACCCAGAATACTTACATTGTGCACCTTTTAACTAAATCTCACAAAGCATGCTGCACTGTAAGGACTTTATGAGGAAGTATAAGTTTTGATTTTAATTTTCATTCCCTTAACCCATTTGTGTCCCCAAATAAACATGTTCAAATCAAATATAGCTTTTATTGATAACAATTGTCAGGCAGATTTATTCTAAAAACTTTAGACATGATGGCCAAGTTGTTTGCTATAATTTGGTTATTTGTTCAATATGATTATCCAATCAGAAAGCAGAATGAGCCTCACATGTTTGGGTTGCCAGTCAGTGCTGGCATCCAGTTGGTTTAAACCTACCAGCACTCTCTGTGGTCTGAATGATCTCCCTCTAAACCCCAGCACCTGCAGCCCATCATGAATCAGTGCTAGTGCAGCCAGTGCAGTGAGTGAATGCTGGAGGTTCTGAGATTTCATATGAGGCATGATCCATATACCGAGGAAAAACCCGTATTTATACTCTGCAAGTCTGTCTGCAAGTTTAGTCACTACATACAGTTCCTTTAAAGTATGTCGAAGTACAATATATTGGCTTTTAAAAAATGTTTTATTATGATTTTGGTCGTACAATCATTTTTGACACATAATACCTGAATTCGAAACCTTCAGTTCTATAAAAGCCCCTATACCATTGACACCTACAACAAATTTGCTTTCTCTTTCAAAGGTAAATATTGGCATTGGTAGTGTTGGCATAATGTTCAGATTTTTGCGACATACTTTGCACCTGTGTTTGTACTTGATCACTGACAAAGTAAGAATAAACCATTTTGCGTTGTGTTTCTTTGCTTTGTGTTTGTAGACTTGCCGAGGAAGACAAACGAGGAGTGGGCCCAGCCGCTGACAGATCTGTGGCAGCAGCGGCCTGAAAACCCCACAGCAGAGAGAGAATACAACCAAAGGATGAGCCAACAGCCCCCATACTGCTCCATCTGTCTGCTCTTCTACACACACCACCAGGTACCAGCAGAGGGCGTACTGCTCATGTCTGCTCTTCATTCAAACATTTAGTTTCAATCTAGAATGGTCTATAATATGACAATCGAGTGTAAAAACCTCCGCTGATTTGTATCATGTGTCTCTCAAATGTGTATCAATTTCTCATATCATTCAGAATAAAATGTTTAACTTCTTTGACCTGAGATAAATTAGAGTTTGGAGCTTGGAGTTGTTGATTCTAAAGAAATCAACAGTCCTCTGCGTTATTTTTACATATAAGCCACCATGTTTGTTTTAACACCATGCGTCAATGATTGGTTAATCCCCCCCATCAATCACAACCTCTGGAATCGGAGAGACAGGATACGATTCTAGACCCACTTGTCTTTGTAAAGTTTTGTTGAAGCATGTGGTTCTGGCTGGACAGGTAAATACTGTTCCATCTGACTGCTCATCTACACACACCACCAGGTACCAGCAGAGGGCACACACGCACAAGAAAAGAACAGTGCAGACAGGAGACTGATTATCTGATTAGCTGGTGAAACACTTTAACTCAGATAGAGTTTGCTTGTCCATAATTTAGTGGTAGTTTTACACATTTTTATTAAAGGTACAGTATGTAGGGTGCCACGTCACGTCACCACGGAAATAGAAAGTGAAAAACATATTTCGGAACATTGAACATTCTCCACGGAAAAAAGTTCAGTCCTGTGCTGTTGAAAATTATAGTCATAGGAACAACATTTCCATGGAAACAAGCAGATGGAGCCCCTCCTCCACACCAAACAAGAGTCAGGTTTGTGGAGATGCAAATTTTGGATGAAAAGTTACATACTGTGGCCTTATGTAATAGTTTTATTGGATATACTCCAATAAGCTTTAAAGCAACTAACTATAAAATATGCCTCCTGTGTTTTTTCACATGTACTAATATTGGCAGTTAGTACTTAGTAACACTAGTACAGACTAATGTAATCTGACTCTAGTCTCTGTGTTGTTTTCAGTCTGAGTGTGGTGGCGACACGTCTTTAGTAACCCGAGGAAACTGCCAGTGGTCCAAACCTCTGATCCCCGAGATGTGCTTCAACACCCAGTCGTCTAAGGCCAGTGACAGCTCCGAGGGCCAGCTGTCCAACCCCTACATAGCAGAGGACGGAACCAGCCGCTTAGTCACCTGCGGGCGCTGCTGTGTCCGCGTGCACACCAGTAAGGCTGTGCTAATTTGGTTTGAGTTCTAAATTGTGTGTAGTCTTTTGATTGGCTGCATAATATGTTGAGAAATGAATTATTTTATTTTATTTAAAGAGGGGGTATTATGCAAAAAAATACATTTTTGAGCTTTCTACCATGTTATAATGTTGGTCTGTCATCAAAAACATGCCTGAAGAGGTTTTAGATGTCATCTGTGCATGTTTGAGTAATTTAGCAACATTTCCCAGGCCCCATTCAAACCCTCATTATGATTAGCTGTTCTATCTATCCAAAGCTCAGTCCACAAGTCTGTGTCACCCATGCTCTCTCATGACAATATTCAAATGTACAAAAGCATGATATCAAACTGTACAACTTCACAAACCCCTTTTCCCGCTGTTTTTAGGCTGCTATGGCATCTCTGAAGATGATGAGGACTTGGAAGACTGGCAGTGTGCTCGCTGCAGGGACAAAGCCATATCACAGGTAACCGGACTCTTTTGGTTCACTGCTTACAAGAAACAGAAATATTACATTATTATTACTACACAATTGAGGGTTTTTTTTATTGTACAATTTAGATTTTTAAAAATGCATTAAATTGTACAAAAAATGTGTAGACTGTTCTTGATTGTCTTCCTGTTACATAGATGGAGCATTGGCCTTGTATTAATGACTTGTTTCCTATCACGCTATACAAGGGAAGTCCATATTGTCCATATTTATCATTTTTGACATTTTGGCATTGACTTTTTGATTCCCTTTGTATTAAACGAAGGAAACTCATGGCCTGTCGGATGTGCCACACCACAGAGTTATGCCATGATCTGGAGGTGGTCCTTGGTGGAGAGAGCCCTTTTGTCTCAAAGTATTGTTTATCTACTTTGTTTTTTCCTCGCCTTGGCCGTCAGATGTAACTGTGAGTTTCCTCTGCTTTGAGTGGTCACTTCAGTTCTGAACAATGGGCCGAAGGGAAACCGGGAGGGATATGGAGGAATGTGCTGCATTCTTGACTTATGCACCTGTCAGCACCAGCGCTTAAGTGGTCCAGGGATTTTAGTTTTAGAAATGACTAATGCTATTTTACCATTTATTGTGTTTGAAGGGTAGTGAATATACTTTGATGAAAATACAAAAGCAAGATTCATTCTTTTATTTAACTGCCAAGATCCAGGACATTCATTTTTATCACAAGATTAGATTATGTGACAGTTACAGTTAGAATAGTTGAACATTAAATTTAAAATGCAGTAGTAATTCATTCCAAAAAGCTTAACTATACTACTATATTGATACCCAGAGGCAGGTAGTAGACTGGTAACAGAAAAGGCCAAACCTCCTTGTCAGTGCCCGATCTGTCTGATCTCTGAAGCCAAGCAGAGTTCAGTCTGGTTATACTTGGATGGGCCGCTGGTGCCACAGGGCGCCAGTGATTCTGGTCCAAAATGTTGTTGTGTCCTTAGGCAAGGCACTTCCTACTCCACTGTCATTGCCTAATATGAATGTGGTGTGTGTGTGATGGTTTAGTGATGATCGGAGGGGCTGAAGCTGCAGATTGGCAGCCTCGCTTCTGTTGGTCTGTCCCAGGGCAGCTGTGGCTACAATAGGACCATACCACCATCTTATCAGTATGGAGTGGATGAATTATAGATGAAATTGTAAAGCAACTTTAAGCTTTTGGGAAAAGCCCTATGTAAGACTAATGCATTATTATGTTTTTTTTTAGATATATTTTGTTCTCTATATAAATTATGTTATTTCTCATTTAATAATGGTCCAAAGTGAAATAAGATGTTTAAAAAGCATCCAGCCCTTTACAAGTGTGTTACATAAAACAGTCAGGTACCTCTCCACCTGGTTTGGGGCCAAATGGCTTGTATTTTATTGCTGCTTCTCTGCGCTCCACTGGAGCTTTGACGTACTGTACTTGCTGCTTCCCGACAGCTGCCGTACCAGGTGTCCAGCGCTGTATAAGGCCTCCTCCACTGTCATCATTACACTCTGAGACGCCAAAGACAAAAAAGTTATTCCCCAAAACGAAGCAAAGGAACTGTGTACTTAGACAGATGTGCTGATGGTGCTAAAACCAGGAAGCTGTGTTTAAACTGTTCAAATGTAACTTTGTGTGTCTCTATAGGACTGCTGTCTGTGTGCACTCAGAGGAGGAGCACTGCAAAGGGCCAACAATGACAAGTAAGTACGAGTTTACATAAACAAAACTCTAGTGTTTTGATATATACAGCATAGGGCCGTTGTATCTTTACAAGACATCTGTGTAAACCCTCAGTCGTCCAGGCCTGATCCATAGCAAAAGACGATGTTAAAATCTGTCAACTGTTCTGATCAGATTGCTGGTGACCACTGCCTTGTATCTAATTGCAGGGAGAGGCTAACTACACTGAAACTGTAAACATCTATTGTCTCTAGTTTCAGCTTAGACCCAGAACAATGAGAACAATAGCAGGGTCGTTAAGGGCTGAATAGGGTAGCTCCAGCTGAAACTAGAGACAATGGATGTTTGCAGGGAGAGGCTAACTACACTGAATAGATATAAGGCAGTGGTGCATAATAATGAAGAAAAAAAAAAAGTATATATAGACACGAGAGTTCGTTTTACTGATGTTTACTGTGGTCTTACTTCTTCATCACAGTTCACACCCTAGAATTAGAGAATTAGCAAACACATCAAAGATATACATAAGCTCTGGCTCATAGTACATGTACACACGAAACTGCACATGAACCCATGGAAAATATACACACCACTTTGGCCTGGTAGTAAACAGACTGGTGAACCCAAAACTTTATATTTTAGTTTTCATTTGTTTCTGAAATAGTGCTCTGTTGGGTAAGACTTTACATTAGCGTAAAAGGCTGAAAAGAGGAAGTCATTTTCACGACCTTAAACTAGATTTATGATAAACTAAACATTTACAATATTGTTCCAAATAATTATCACTTTTATGGTCTTATAAATGAAGGGGAAATTAGATATGAAATGTATAAAAGAAAATGAGTCAAGTAAATTTTCTTACAGGTATTAGAAACACACAGGCTCCATCTATTGGTCAAACAAGTGAACTGTAACATGTATAATCAACCATTACATATTTTTTCAGCTACATGAAGCACAGACAATGAACTGAATATGTGTCTGTTATCTTAACATAAGATATTAACAGTTAATCAGATAACTAAAGCATAAAAAACAAGCTAACAAGTTTACTCTCGATCTCACTCCAAATCACTAAATCCATTCAATTCTTCATCCTCGGTGCCGCTTCTGAATAACTCCGCCTTCTCCAAAAGTAGATGAAGCGCTGCTCTGGAAGTAGATGGCACTCATACTGGTACAAGCCTAGAGTGCCCTCGTGCAGTTGTCAGTGTGACAATAACAAAGATGTGAAATGATTTACTTGAATAATTTCACATACAAGTCGCATCTGAGTATAAGTCGTACTTCTGGACAAACTATGAAAAAGTGCAACTTACAGTCCTGAAAATACGGTAATATAGATAAGGTGGATGGTTTGTGCACGTGATGAGTGGTGGTGGGCAGGAGAGATGACTACTGCTGTGGCTCACCAACACAATGGGAGTGAATGAAAAATGGAGTGTAAAGCGTCTTTCTGTGTTCATGAAAGTGCTATTTAAATGTATGTATTATTATCAATGTATTATTACTACCTAAAATACCCAAATTAAAGAATGCTTCTGGACTCTCTGACAGTACCACCTGCGAAGATGTTTATGTATTATCATGGGCTAGTGACAGAAGAAACTAGACCATATGCAAGATTTTGATTTTAAATCCTAAAGACAAATCCCCCCTCTCCCTCAAAAAAACAAAACAAAACTAACTTGCCCAGGAGGTTCACGTGCCGTATCTTATGTCATGCAAATTCAACCTCTTAAACCCTTAGAGACCAAGTGACATTTTATCCTAATGGGAATGAGTCATCAATTCATTAGTTTTGTCCTTTAGTTAATTAATTGATAAATATTTAATCTTTTCATTTTATTAGGATTACAAGAATTTATAAAGATTAGGGATGTCAAAAGTATCAAATCAGATACTAATTGATACTAAAACTAGTATCAAAACTAGATACTCAATTGAGCAAGTATTGATACTAAAAAAAAGTCAAAAGTACATTCACAGGACGGAAGTGAACTTTTCCTGAATAGCTTTAGAATGATCTTGAGATGTATCAGAACAAGTATAAGACAAATAGACCAGGAATGTCTTCAACTTCAACTTCAGCTGTACAATTCAAAACCATTCATTAAATAAACTTTATTTTTATATGGCTTTATTATATTTGCCATCAAGCCAGTAATCCACAGGTAGTTTTAAATACGCCATAAACCATTCCGTTGAATCCGTTTTATGCCACTGAGACTGTAAAACCTAATGGCCGCTTTATGATAACATGATAAAACATGAATTCTGTGTCTCACAATAAGACGCAATGGACTTCAGAAAAAAAAAAAGATGCATTATAGTTATAGTCACCAGTGTTAATTATTCTAATGTATAAAATAAAGAAAAACAACTTTGCCACTAGTGCAAATTAAAAGTAGGTCTACATTTAAATAAATATTGAGTCAAAAAAATAGTGTTTATCTTTTATTTATGGAACAGTCAGTTGATATTGTAATTGTGACAAGCCATCAAGAGCCAGGACCAGTACCAGTACCCTACTATATCAAGATTAGATTTTTTGCTGTGTGTACCGTGTTAAAAATTAGTTTTATCATAATTGTTATCATGACAGACCTACCAGCCACTGTAAAAAGATGGCCTACAAAATAACAGTACTAAAAACTATGGCGCCCTCACTCTTCTAATGTTCTTGCCATTTACTTATTACAAAAAGGTCACGTTAACACATTGAACTGCTTAGAGAAATGAGTCTTCCGGACATGCTTCCTCTCCCTGCTGTTCATTGAGCCAGTGAATCATTGATGACGTCTCTGCTCGGGTCTTTTAAACGTAAAATCCATGTAGCGCGTCCAGCCCCTGCAGCTAAACGCTCCATCCAGGCTACTCTCACGCAGCCTCACTCAGTCCGCACTCTGCTTCTTTTTGATCGAGCAGAGCCAAATGGACAGGGCCTGCAGCCAGCCATTTCTTTGTCTGCGCCCATGCTATTGATAATGTATTACTTTGTTAACTGTTGAAATGTGTTCTTTGCTACTGAAGTCAGATGTTCGTTCGGATCAAAGGTTCGTTAAGGCCCCAAAGTGACACTATCAAGGAGGTTTGATATCTGTGTTATTGTGCGTTGCCAATAATATAGTAAAAAGGTCATAAACTCTGTCACTTTTATTTGCCTGTAAGTTGTCATAGTCACATTTATAGAGCACTTGTCTATCTAATGAACCACTCACATTCATACATCATTTTACACAGACATTAGGGGTGAGGTGGGTGAAGTGAATTGCCCAAGGACACAACAACGGTATTCATTTGTAAGGATTCTAATTATGTATGCAACATCTGGGTTAAATCGAATGTATACAAAAATATTTATTGCTAAAAGTCGTTACAATGCCTGTTTGGTAATCTAGTGAACGCAATTTCGGTTCATACTCTTGATATAATCTGAATTCGTAATCATCATAATCATAACCTGTTTGTTGTATTAAAAAAAGCAGAGTTGAATGTTACTGCCCTAAAGGATGGAGTTTATCCTGAAACTTGCCCTTAACATAGTTTTAGGTTTTAGGTCATGTCTCACTAGAACCCAGTGTGACATTTAGACAGTTTTGCACAGTTCTAATGATTTTAATAGTGTTGTCATGATACAGAAATGTCAAACTTTAAACTTGAACTTGAAATAAGTTTCATATTCACTATTTCAATACCACAATGATAAAAATACTCCATTATAGATGCAATGTAAGCTTTAACACAAAATAATGTTAAAAATGTTCTTCTATTAGATAAAGACCATTCCTGATTTCCTCTTTATTTTCCTCTTGATGTATTTTTTTATCAGTATGGAATCAATACTTGCTCAAATGGGTATTTAATTTTGATACTAGTTTTAGTATCAATTTGTTTTTGATACTTTGACAAGGCTGGATATAAACTAGTGCAGGCAGGCCCCTCAACAGAAAACTGGGGCCCGAGGCCCTCTATAATATAAATGAGTAGGAAAAGGGTCCAATACTGGGCCCCTAAGACCCTAGGGTCCAGGATAACCTTTGTCCCAACCTGTCAACTCATTATACTACTCGTGGTCAAGAGCTTAAACATACTTCACATACATGGCATCTGTGAGTTTATGCTAGGTCTCATACTGACTTTACTCTAGATCTCATTGTGAGTGTAAGCTAAGTCTCATTCTGAGTGTAAGCTAAGTCTCGTTCTGAGTGTAAGCTAAGTCTCGTTCTGAGTGTAAGCTAAGTCTCGTTCTGAGTGTAAGCCAGGTCTCGTTCTGAGTGTAAGCTAAGTCTCATTCTGAGTGTAAGCTAAGTCTCGTTCTGAGTGTAAGCTAGGTCTCGTTCTGAGTGTAAGCCAGGTCTCGTTCTGAGTGTAAGCCAGGTCTCGTTCTGAGTGTAAGCCAGGTCTCGTTCTGAGTGATGTGTAAGTCCAGGTCTCGTTCTGAGTGTAGCCTGGTCTCGTTCTGAGTGTAAGCACAGGTCTCGTTCTGAGTGTAAGCCAGGTCTCGTTCTGAGTGTAAGCTAGGTCTCGTTCTGAGTGTAAGCAAGTCTCTCGTTCTGAGTGTAAGCCAGGTCTCGTTCTGAGTGTAAGCCAGGTCTCGTTCTGAGTGTAAGTCAGGTCTCGTTCTGAGTGTAAGCTAAGTCTCGTTCTGAGTGTAAGCCAGGTCTCGTTCTGAGTGTAAGCCAGGTCTCGTTCTGAGTGTAAGCTAAGTCTCGTTCTGAGTGTAAGCCAGGTCTCGTTCTGAGTGTAAGCCAGGTCTCGCTCTGAGTTTACGCTAGGTCTCGCACTGAGTTTACGCTAGGTCTCGCACTGAGTTTACCCTAGGTCTCGCACTGAGTTTACGCCGGGTCTCGCACTGAGTTTACGCCGGGTCTCATACTGAACCCGTGCACTCTTGCCCAGTGAGTGCTGATTGGAGTGTTTGTGTTCACAGGTGGGTGCATGTGCTGTGTGCCATTACTGTTCTGGAGGCGCGCTTCGTCAACATCACCCAGAGGAGACCTGTCGACCTGTCTGCCATCCCTCTCTCTCGCTTCAGACTGGTAGGCACCACACATTTTTGTTTGGATTGTATGAGAGAGTGCAGTGGGTGAAATGAAATACTGAATGGGTTGCTAACCTTGTCAGACATTAGCGAGTGTTGCTGCTGCATACATCAAAATGAGGCTGCACTATGGTATTAAAAGGGAATGGATTGGTGATCTCAATCCTGTGACAATCTGCTGTTTTGGTAATAGTTTTGAGAGTTTTTGCCACGCCCCCTTTTTTGTCAAATAATTGATTGGCAGCTCATGTCTTTTAGTCACCCTAAAATAAAGACACATTTTTCCAGCAGACATCAAAATATTCTATAGATTTAAGAAGGTCAGATGAAAAACGTAAATTGACCAATATGGAGATTTTGTGGTGGTGTTGGCAGGGCTGCAAAATAACACCACCTCAATGATGGAGTAATTCATAAATATTGTAGGTAAACCTTGGACTGGTTGGTCTGTTGTGGGGACATGCTCATGGGTAATCTAGAATAAAATGTGTTATTTCAAGCAGAAACACTTTTGTTTTAACTGTGAACATTAACATCTATAAAATGTATGTAATATGCTTCTAAGGATGTTTAAGAAATGAGATTAATAATTAAATAATATCATTACTTATTATTATTATTATTATTATTATCAATAATAAAAATTAAGATAATTAAGTAAATAAATGATTAAGCGAGTACTGTATGGTTTCAGCCCAGAAATATTGACCATAATTCCATGCATTTCAGACCATGTAAACTAAACTACAGGGTTGGCAGTTTGTATAAATGACACAAGACACATAGTAACATATTTTACTTTTGTCAATAATCACTAAAAACGAATTCTCGCAGGTTCACTCCAAGCGTGAAACTGAATAGTGTAAATATTATTATTGTGAGGTTGTTCAAGCTTCCTTCTGTTGGCGCCACAGCGACAGACACCCTAAAGTGTGTGGGAAAATCCAACTGGCCTTATCATTTCTCATGTTCTTTTTCCTGATTACTCATTTGACATAGACACGTTTCGCTGCGGTGCCATTTGTATTTGTTTACACAAACGACACCCTTTCCCCAAACAAAAGGACTTAAACCTTTGTGGTGCCTTGAGAACTGCAAACCCCGCCCCTGTTGGAAAGTCTTGCCATAAACGTAAAAATTTCTATTCATATACAAGGCATTATATGGAGCAGCAGTGTGCCAGTGTGTCCTTGTGTCCTTGGGCAAAGCACTTGACCCACCATGCCCACGTATGAATGTGGCGTGTGGGTGATAGGTGGTGATTTCTCATGTTCTTTTTCCTGATTACTCATTTGACATAGATACATTTGGCTGCGGTGGCATTTGCATTTGTTTACACAGACAACACCCTTTCTCCAAACAGAAGGGCTGAAATCTTTGTGGCGTCTTGAGAACTGTAAACCCGAGAAGTTTCAGTTCTCACCCTGGTGTTAGTACAGTGTCTTAATATTTGCTAAAGAAGACATATTATGCTGATGTCTGCTGTACTGTATAGCCTTGTCAAAAGTATCAAATATCAGATACTAATTGATGGATTTAGTAGATTTTTTGAGCACGTGTCAATACTAAAAAAGTCACGTTCACACGACAGAAATGAACCTTTACTGAATAACTTTAGAATGATCTTTAGCTGTATCAGAACAAGTGTAAGTGTGTTTTTTATTATCATTGTGGTATTGGAAGTGGTATTGAGTATCGAGTCTATTCCTTAGTACTGATATAAAGTTTGAAATGTTAGTATGGTGACAACACTACTGCTATATAGTTACAATTTATGGATCGTTGTGTTATATTTTGGACACAACAAAAAAAACAAGTTTGCTTGTTTCCGGTTTGAACTTTCGATTGCCGATTCCCGTCTGCCCACGTTACAGTACATCGCCGTAAACGTCATCACAACTATGTGTAGCTTCAGGTCATGTTAGCAAACAGTGTTTTTTATTTTCATTTATCCTAAAATGGCTACGTGACGCTGCTGAATCACATATGCATCACTGATTAAGAAAATAAACTTGGTGAACGAAGTAAGTGCAGCAACATAGAGAAGGTAAATGTGAATTGAAAACAACTATAACATGGTTAAAAGCTTTGATAAGTCAGTTTTGCAGAATAGCTCAAGGAGAGAGCATTAAAAAAAAGCCTCATAGATTTAATAGTACCATCTGTGTTGACAAGCTGAAGGTTCAATGAAAACTGAGATAATTCAAATAAGGTAATAGTGCACAGCCCCACGCACCGGTGGCAACATTTGACTAGTAGCGGATTCAGAACGTGCTCTTCAGGAAGTATGATGATTGATATATATATATATATATATAGATATATATATATATATATATATATATATATATATATATATATATATATATATATATATATATATATATATATATATATATATATATATATATATATATATATATATATATATATATATATATATATATATATATATATACATATATATATACATATATATATACATATATAGATAGATATACACACATACATACATATACACACACACACACACACACACACACACATTTACATTAGGCCTTCTGCTTGTTTCCATGGAAATGTTTCCATTGGCTATAATCTTCCTTAGTATGGCATTAAAAAAAAGTCCATCTCCATGGAGAATCTCCGAAGTATCATTTTACTACCTTCACCTTTACACACTGTGCTTTTTAAAATATAATGATGCTAACTTAGTTTTAGTGAAATGTGTAGTCTAACTAAATTCAAAGCTAATACAATCAAAATAAAGACATTAAAGGCAAAAACTTACAGTAAATAGGAACAAAATGAGATGAATAACATTTTGTTCCAGACTTCCTCCTCCCTGTTCCCTCAGAAGTGATCTCCCCACTCCCACTCCTTTTGCCTTACCCTGTGTAAAGTGTCTACAGTGTGTTTAGTGTGTAGAGTGTGTGGTCATCCCTGCTCCTGCCGCACATGACTCACAGTCCACAGTCTGCTGGAGCTATGGGACACAATAGTCAACCTTTTTATCATTGTTCTAGTGTTTCTATGAGTCTAAAATAGAGTTGTTAAGTGTGACGACACGGGTCCGAGGCACGTCATCTGAATAAAACAAAGGACGGATATTTACTCATTTTAATTACATTTTTTTTTTTAGTAATGACACATCTCATACTAAAAAGGGATTGCAGTTGTTTAAAGGTAACAAGCAGCTAGTGATATACACACTGGTAATCCCGTTATGCAAGATTATTAATACATTATTTACATATTTGATGCAACTTGACAAAAACAAAGCGAGAGATTAGCTGTGAAGATGCCAGTCGGGCCCAGAAGTGACATCATCACAATCTTAAATAAAGTGGATGATATATTGGGGAAACAAAATCCGACTTTGTGGCTCATTGCAAAATCATAAACTTATAATAAAAGAATAAACTGGTCTAAAATGACTACTTAAAAATATAGGCAGCAAGTGACTTTTATACTCTACAAACTGAGTAAGATGAAATGAAAATCAAATAAAAATGATTTGTGCCACTTTGACAAAATCTAAATGAAACTCTGTTGTTTAGTGGCCCCCAGTAGAGGCCTTTACTGCTTTGACATCATAGTCACAAATAGTGAAGGGAAACGTGAGACTTCCTCTGTGTGTTCTTACAATCTGATACCACATGTTGTTACACTTCACTATAACACTTAGTCACACTTATTAGAATCCAGTCTGTTGCAATATCTGCATAATTGGTGTGGAAATAGTCAGTCCACCTTTAGCCTTTCAGTGGTGAGTGTGAGCTACTGGTGTCAAAGTAGCAAATGTGTACACTCATTTCTGCTCTGTGGAAAGCTCAGGTTGATGCATATTGATGGGCTTTGTTTCGATGCTGGTTTTATAAATTAATATCCAGGTATTGACACTACTTTTGACAACCCTGTTCTCTAGAAATAAAGTCAGTTTGATATGACTCCTTTTGAGTTGGATTTCCACCAAAGCATTCTTACCGACCCCTGTGAGCTTCAGTTGGTCTTAAAGAGAAGCAGCATCATTGTTCGTGTCCAAACCACTCAACGCTCGTTGTGTTCCTGCAGAAATGCGCTCTGTGCCGGACGCGGCTGAACTCCGACACCCGCGGGTGCTGTGTGCAGTGCTCCCACGGGCGCTGCTCCACGGCCTTTCATCCCACATGTGCCCAGGCCGCCGGGATCCTGATGCACCCCGACGACTGGCCCTTCATCGTCTTCATCACCTGCCACAGACACAGAGCTCCCAGCGCTCCTGAGGTAAGAACCAAATACAAGGTACAAATGAACTTGCTCACACACAGAAAGGTGTACTAGAAGACGGAGAGGCTCAGGTAGTTCTTTGTTTTGCTGTGGAGGAGGAAACTGTGCAGAGAAAACAAATTTTGCATTAACAAGGTTCACTCATGGCCTTTTGTTCATGTGAATTATGAACAACATTTATATAAACAAATGGCACAAATAAAATACAATACTTGTTGATAGTTGTTTAAATGGAATCTAGTTTCGATACTAGTTTTGGGTTTTGATACTTTTGACACCCCTAGATGATGTAGGCCAAGATAACAAGGACTGAGCTGGTATAAAACGGCAGTGTAATTTCTCAGCTACTATCTTGTCCCCTCAGGGAAATTCCACAGATGTCCATTTCACAGGACACGTGTCAGTCACACATCACAGAGAACAGGCTGATGGCTGTGGGGAGAGACTGTTGAGTATTTAGTATGATTACTCCTGTCACAATGACATATTTTGAAGTTCGATATCTTGCTGAAGTAAATATAGTCGATAAATGATAATATTGAAACTTATTTATGCCACTGAAAAACCCCCAAACTATTCTAAATCTACAATATTGTTAAAAAAATCATGAGCTGTAATGAAACACTTTAGTGCTTAGTAACTTCTGTGAAGCTATGCTACACAATCTACTTACATAGTACATTCTGTTTTTATGCGATAGGGTTTTATGCGATAGAGCAAGAATGGAGTGTGTTTGTGCCATGTTGCGTGCAAGTCCTAAACCTCCTTTAATCTAATCTTTGTTATTATGAGCAATGATGTACCCTTCCTTCACTCATTACAGATGCAAACTTATTCAATCTTTTATGGCTTAAATCTTATCATATAGCCCAAAAATCCCCTGCAAAGAAAAAGTACACATGAGCAATATTGACCCCAAAAATATTGTTCCAGCATTCATATATTGAACGATAAGTTGATGTAGTAATATGTGATTATAGTGACATTGTGAGTATGATAACACAATTTTGATTAGCACATAACAGCCCTTGTCACAAAACTGACATTTTCATTGCCATCATCAGTTCTCTCAGTTGTACTGGTACTTAACATGGACAAATACAAAACAGGATGACATGTGTGTCATCCTGCCTGTGTGTTCACGCAGTCCTTTAAATGAAACAATTCATTACTGTAAAACCCTTTGATTGAGTAAAATTCAGTAGTCAATCCAGGCTCAAGTCTGAACAGATAGATATTGCATCAGACATGGCTCAGCACCAGTCCAACATTCCCAAAGAAACAGACAATAGAAAAGCCCAAAGCCCTGTAGGCTGGAGATGTGGTAAATATCTGAAAACCTGCTTTGCCAGTCAAACATGTGGGACATTATTTAAATGCATATGACTAATAAATAACATTGTTTCATATTTAAAGGGCTCATATTGCACCATTTACTGATCTATGTTACAATGTACCTCATCATTATTATAATATACATCATCAAACATACTCAGAGTTTTGTTTTGTTTCACTCACACATTTAACACACAAATCTTCTCTCAAACTGAAAACACTCTGTTCCCCTTTGTGATGTCATCATGTGGTAATACAGGAAGTGCTTCAGTGTTTTTAAACTCCATGCTCCTTGACTAGGATCATTTGGATACTTTTAGCCCTGGAATTGCCCATCTCTACTCAAAAAGGGTTTAAAAGGAGCTGTTAACTTGAAAACTACAGCTTCATGACATCACAAGGTGGAACTTTGTCTACATCTTCAGACTAATAATAAAGGCTTACTCAATGACACGTCTAGAGGTAATTCCATAACCATTATCTAGAAAACATAATGCTAACAAAGGCCAAAACTCACAAAAATGTCTTTTCTGATGATGTAGATAGACCTAGCTGTGTTTTTTGTACTTTTTCTTCTTCTACTTTTCTGACTGATCTATGATAAGTATTTACCACAGATGATATCCCACCAAACCAAGTCATAATTACGAAACATGAAAACCTGTCGTATGCACTTGAACGTTGCACAAACACATGGAGAGAGTGGAATCACTGAAAGGCCGATGCTCCGGGGCTGAAGCTGAGCAGGTCCAAGCAGCTTCCCCTCTTCAGCTGTAAGAACTCTGGGTTCAGACTCTACAACGTGATGAATCTATTATTGACTAGACCCAAGAACTCACTGTATTACATTAAGAATTAGCATTTTAACAATATTCATGCTAGCTGCCCCTGTCTGTATTAAATAGTTCTGGCCTATAGAATATTGTGATGTCGTCTGAAACCCAGTAAATTACATTTTAAAATCCCATTTAAAAACTCATCTGTTCAAAGCTCTCATGGTTTTCTTTTTACATTTTTGTGCTTTCTCTGCTTTTACCATAAAGTCACCTTGGGTGTTAGAAAGGCGCCAACAAATATAATGTCTTATTATTATTATCATTATCATTATCATTATCATTGTCATTATCATTATTATCATTATCATCATTATTATTATTATTAGAACTTCTCCACAGGCTCCATCAGGATAAGTCTACTACAGGAGGGACTGTCTGGATGCAAACTTAAGGCCTTCAATGTTTTTCCCCATGAATTTGAGCTAATTTTGCCCCAGTACAGATATATTGTATAAGCAGCTTTTGGGGTCAAAGTAAGTCCTCCATGTGCTGTCTGCTAATTATAAAGCATACATATCATCTGTGAACCAGGAAGTGATGCTGGTGCGCTGTTGGCATACTAGTTGTTGGAAACATTACTGCAAATTTCTGCTCTTATGCTTTTAAGACCGTAAAAAACAGTTTACAATGCCTTTTTTAACCCAATTTTAAGCCTTATTAACAGCTTCTTTCTTCAGTGCACCACAGACTAGAGTCCGTGTGCTCTCTGCTGGCCTTTTACACTCAAACATGATACATTTACTAGTTTTCAGTACATTCATTATTTAGACAAAGGCTAAGGCTCCTAAATGGAATTTCAGAAGTATTTATTTGTGCCTCAAGTAGCATCTTAATCTGAGGATGGTGCCACCCACAAAATTGAATTTGTTTAGGAAAACATTAGAAATGACTACATATATAAAATAGCACATTTTAATTTTATGTTTTCTTTCCAGCGTAACAAGAACGCGCAGAAGGACCTGAAGGTGGGGCAGAAGGTCATCTGTAAGCACAAAAATGGCCGCTACTACCACAGCGAAGTCTCCGCCCTCACCACAGCCACCTTCTACGAGGTGGTGTTCGACGATGGTTCCTACAGCGACAATCTGTTCCCTGAAGACATCGCGGTCAGTACTATAGTTTTTCAGCTGTTAATACTAATACTAGGCTGCTAATACTAGTAATTACTGAATGGAAGCTGTCATATGCAGTATTATTTCACCAGAACGTAGTTAACACAAGTTTATATTTAAGATTTTACTATATATCTTGCCTAGTTTTTTCTAGCAACCATAATATTAAAAAGAGGGTATTATGCAAAATTGACTTTTGGAAGCTTTCTTCCATGTTATAACGTTGTTCCCTCTGAGGTTGTAGTCGTTTCATTACTGGGATGCACGCTGATTGTGTTGTGTCGTCTGAAGGGGGAGTGACTTTTAAGCGTCAAATATAGCTTTTTCAAAACAATAGAAATGTAATATTCCCTCTTTAAAAAAGGCCAAAACTGATGATCTAAAGTGTTTATCAGCTCTGCGAGCAGAGTTATCGAGGGTGGAGTCAAACTTCACATGGTTTTAGCGCTACCTGATAAGTGGATTTGTGTTCAAATCTGCCGCTCCTCGTGACACGTAAAGCCCGTGTTTACACCCTGCGAGCAGAGTAAACCCCCGTCTGAAGGGACGTTTGATAACTTTAGCAAATCGCTCCTCGTGACAAAAACACCCAGGGGCAGAGGCGTCTTTGCCTCTGTCATCACTGTCCTCCACATATTCCCAGTGTCTCCACAGCTCAGAGCCGTGTAAACATGAATTGGTTCATAGTTGAATAGTAAAATTCCCCATGCAGGTGTGTGGAGCCTCATTAAAATGCAAAATGCAGTTACCGCGGTCACTTGAGTGTGTGGTGTGATCCTGCAGTATTGCAATATTGTGGTTACTGCGACAGCCCCAGTCATATGTACTTTAAGATGCAGTAATAGAATGTAAAAGTGAGTGCTGCGTTTCAGGACCGAGACTGTGTGACTATGGGCCCCCCGTCTGAAGGAGAGCCGGTGCAGGTCAGATGGACAGACGGGCTGCTCTACGGCGCCAAGTTCATAGCAGCGCATTCAGACCCCGTGTTTCTGGTACAACTCTCTACATTTTACTGTATTATGCTAAATCCACTTTTTGGAGTTTTCAACTATGGTATAATTTGCTCTGTCAAGTTATACCTCCTATAGCTTTTGTTTTTATTCACATAACATGTTGGCTGGGATGGTCTCTTTCTGTATACCAACTCAGTTTTAACTATGTCCAAACCATTTGAAACCAGATCTTTTATAAAACTTTACTGGACTTGTTCTGATAAACAGGCATGATGCAAAGTTTGCGTTTCTTTATTATAGCACAGTGATGGATTACAGTAGCTTATATTAATACACAAATTAGCTTATGCAGAATTTTTACACTAACAATTGTGTTGGTCCACTGCCACATGCTAGAATGTTCCACAGGTGGCCGACCCCCCTACTAGAAAATGTACATATTACTCCTTTAAAACATCTGAAATATAAAGGCAAAGGTGTCCTTAAGAACATAAGTCGGTCAACTTTTTAAATTATGACGAATTATTATTATGAAATATTTTACCTTTCCATGATTCACTTTAGGACTGTGCCCAGCGTTTAGGGGCCACTTCTCACAGTACAAACATGTGTAATAAGTACAGTATGTACAGACGTGTGTGTAATAATAAAAAAACTTTTCCCCAGTGACTTAGTGAGGTAATGACATGTTTTTTGCACAGGTGGTTTTTGAGGACGGCTCTCAGGTGAGTGCAAAGCCAGACGACATCTACACACTGGAGGAGGACCTGCCCAAACGAGTCAAGTCTCGAATGGTAATTACACAGCCTCCAGCAGCAAACAGTGTGAACAGAGACGTCAGAGTCATGTACGTGTCTGTAGTGAAGGGTTCATTCTCACGGCTGGGAAAGAAGCTGCAGATGACATAATAATGCATTAGTTTTATGTGGTGCTTTTCCAGACACTTTACATGCTTCATTCGTTCACTCCACACTTGGTGGTGGTAACCTACTATTATAGCTACAGCTGCCCTGGGGCAGACTGGCAGGAGGGAGGTTGCCAACACTCCACACACTCACACACACATCGCATTCATACCAGGCAAGGAGGTTTGGCCATGACATTTGTATCGTAAAATAAAGTATTCCTTATGCTTTTACAGCTGTTTTAGAAATGTATCAGATGTGGAGAACCACAACATTTGATCCTAAAACGCTGCCTTCTCTGTTGATGTATTTTAGGTTATTTTGAGAACGTGAGATACTCGTGTACATTAAAACACATGTTTTATTGGTACTGTTACTGGCCTGTTTAGAAACATGTATTACTTTGCACCAGTTGCGCTTTCACCATGGAAAAAAACAAAGCTATCTATTAAAGAAATGTGTCCGACATGCTAATGTGAGCATGCTGTTTTAATTAACTCAATTTGACGATATGCTCAAAATTGAATCTGGTAATGATTTATCCTGTGACACAACAATCTGGGGAAAATTGAAAGTTTTTAAGGCTCATATGGAGAGGACCTCTTAAATAGGATCAATGAAACAAGCGAAAATGAAGCTAAGTACAAGTCTAGATATGTCTTTGATTGGAGAACATTATAAAAAGGTCAATTTTGCAGATGTCACAGTTTGCACTGCCTCAAACTGCAATCTCAGAATGTCTTTAGCCTTTTATGTACTAAAGGGACTAAACTAAATTTAAACAAGTACTTGACTGCAAATGAAAATCAAACCAGAATTAAACCTGTTGACAACCAGGACAAAACTAAAAACTACACTGACGACTTAAACTGACTTGGAAGTGTGACCGGCTCAGATCCGACATATTTAATATAATTTCAACAAAGAAAGAAACATTTTTGTTATACATTTGCCATTCAGTTCAAGTAAATGTAACATATTTTCTTCTTTTTACCCTCCAGTCGGTAGCTTCGGACATGCGCTTTAAGAACTTTACCGAACCCAAGGTGAGAGAGAACTCCAAACGACAGCGCGTCATCAACTCCAGGTACAGGGAGGACTACATCGAGCCCAGCATCTACAGGGCCATCCTGGAGTGAGACCCTCCCCTTTAAGGTCCTACTGGAGCCCCGCCCCTTTAAGACTTTAAGAGCCCGTCACTCCTGTCTGCTCCCTCTGCTCAGGACTAAACCATTTATTATGAACTCCACAGCTACTCAAAATGACTCAATGACTGTTGGCAGTACTATTTATTCAAGAAATGTGTTTATTTTTATCAAGTTTGTTTGACTTGAAGTTGTCAAAACAGGACTCATTTTAGGGTAGAAATAATAAATGTTTAATATAGTAGTTTTGGGGAATAGATGGAGAGTTGAACTTACAGTGACATCTCAGAAGAGCCACAAAAAATCTTGACTTCTATCTGTCAATAATAATAATAATAATATCTAATGCTGGCGTCAGAAATGGATCCATCGCTTACTTGTCCAGGGAGATTTGGTTATCGCTCAGCCGAGATTGTTCCGCAGTATGGCATTAAGCTTCCCTATGTAGCATTTGCACATAGCATTTCAATTGCAGACGTTTCTGTTTCTGTTCTGCAAAAATATCTCGGAAAAACTGAGCAGGGTCACCTCTCCACAGGTCTGACCTGTAACTCGACCTGGTGGGGTCACCCGTTTGTCCTCACGGAGACGGATTAGTTTAATGACGTACTGCGGAACATTCCAGGCTGAGGAATAACCCTGGAGACAAGACGATGGCAGACCCTCCTCCTGAAAAGTTACACAGTACATGGGGTTAAAGGTTATTTAAAGATACACGATCAAAATAAATGTTCTTTTCTCTTTGTTCAATCTGTTATCAAGCTAACGCCTCATTTCCTCGATGTGGCTACTTATTACTCGCTAAAAATGTCCAATATTGTGTTCATCAAAACTTCAGCTGGGATTTAGCCATAGTCTCCCACAGAATGTTACGTCATTTCAGTCAGTCCTCGTATCTGTTGCTACCTTAGTCGTCATTAGCATAGCCTGGCCAGCCGTACCTATTCTGTCCCTTCGAGCATCATCCGCTTCTGCTCCAGATTTGAACACAAGCACTTAATGAACTGAGGTAAATGTTTCTATTGCAAAGAAAATATTTTGTCTTTCGCAACTTTGAGCTTCAAACTTTGGTAGATTTTAGTTTTTTTCTATTGAGAATTGTAACTACTGTAGACTATTTATAAGAGTGAGTCGCGTTTTGAAAAGCTAAAACTATTTTTGGCCCAAATATATTTATTATTTTTCCAGTCTTAAGTTTGTGAATGTTCCCGAACGGTAACTCCGGCTTGGCTAATGTTGCCTGTTAGACTTCTATAGCTTTTGAACTGAAGTAAGGTATATTTCAATAATGACTCTATGATTTCATTGTGGGATTTGTGTGTCTTATTTGGTCAAAAAAAGGAAATTCTCTTCATGCCAAGGATTGTCTGTCCACACTTTGTAACAGAATATTTCAGTAAAGTTTTTGGGAAATTGAAAAACATGTGCATGGTTTAATTTATTAATAACTTAACGGGACTGCCCCTGATTTTTTTTTTCCATATTTAATCAGTTCTCGAGGTCGAAATAAGTCTGAAGTGTACTATCTACATTCTAATTATAAACTCTTATTGTCCCATTCTCAGGTGGTGCACAGTTAGTATGCTAGTTATTGTTAACTTTACTGTGACGGCAAACTCCACTCTTTGGAGCACTGCAAACTGTTTAAAATGAACTTTTTTTTTAAAAACATTTTTAAGACAGTAAAAATGTAAAAAAACGGCACCTGTTTCTGCACCTTTTAATTCTAAACTAGGCTTAACAAAGTTGCGTAGAATACTCAAAAGTACAAAAGTGCAAAAGTACATGTGGCAGAAATGACTCAAGTAAGAATAAAAAGTATTTGGGGAAGGGGCTACTCTAGTAAATAGCTGTTAATATTGTACGAGAAAAACTAAATCATCTGAATGAGCAAAAATGGTGCAAGAGTCACAAATGTTCATTATCGACGTAAAGCTTTTGTCACTTTTAGACTTGCTTACAGTGGGAAAAGTAACCACAGCTTGTACTCGAGTAAAAGTACTGTTACTTAAAAAAAAAAAAAAAAAACTCAAGCGGCTACAAATCTGCTGGACGGGAGACCATGGAGAACTCCAGGTGCCACAGTGGGACACTAGTGGCAAAACACAGTGACAGTTCTGCCAGTGGCGAGACACTTCACCCACACTGCGGGTGTGGATGTGGTGGTGCTGGTCGGAGGGGCCGGTGGTGCAGACCGGCTGCCTCGCTTCTGTCAGTCTGTCCCAGGGCACCTTTGGCTATAATAATAACTTACCACCACTGGCTGAATGAGTGAATGAATAATGGATATAAAGCACTTTGGGGATCATGAGAGACGCTCTATAAATCTAATGTCTAATTAATGACGTCTTCATATCAGATCAGGAGGTGCACTGGTCCATACAGCTGTGCAGACTTTGTGCGTCGTCGACACGTCGCACCTGCAGAGCCTCGGGTGCACACTCAGAACAGGAAACCAAACAGAGATGCAAACAGTCTGCAGCGCTCTCAATCTTTTTAACCAACCAGCTGTGCAATGTTTAATATCATTTTATTACCAACCTGGGTTATGGGTGGTTTTCTAGAAACAAAAAAATGTAATTTATTTCCTTTGAACACAGACGGCATATTTTAAAAATGGTCCAACCGCATTTTGTAATTGTTATTTATCAGTGTGAGCAGCTACAGAACAGTTTGATCTGTACGAGGACAGTATTACGAGGTGTTCTAGGCCAACATTCTTCAGTCAATTTTTCATAGTCCACAAATTTTAGACCAAAATGGAACTGATATCTAGACCATCAAAAATGTTCAATGTTCAAAGCCCCATTATCCGATACCAGTATCTACAGCGACCTCTGCAGAGTCACCCACAGAGCACTGGACACTACAAGCACAGGGCATCTGAGGTAAAAACTGATCAAAATACTTTAATGTTTGAAGTGTTTAATGATAGGTAAGATACCATTTCAACTGGATTTTGAATTGGAATTTTCAAGGAATAAACCACAAAAATGAGCTCCTTTATGTCTGAAGGAACAAAGACAAACTGTGAGCGACTTGCATCTCCACAAACCTGACTCTTATTTGGTCTGGAGCAGCTTGTTGGAAAGTCTAATTTCCACAGTACGACATTCAAAACGTATCTGTCTCCATGGAGAATGTTTGTTTTAATGGTATTTCCATGGAAACCTGCAGGTGACGTGCCACCTCCAGAAAGTTACGCAGTGTTGCTTTAAAACACCTGTAGAACATTCCTTAACCATGGAAACAAGCTGGTGGTGGACCCTCTATCAGAAAATATACTCTGTGCCAGTTAAATGTTTTCATGTTACAGTGCGCACTTAAAGGCACACACCATCCTAATTATTCACTGCGATGAGTTTATAAGCACTTTTCACAGCTCCCAGAGACAAGAGCAGAGTTTTGCCATGATGCTAAAGCAAATAACAACTAGCATGCCAATCACGCTCTTCCTGATTCTCTCCCAACTCTATAACATTAAATATACTGCGGCAAGACAATGTTTGCTGAAATACACAGGGAGAAAACTCGGGTAGAGTCACTTTAAAAGCTCCGTCAGCCTCACACAGCCTCAGATCCTTTGGCATGTCTTTTGTCGTTGTTAGAAACACTATATGAGCAATAGGCCTCCTGCACCCCGCTGCAGTCTCTTTATGTGCTGCCTGAGGGTCCACAGCTGGGAGGGGGTGAGTGGGGGGCGCACAGGGGGGTATGGGGGGGTTCATAAGAGGGGTACTGAGTGAGTGATGGGACGATGGCTCTGGGCGGGCTCCTCTCTTCACTCCACACTTCATTCTTTCATGTGAAAACCTGCGGATTCCTCTACTGACCTATAGAACATATAGGCTTTTATCGGTGGGAGAGTGAATGTGGCAAGTGCACGATTTGGACTGACTCTTTGGTGTTTTGGTGCTGCCAAAATCTAGAAAAAATTATAAGGCTACTTTACACTTTACCTGATTTTTTTTGTCTTAAAAACATGAAAAACAGAACTCGTGATCCAAAGTTATTCCTCATTTACCATTCTGCATTGTGAGTATCCTAATTATTCACTTTGATGAGTTCATAAGCACTATGCATGACTCTCACGGTGAAGCTAATAACAACTAGCATGCTAATGTGCACTTCCTTTTTCACTGTGAATTAAAACGCTTTATGATAAGATGCACACAGCTGACATAGGTCTTATTTTACAATATATCTGTACTTGGGTGAAACACTTAACTCATTACATGGGGAAAAAACTGATACAGGCCCATTAAAGGATAAATACGTAACTTTTCTCACTCCGTCACCTGCTTGTCTCTATGGAGCTGTGATCGCTTTGCCTGGAATGTACCACTATATTGCGTTAAACTGTCTCCAGGCCAAGTTACAGGTATGTGGAGAGGCTCAAGTAGAAGTAAAAGTAAACTGTAGGAGGAAGAGGAAGCCGAAACCCGTCAGGTCCCATCATGTGGTCAAAGTTCCTCACACAAACTGCAGTGTTTTGCCTTTACTTGCGACGACAAGCACTAAGCCAGAGCGAGAGGAGCGCCCAACGTACGATCAGGTGGTGCCAGTCACGCCAAAAATACTAAATCCAGTCTCCGCCCATGTCTCCTAAACCTGCTTTTTATTCAAAATGATGGGCACAAGTTTGGACCATTTCTGAACCAGATCCCTGCTTCTTCCAGTGCATTCTGCTGTTATATCCTTGGGCAAGAGCATTGTACCTTTTATTTCCTTCATCACTTGTTGAATTCCACCGTGTTGGCATTGCTCTTCAGTCCATTTAAAGGTGCATTGTGTAACTTTTCAGACAGGCCTACCATGTGCTTGTCTCCATGGAGATGTCATTGAGGTTTGAGTTTTCCTTGAGTTTTCCACAGTATGGCATCTATCAGGTCGAGTTACAAATTAGATATATGGACTGAATGTTTTTAAGGAATCCATGGATTGGGAGTTAGAGTTAGGACTGTTGCCATGGTGATTCCCAACAATAACTGTAACCTGTGATTTAATGAATGCGAGATATACATTTAATGCCATCCCATTAAATCCCATTATTATCAGATGTAACTTTTCGATGCTTTCACTACTGATCATCTGCAGTGACACCGCGCTTGGGGGACTGCATGTATGTCTATGGAGGATTGTTCAGCAGTTGCCATGGTGACGCAATGCACACATTAGGTAAATGTTTAGATAATCTGAAAAAAGTCAAGAAAAAAAAAATACAAAATGGGTTTAAACGGCACATTTTCAGGAGGCTGCGATCAATCCGAGCTTTGAACAAAAATGCGAGAGTGACCGACTGTAATATTATCGACGTGTATAAGTGACATTTTTTAACCCTACTTGTTTGGCACAGATTAGTCAGAAGTTTTGGAATAATGACAAGTGTACAGAGCAGAGGGCAGAGATAAGGGGATAGGTGAAAACAAATACTTAGAGGTAGATAGGAATACTACTTCTACTACTTTTACTACATTTACTACTACAGTACAGTTACAATTTTTATATATATTTTTAAGGCCCCTCATTACACACTTTATACACTTTTCTCACACAGACATTAACATTTTCTCACTTTTCTCTGTTGTTTAATTAGTTAATAGTGACTCACGTGTATTTCCCAGTTCCTCTGACCGTGCCTCTTTGTCCTGGTGCCGAGGGACCACTGTACTACTACTATTACTACAACCGTACTTTTTTTTTTTTTTTATCAGACTACCAAAAACATGAATAACATTATTTTGAGAAGTACTTGAATACATTTTTGGCTACACTCAGGGGTGTCAGAATGGAGGGGAGGGCACTACTTATTGTGTTATTTTTCTTAAGACAATATGTCGTGTGGGCCCCCAAAGATGTTTTTTTTTTTTACCTAGGGCCCAGAATTTGGCACTACACCCCTGGCCACACTTGGATAAGTCTTAAAGTGAGTCTATACTTCACCGGGTAAGTCCTCATGTGTATCAGGGTTGGAACTCTTGGTAATAATACGAAAACTGGGCCACAAATGACATAATCCCTCGTTATCTTGAAGTAATAGTACTTCTATTCGAGTACATTTTTGACCGCTCTTATCTGAATTCTTGAGGCCACATGTTGATCGGGTGACGGGGCTCAGACTTTGGAGATTATCCCTGTGTCTGACTCCCTGAAAACTGCATTTAAACCTGCCATTACATGATTTAAAAGTGCACTGTGTAACCTCTCTGACGGAGTCCCTGTCTCCATGGAGATCTCATTGCTCAAACATACATTAAAAAGTTCATTTGTGAGTGGGGTCGCCTCTCCACAGATGGGACTTGGCCTAAAGGAAACAGGAAACAGTCATACATTGTCAAGATGGGTGACGTGTCTTGCCGAATGACATAAAAACAGTATAGCGCCCCACTGTGGTACCTGCTGTGTTGCCAGGTTTGCTGAGGAGCTGTCGTGGGTATCGTCTGCAGGTAGCGTCAGAGCTATTTTCTATGTAAAATGTGTTAATTTTAGAATAATACAAGTGAGTCTTTAGTTTCAGTGACATATCTTCACACTCTTAATCTGTCAGGGCTCTGCGGAGCTTCTGTTCGTGTGTGAGAGAGGAGGGGGCGGGTCTGTCATCGGAGGAGCACTTCTTTCATAAATTCCACTGGAAAATACAGTATGTTCCTCTGGTTTGGTTTCAGACGTTCCTGCGCAGGTTTATCGCTGAAGCCTGGACATACAGGATGGATCAAATATGCACAAATCAAATCGAAATACGACTTTGAGTGAACTAATGATAAAGGAAAACAGTTATAATAGCCAAACCTCATAGAAGTCAGTTTTACATGATACGTCTCCTTTAACATGACACTGTAAACTCATCTTCATCCAGGTGAAAGTTTACAGGCCAGATCTGTGGAGAGGAGACAGCTCACATCTATGGATCTAAAGCCTAACCCTGGGCTCAGACTGTTCGCGGTGCTGCTTCAGTCCGCAGTATTCTGTATAATCTGCAATTATTCATTATTTCCACAAGCTTCTCACAACAATAGGCAGGAATGTTGGTCTATTCCTCCTGACAGAACTGGTGTAACTGAGTCAAGTTTGTTTGTGCTCGGATAAATGTTCATACCATGTACCATGTGAGTACAGTGCTCCTGTCACTGTGGATCATGACACTCTCTTTCAGCTTCAGCAGCATCTTCACAACGTCTTTTGCTTTTGTTTTGCTTTTGTTCTTGAGTTGATCTGCACATTTTGGACCAAAGCACGTTCATCTCTGTCCATAGTTCTCTTCCTGATATCTTGACTGATTTCTCCCCAATTTCCCATGAAGTTACATAAAGTTACATAAAGAAGAAGTGTGTGACATGACAAGGCATAGTTAGTGTTTGCAAACTTCTGACTTTGAAGAAAGTATTCTGGCATTTAGCAAATAGAAATAATTTGGGTAATCCCAATTGACCTAAAACAGGAAATGTTTAGTCTGATTTCATCAGACAGTGAGAAAAAAGTGTATGTGTCTTTTTATATATGCATACATCTGCAGATTCCAAAGCGGTGACCCAGCAGCACAGCAGACACCGTGAGTGTAAAACCACTGCGACACTGAAGTCACAGTTGCAATAGAGCGAGGCGTGACCCCCAATTTACCCCAAACCGGCATATGCAGAGTATACGAGCAGATTACCAGCAGATTACGAGCAGATTACGAGCAACATAGGAGCAGGAATCACTTTTCATTTTAACCGAGAGACACTTAGAAATACGCACATGGTGTCATATATGGATGAGTAAACTTCAGATGCCCTTTTAACATGAGTCTCTAAAAACCACACACACCACCACAGCCGAGTAAATCAGAGAATGATTCATGATGAACTACAAAACGTTTGCAGCCTTGGAGGATAAATTTAAAACACTTTACGACGTCAAGCATCAATTTTACAAGGACAATTTATGAAGGGAAAGGCGCATGGCGTGCAGACACCGAAACTTCACTGGTAACTTGACTGCCTAACTAATGCGAGCGTCTCAGCATAGTCCAGCTTTAAACTAAAACTACAGTATGTGTTGACTGTATACATGCTTTCTATCTGATCCTCCTGAGAAAAATAATATACGTCGATCGCTCTTATTTTACCAAACACCTTTATGTGGCGTGGCTGTGTTCTGTTTGTGTCTTTAAAACCGTTTGATGCTATCGGCCCCCGTCTCCCGCTCTTCTGCTGCAGTGTGAGAGCTAAAGTAATGAGGGCAAAGGTCATCCTCTCACTGCTCACAGGAAGTGCCCCCGCTGTCACTTCCTGTCTTTAAATAGACACATGAGAAGGGTCACTGACAGCATGCACCTCAAGTGTCACTGCTCAGAGTATCTTCGACATATTTGGTTCTGAAATGACAAATCTGGGAACTTAAAAGGGTAGTTTAGAAGACATATTGCGCTTTTGTCTGCTCTGTAGTGTTAATCTATGACACCCATGGATCATTATGTTATTATTTGGACATTTTAAACTGCAATAAAAGAAACACGTCCACTGACATCCAGGTCGGAAAGTCGCAGTGCCGAATCCTACGTGTATTGCCTATTAAGAAAATAAAATCAATCACGTCTCGGATACAGGACAGTGAAGATTACTCAAGCGTGAAAATTATAACACGGCTGAACGCTCTGAAAAGTCGATTTTGCATATGTCTCCCATGATACACCAGTGTTGCTTCTTCGTGATGCTTTTCCTGTGGTTACTGAACAGGACTGGTGGGAGAGAAGAGGAGGAGGAGACGAAGAAGGCTGATGGTTCTGCTGCTGCGGGGGGAGATAACGAGATAACGATGGCGTGGGGAGAGAGTGCATTTATAGAAACTGCTTAGCTTGGGAGGTGATATTTTGAGACGCAAAGGTGTTGGCTGTGACTGGCTGGTGACATGAAGTAGGAGTCTTTCTTAACACATGCATACTTAATTGTATTTTTAATGGTTATAAACTGCATTCGTTCTTTAAAACATTAAAATCATACGGTCAAATAGTGTGAAATATGTAAGATTTTGATTTAAAATTCTATAAACTTGACCTGCGTCCCCAGATATGAGGTAAACATGTTCAAATCAAATATAGTTTTACTTTTAACGATTCTTATTCTTTCTTCTCTGGACATGATGGATAAGTGGCTAAGTTGTTTGTGCTATAACCTGGTGCTTTGGTTCTCAAGACATTTCTCCAACCAAAAAGCAGAATGAGTCTCGCATTCTGCCAGTTTTAAAGCTGAAATCCAGTTGGTTTAAACCTAAAAAGGACCTAAAAAAAGATCTGAATGGTCACTACTTAAACCCCAGCACCAGCAGACAATCATGAATCAGTGCTAGTGCAGCCTCTGCAGCTCAGTGAGTGAATTCTGGAGGTTCTGAGCTTTGACATGAGGCCTGTCCATACACTGAGAATGAGACAATCTGCAGGTTAAGTCACTTCAGATAGAGGTATTTTGGGTATCAGAATTGGTACTAGGTGCAGTAGCCTGTGACCTCGCAGAGTAAGATGAATTCTTGAGATATTTGTGAGTTATTTGTGAGTTTGTGCGTCATCCGTTGCAGGGAGTATTACACTCCCTAAAACGTTTGACTAAGATAACATGGACGGAGCTGACAGTGCGTCTTCAGTACAGCACAGACATGGGATTTCTCAAACACTGGGTATCAAGTGTTGAGTTGTCCTTAAGTATAAAACTACAGACTAAACTCCAGTCTCCAGTCCTGTTCTCTCTGCTAAAGTCAGTGAGTTTAGACGGGGAGTAATCATTAGCCCAGAGTCGTGCCTCGGTGTGTGTGTGTAAGTGAATGCAGATTGTGCATTTCTCCATTCATGCCCGCACCTCCTGACCTACAAGACCTACAAGTCTGTGCCTGCTCCTGTTACATTCACAATTAACAGTCACTAAGTTACAAGCACAGAGAACTCCAAGCCAATGAACTCAAATCACCTTTACCCCAAAACCACTCTTGTCCCAGTCCACACGCAGGTCAAAGAACTGTATAGGTGTACTCAGGGGCAACTAGTAATTTAGTATTAGCACTAAAACTTCACAGCTGTAATTACTAATAAAAAATGGCCATCATACATATAGCAGATGTAGATTAAAAACATCTCATTTACAGTGACAATTTGATCTTCAGATGTGCTAGGATCTGCATTACTTACAAGTTATTTGCTCTGCTGCCAAATAAGGTGTAGCTCCAGTTCTGACCTAAAATGTCCAAACACATGTGGTATGCCAAATATTTTCTTGTTGTTGGCTGTTTCCTACCTTGTGCAGTTGAACGCCTCTCTCCTCGTTAGGTGCTCCTATGAGTGGACTACTGGACTTCTGTGTTACATGCAGCGGGTATCCGAGTACAGACGACCACTCATCCGGTTCCACAGCAGTGACGTGCGGTGCCTCACCTGTCATCACAGAAAAAAAAAAAAATTAAATGGTTATATTTATCCAATGATTTGTACTATAAAGTTATTTTCTATTTAACTTTGCAATCTTGTTCTTTTTTTTGCTCAAAATCGCTGACTTTTTACGTTTACCGTAGAAATCCTGAAAAGAGACGTGCGGTGAGGCACCAGCCGTTCGTGCCTCACATGGACTGACTGTGCTGTAGCTCAGCAGTGACGCTGCTGCTTTAAGGCTGTGAAAAGGCACCGAGTGAGGCACATAGTTACCCTGCCTCATGTTAGGGGGCGCTCATGAGCCCAGGGATTCTTGTAACTCCTGCAGAATAGGTGCCACAAACTACAATTTAGAGTTAGCAAGTCAACTTTAGCAATTCACTTTTTTCTTCTTGTCTGGCCCTACTTTTTAAATGGAGGAAGATACATATTAAAGCTCAAGCAGTTTTCTAAACTGGACTTTCGGCTGAAGCAGGAAGTTATAAATAAAGGACCGAGACCAACGCTAAAGGAGCTAAATGGTTTGCTCCAGACGACGGGACGAAAGACTCGCTCTTTTCAAACAGAGGTACGAAATGGTAAGAAATTGAATGACTTCAATCCATTGAAAATTGGGGAAAAACAGAATAAGGATAAAAAACAATACAAAACCAGCTTTTTATTTCATACAATTAGAGCTATTTCATACGGACTTCAGAACTTTTATTTTGAAATTTGAAACTTTTTTATTCTGGCCCCAAGTCACCGGGAGAGAAACTGACCCGGGCCCAAATGTTCTGACCCCGGGTTTATATGTTTGTAAATCTGATTGTGCGACATCAGTGCCTCACCACCACAAACACGTCACGTCACTGTTCCACAGCCAACTATCTCGTTTTCCTGGTCCGTCACCAACATTCGCTGTGATGCTAACTGTAGGCTCCCCTCTGTCTGTGACTCAAGTTAGACTTTAATCTGTTTGTTTTAACACAATCTGAGCTGACTTAGCTGGAACTAGTCACACACTAGCTAGCATTAGCCAACAGTTTTTCAGTTAGTTTTTCAGTTGATCACAAACCCTGAATATGTGTGTTGAACAGGCTTTGAAAATGTGTGTTTGCTAATGTGTGCATTGTATCCCCATGGTACATGCTGAACATTCCACCATAGAGATAAATGCAGAACATCCACAGCCCGATGTCACTGCAAAGTATCAATAGTGATTAATGAACCAACCGGGCGAGTCAAGCACATAGTCCAAACAAGGCAACTCAAACACATCTGTCATGCACGTACACGGTTTAATGCAGTCTTTTTTATCTCATTTGCAGAGAACCGGTCAGACCACTCTTGTCCCAGCCCATGTGCAGGACAAAGAGTGACTGACTTACATCTCATCTCACACAACAGTGATGTCTACTCCACGATATTCAAAGAGGGATCATTTTAAAGAGCCTGTACCCACGTATCTGACCAAAAACTTGCAAGAGTTCATATATATAGACGTCAAAAGAAGTCACCTGTGTAATATCTGGATCTAATTATAAAACGTTTTATTGTCTTAATGTGGTTTGATCCATTGGTCTACCCCATGATCGACTCAAACCTAAATAAAAAACCGTCAAATATAACATGGCTAACTTCAACATATTAGACCAGAATTATTAGACCTTTAGAGTCAGTGTAGGAACAGGCCTTAAGATCTTTGATAAAAAGCCTCTAATGCACCATCCCTGGAACATCTGGGCAAAATATAATCTTCTGAGTCTTGGAAATGACATTATTCTTTTCCAATGTGTGTCTGGCTTTCAAGATTCTAAATGGCTCGGCTCCTGACTCTTTGAAGGACTTTGTGAGCTATTGTGCGACAAATTCTACAAGAATAGGCTCTGTGCATTACTCTATCACACCTTTCCGTCACTTCACCTTTGGACAATGGGCTTTTTCAGTGAAGGCCGCTGCAGAACACCCCCAGAGTGATGACGCAGAGTCATGAGTCACAATCAAAGGTTTTAAGACTAAGCCCTTAAAGAGCAAAACTGTGACCACGAATCTCTTTACGCCCTACACTCCCATGATTCTGGTGTGTGTGTGTGTGAGTCCATGTGTGTCTGTGTGTGTCTGTGTGTGTGTTTATGTGTGTGTCTGTGTATGTGTGAGTCTGTGTGTGTGTGTTTGCTTGTTTCTGTGTGTGTGTGTCTGTGTGTGTCCGTCTATATGTGTGTGTCTATTTGTGTGTGTGTCTATGTGTGTCTGTCTATGTGTGTGTATGTGTGTGTGTGTCTGTGTTTGTGTGTGTGTGTGTGTGTGTGTTCTGTGTGTATCTGTCTATGTGTGTGTCTTTGTGTGTGTGTGTGCACCTCTGTGTGTGTGTCTGTTTTTGTGCCTCTGTGTCAGTGTGTGTGTGTGTGTGTCTCTTTGTGTGTGTGCCTACCTCTGTGTGTCTTGTGTGTGTGTGTGTGTGTGTGTGTGCGTGTCTCTGTGTGTGTGTGTGTGTGTGTGTGTGTGCCTGCCTCTGTGTCTGTGTGTGTGTGTGTGTGTGTGTGTGTGTCTATGTGTCTGTTTATGTGTGTGTCTGTGTGTGTGTGTGTCTCTGCATGTGTGTGTGTGTCTGTATGTGTGTGTGTGTGTGAGTCTGTGTGTGTGTGTGTGTGTGTGTGTGTGTGTGTGTGTGTGTGTGTGTGTGTGTGTGTGAGTCTGTGTGTGTGTGTATGTGAGTCTGTGTGTGTGTATGTATGTGTGTATGTGTGTATGTGTGCCTGTGTAAACTGAAGGCTGACTCTGTTACAATGCATCAAACAGTGACATTTATGTTCTGATTGTACAGGGTCCTTATTAAAATAAATAAATAATAATAATAATAGATGGCTGCACTACTCTCTTCCCAAATGTGGAATTCATTAATAATGCAGTGTAAAGAAGCATTTTAAGTGTTACCATATAAATCATAGAGATTATTATGATTAAATTTTAATCTGAAGTAATGCATCAAAAAATACACTACTGCTGTATATGTGATGAATATATATAAAATAAATAAGAAATAAGAATTCACAGGCCAACACTGTGAATACGAAATCTTTTGCCTGGTAAAAAAAGAGGATATAACAAACGTGATATGAAAATATTTGTGTCTCTTGCACTACTTCAGATTTGATTTAGTTTGTCTCACCAGATTTTGTGCATTATTTAAAGTTTTGTCCTTTAACATCAAATTATAAATCAGGTGTTACGTCCCGACTCTTCAAGCGACTCTTACTTTAATTTCTGGGACCACAACTTTGTACTTCTACTTGAGGTATATTATTCTGAAGTAACATTACTCTTACTCGAGTACACTATCTAGCTACTTTACCCGCCTGTGATTACACTTTTGAGAAATGCTGTGCTTTGCTGAACGTCCAGGCGATGTTACCTGCTTTGCTCACTTCCTGCAAGTCATTTTGAAAGTGAATTTACGCCAGAATGTGAAAGTGTCAGAGAGTAATGTGTTCTCCTGTCTGCTCTTGTCAGCTCAGATGTAAAAATAGTCCCGATGTAGTAAAGTGGTAATCATGGTCTTTGTCTTTGTACTGAGCTGACCCAGCCCAGTATAAATAGTGTACATCTACATGACGTATCTGTTTGCAGCTGGGACTGATACGGCACTGAGTTTATTCTCTACTGCATCAGGTGTGGTGCAACATGAAACTGTACTATGATAAATTTAAAATAAGGGCATGTATTAAAATAAGGTAAATGATATACATCTATAGTATGGGTGCAAACAGCAAAACCTCCAGTGTGGGTGTCAGGATCCTCCCTTCTGCTCTTTTCCCTGTTGTGTTGTCTGTTTCTCCTCCCACTTGGGCGTCGGCGGCTGACCTGATCTGTCAGCTGGCACACCTGGATCACTACCTGCAATCTAAGAAGTCTGTTTTTTTCCATCCACTCGTCCCCAGTTCGTCATTGATACTACTCCATTTAGTAGATGTGTTTGGCTCCGCAAGACAAGTTACCGTAAATTCCAGACTATTGAGCGCACCTGAATATAAGCTGCACCATATATAAGCGTTTGTGCATATATAAGCCACACCTGAATATAAGTCGCAGGTTTTCATGAGATACTTACACAAAAAGATGGTACACAGAAGTTTTTATTTTTATTTTTAATTTAAGAAATGCTTTTTTTTTTAACTGCGCCTGAAAATTGGCAGCACGGCATCAACACGGGATGAACACACCTGCAGCATTAGAAAATAAAACGGCACCAACACGGGCCCTCTGCTTTTATTTCCTCTGAAAGATTTTGTCGTCTTTTTACATGCCGCCTCAAATGTTGCACTATCGGTTCATTAATGCCTAACTAGTTTATTCTTCAGCGCATAATCTTTCCCCACGTCTGTCTCACTTTTGCATCTACTGCTCGAGAGTGCCCCCAGTGGCTGCTAGCTAGTAAAAATCTATAAATTAGCCGCACTGTTGTGTAAACTGTGGAGTTTAAAGTGTGGGAAAAAAGTTGCAGCTTATAGTTCGAAATTTTACTGTAACTTTTTTCGGCATTTTTGTACTACACTTGCTTTGTTCTGTATCCAGGAATCATTATTTCCTGGAACCTGCTTGCCTGCCCCCTACCTGTCCCCCACCTACCTTATTCTGCCTCGCCCTCTTTTTTCCGTGACCGCCACTAAATCCCTTTCAGTTTGATGGAGATTTGGGAAAAGTTTTGCGCCTAAAATCTGATAGAAAGTAGGTTGCTTTGAGTCAGATGTTCACTGTTTATGTGCAACAACAAGTCAACACTGCACCGTTTCTCTGGGAGGCTTTAAAACAGCTTTATAGTCTGTCAGCAACTTGAGGAATAAGGTGAATAGAACGCACGCCATCACCACAACTGAGCCAAAGAGCTCCAGGGAAGACTGTGGGTACCAGTCGAAAAGTAGCTTGTTTTCCCACTTCCCTATTTGATGTTTGTTATTTTGCAGCACCCACAATGCAGAATATAGTGTGTGTGTGTGTGTGTGTGTGTGTGTGTGTGTGTGTGTGTGTGTGTGTGTGTGTGTGTGTGTGTGTGTGTGTGTGTGTGTGTGTGTGTGTGTGTGTGGTGGCAGCACATCCTGTTGTGTCTCTATAGGACACCCTCTGGCCTGTAGATCAAGTGATGGGGCCATCGAATCATCTGAGCAGGAATGTTCCCTTAGTATCAAGATCCACATGCTACACAAGCCCGCCCCGAAAATCCTGGGCAAAAATATGTAAGAAGAAGTAGTAGGGATGTATGTAGTTATACATTTGAAACAGTTTGCTCAGTGTATTTATTTTTTATTTGTATTTATTTTTATTTTATTTGCACATACAACAAACCTGGATTAACAATACCCCCCCTGATGTGGGTTTCATGTATTTGTTAGTCTAGGCTTTTTTTGGGTTGACAAAACGTTCCACCTGTCACTGTTTAACTCATGTTTGCAGAGCACCAAAAGAAAAGCAAACTGATCAGAACAATTTTTTGATGTGATGTTTGCAGAGCACCAAAAGAAAAGCAAACTAATCTCCCACATGTCCTTTTATGTCACTGCTTGGACTCAGTTCAAAGCAAAACATGACTAAGCTATTGATCATTTCAATAGTCCAGTTGAGAGAAAGCACAGACATCATAAAATGCACAAAGCATTGTCTGGGAAGTCCCAAACGATACCTCAGTCTCGCCACCACTTCCTCTGTCACGCCACGAGCCAGGCTCAGACACGGCCAGCAAAATTTGTTTTTGACCATAGACTGTATAGTGGACTAAGAGAGCGTGACGTCACCCCTAGCGTTCGACTCCAGTCAAGTGAAGCTCATTGAGGCTGGCAGGTATTGGGGGCGAATTTGGAGCCGAGTTCCATATTTGAAATTTCCAACCACGAGTATCATAGCAACCAAAGAGCCAATCCGGAGCGAGGCTGTTGAAGGTAACGCCCCTTCCCACCCACACCGCTGGTTTAGCATCATTACATCAGAGAGGCATCAGCACGGGAGCCGCATTGACGTTACTTTATGCTGCTGTAAAATTGATACTGGTGTCATACTGTGCGAATGGTTACACGTTTACACTTGGGTATTTAATTGGGGTTTTTTTTATTGGGGTTTGCACCTAACATGCTATGTGGATGCTCCAAACGCAATTTCGCTGTTCTTAAGTGACAATGACAATAAATACTTGGAAATTGGAATAGCAGGGAGCGGACACTTAGCAACACTGTCAATCAAACCTGTTGCTAAGTGGGAGCAACCTCGGGGAAAGAGGGCGCCTGATAGCGAAAATAAAAATACCAGGATCATGTAGCTTTGTATGAACATTTTAAGACCAAAATAGCGAGCCTGACAGCAGCAGCTACGGAGAGAGAGGCGACAATACAAAGTGAATTGGAGCGGGTCATCTGTGTCCATGTATATACGTACAGTCGGTGGTGCAGACTCACATCTTCCTATAGTATTAGAGAAGTGTGCGTTTTGGATCCCAGGCAACTCAATCAGAGTTCCCGGGTTTACATGCTAATTTCCATCTGTTGTCCCTGGGCAGACAACACAGAAGACTATTCCAAAACCCTTCCGGACCCTCCAGGGCTCTTCCGATCTCTTGACAAAGCAACCTGGATTTCTTGGCACACGCTTTGGTGCTGCCCCGACATATGGTGGGAACGACAGAGACAGGATCCAGACAACCTGTGCACAGCTTTTCATTATAGCCGCCGAGAGCTATTCATAGGTTTCAACTTCCTGATGTAGGCAACTTCGGGGACTGAAAATTTCAATACTCAAAAGATAGGATATTTAGTTTTACATTCTCAATTGCTATGGCAACAAGTGCTAATTTTTCATCATTCCCAAAAACCCATGGATATTGCATTCTGTCTGCACCAAAGCCATAACTGTGAAGTCACATGGTAATACAGGAAGTGCCCCACGGTGTTTTTAAACTCCACACACCTTCACTAACATCACTTGGATAATTTCAGCCCTGGAAATGCCAATCTCTACCCCAAAAAAAAATGTAACTGGTAGCTTTTAACATGAAAACTACCACTTCATGACATCACAAAATGAAACAAAGCATTTTGAGCTTGGGAGATATAGACAGACTCGTAATAAAGTGTTACTCAAACATGTGTGAATGAAACAAAACACAATCCAGGTCTGTTTTTGATGAGGTAACAACATTTTAACATAACTAGAAGCTCAAGAGATATATAGAAGCTTTAAAAGACCTGAATAATGCATAGTATTTGAACAGCTCATTTCAAACCAGGAAACACGGCATTTCCTCTCCACACACAGCACTGAGTATGAAGATGTCTGAACTCAGATAAACAAGAACATGAATCCATCACATGTTTATCATCACGTGGCATGTTATAATTGCATGTGAATGTTGTGTCCTGTCTGCTGCAGTATCCCGGTGCTATTAAATAAACTAACTGTGGTTATTTGTGGTGCTGGGATAACTTTCTGACCTTGGCGTGGTCCGAGTGTTCTTACGCAGCAGAGGAAATGAGCATGGTCTTCCTGTACAGACGCTCAGACAGAAGCTACATGTACTATGGTAGCACTGTAAAAATATAAGGAGAGAATATGGGTATTTGAATTACTCATGTAGCGAAGTAAGTACAGAGTGGTGGGAAGTGGGGGGGGGTCGGGGCTAGGTGGTAGGTGAAAGTGGGAATTTTCAGAACAATGGCTCGTCGAATGCAGGGCAATATAGATAGCTGAAATTAGGGTTGCACTGATCCAGCTTTTTCAGTTTTGATCATTGACTGTATATATATAAATGGACATAGCTAACCTGCTAGCCGTGTTCCAGACAGGAAGTGATTATGAGCTGCACTTCTGGCTCTATCGACTCTGTGGTGTGGGAAGGAAGGGGCGTTACCTTCCCCCCCAGCCTCGATGACCTTCACTTGACTGGAGCCGAACGCTGTGGGTGACGTCGCACTCACTTAGTCCACTTCTTTATGGTTCTGATACCGATTCCAATACTGCTGCTTATGATTGAGTCAAGTGATACCAGTGCAGAGACTAAAACCAGCCCTTTATTTCTTTAAAACAAAAATTAAATAAGACAAAACTGATCCAAATGTGTTATGTAGCTGTTATTTATCCCTCAAGTAACTACAGAACAGCTTTAAATGAATACAAATTCAAACATTATGACATTTTCTGGGACGATTATGACCAGAAAATAGTCTTATTACATCAATTTATATGTCCTGTGTTAATTTTTCAGTACTGGCGCCAATATCCAATACCAGTATCAGATCAGTGCATCCCTAACTGTAATATACCTGAATCACCCAAAAGCCATCTTTAAGTGAGTTACTAATGAGGGAAAACCATCATAACACAGTCGTACCAGTCGATTTTTGCATTGCTTAAAAAAAAAAAAAAAAAAAAAAGGATTTATTCAGATAAAGTATTTTTTTTAGGTTTAAACAAATTGAATTTCCACGTTAAAATTGGTGACTCATTGTGCTTTCTGATTGGATAATTGTCTTGAGAACCAAAATACCAAATTACACCATTGGACAATTACATCATGTACAATATTTTTTTATAATTAAGAGTAAATAATTACAGTTGTTGCCAGTAACCTCTTTAAAACTGGCCCTACTGGACTGAATTTCTCATAAGGACAAAATTAGAAGTTGATGCAAATAAAAAGTCCGCCCTGGTTAAACAACACTATTATTCTCAGGCCTTATCACCAATCCAATCTTAAACTGGCATTTCCCAGCACATAGAATAGAGAGCTCCTTTCAGGACAGTAATCACAAGGGTTTCATTACATACTTCATCATAGAGAGGCCTTTAGATTGGAGTGGATATCTGGTTTTAGATTACAGAAAGTTACATGAGGTAAGTGTTTATGAGCTTGTGATATGTGATAATGGTGTTGACTTATCACTAGTTTACTCATAGTTATATTTGGACAGGTGCATGTTTGAGAAATCCTGTATTGTCCTGCATCTGGGGCTTGAGTGATCACTACTTTCCTATACTTTTTCATTAACAAAAACACATAAATTAAAACTCACGACTTGGTAGAAAGAAATGGTAACTATGAAGAGGTGGGGCATTTTTAACAGGGAGACAAAGGACCGATTTTTCTACTATGAAGCGTTTATAGACTTGCTTGGGATCCAGAATAAACGCGTCTGCAATACTTTACGAAGATGTTAGTGTGGTCACCAGTAAATCTCCCCGTTTTCAAATAAGAGTGATTCTGCAGAAATAATAAAGAAGATTTCTGCAGAATCAAGGAGTGAATCACTAAACTCCTTAATAATGCATCACAAAACAAATCTGACTGGAGAATCATTTTGACCAGGCTTGAGACGTGAGGGAGGATATGTGGACCAGACTGATATCAATCTGTATGAAAAAAATACAGAGAGAGATCATTCTGAATTTTGGTCTCTCCATGGCCTAGCACCAATGTTAGTGCCACATGAACCATCTCACACTCTGAGGACTTCAGGGACCGACCTCCTGCTGGTGCCAGAGTCAGGACTAAACATGGGGAATCAGTGTTTCAGTTTTATGCAGCTAAAACCTGGAACAGTCTGAAGATGTGAGACAGACCTCGACTTTGACAATGTTTATATCCAGGCTCAAAACTGCTCTGTTTAGCTGTGCATATGACTGAAAGGTTTATATTCTGCACAATTCTCTTTTAATATTCATTTTATAATGATTTGTGATTATTTTTGTTTTGATTTGGTGCATTGTGATTTTAATATCTTTCTTATTCTGTAAAGCACTTTGAATTACTTAGTTGTGTAGTACAAATTGTACTACACAAATATTGCCTTGTCTTGGATTTTAATGAACAAAAGGTAAAATAATGATCTGCCTATGTTATAATTTACTAGAAAAAAAGAATAATATGTCACCAAAGATGAAATATTCACATAAGCTGAACATTCAGATTCAAATCTGAAGTCAATCCGAATACAAAAGCATGATACAAAACAATACACTACAACTTCACAAACCTGATGCTATGTGCAGAGTTTCATTAGTGGAATGCACACTGATTGTGTTTTAGTTACGCAAAGAGCAAGGGAGGGGGGACTCAGAGCGTAAAATATGAAAGTGGAACTTATTAAACTTGTTAACATGTTGTTTTTGGTGAATATAGAATGCTCAAAACAGGCAAGGCAAGTTTATTTGTATAACACAATCCGTACACAGAGTAATTCAAAGTGCTTTACAGAATAAGAAAGACATCCAAATCACAATACAAACTAAATATAGAAAATACACAGCCCCACACTGTTTAGAGGACTCTATAGTGCACTCATTCAAAAAGTGATTTGGACACTCAGCTCATGACATTCGGGTCATGTGACTCTGGCGTCTGGTTGAAAAAAAGTTTGCTCAACTCTGATAAAACTTGATTTCTATCATAAATAATGGTCAGAATGGACTGGCACACAAATATTTATGGACTAATAACTGTACACGTTTATGTCAAGAAGGATCTCATGTAAGCGGATTGGATTATTCATTTTTTTAATCTGAGATGTGGAAATTATCTCTCTTTTAACAGCTCGAGCTAAGGTAAGAGGCTAGCAACTTTACATCACAACGGTTTATTTAAGAGTTTGTTTTATTCATAATCAGGATGAGCAGTGTGATAAACCGGCTTATATCTGCTTCATTCAGTTGTGTTGTGTCCACTTAAACACCTGTCGCTGAGCTGCTGTTTTTCTGACTCTCGTTCTGGTCTATATCGAGCAGCCTAGTGACCACTGATGCCCACTACTTTTCTAAGGTGCATTGTGGGAAATTTTAAGTGCACTACTTTTTCACCACCTGCACATTCGGACATGGCCCCAAGAAGGAATAGTGTGGACATTTGGACACAGCCATGGTGATCTAAATATGTTATATGTTAGCACTTAATATCCCACAGAAGAATAATACCTCCCCCTGTTTAAAATTCATTGCGAGTGCTGTTAGAGTTATGTGCCACTGTTCATGGAGAGATTAATGATGCGGTGAACGTGCCCACAGGCCCTCTGAAACGTGCGCTCCGGATCCCAGGCAAATGCCTATTGTTACTGTGAAGTCAGAAACGTCTGGCCATAGACAAGTCTCTAAAACTTCCACATCTTATCTCTGACATCAATAGCAAAAATAATTATTAGCCCATGACCAAGGACAGGTTAAAGATTTTCAGAAAGAATGTCTCTTCAGTAAGGCATCAGAAACATAATTATAAATCAATGGGAGTACAGAAAGTGCACTCAAGACACTGCTGTATTGAATGAGGTCCCTGTTTAGCATCTCTTAGGCTACATTAGAGCTACTTCCTGTCGACAGCTCGTTCGCGAAACAAAACCTGCCGCAGAATGAACCGTAGCCGCTTGCTAATGCCGGCATGATTGAGGTGCAGAGGTGCAGAATCCAGATTAATCCATATACCGAGGATTACTGCACGCGCTCCAAGGTCACGAGGTTAACAGCTTTTATCCAGGGTTTTACATGGTTTCAACCTGTTTATGATTTAGTATTAGATTATGATACACCAGTGCGCTTAACGTTGAAGACTTGACGAGTTTTAGAGTGAAGAGGTTTCAACACCTATCTACGTGGCTTCTTCAGGTCTGACTAGAAAGTGGAGGGACACAGGCTCATAGAAGACTTAAATCGTCTTTTGCAATTTAAAAAAAAAGAGAAAAAAAAGGAAGAATTTTAAGAGTGAGTATGTTTCGCCATTCATCCAAATAGGCAAGGCAATTCAAAGTGCTTTACAGAATAAGAAAGGCATTCAAATCACAATACAACAAACACATCACATGTAATGACTAAACCATCAAAGTCAGTGTATACGACTGAAAGCATCTCAGTAAAATCATCAATAAAACTTCGACAGTGCTGGGGACATTTGTATAAGACTAAGTAGAGTATGGAGGGTGATTGTTTTTACCTCCATTTTAAAAGAAACATACTCAAAAGATGAAAACACCCCAATTTATAACCTGTAAAGCAACTAAATTATCTCTAAAAACTCCACACACACCTCCACCCTTTTTTGTTGCTGGTGTTTCAGATTCAGATTTGAAGTGGAGTTGATTCCACTAAAACTGCATTACCCGTGTTTTTCACAAGCCATGTTTCAGTTAAAAAACATAAAATCAAGTTAAAAAAGAATTGGCTGTTTTAAGAAGTGAGATCCAGATTCAACCGTTCGTGTTAAGGAATCGTACCAAAGAGCTGACTCGTTCATGGACGCCACATCGCTAGTGCACACGGTTGTAGTGCAGATTTAAGTTGCTTATTTTGACCACTTTGGGCCAGCTTCCCCACCCCCTCCCCGCGTTGAACACCTGTGAGGCTACGTCTGAAATCCCACCTTTATCTATTAACATTAATTAGACCAGTGGACCATGTAGAGCCGCAGGAAAACACTGCACGCTCTAATTATTCCATATTTCCCCAATAGCCTTTTTGAGGATGAGTGCATATTAGTATTGCGTTGAGACAGAAAAAAAAACAGCATGGAGAAAAGCTACTTCGGAACATAAGCAGTTACGCATCTATTTCAGCGGGCTATGACAATAATGCAGCCGAAGTCAAACATGATTTTCTAACTTGCTAAAACTTGCTAACATTTAACTCTTGAACAGAAATATCAACAGCCTTGTCAGTCAAAGTCCAGTTGTGTGTGTGTAGGCCGATTTTTGGACGCAAAGAGCCAAAACTGTGTCACACTACAGAGCCTTGGAAGTGGGTGTGCCTTTAGGCCATTGCAGTAGCTCATTTGTACCGGTCAAAACAAGTATAGGCCAGAATGAAGTTAAGATGGGGCCTGAGATAAACTGGATTAGAGGGTTATTGAGGTAAATTCGAGGTTAACCTTGATTTAGCGATGCTACGAAGCTGGGTCACTTTCTGTTGGGGTAGATCTCTATGGTAACACGCCCAATGACCAATCAGAGATGAGGAAAGAGCCTAGACCTTTGACTGTTTGTATCTGAGGCATAAGCGACTTTGAGGTTTTCATGCTATGTCTAGGTTGAAAGTGTCGTGGTTTCATTTACTGATATTTATTTAACCAGCAAAACATTATTTCATTTGTTTTGTATTACATTAAAAATAAAAAAGACGACTGAAGAGACAAAGAGACTACACATGATAAATACTGAGCCCCAAAAACTATTGTCCTAGCTTTCATCCATTCATTTTTTTTTTTTTACATCAAAAAGGGATAAAAATATAGCAAGGTGTACACATTTGTCAATTTTAAAGGCCTCTATAGCATCCAGTTTTGTTCAAATATGTCTCCCATAGAGTTTTTACATCAAAAAGGGATAATATTAGCCTCTGCCATTCAAGTAAAGTTTTGACAACATCAAATTCTCCAATGACAATTACACATTTAGACTGAAGTATCAAAACGAATGGACAATTACACAAAAAAGTCGCTGACCTGGTGAAATAAAATCTCAGTTCACTAACAACAACGACAGCATTATTTCTCAGTTTCAGAAGACTGGAAGGAGCTAGATTTTGTTTTTGTATTTACAATATATCGTTTACTCTGAGCAGAAGATTGTAAGATAGGGTCATCACTCAGACTTGAACTTGAACAGCCACATCAAATCAATAACATCTGCAGCTTTTTACCATCAAAAAAACAGCAACAACAGCAAAAAAAAAAAAAAAAAAAAGTTCTGTTTATGTGTGCATATGACTGAAAGGTTTTTATTTTGCACTCTTCTCTTTTAATGTTAATTTTATGATGATTATTTATGTTTTGATTTATTTATATTGTGATTTGAATGTCTTTCTTATTCTGTAAAGCACTTTGAATGACTTTGTGTATGTGCTTTACAAATAAACTTGCCGTACCATCTGATCTACAAGTTATGTATTAATTTGACTCTTTCTAATTCAACTGCTATAAATTACATGAACCAAGAAAGACACAATCACAATTTATTTTTGATACCCAAACATCTTACTCTGCTTGGACGGTTGGTTCTTTCGTATCCCTTCTCGTGTAATCCCCGACCCAGATGGAAAAGCGGGGGTGAGCGGCTAGTGTTTCCAGCCTTATTCAATATTAATAGATTGGTGTGTTACTCTATCAGTCCTCACTTACTGGCTTTATACTAAACAATGGCTGCTGTGCGTTACAAAGATGTAAGGGTGCCATGTCACAAATGAGAATCCGGGTCCTGACAGGTAAACTGAATTATCTGGAAACATGATCGCTGGAGGCGGATCACGAGACTATATCCACTGCTGTAGGTGCGGCCGATGAGATTAGGTTGAGCGTTATGGAAAACAGAAAGAATACAGAAAATTAGATGTTTTAGATGGAATCCATGCATGTTTGAGCAATTTAACGATCTCTACCGAGCCCTAGTCAAACCCTCCTTATGATTAGCTGTAAGATTCTGTTCAATGCTCCGCCCACAAGCCTACCTCACCCATGCTCCTACAGGACAATACAAGCCTGTTAACAACAACTTCACAAACCTGATGTGATGTGTAGTAGTTTCATTAGCGGGATGCACGCCGATTGTGTTGAAATAGGGGAGACTCAGAACTCCAAGGCATAAGAAAAACTTGTTAATACGTTGTTTTTGGCTAATATAACATTTCCAAAAGAATAAAAAGCAACATGGTGATCTAAATATGTTTTGTATTAGAAGTTATTACCCCACAGAAGTAAAATCCCCCGTCTCTCCTTTTTCACTTCGTCAACTATTCAAATTATTAGATACTATTTAATCTTTTTTGACATTTTGATTTATTAATGCAGCTGTCTTTGTGATCTCAAAAACTATAATGAACGCTGCAGGCAAAATCCGGCATGTTTTACCCAGAAGGCAAGAACATACATATAGACTGGTGGTGAATACATGTACATGCCTATTACTAAAATATCTTACCAGCATCAGGGGGTATTACAACAGTTCTATGGGGCTAGTAACTGCACTCACTCCCCCTTCAGAGCGCTATCACAACACAATCAGAGCACATCATGCTAATGAAACTAATGCACATTGCATCAGGTTGCTGTGTACAGTTTTGTATCATGCTTTTGTATATTTATAGAGAATTGTCATGTGGGAGCATGGTTAATGTAGACTTGTGGGCTGAGGATTGGACAGAATCTTACAGCTTAAGTAAGGAGGGTTCAAATAGGGCACGTGAGAGATCGCTGAAATACTCAAACATGCATGGATGACACCTAAAACCTCTTCAGACATGTTTTTGATGAGGAGGGCAACATTAGAACGTGGTAAAAGGCTCCAAAAAGCCAATTTTGCATAATATCCCCTCTTTAACTTATGTACAAACTCATAATTTGTGTCATATGGAATCACACTGATGCTAGTTCATCTCATAAATAAATAAGACTTAAGTGTTACATAACAATCATTTCATAAGAGCTGCACTTACTTAAAAATGCCAATTTAAACATAAACATTATACATTATTGAACACTCCAGGCTTATATTATTACCAGAGTGCTATAGATTCTTTGTACGTGTTTAATAATTTACAGTGGATGTAACGTATATCACGAAGAGCCAAGACCAGTCCAGTAAGGGATTTCTATAATGAGACACTGAAAGTAATATGTCCTGTTTTTATTTATTTATTAGTTTGGCTGTATATTTTGGCTACACTCTCAGTATCAATTCTGAAGGTATTCTGTATGCTGACTTTATTTTACTTTAGCATAACATGCTACAGAACATGTAGCATGTTATGCTCAGACTCTTCAGCCCCACATTCAAGACCTGTATTGACTGTGAAATAATGGGGATCATGCAATGATTGGACTGTGCAATGACTGGACTGTGCAATGACTGGACTGTGCAATGACTGGACTGTGCAATGACTGGACTGTGCAATGATTGGACTGTGCAGTGAGTGGAGGGTTTCGGCTGAACCGATATTTGGAAGCCAATGTTCGATCTAGCAAATTTACCCAGTATCGGTGCAAATACACAACACCAGTATCAGATCGGTGCATCCCTTGTCTCTTCTATTGTTGATGTGGCTTGTAGCTGTCGTCGTGAGGGCTTGTTGCAGTGCCAATCCCCAAACCTGGTGGTGGACGCAGGAAGCAAGGGATGCCGTCAGACTGAAGTAGAAACTTGGGGTTAGGAGGAGTTCGGGGAGGTCATGGAGGAAGACTATCGGCTAAATCCGAAGCCATGTTTCCCGACTGGAAAAAGGTGGCTTGCCCTCTCCAGGTGGGTGGAGAGTCCCTGCCTCAAGTGAAGGAGTTGAAGTATCTAGGGGTCTGGTTCATGAGTGAGGGAAGGATGAGATGAGATTGACAGGCGGATCGGTGCAGCGTCTGCAGTAATATGGTCACGGTATCAGACTGTTGAGGTAAAAGAGAAGGAGTAAACAGTGTTGGGTAATAACCAAAAGGACAAGATCGCAGATACAAGTGGTCAAAATTCGTTTACTCCACAAGGTGGTCGGGCACTCCCTTAGAGATAGAGTGAGAAACACAGTCACATGGGAAGAGCTTGGAATAGAGCCACTGCTCCTCCAACTAGAGAGAAGCCAGCTGGGGTGACTCGGGCATCTGTTCTGGATGCCTCCTAGATGCCTCCCTGTGGAGGTGTGTCCCACCGAAAGGAGGCCCTGGAGAAGACCCAGGACAGGCTGAAGGGACTGTGTCTCTGGGCTGGCCTGGGAACGCCTTGGGGTCTGACTTGTGCATCAAACCTTATGCTTTTACTGACAGGACTGACTGGAGGGTTGATTAAAAAGACTAGATCAACCAGGTGAAATAGTGCAGAGGTGAAATTTGTTCCTATGATGCACATGTGTGAAAGCAGTTAGCTCAGTGCATGTATGGACATGCTGTGTAAGTGTGATATGGGTTGTTTCTAGTCTAAACATTAAGAAGTGCACTTAAAGATGCTTACATAACATGCAGCAAAAAGCCCTTACAGTAAACAACTACTGTGTGAGACATAATCTATAGCAATAATCCAAGTAATAAGCACGTTCACTGGTCAGATGTTTTTGTCTTTTGTATTTGTACATCAATGTCTATTTTAATGCTGCACCATAACGCTGAAGCAAGTTCCAAGTTCCTGTGAATTTTGTTCACTGAAAATGGCAAATTGAGCTTGAGCAGCAACTGAGCAGAAACTGAGCAGCATTGTTGGGCAACACTGAGAGTAGAGAAATGAAAATTGAAACTGAATTACCATACAATTTGCAATTTATTTTTAAAAAGTAGGATTCAGTTTCAAAGTGCACATTGTAAACAACTTCAAGAGCATTACCATTAACAGGCTGAAATATGAATTGATAAACTAATTCAGAACATGTTTGTAGAGATCTGAACTACAGGTACAACAGGATTTAAAAAAAAATAAAAATAGGATAATTACTTCTTAGTAGAGGACATTATCACTATTATAATATTAATATAAATATAAATAATAAATATAAATACATACAAATAACTGCAGTCTTTGTGATTTGATACAAACTCAAAATTTCAATAACAATGAATTGTGCAGCTCCAGTTGAAATACATTGACTAAAAACATTCTGGTACACCTGTTTGTTTCCATGGAGATGCTATTGCTTTGTCTCTAATGGAGTTTTCCTATCCCCAGTAGACTCTTATATTTAATCTCCTGAGACCCGAGCTCTCTTTTTACGTTATGTAGTTTCTAAGAAAAAATGATGTCCGCATATGAAGACATTCGTTCTACATTTTAATCATTTTGATAGAACATTTGAATAATGATTTGCAAAAACAATTTATTAAGTGCTGAACATTTGAAACTCTTAAAAATATTCAAAATTTAACATTTTTGCATTGTTGCTGTTTTTGTGTGTTCTTCTTCTTCTAAAAATTTACATTGTGGCCTTGACAACCCAAAATGTGTTGTTCACATATGTGTCCCAACCAAATATTTGCATTATTTGGTTGGGACAGCACATTTTAACAAACAGACATGACTAATTCACAACACCAAGAAGGACATTGAAATATGTTAGTTTTATGATGATTATTTGTGATTATTTATGTTTTGATGTGTTGTATTGTGATTTTAATGTCTTTTTTATTGTGTAAAACTGTTTGAATTACTTTGTGTATGAATTGTGCTGTACAAATAAACATGCCTTGAAATTTCTCACATAACATTTTAAACAGCATGCCAAATATTTTACTAAATCACCATAGAGTAGTACGGTTTTAGACTAAGTGTGTTTAGGTTTAATTGGTTTAGAAACATTTTAAATTGTTTAAGCCTGTTGTTATTTTCTATTTTCCTATTTACCAGATACCAGGTCTCTGCACTGGCTCCTGTGGCTCAGAGAACAGACTTTAAAACAGCTCTGCTTGTGAACTCTTCATGGATCAGCACCAAAGAACATCTCCCACATGTTAGAGCCACATGAACCATCTCACACTCTGAGGACTTCAGGGACCGACCTTCTGCTGGTGCCAGAGTCAGGACTAAACATGGGGAATCAGTGTTTCAGTTTTATGCAGCTAAAACCTGGAACAGTCTGAAGATGTGAGAGAGGACTCTACTTTGACAATGTTTAAATCCAGGCACAAAACATTTCTGTTTATCTGTGCATATGACTGAAAGGTTTTTATTCTGCACTCTTCTGTTTTAATGTTAATTTTATGATGATTATTTGTGATTATTCATGTTTGATTTGTGTGATTTTAATTTTTTTCTTTCTTATTCTGTAAAGCACTTTGAATTACTCTGTGTACGAATTGTGCTATACAAATAAACTTGCCTTGCTTAATAATTTTAGCACAGACTAATATAGACTAAGTGAGTGTTGGCAAAGGTCAAAATTACGCGAGACTTGGAAAGAATAAGTCATGTGTAAGAGAAAAGCTTGTTGATAGAATGGTACTGACCCTTGGGGCTTTACGCATTTCCTCACATGTAAATACGTGCAACTCATCCATGCGAGCAAGTGGCGCACGGAGAGGGCCACCACGTGAAAAAGGATGAAAAGGTGCATTCATTACGCGCAACGGGGCCAGGCGCAGGAGGAGGGAGGACTGTGCGCATGTGACCACTAGGAGCCGCGGTGTCCATGTCTCTGTAGTCACTCTGAGGAGCTCTGAGGAGTCTAGATTAACGTGGGGAGTCACAGCGGGATGGTTTTCCCCCTGTTCCCTCACTCTTGATGCGGAGTAGTGCTGTCCAGACTCGACTGGGCTGGAGGAACAGGGAGTGCGTAACCGTCCGCCACATATTTCATCACCATGGCTTGGAGCGGAGGGGGCGCACGGACGTCTATATCGACCCAAACCATGATTTAAACTGTGGATTTCTCCTTTTTTCCGCCCGTGGACTCTTTAAGGAAATGCCAAGGTAATGTGTGTTCTTACCATGGATGTGGCACAGCTGTGTGGAGTGTGTCTGGTTAGCTTTGGTGCTCCTTTTTCTTTTTTTTCTTGCCCTAAAACCAGCGGTCCAGGTCCATTGCTGCTGCTCCTGCTGCTGCTCCTGGAACATCAGATCCACACGTTAGCCTGCTCTGTTGTGTTTCCACCTTGGCACGTACCTTCACTCCTTTGTAAACCGTCTCAGCGCGTTGGCAATCGGCTCAATGTGACGGGAGAGGCGTGTAAAACGTACTCAGACTCCGGCGTGTCTCGACCAACGCTGCTGCTATTATTAAAATGATTAAAACACAGGCCCGCCACTGGGATCAAGGCAGTTTTCCCACTGTGCCAACGTAGCGTCGTTAGCATAGCGGCACAGAGGCTAACGAAAGCTAACGGTTTGTGTTAGCCGTTTGTTTTTTTCCCCCAGTTATTCTTGCTTTAAACCGCTCTAAAACTAACTATTACCCCAGACACAACATTTACCAATTTACACAACATATTTCATTAAAAAAACCCCGGTTAATAGCAGCTGTTTCGCGGTTTGTCTGGGACTTTGCTTCAATTTGAGCAATACTCCTGCAAGTTCCCGTTATATTTGACATGCTAGCCTTTAAAAAACGAGAAGCATAACATCAGCATTTCTTTTTAGGATATTTTTAGCCATATGGGAATGTAAAAGTAGTTTTAACATTTGGAATAGTGTAACATATTTAGAGGAAAAGTGTGAAATGTTCAAGGGAAACATTCTGTGCTTATGTTTAGACTACTGCTCTATAAAAGTAATATAAATCCAGGGTTCATTTTGTCATGTCAGGATAAAAAATAAGGATGATTTTTGTAATTTAGGCTAGTTGGTGCTTTTTAATAACTGCCTTTTAGCTGCTAATAATGGGTGAGGCATATTTTTTCACACAGACATTATCTTGCAACTGTAATTTTTGGCTTTAGGAAAACTTCCCTGTCTGCAAACCTTGAGCACACCTTCATTTTGTGCATATCATATTCTGCCTATTGATTTCTATTTTGACTGATTTCACTGTTCCGGCTCACTGAAATACGGCAGGAAATTTGGATCTTTGCAGAGGACTTTCTATTATCGAAACAATTGCATGCTGCACGATTTGATAATTGTAATTTTGATTTCAAATTCATTAAAAATCTTTGTATTTATCTGTTAAATGTTTCCATTCCCTGAAGCCAAAAGTATCAAAGTGTGCAAGTAAGTCTCTTTTACCAAGTTACTGAATCGTTTTATCCCCAAAGCTCCCTTTCATATTGTTTAAGTCTGAAAAGAGATTCAAAGGGTATCAAGTATTGCAATATGTTTAAAAAGGAGTCTTCAGAGTGCTCAATGTAAAAAGGAGAATTAACATTTGAGGAAAAAAAAAAACTGAAATACGAACTGATAAACCAATACAAGAATCTCATGTTTGTAGAGGAACTAGGTGCATGTGCTTGAATTTGTCTTGATCTTTTTCCAGAGGATTTTTTAATTATCTAAATAATTGCACACTTCACGATTTGGTATTTATGATTTCAATTTCAAATTCATTAAAATCATGTGTTTATCTGTTAAAATGTATCGATTCCCTTCAATATGATTAGACTCGATGCAATATATGTGTGTAGCCCTGTCGTAAAATATGGAATACAATGACATTTTAGTTTTAAAAGTAAGCCGTCAGTTTCTACATTTCTAATCTCTGGTATGTGGTAATGTCGTGAAAATTAGCTGCAGCCAGATGGCAAGGCTAAGAAGATTTGTGAATAGCTGAAATAGTTCGTTTCGAGAGTTTTGATCCTCAGAGGAATTGAAGTGTGATTTAATTGGTTTGACATTGCAAAATATTTCCTTCAGGTAGGCCTGGGCAATTCATCAAATTTTAATCAAATCAAGATCCAAGTTTCAGCGATCCACTTTTTTATTTTTTTTTTTTTTTAAACAGATATATCTACAGCCAATTTTGTGTCAGTAAAGGCATGTGTTTTAGAGCCGAGTTCAGACTTTGGAGGAAGAAATTTGACAATATTTGGTGTTAGAAATGACATTGAAAGTCTAGTTTGAATTGAGTAATGAAAGCCACGTTAATCTTTTGAATAGATAAAATACAATGAAAAAATGGTGGCTCATGAGCACGTGAAATTTGTCAACAGTAGTCGAACTGTCTCACCACAATTGTTTTACAGAACCACGCCCACCACTAAAAGATGTGAGTAAAAGCTTATCTATAGCCTGCTGTGTGTTTATGAACAGTTACCGTATCTCTTGCACTTGTCTCTCTTTTGCTTTGAGGAGATGTAAAAGTAGATTTCCTTGACATCGTATCTGTTCTGTTGTCTTCTCTGTGTTATTTCAGGGTGTTGTACAAACTCGGAGAAGAGTAAAACTGGATGAATGACTAATACGAATGACAGAGTTGTGTGGTCCATCCTTTCACTAAACTGCAGACAATGAAATGTATCACCAACTGGGACATCTTTTGTAGGGACAGTATTGGTCAATATCATAGTTTGAGACAGGCTTTTTTTTTTTTTTTTTGCACTGCCCCATTCTCTGATTGCCCTTTTTGAACAGACTGATGAGTAAAAATGGAAGTAGAAGAGTGTTATGACATTTACACAAACATGCAACAAATTATTTTCTATTCCAGATACATTTTGTTATTATTTTTGAAAGTGAAAAGTTAATTGGTGATCTTCAACACGCCTCATTATAGGTTTTCAAAGGTAAATATCAGTATCGGCAAATATTGGTTATCAGACACAGCAGCAGGCCAAATATGGGATATTTGTATTGTTAAAAAAACAAAAAACAAATCCATTTTGGCCCATCCCTGGTCTTGTCTGTACTAGTATAAAAGCTAGATTTGAACACTTTTTGAACACTATTTTAGGCGTTTATAAAAAAAAAAAAAAAAAAAAAAAAACTTGTTATGAAATGCTTTCTTTTGTAATTTTTTGTTAATTTCTGCTAATTTGATGTGACTTTTTTGTTTTTTCATTGCAAACCAAATTAGATTCTGCAATAGAAAACTCCCTATGCCTTTTGTTTCTAGGGCTGCATCATTTTGGAAAAGAATAAATTGTTTTGTGAGAATTTCTGTTTTCATATCAGATTTCAGTTCACATATTACTGAACCGTGCATGGATGAAATGTTTATGCCTCTTCAGGCAGGTTTTTGATGAGGGAACATAACAAAATAGTAGAATGCTCCAAAATGTTGATTTTTGCATAATACCCCCTCGTTAAACACATCGAGGAGCATAAATATTTGAGAGAAAATAGAAATATTAATCATTACAATAATCCATCCACCGCTGTCTGAACTGCATGGAAATCTTGAAATAGGCAATTTTGTTACACAAGTAAAAGTACAGATACAGAAGTAAAAAGTTACTCAAGTGATGCTTTTACTTTTACTTAAGTATTTACATTTGTAAATACTTAAGTAAATGTACTTTTAAGGTAAAGAGTAAAAGTATTTCACAGTGTTGTTAATTTGTTTAAGTGTAAAAGTAGTGATACTGATTTAAAAATAATAGATTTTAGTCAATAGTAACAATACAAATCTATTTTATTTCTTTTTTCTTAAATTTTGTGTATTTATTTTTATTTACTCATAGCTGAAGTTTGAACTCAAACTTTGGTGAGGATGTTACCACAACCATGGTAAAAATAACCTCTCAAATCATATGAAAAGTACTTTTTACTTTTCAGTGCAGTTCAAAAATGTAGTGGAGTAGAAAGTACTATACTACTCTCAATTGTAGTAAAAAGTATCCACTGTATAATGTACTTAAGTAGAATTTTTTGGTATCTGTACTTTAAGTACAGTACTTTACTACTTTGTTACCTTCCACCACTGATTTCAGAGCCTGTTTCATTCTATTACCTTATACGTGACGTCTTTGTTTAGTGCCTTTAGAAAGCAGGTGTACTCTGTAAGGCTCTGGTGCACTGCTTCTCTTGAATGTCTTGCAATGTCCAGTATGTCTGGAGCAGCAGAGTGCCTTGGCGGTGTGTTCTGAAGAGTGGGTGTGGTTTCCTCTCAGTGTTCTTCTCACAAACACTGGGGGATGTTCCAGAGGCATCTACGAACGGATGCTTGGACAGCTGATAAGCACAGCGCGCCGCTGCTCACTCCCACCCGGTCACAAGGAGCCCTCACACCAAAACACAAGCTCTGGTACATTTCTGGAATGACTGCATGGAGATATGAAGTAGTGGTCTGGCCATTTCAGATATTAGAGGTGCTGCACCTGAGTTTTGCCGTGACGGTAAAGCTAACAACAACTAGCATGCAAACGTGCACTTCCAGTTTAGCAGACAGCAAAACCAGATGCCGACAGCACACAGCAGACTTGTATTGATCTCAAGAGCTGCTTACCGTAGATTTTGGGCTATTGAGCACACCTGAATATAGGCCACACCAGCTACATTTGAAAATAAAATCAATTTTGTTCATATATAGGCCAAACTCGAAAATAAGCTGCATGTTACAAATAAGTGAGATATTTACACAGAAAGTTTTGTTTTAATTTAAGACACTTTTTTTCAAACTGTGCCTGAAAATTGGCAGCACGCCATCAACACGGGATGAACACACCTGCATGTTTGGAAAATAAAATGGCACCAACACGGGCCATCTTTTTACAAGTTCTTCCCGCTGCTGCCTCCAACGTTGCACCATTGACTCCTTAATGCCAAGCTCACGTGCAGTGGCTCTGTTTCCTTCTTTGATGCCAGATCCATTGCCTTTATCTTAAAAGTTGCATCATTTACATTTCTTTGTGTGTTTTCCATGATGATGCTGTGTGCATGATGCGCAAAATGACAGTTCAAAATCAAAACTACTGTATTCTACAGGGCATAAACTTTCCCCATGTCTGTCTCATTTTTGAGTTTGCTATTAGAGAGCGCCCTCCGGTGGCCATTAGCCAGTAATAATCTATAAATTAGCTGCACCGTGGTATAAGCCGCAAGGTTCAAAGTGTGGGATAAAGTAGTGACAGTCTGATATTTATGGTATATAAATACATGGGAAAATTGGGTTGCTGGGCCTTGAACTTTACTATACTTTATAGTATGGATTTGGACTAAGGCTGCATGATTTTACAAACAAAATCTAATTGTAATTGTAATTTTTATGTCAAGTTTTGTAATGGACAAAAAGTTGTAAGAGGTCAGATTGCTTTTGTCCAGTTGACAGATTTTATATTTTTCTTTTACTATACTTTTAATATTATCATTTGTCGAAACATTTCTGTGTAGCAGTATCTCGTGCTTCAAAATGTGTTATCGTGACAGGTCGACATCTGAGAGAAGAACTGAACAGGAATCCCATGCATTTCAGTGCTAATTCGAAGAGGTATAAACCACTACAACGAGACAGGACTTTTTTCTGTTTGCAGAGGGCGTTCTGATATCTAAATAATAGTGGCTTGTAATATTTCATAATGGCAAACTCAAAGAGCCAATAGATTTGCTGCCCTAATTTGTATGCCACACATATGAGAATGCAAAATGCCTCTTAGAGTAACCTCCTGGTGCATATTATAAGGAATGCATTAAAAGTCTCTGCGGCTGGCAGCTACTTCAATGTCGCAGGATGCATTGCTTCTCAAACTGTGGTGCAGGTACCTTTATTTCAAGGATCCAACCTGTAGACCTTATAGCGTGCCTGTGATCCAGAACGCACACTTCGCCAATACTTTGTCGCATTCTGTTACTTGTTCTGTTATATCGGACATTTATAATACTTTTTTGAGATAATTTCGCTTCATAGTTTGGTTTATCGTCGTTGTTTACTTCAACAATATATTGTACTTCAAAGTCTGTTATTGTGAGGCCTAGTCACTGGTGAAAATCCCCTTTTTCAGATGGTGTGATTGACAGGTGGATCAGCCAATCGGGGACTCGCACTGTGTCCGTATCAAAACAAATATGGCTGTTTACAAGGAAAAAAGAAAAGAGGAAAAAACATCACAGGGGACTGAAAACATGGTGGATTTCTGCAGAGTCAACGGGCAAAGAGCTAAACTCAATTAATCTGAGGTGATCCATCTAAATGAGAGGCCAATGAGCTCCTTTGTTTCAGTTGTGTCACTGAAATAAACAAATCCGGTTGCAGTGTTGTGTTTGAGCCGGACGCAAACAGGCCTGTCACGATAATTCATTAATTAATTCAGTACATGACAGATAAATTATTTTCGGGGATATTTATCATGGGTTTTTGCTCTAGTGGGGAACTTTTTGGTTTATGAGATTTGAGCTGTAGTTGAATCATGAACTTCTATGACTCATTATAGATACAAACGGAGGACTATTTTGTACATTTGGAATACTTTTGGGGGGATAATTCTGCTTTATGGTTTGGTTTCACTATTATTCTTTATTGTCTAGATTTACTTCAATATATCGCACTTTAAAATGAGAGAATAGTGTGATGTAATTGAGTACTAAGAGGATTTCCTTCCACACATGGACACCCTAGTTGGCTCTTTTGGATGGACATAGCGAGTGGAGGCTTGAGTGTGAGATTGGAGGTTTGTACAGCCTGTGTGTTGCAGAGATATAAAGCGGAGGGCATCATATGTTTCCTGCCAGCTTCACTCAACTGCAGACAGAGCCCAGCAGCCAGAGCGTGCACCGGTCCAGCCGTCAGCCCGACAGCCCGTCAGCCCGCGGTACTCTTTGTATTGTTTTAAAGCCGGGAAAGTGGTTTGTTTCTCTACACAAAACCTGATATTGCAAGAATGCTGTTTGTCTTACAGCTGCTTGTTTACCTCAACGTTTTTATTTCATTTATTTACTAAACTTTTTCAGATATTTTGACCTCATTATGATGCAGCAAGCAGCTATTATCTTTGCCTCATTTAAACTGCTTCGTGCCTTTGTGCAACACCTTGCTAACTTTGGAAGCAATAATGTCATTTTTTTATGCACAGAAATGGGAGATGAAGTAAGTTAAAGACTGGGTATTTTACTTCTATAGGGTATTCATTGGTGACATGAAATATATTTAGACCACCACGTTACCCTTTTATTCTTTTGAAAATGCTTATTTTTCGCTGAAACTGACTTTTTAACTTGTTTTATAAGTTTAACTAAAATTTTTGACGCTCTGAGTCTCCACCTCCCTTTGCTCTCTGCAGTAAGTCACTCCACCTTCAGAGCACTATCACAGCTCATTCAGCGCACAGCCCACTAATGAAACTACTGCACATCGCATCAGGTTTTTGAAGTTGCTGTGTACACTTTTGTATCATTTTATTTGGACATTCATGGAGCCTTGTCGTGTGGGAGCATGGGTGACGTAGGCTGCTGGACTGAGGACTGGCCAGAATCTTAAAGCTATACTCATTTCTGTCTAGACTCTGCACTGACTGGGCGACAGGTGCATCGGAGGGGAGACACGTGACTCAAAGTTTAAGAAGACTCCCGCACACTGTCTCACCCTTTTTAATTAATTAATTAAATTCCTCTGAGGACAGCCCCTTTTGCTCCCCTTATATAAGTTAAGGGACTATCCCCTTATGAGTAATCAACCAATCACAACAGTGAAAAAAAAAATCATAATTAGACCCCAATGTAACCGCACCACTTCACACAATTCACTTTACACCAGTCATGCATGGACAATGACTAGAAAAATATACAGATTATTAACACACTAAAAAGGTAACATTTGTATACCATAAATTCTGACAGTTTTGGCAAAATAGAAAAGTGACACCTCTAAGAACCCCACAGCCATCTGAGGCCAAAGGCTTTTAGGAAGACCTCTGTTTAAGCCCGTGGGGTGCGAACTCGTGTCCAGTAGGAGTGTCTCTCCTACAGACCACGAGTGAGATTTACAATCTCATCAGACTTTGTGAACTTTGTACCTGAAGCAAAACCGTCCAGTTTGATCTGACTCAGTGACAGGACCACAGCCTTATCAGACGCGTCTCTGTCAACACTGGCCTCTCTCGACCTGCAGCATCTTCATACTGTGAGTAGTGACACGTAATCATCTTTAAATTTACTTAATGACACACAAGTAAATGTTTATTACGCGTTTACAAAAGCTGTTTTTTAGTCAAATGTTTATACTTGATCATGACATTTCTTTTAAAGATTATAAAGGACTGAGCAACATGGTCAAAAAGTATTTGTTTTTAATTGATCATCACTACTTTCCCATTTTCTATTTAATGTTTTTTTTCTCGTCAAAAACAAACTGTCTGATCTCTCCATGTGAAAAGACCCAAGCTGATCACTGACCTTTACAAACTTTTGGATCTCTATAGTGTCATATATAGGCCTGTCAACATAAGTACTACATCGAGTTATGGTTCCATCTTTTATATATTGAACCATACATTTTGAGGCTACAAATTTTTCGCGTGTACAAACTTTTTCTGAAAAGAGGAGAGATTTGGGGGATTTCTGTTATGTGATAGGATTTGAGCTGTAGAGGTTTGAAAAAGTACCACTTAATATGTCAATATGCACTGACACTGCTTATTTAAAAATCTTTACTGGGATTGGGACTGTGATTACTTTGCTTTATTATTATTTATCAGTTAATGTGTTATTGTGGCCTAATAACACAGGCCTAATCTAGGGATGGGACAATATACGATAATATCGTAAATCGCAATAGAAACGGTCCGCAATAAATCGTTCGTGGCCTTTTCCAAAATCGCGTTCGATTATAATAGTCTTTACGGCGCCAGACTGCCTCATGTTTCTGGTTTCAATACAACGTTTTGATGCTAGTTTTGGTGTTTGCTCACAAGGGGGCGCTCTGTCACAGCAATGACACTTGTTGCGTCTGTGCCTGCTCTGGTGCAGAGTCTGGTGCCGAAAAAAAGTTGCGGGTCCGAGGGCAAAACACGAGCATCTTGCACGCGCATTTACGAGACAAACATCCTGCAGTGTTTGACAAACTTGAGCTGAAAATATTCATCATAAGTGACATAAACTATTGAATGTAGATTGTGTTGTGTGTAGTAGCTAAACAGCATTTTACAGAAACGCACACGATATATATTTACCTACAATCATGTCAACAGCATAATAAACCACGCTCACCGATTGTGAACGGCATCAATCCATCAAACATAAGCTCCTCTCCTCCTGAGTCCACAGTCATCTTCACTCTGACACGAACCGCTCCGGGTCAGAGACGCCTCTAGTTTAACTTGTACAAACATCCACAGTACTTCGTACAAACATCCACAGTACTTCGTACTCGTACTTCCTTTGTTTTGTCTGTTTTGTCCGTTTCTTCATGTTTAGAAGCAAAACAACAGCGCCTAGAATGCGCCGCATTAACACGCTCTGTTTACTCGGTAAGATCCGTCTGTTTACGGAAAATCTCGGCATGTCACACACGTGCTCACTGCTCATTGGCTGTGAGGAGAAAAACGTCACTAAACGTGTGTGATGTGATTGGTTGATTCTACACGGGGGAGGGTGGGGCGTAAACTTTCAGTCACATGTGTCACTGATTCGCTGTTTCCGGCTCCAGTGACTCACAACCTCCACCTTATTGGACAACACTGGTGTCAATCAGAAGAGAACACGTGTGTTTAGCTCTGAGGAAGAAAGGCCGTGTCCCAATTCGTCACATGCTCTGTTCCATGTACTGTTCGAAGTGCAGGTCGAAGTACCGCCCCCTTAAAATGCGCCTTAATGGCACTTTGGTGAATTTTTGGTGAATTGAGACACGGGCCAAAGTCGGCGCTGTCTTAAGTTTATTTTGCCTGAAATCGACCAAAGAAATGCCAAAAAGTGACGGTGCAGATTTCGCGTGTGGAATACTTTCCTGCAGCAGATTGAACATGGAGGATCTAACTTATTTTGTGGACATGATTTCTTCAGTGGGTTATATTCTCTGGACCTGTCCGTAACGAATGAGAACGACTTTGTGGAATATGTTGATGTTTGACAGAGTCAGAGCCTCAAAGGTGAGTGAAGTCCAAATCCGCATTTTTGGCTTTTCTTTAAAAACGTCTTTCCTGTCAGCTCTGTGGTGATTCTAGCTTTCATTTGATGTGTGGATTGTTTGCGTGGGTGACACAGAAGTACATGTACATTCCTGTAGAGTTGTAAAGTAGGCCCGGGCCGGCAGAACGTTAACAAATTAATCATTTTCGCGATAGTATCGTGAATCGCAATTTATTTTGGTCACAATAATCGTTAGTCTAAATTTTATATCGTCCCATCCCTAGCCTAATCTTACATTATTTATTATGATTTGAAATGTTTCTTTCTGGGGTCCCGTTTGGCCCCCCCTGTGGTTAACTTCTGCCACTGTTGCTGTGCCATGTTCATGGAGGACGTGTGTAATTTGATGGTGTTTATGTGGCACAGTTTGTTTTGTTTCCCTGAAGGGGGTGCATTCCTGATCGAGCGTTTTGGGTCATGCTTTTGTTTCACAAAGTGGAAAGACTTGTTCTGATGTACCAACTGCTTTTGACAATCAGAGGTGTGTTTGTATTAGAGACAGAAGTACTTTATGCCTTTGTAATGCGTAGTTTATTCAAGTTTTCAGAGCCAAACGTAGATTAATCATCTGTATTATATGAACTAGACAAGGTACGTCTCCTCTAATGGTATTTTCTGATTCACCCTCTAACTATACTGAGATATGTTATTGTAGCTCATGATTTTGAACAGTATTGTAGACTTAGAATAGTTTTTGTGGTTTAAATCTGCTCTTGGGTTTTTGGGTCAGTGGCCTAAATTTGTTTCAGTATTACTGTTTATCGACTATATTTACTTCAGCAAGATACCGAACTTTAAAATGGATGGATATGTTTTTTTATGCTGTACTGTGGAAGATTATAGCCAAAGGAACAACATTTCCATGGAAACAAGCAGGAGCGGTTTTTCAATGCAATAAACAACCAGAAACACAACCAGAAACAAAAAAACCCCAATATGTCATATGTTTTAGTGTATTTTTGGCTAAAAAGTTACAAGTCAGGAGACCGGAGTAGCTAATTGAGTTTCCTACAATAGATATAAAAATGCCACTGAACATATGACTGCAATTAGTTGATGATTTGGCTTGGAGCTCAGGTGTTGGAGGAAGTTTGAGCTACTTTAAACAGTCTGTGTTGTTCATGCTCTGGAAATCACAAGTTAATTTTTTTGTCATATCGCTCAGCCCCATATACTTAAAGGACATTTGAAAGGTTTTCATGTTAATTTAATGATCACTTGGCTTGGTGGGGTAGTACCTGTGGTAAATATTTATCATGGTTTCACATTGGTTAACTTGTGAAAAATGTGAAATAAAAAGCTGAAAAATACAGGAAGTTGTGGGGAGTTGTAAACTCTTTTGTCATGAACCCACACATTTCTATCCAAAATGACCAACCAACAAACACCTTTTTTCTTTTTTTTTTTTTTTTTTTTTTCCCCTCTGACAGTTTCAACATTCATTTAACAAACTTAAGGGGATTTTAATTTGTCAAGTAGGTGTCGGATATCGGCGATAATATTCAAACATTTGCTGGCTTGGATATTGACTTCCAAATGTTGGTTTAGGCGATATCCTGGCTGGTCATATGAATTGAAAAAAGATGATTTACTGGTCATAGCTGATCCAAAAAGTCTCATAATGCTGGAAGTTTTCTCTATACAAAGCTGTCGTTACTTGAGAGATATTATTTTAAGGAAACAAATGTCATTTTCAGTCTCTGCGCTGGTATCGGTTGATATTGGGGATGGGCAGATGCACAAAGCCATAGTATTGAAATCGAAAAGGTAAAAAGCTGAAATGTACTTTAACTGTGCGTGTCGTGTGCAGGTGAGGAGCCCGCTGGTGCCATGTGAATGACTGTAGACCATGAAGCCCACACACAAGCTTCTGTTCGTCCTGTGCTCCATGCTGGTCCTGGGCTTCATGTACTACTCGTCCGGGAAGCTGCACCTGTTCGTGTGGGGGCAGAAATCTCGTAAGTACCCCCTCCATAACTTCTTTACCTCACACAACCAAAAGACGAAAACTTGCCATGGTGAAATGTGCCAATGTGCTCAGGGTTCACACACTGTTGAGAAACCTGTTGGATGTCTATTTTCAGGGTCTTGTTGGATGCTAGCTTGTATTAAGTCAAATTCATACTTTCTTTAACATTCTACTCAGTTTTTTTGATTTTAAACAGCTGAATTTGAAGCCATAGTGCTGGTTAAAGTTAACGTGATGATGTTAGCTGTACTAGGACTGACCGCTGCTGTTTCTTCCAACTTGTCCATACACAAACTCAAAATACCTAGGCTAAAATGTCCAAAAGCAAGTTTAAAGCTACACTGTGTAAACTGAGGTAGAATTTTTTTTTTCATGCCATACCATTAAGTTGTAACCTCTCCATGAAGACAAACGGGCAACGGAAAAGTTACACAGTCCACCTTAAAATGAGTCAGTTTAATTAATGGCTCTATTTTTAGATCCAACAGGGAATTACTGAGCGAACAGCACGGTTATAACGTTGTAAATGTTGAAATGACTCACTTAATCACCATTGTATTTCCATAATGCAAAATATCTTTCCAACTAAGGCATGTTGGATCATTTTCATAAAACAACTTTTTAAAACATTTCCTCCATTCGAACAAAGCCCAGCCTTGTCTTATCATTCGGTTGAATCAGCGAGTCATCTTGACACCATCATTGAGCCATCATCGGGTTGTCAAGCCCTGCTGGTTTCCCGGGAGTGTGTGAACTCTACACATTAAGCTTAAAGTGTGACTCCGGTTTGCAGTTTGTTTGAGCTCTATTTTGTTCTTGACCTGTGTGCTCTCCTCCTCTCCAAAATGTTTCTGCTGTTTGTCTCTGCTGCCCAGCGATATCTCCAACGTTTTAAATCAAATTACTTTTCTTTTTTCTTTTTTTTTTTTTTCAACTAGCCGGAGCCCGGATACACTGAGATCTACCTAATAACATTACATCTCTGGTCTGACCGGATAAACTTGCGGACTCAGAAATGTATCTGAAAGCCTTTCACGATAATTACTGCATCAACTTATAAAGAAAGAGTTCTATAAATGATCAATGGAATAATCATTTTTTTTTTGTGCTAATGGGGAACCTTTTGTTGTTTTTTCTGTACTACAATTTGACTTTTTGAGCTGAAAAGGGTTGAATACATGACTTCCGCAATTCATATAGATGCAAACTAACGACAGTTTTTCTTTTTGCTATTTATTTATTGGAAGGTCTTCTTTATATTTCCATGATTATTCAGTGTAGATTCTCACGAAAGGCATCAAAACTATGAATGAACAAATATAGAGTGTAGGAAGCAAAAATAAAACTCGTAACATGTTTTATGCATAGACTGTATAAGGAAGTGAACTAAGACATGACGTCACCCGTAGCGTTCGGCTCCAGACAAGTGAAGCTCAGCGAGGCTAGAGCAGTTACAGGATTGAATTTGGCACCAAGTTGCATATTAGGAATTCAAATTGGCTTTTTGATTGCTATGATACTCGCAGTCAGGAGCGAGGGTGTTGATGGTAATGCCTCTTCCCGCCCGCACCACTGATTTAGCAGGGAGTCCCCGCTTAGCAACGGTGTCAATCAAACCTGCTGCTAATGCTAGCGGGAGTGAGCTCGGGAAAAGAAGACTCCTGATTTGTCTGTTATTAATGTTCATTGTGTTGACTTACGGACATAATGGCGAAATAAAAATACCAGGATCATGTAGAACGGGTCAATATGAACATTTCAAGACGAAAATGGCGAACCTACAGCAGGAGTTGCAGAGAGGGAAGCAATTTTAAATTTTTGTGAGTGATTTGCCGCCAGAGGGAATGGAGCCAGAAGCATTTCCGTAATCACTTCCTATTTGGAACAGGTTAGCTGTGTCCATTTATATATACAGTCTATTGTTTTATGTTTTTGGTTCTTGAAACTGGCCACCCTTTGCTTTGATCACTGCTCTTCACACTCTTGGCATGCCAATAATGAACCCCGACAAGGCCCAGCTGTGAAGTGTAAACCATTTCAGAGACTTCATCATGAAGCTCATTGAGAGAAGGACAAGAGTTTGAGGATTTAAATCTAAAATCTATATATTTGATGTCTACAGAATGCATACGATGTAGAAAGCAGCAAACATAGTAAGAACATTGGTGTGTATCTGCTCTTCAAGTCGTGTTATTGTGACTGGCCTATTTGCAGCTGTGATTAGATCTGAGTTTGAAGGGAAATGATGAAAAAAAGAGCCAAATTGTGGTTTAGCAGCACTGAAGCCTAACCGAAACCCAAGACCTTGATACTGAATTAAACTGCATTTCTGTAGATCTTAAAATAGCCTGAAATGAAGACGCCTTCTTTGCTTCCTGCTTCTAAATATGGTGCAGCTGACATGGAATGATTTCCTGGCAAGGCTGCAAAGTATGAATATGTGAGGTAAGTAAAGAGACTGAATACTTGGACTCAAAACCGATGCATTGAGTTGGGTCATTGAGTTCTGAACGGCTGAATAACACTAGTTTGGAAATGCATCTGGAATTCTGCACTTTGAGTCGCAGAATATGTGGAAAATCTATAGATTTTTTTTTTTTTTTTACGTTGCGCAACATGTGTGGTTATAGATTGCTTTGCTTGTGCTGTTGTAGGATCACTGGAACTGACAAGATTATTCAATGCACTGTTTGTCCCTGTATAAGCAGCTCTTGAGGTCAAAATAAGTCAGCTGTGTACTGTATCTAATTGTAAAGTATTTTATTGTCCAATCATCAGGAAGCTTGAATTAGCATACTAGTTATTGTTAGCTTCAGCGTGATGGCAAAGCTCCACTTTGGCCTTTTGAAAGTTGCGGTGAATAACTTGGACGCTCACAAGGCATAAGGTAACTTTAGACCACTGCAAGCTGTTCAGTTTTTCATATTTTGAAGACCATAAAAATCTGGTGAAGTTTGTTTAAATACGCTGGAAAGTGTACACTAGGATCACAGGCATAAATATTGTTAACTGCTAATTTGACATTTAATCTCACTTCCTGTCGTTACCAGGTGTTGACACAAACCTAAACCCAGTTCTCTGTCTGGGCACATGTTCTACTTTTTCAGTGTCAGGTGTTGAAGCAGAATAGCCGGTGCATGTGCCCTTTAAAGGCCCTATATATCAGATTCTCACAGACCTAAAAAGGTGAAAAAAGGAACTAGTTCATTTTAGACAGTTTCTCTCTTACCTTGTGTCTTCCTAGATCCTAATTATTCACCACGATGAGTTTACCGCTTTTTACAACTTTCAGAGAGTTTTGTCGTCACGGGAAAGCTAACAACAGCTATAGTGCGTTGTTAGTCTTGTGTAGCTATTTTCCACATGCTCAGAGTCGCTTTACAGTTTCTTGCATTATTCATTCACTCCACATTTGACGATAGTAAGTGACTATTGTAGCCACAGCTGCCCTGGGGTAGACTGACTGAAGCGAGGCCACTCATACCACGCATGACATTCATACTAGGCAATGCGGGGGAAGTGTTTTGCCTAAAGACACGACTGATATTTCCAACCGTCTACCATCCAAGTACTAACAAGGCCCAGCCCTGCTTAGACACGAGATCAGGCTTAGACAAAGAGTTTTGGCCACAACTAACATGCTAACCACACACTTCCTGATGATAAGATGCAGGTAGTACACAACAGATTTAGTTTTACCTAGAGCTGCTTATAGAATATATCTGTACTGGGGCAAGACAAATGTTGCTCAAATACATGGGAAAAATTGGGCGGTTGCAGTTGTACTTGTGTGTGTCAGCAGGGGGCACTGTGAGGTGTGTGAAAACATGAGATTGTTCTGGGCCTCCCGCTGAGCGTTACTCTGTACAAACATTCTCAGACTGCAGCTTTGGCACACTATGTCCACATGCCTTTTGGTTTCTCCCAGTAATGCCAAGTTTCCTATAAGAGTCTCCCCAACACCTCAGAATATGTCTGCGATATTTCTAGCATAACAGCATATATTAAACTAAGATTTCTAGATAAAGAAGTAAAAGCATTAAAAATAGTTTACAGCTAATGAATGATTTGATTTTTCTGAACTTAAGTGCACTATTAGTCCGGTCATGATGATCACTGTATCGATGTCTAGGGATGAGCGATATTTTGGTTCCAGTATCGGTATTGGCTGATATGCTACAGATTCTTAGACTGATCTCGATACAGATATTTGATACCATCTTTTTTGGGCTCTTCCTTTTCTCCATGTGCCATTTTTGTACAGACTTTGTACAGACTTATTTACCCGACAAAATGATAGTTTTTTTTTTGTGTGGAATTTGCACAGACGAATAGCTGCAAACCCTGTCAAATACAAACTTAGTGTATACCCATTTCCTTTTTTTTTCCCTAAATCAAGGTGCAAAGAGCAACACTGGAGGCTTTAATGTGGCTCTTTAGAGAGTGGTTGCGGACCTCTGGACTATTGCATAGTTTTTGGTTATTTTTTCAGCAGTATTATGAAAGCTGAAGGAGGCTGAATTGTGACTAAAATTATGAACTAATTACTTGCATTCTGTTATTTACTTCAGCTTGTGTTTTTTTTAGTACTTTTTCTGTATAATTCTGCTTCATGGTTTGGTTTCAATATTGTCTATATTTACTTAAGCAGTATTTTGCACTTTCTTCTTATTTTTTATCTATAGAGGATGTGCTCAATATTCTAACTTGCATATCTCCAGAAAAACATTTGCGATATTATCCGTTTTTCGCTATATCTTCTGCCCCTATCGCAACCTGCTTGGAGGGTTCACCACCTGATTGTAGGTAAAGCATCAAGGCATCTCCATGGAGACGATGTACAGCAGTATGGCATTACACTTATCTATCTCCATGGAGAAAAGCATGTGACACAACCGGGCCAAGTTACAGGTCAGATCTATGAAGATTCTAGCTCACTTAGTCTTGGTAAGCATGCATTCTTACTCGCTTTTTTATTTAATTTTTTATTTTTTTAACAATAAAAACACAGATTATGTGATAAATGCTAAATAAATTGATACTGTGGAACATTCCCGTAGCAGGTGGTGGACCCTACACCAGAAAACTCCCATAGCGCACCTTTTTAAAGCGAGCATTTGTGTCACGGCGAGCTTGGTGTTGTCGATGTTTTTGGATGTTTTTGGTTTGATGAGTCACGTTTTGGATCAGGAGGCACAGAGACATGTACATGAGGTCATCTGTCCCCCAGACCAGTGCAGAGCAGACGACTACTCAACATACTGGTAAAAGTGGTCACAGGCGCGGGCGTATTAAGGTGATGACTATCTCTGTTCAAATATTTCTCCTAAACCTTTGAGGACATTTCGCGTGTACCAGTTTGTCACACTGCGGTTGTGGTTCAAACCTCAGACCACATACTTGTCCTTACATCGCCGCTTTAAGGCAGTGAGTCTACAGCTACGTTACAGTTAAGTCTCGGTGTTTATGCTTTTCCTGGCCTGCTCTTAGATTTTCAATTTCACACACTCTGCTTCAGCCACAATTTAAAATAAAAGTTCATGTGGATTTTTTTCTGTAGTGTATAGTTGATAATGTGTTCATGTTGTTACAGGGGAATTTGTAATTGAGCGAGGTTTTAACTGTCTCCTTTCTGGTTAAACATTGGCAACATTATCCAAAAGCATGTGGGTAACTGGTATTGTAGCATAGCATAATTAGCTGTTTAATAAAATGTTTAGTTTATTTTTGTGTTTAGCTGCAAAATTGATTATGAATTAATAGGGATACACCGATTCGAGTACTGCCATCGAATATCTGCACCCATACTGAAAAATTTGCAGGATCGGGTATCGGCTCCACGATATTCTGATTATAGGCCTTTAATTGATGTAATAATAATAAGACAGGCTGATCCTGTAGTAGAATGTCTCATAATGTTTGTACTTTTGTTCATATGAAGCTGTTCAGTAGTAGTTTGAAGGAGGAATAACAGTTGCGTAACACGATTGGATCTCTAAGTGAACTGTGTTTTAGGGAAATAAGTGTCATTTTCTGTCTCTGCACTGATATCGGTTAAGTCAAAGTATCGGTATCAACTGAAAAAAAAACTGGATTGTCCATTCCTACAAATTAATAGCAAAAAAAGTATATCACTAGAGTCAGTATTTTGATTTCAACAGTTTGGCTTTATACTGGCTTTAACTTTCACTTTCGCATTCACATTGAGTACATCGTTCAAGTACGGCCCATCATTTTAACAGCAGCAGTGAAGCATGCCAATACTACTAATAAATATTTCACATGATGATGACGTAGCACAAAGTAGCAATACTGCACAACAAGAAACTGGTTAAATCCACCTGTCAGTCACTCTGAGGCTGACATAGGCTGACTATAAACAGGAGTGGGTAGGGATAAAACGTGTTGCATTAACCAGAATGTAACAGATCATCACACGAAGTAGGACTAAGATTAAACCTTTATCACCATATTGCCCCAGCCTACACTCCAATTTTATATATTTCCCCCTTTTTTGTTAAATCCCCCATCTCTAGTTACAAGTCTGTCAATGAAGAATGCACATCTACTCCAGTTGACTTGATTCCAGGAGTGAACACAGCAAACGTTTTAAGTGCCAACATTTTCTTCCCCGAAACATGCTTCAACAATGCTCTGCCTCTGTGAGCCACTCCACGTTTGATCTGTCCTACTTGTATTGTGTATATCCATTTCAGAACCTCTTCCTCCGGCTTCCTGTCACTCTCCTGCCCCAGATGTTTCGCTCCGAACGGGATCAAAGTTGAGCTCTTACCGGGCTGCGACCTCTATAATCTGTATCTTATTCCCAATGTCATGTACACCATTACTCTGAGCTGTTCATCCATGGTAACACCAGGGTATTTGTACATACTCTACGTAGAGTGAGAGAGATGTCGTTGATAAAGATTTCAGACTTGTGATCTTTGGGACTATGCTCGCTGTGGCTAAACATCTGCTACATGCAAATTTACCAGATGGGAGCTAACGTGGATCAGCATAAGCGAAGATGTTACACACAGACTTTTTTTTATAAGAGTTGAAAAACATCTTTATTTGATCAATGCCCTGAAAAAAGTTTGCATATGGTATGCTCAAAATCCTCTAGTTTACTTCAACTTTGCTGCCAAGTGTCAAATGTAAATCAGTTATTATTCTGTAAACATATGTACATTAAGAAGGGAAAAAAAAGGAACTTCATGAAATTATTGTTTTTTTTAAATTCTCTTCTTTCAAAATTTTTTCAAATTTTTTTCGCTCTTACTTTAGTTTTCTTTTTGTTTTATCACTTATCTACCCATACACACATGCACGCACACGGTTACACAAATACATGAACACAAGCACACACATCGGGTTTCCATGCTTCTTCTGGACATCACATTGTCTCATGTTCATTTCCTGGAGACTGAACTTAACCTTTACCATAGTCACTAGTTCGCTAAACTTTACCTAAACCAGGGTGTGGGCAAACTACGGCCCGGGGGGGCCATCCGGCCTGCCGAACATGGCGCACTTCAGCTACATCAACCTTGTATTACTCTCCTATTCTCTTATCAGCCCTTCTGCAGAAATGAGCTGATCAAAGAAAAGAAAAGTGGATAGTGAGCACTGAGTGTTTAATACGGAGTGGACAACAAAACATTTTTTACTGAAGTCCGATCAAAGTACCAAGGCAAGTTTTTTGCTGGCATTCAAATTTGCAAAAGTTAGCAAGCCTTTCTCTGAAGGCAAGTTTTTAAAAGAATGCATTTGGAAAACAATGTGTACAATGAGCTTTGTATATTCACACTTTGCGACATGTTACAGGCCAAATCTCTAATGTAATATGTTTTTATATATATATATATATATATATATAATATATATCCATCCATCCATCCATCCATTTCTTCCGCTTATCCGGGGCCGGGTCGCGGGGGCAGCAGTCTAAGCAGGGACTCCCAGACTTCCCTCACCCCAGACACGTCCTCCAGCTCCTCCGGTGGGACCCCAAGGCGTTCCCAGGCCAGCCGAGAGACATAGTCCCTCCAGCGTGTCCTGGGTCTTCCTCGGGGCCTCTCCCCGGTGGGACATGCCCAGAACACCTCCCTAGGGAGGCGTCCAGGAGGCATCCTGAGCAGATGCCCGAGCCACCTCAGCTGGTTCCTCTCGACGTGAAGGAGCAGCGGCTCTACTCCGAGCTCCTCCCGTGTGACTGAGCTCCTCACCCTGTCTCTAAGGGTGCGCCCAGCCACTCTGCGGAGGAAACTCATTTCGGCCGCTTGTATCCGCGATCTTGTCCTTTCGGTCATGACCCAGAGCTCATGACCATAGGTGAGGGTAGGAACGTAGATTGACCGGTAAATCGAGAGCTTTGCCTTTCGACTCAGCTCCTTCTTTACCACAACGGACCGATACAGCGACCGCATCACTGCAGACGCTGCACCGATCCGCCTGTCAATCTCGCGTTCCATCCTTCCCTCACTCGTGAACAAGACCCCGAGATACTTGAACTCCTCCACTTGAGGCAAGGGCTCTCCACCCACCCGGAGGGGCAGACCACCTTTTTCCGGTCGAGAACCATGGCCTCAGATTTAGAAGAGCTGATTCTCATCCCAGCCGCTTCACACTCGGCTGCAAACCGCCCCAGTGCCTGCTGCAGGTCCTGGCTCGAAGAAGCCATCAGGACAACATCATCTGCAAACAGCAGAGATGAGATCCTGTGGTTCCCGAACCAGACCCCCTCCAGCCCCTGGCTGCGCCTAGAAATTCTGTCCATAAATATAATGAACAGAACCGGTGACAAAGGGCAGCCCTGGCGGAGTCCAACATGCACCGGGAACAAGTCTGACTTACTGCCGGCAATGCGAACACAGCTCCTGCTCCGGTCATACAGGGACTGGACACCCTTAGCAAAGGGCCCCGTACCCCATACTCCCAGAGCACCCCCCAAAGGACACCACGGGGGACACGGTCGAATGCCTTCTCCAGATCCACAAAACACATGTGGACCGGTTGGGCAAACTCCCATGAACCCTCGAGCACCCGATGGAGAGTGTAGAGCTGGTCCAGTGTTCCACGACCAGGACGAAAACCACACTGCTCCTCCTGGATCCGAGGTTCGACTATCGGCCGGACTCTCCTCTCCAGTACCCTGGAATAGACCTTACCGGGAAGGCTGAGGAGTGTGATTCCCCTGTAATTGGAACACACCCTCCGGTCCCCCTTTTTATACAGAGGGACCACCACCCCGGTCTGCCAGTCCAGCGGTACTGTCCCCGACCGCCACGCGATGTTGTAGAGACGTGTCAGCCAAGACAGCCCCACAACATCCAGAGACTTAAGGTACTCGGGACGGATCTCATCAACGCCCGGAGCCTTGCCACCGAGGAGCTTGCTAACCACCTCAGTGACTTCGGCCAGGGTGATGGATGAGTCCGCCTCCGGGTCCCCAGCCTCGGCTTCCTCCTCGGAAGACGTGACAGTGGGATTGAGGAGATCCTCAAAGTATTCCTTCCACCGTCCGACAACATCCCCAGTTGAGGTCAACAGCTCTCCACCCGCACTGTAAACAGTGTTGGTGAAGCACTGCTTCCCCCTCCTGAGGCGCGCGAACGGTTTGCCAGAATTTCTTTGAGGCCGTCCGATAGTCCTCCTCCATGGCCTCCCCGAACTCCTCCCACCCCGAGTTTTTGCCTCCACGACAGCACGAGCCGCAGCACGCTTGGCCTGCCGGTACCCGTCAGCTGCCTCAGGAGTCCCACAAGCCAACAAGGCCTGATAGGACTCCTTCTTCAGCCTGACGGCATCCCTTACTTCCGGTGTCCACCACCGGGTTCGGGGATTGCCGCCGCGACAAGCACCGCAGACCTTACGACCACAGCTACGGGCAGCCGCATCAACAATGGAGGTGGAGAACATGGCCCACTCGGAGTCCACGTCTCCAACCTCCCCCGGGATCAGAGAGAAGCTCTCCCGGAGGTGCGAATTGAAGACCCCCCTGACAGAAGGCTCCGCCAGACGTTCCCAACAGACCCTCACGATACGCTTGGGTCTGCCAGGTCTATCCGGCTTCCTCCTCCGCCAGCGGATCCAACTCACAACCAGGTGGTGATCAGTTGACAGCTCTGCCCCTCTCTTCACCCGAGTGTCCAAAACACGCGGCCGGAGGTCAGATGACACAACTACAAAGTCGATCATCGACCTCCGACCTAGGGTGTCCTGGTGCCACGTGCACTGATGGACACCCTTGTGCTTGAACATGGTGTTCGTTATGGACAAACTGTGACTAGCACAGAAGTCCAATAACAAAACACCGCTCGGGTTCAGATCAGGGGGCGTTCCTTCCTCCCAACCACGCCCCTCCAGGTGTCACTGTCGTACCCACATGGGCGTTGAAGTCCCCCAGGAGAACAACGGAGTCCCCGGTGGGTGCACTGTCTAGTACCCCCCCCAGGCACTCCAAGAAGGCCGGGTACTCTGCACTGCTGTTTGGCCCGTAGGCTGCCACAACAGTGAGAGACCTGTCCCCCCGACCCGAAGGCGCAGGGACGCGACCCTCTCGTTCACCGGGGAGAACTCCAACACGTGACGGCTGAGCTGTGGGGCAATGAGCAGGCCCACACCAGCTCGCCGCCGCGCTCCCCGCGCGCGCAACGCCAGAGAAATGGAGAGTCCAGCCCCTCTCAAGAAGTTGGGTTCCAGAGCCCAAACTGTGCGTGGAGGCGAGGCCGACTATATCTAGTCGGTAACGCTCAACCTCCCGCACAAGCTCAGGCTCCTTCCCCCCCAGCGAGGTGACATTCCATGTCCCCAGAGCTAGTCTCCATGTCCGGAGATCCGGTTGTCGGGGCCCCCGCCGTCGACTGCCGCCCGGATCACACTGCACCGGCCCCTTATGGATCCTCTCGCGGGTGGTGGGTCCACGTGAGGACGGCCCCACGTCGCTCCTTCGGGCTGAGCCCGGCCGGGCCCCGTGGGGAAAGGCCCGGCCACCAGGCGCTCGCTGTCGAGCACCCACCCCAGGCCTGGCTCCAGGGTGGGGCCCCGGTGACGCCGGTCGGGGCGACGTAACTGGCCTTGATTTTATTGTCTTCATAAAGGGCTTCTGAACCGCTCTTGGTCTGACCCGTCCCCCTGGACCTGTTTGCCATGGGTGACCCTACCAGGGGCATAAAGCCCCCGACAACATAGCTCCCAGGATCATTCGGGTACTCAAACCCCTCCACCACGTTAAGGTGGCGGTTCAGGGGAGGGGCATATATATATATATATATGCCCCTCCCCTGAACCGCCATATATATATATATATATATATATATATATATATATATATATATGTATATATATATAATATCCTGTATATATATATAATATCCTGTATATATATATAATATCCTGTATATATATATATAATATCCTGTATATATATATAATATCCTGTATATATATATAATATCCTGTATATATATATATATATATAAAAATATCCTGTATATATATATATAATATCCTGTATATATATATATATATATATATATATAATATCCTGTATATATATATATATATATAATATCCTGTATATATATATATCTATATATATATATATATATATATATATATATATATATATCCCTGTATATATATATATATATATATATATATATATATATATATATATATAATATATATATATATATATATATATATATATATATATATATATATATATATATATATATATATATATATATCCTGGCCTGGCCCCTGTGTCAAATTTTAGAACCCATTAACCCACATCAGTATATATGTTTCAGTACATTTTTAATGCAATTTGTGACATCAACCTGTCCAAATACTGAAGGGGGGAACTGGTATTTTTGCTAAAACCTGGCTGACAAATGTGACTGTGTTTTTGTGCACTGTCTCTGATCAAACAAATCAGTTTCAAACCACACTGTTGATCTAATAAGGACCTGATTTTTGTCCCCATAACTAATTCAGGTCTCCATAATGTGTGTGTATAGATTTTAGTCCCCACAGTGTGATAAAGCCTACCCACACATACACACACACATGGTTACACTCGCACACAGTTACGCACACAGTTACACACAGACGCATACACACACTTACTCTCCCACACTCCCACATAAGAAGAACGGATGCCATTCGTCACCCTTTCAAAACTGGATGTATGCACTCCCTATTCCCTCAAGTCATGTGCATTAGCATATTTCCTTATTTGATACTTTTAGTGAACACAAAAACATTATTCTGTACCTTGAAATGCAGCTGTCTCCACGAGGGTTACGTTCTAAAAATAACCCGCAATAGACGAAATCTGCAAAGTAGTCAGTTTTATTCTTTACTATTATGTTTTAAGGCACCTCGCCACACACTTTTCTCAGACAGGCATTAACATTTTCTCACATTTCTCGCTTGTTTAAACACTCTCAAAGTTCAAACCTTCGTAGATTATGAAAAATAAGTACAGTATTGCAGAATGAAATCAAACACTGATGGGCAATGGTCTACAGTCCCTCAGCCAATCAGGACGCAGAACACAATGCACGTTCACAGGCTGTAAAAAAAAAAAAAGTACTAAAACAATCGGAGAAACAGTGAGACCGCGAAAGGTGAAGCGAGTTATAGTGAGGGACAACTGTATATAAAATGTCCCACAAACGATTATTGTCGATCTTTTATATCACGACAAACCATATTATTCACATTATTGCTTATGGTCCCCCATCCCCACCGCTTGAGGACGAGTACAAGTCATTCTGATTCTGATTGCGTGGAAACGTGACATTTTCATAGTTTAAGATAATGATAGTGTTCATGTTCTCCCCGTGTCTGCGCTTTTCCTCACGGTGCTCTGCTTCCTACCTTGAAGTGTCATCAATCTTCAACCTGCCTGTATAATGACAAACACTGTTTCCCATTAACAGGAGAAGAGAGTCACTTATTATGGTGGAAGGAGAAGGAGATTGTGGTACCGCCCATAGTCTATTTTTTGTCTCCATAGTCTAAAAAGGAGATGAACAAAAATTGATGCCACGATTAACACTTTATGCTTCTACTATTGTCAAACCCATACAGAAGTAACTATATTTCATTTGTGGTGGCAATAAGTGACATTTACACTTCACCATTTGTATTGAATAGAACGATTGAAATATGGACCATTTGTGCCACCATAGTTTCAGTGTAAACCTGTGGGACAAGAATCACAAAAGGCCCAATGACTTTGACACAGTTTCTCCCAGATTAAGCTAAAGTGACGTCGCTTGAGGCCATCCCGATTATATTTTAAGACAAAATGGGTTGGCTGTCAGTGATTAGTTGTGATAAATCAATTAACTTGTGTAAGCCCTAAAATAAGATACTTGGTTAATTCAGTAACTCGCATAATGGAGATTTAACATTCAAAAATGCCTCTGTTGCGCCTTTTACATCTTTTTTTCAGTGGATTATATAGAAAGCTGCTGCAAGAAACTTCCATACCATCACAGCCGACCTATGCTGGTTTCAATTAGCCTTACGTACAACAGCTTATCTATTATTAAAAATGCTTAAAATCTTTTGTGGTGTGAACCTGAGCCAAGAAAGCCACATATTACATTATTCATTCAACTAATTCAAATGCCGTAGCAGTCATTCGTCTTCAAAACTGGATTGTCAGGTTGTCGCTGGCAGATGGCCATTTTTGACTGTTTCAGATGTTGAAAAACAACAACAGAGATCATGTTTTGGTTGGAATTGCCTCAGCAGTTACTTTATAACACCTGCATGAAGATCATATTATTCGGGCTCATCCGGTTGTTGGAGGAATTGTGGTGTCCAGGGAGCGAATCATTTTCATGTCCCCAGATACAGAAATTTTGGAACAGTCTGCGATCGGAGTTGAGAGTAATGTTTGTCGTAGTGTCTTTTAAATTGGGACAAACTATTATTGGGACTTTTATATTCTGTAGACACAAGCACTGAGGTTAAAGTGTTCGGGATATTGATATTAGCGGCACGGAAGTCAGTTACTAAAAAGTGGTTAAAGGCTGGACGACTGGCACAACCTGGTATACTAATAATAATACTATAACGTTTGTCATGGAAGAGATTACAATGTACAATAGACTTCAGATGGACAAATTTGGCAAGATATGGGAGAAGCCAGAATGCATCTGATCCTGCGACCTTTAATTTTGTGTGACTGTAACTGTACAAATAATATAACAACAGGGATCAGAGTGCAGTGGCGGGAGACTGTATACTGTACTCAAGACAATTTCATAATTAGGCAGTTTCCATCCAGCTAATTAACAAGCTCCAGCTGTTAACTGTTTACAAAAATAGAACAAATGAAAAACCGCAACTGTGAAAATTGTAGTGTTTAGTATAGTATATTATTAATAACAATATAATTTTCTAGTATATTTATTACCACTTTTGCTGTATCAATTCAACAATAAATTCAGAGTTTCTTGCTTTAACTTTTGTAAATGTAGAATTCCCACCTAAATAATTGTCTTATGGTGTACCCATGAACTGTATGTATAAATGGGCATGGCTAACATGCTAGCCACCATGTTCCAAATTGGAAGTGATCATGGGCGCGCTTCTGGTTTCCTTGATTCTGGCTTCAATTCACTTTACATTGAAAAACTGTCACCCCTCTCTCTGTAACTACTGCAGGGAGCCTCATCAATTTGGTCTTAAAATGTTCATATTAACTCGCTCTACATGAGCCTGGTATTTTTATTTGACTACTGTGTTTGTAAATCAAGATATGAACATTAATAACAGATGAATCAGGCACCTTCTTTCCCTGAGGTCACTCTTGCTAGCAGCTAGCAACAAGTTTAATTGACAGCATTGCTAAGTGCTCGTTCCCTGCAAAACCAGCGGTGCAGGCAGGAAAAGGCGTTACCTTCATCAGCCTCACTCCTGAATATGGAACTCGGCTCCAAATTCGTCCCTATAACCGCTGGCCCTGATGAGCTTCATTTGACTGGAGCCGGGCGCTATGGGTGATGTCACATTCCCGTTGTCTACTTCTTTATAAAGTCTGTGGGAGTACTGTAGGAGTCCACATTAGTGCCATTTGAATTGCTCATAATTCTCACTTATCTTCCCTGAATAGAATATCCAGTTTTTTCCAGTCAGAAGAATTTTATTACACAGGGCATGTGTAATATATTACTACACATGCCCTCAACCATGTGCAATAATATAATTGGCATCATTATATTATACACGGCTCAGGGCATAACCTGTGTTAACAAATTTTATGATTTACTGTTGCAATTCATGTTTTATTTGCAGTAATATATATGTGATGCTATCAGTGTTACTATAGCTGATAATTTGCCCTATAAAGCAAAAAAATAATAGAAAAAAGCTGTTTTTCTATAATTGAAATCTCATCGCATTTAACATTTCATTTTGTTAGGACTTTGTGGCAGCTCAAATAAATTGCAGCCAGCAACATGTCATTAGCCCATCATTATAAATACATTAGTACACCATTTACTTCCATATGCCTCTGAGGCTTTCCACATGAACCGCAGTGCTTTCAGACATGAATACTAATGAATATTACAATAAAAAATGTAGGATTGATTGCAAATTGAGGTTTCCCTGTCCATGTCTTATATTTCACTCCTCACTCTACTTACAGTGCTGGTGTGTGTATGACGTGTGAGCTAGTAACAGGAACATCACCTCGAGCTATCGAATCACCACCTGCAGGCTGTGAAAAAGGCAGTCGTGCTAAGAATAACATGCCTCGCCATCTGCACCAAACCCTAAATAAATAGTGTGTTGTAATGTTATGATATTAAGCCTGCACAATATGTTTTTATTTGATTGAATATATTGATACATAAAAATCCTCATAAACCATAACCATTGAAACTACTCAGTGACACAATAAAGCAAAATAATCCCTTCTGAAATAATTAGTCCTATGAAACACTTTAGGGCTTGGCCGTATCAATTTTTGTTAAAATTTTTATTTTTTTTTTATTTTTTTTTTTTTTTTATTATTTTTTTTTTTTTAGAGCACAAAATCAATCTCTTTTCAGCATCATTTTCATGGACATAAACAAAATGGGTGTTTAAGTTGCGTCATGTACATAAACTGTATATATAAATGGACATAGCTAACCTGCCGCCATGTTCCAAATAGGAAATGAGCATGGGTGTGCTTCTGGCTCCAATGACTCTGGCTCCAATTCACTTTACTTTGGAAAACTGTCAGCCCTCTCTCTGTAACTGCTCCTGTCAGACTCGTCACTTTGGTCTTAAAATGTACTGACCCACTCTACGCCATCCTGGTATTTTTATTTCACTGTTGTGTCCACAAATCAAGATATGAACATTAATAACAGACAAATCACTAACATTAGCAGCAGGTTTGACAGCATTGCTAAGCGCCCACTTCCTGCTAAACCAGCGGTGCATGCGGGAAGAGGCATTACCTTCTACAGCCTGGCTCCGGATTGGCTCTTTGGTTGCTATGATACTCGCGTTCGGAATTCGTAATATGCAATTTGGCGACAAATTTGCCCCTATAACTTCTGGCCTCGATGAGCTTCATTTGACTGGAGCCGAACGCTATGGATGACGTCGCACTCACTTCACTTCTTTATACAGTCTACATTCTACAGTATTTAGTATCTATAATCGGTCAAATATACTTATTCAACTGTCTACACATGTTATGGTACAGGAAAAAAAAAGTTCAACAATATAATTATTGCCTAACCCTAGATGTTGTTGTGGTTGCCATAGTTACCATAGTTGGCATTCTATGGTGACATTTTTGTACAGATCTGCTAGAGATACATGCTGTCTGCAATACAGTGGGCCTCAAACTGCAGTGCATGTACCTGCTCCTTCATTTGGTTGTTTGCTTAATTTAAAGTCAGTTTGAGTCACATTTTAGTCCTCCTTTGGGGTAGTCCGTGTTCAGAACTACTGTAGCTATTTTAGACCTGGTTCATCCTTATGTTAAACCTTGAATAGTTTAGATCTAGTGGTACTCGGAGGACCAACTATTTATTTTGTGTGAGAAGTTGTGTGGTCCAGCATACAATAATATCATTTAATGTAGTTAAAATTCCACTATAATGTAACTTTTCCGCTGCTACCTGCTTGTCTCTGTGGAGATCTTATTACGTTGGCTTTAATGTTTTACAGTATGACCTTAAATGTATCAATCTGGTATTTATTTAATTTGTTTGCTTATCTCTAAAAATGACGTAGCCCCTTTCAGAGATCTTTTTTGAGTGTTGAACCTTTTTGTTTTCAGAGAAGGAGGCAGAGCTTACCACTACCTTCACTACTACTTCTACTTATACCACTACTACAACTACTACAACTACTACAACTACTACAGCTACTACTACTAAAAGCCCAGAAGTCAAACCAATAGCTGCAAGAGACAAACCCATTACAGGTAGAGGGAACTATGACCTCCTCTTGTTCTCGCTGTCCCGGGTGTTCCTGAACTTTTGAGGTGTTGCCCAGCTTCATTCAGCTTGCCTTTTCACTGGGATCCATTTTGTCTTCAAAGAGGGCTTTCAACACTGCGCTGCCACTGTAACCTTACAGTCTGTGTCTTTTCCACAAAGTTAATTTCCCACTTCAATATATATATATTTTGAATTTAAGATGGAGACAATGGGAGTTATAATTTAACAATAATGGATTATGGTGATTTAAACAACCGCCACTGCTCACCTAACCCTAACCCTAACCCCTTTCTGCTGTTCAGAGTGAGCCCAAGGCTAAGCTGGCAAAAGGGATGCTAACGCTGCTAACCATTTTGTTTTCGCAGAGATGGAGACTGACACCAACGCGGGACGAATAGTAGACTCAGGTACACAGAGCCCCGGTAGACCTATCCTTCAACCCAGTCGCCCATTTTGAAACCTTTCTGCAAACCGCTCAAATGTATAATTATATTTATGGTAACTTGTGGCTTGACTGTATGAAGCAAAAAAAAAAAGAGAGAGAGAGCTGAACAATGCAGTCCTTAATCCAAAGCTGCCAATTTGCATTTAAAACCACTTTGTAGTGTTAAGATCTCTGTCCACCTGTGTGACAATCATTTGAATTTCAAAGTCAGGTTCCGGTTGGATCAATGCAGAATAATGAGCTTGCAAATTAGTATTTTATTCAAACAAATTTCAAACATGTGCGTCCCTTTTAGCCAAGCTCAGTATCTGCATGTTTCATATTAAGTCTACTATTATACTATGCCTTTATTTTTGCCTACTATAGTAAGTTCTTGCCAATTCTTAACAGAGAAAAAATATAACTTTTTTTTGGAGTTGGCTCAGCTGGTTAGAAAATTTTAAATGTATAACCACAGTTTTGCATATGTGGGCAGTTTACAAAATAATTTAAAGTATCCCAATATATAGTTTGTCATAAACGATGATCTCATGCGTTTCAGTGGTTTGCAGAACACTCCTTTGTGAACTTAAAAAAATGAAGTAAAGGTTGTAGTCAGTTTCTTTGTAAGTGAAACTCAAAGTACGCAAAATTAAACTGTGTTAAACATTATACTATGCCTTTATTTTTGCCTGGATGTCTGAAAATATCCAAAAATTAACACTCTCCTAAATAACATCGAAAGTCCCTGCCCATATAGTGCTGAAGTAATCCTTCTCTTCAATAGCTGTACCACACTGCCCTCTTTTGTTTCCTGTCAAATATTGCTGTTAGGTAGACTGTAAATAGTGTAGGCAGCCAACAGAGGGCGCCACATCCTCGGGAGCCTCCTTTTTTCCTTGTATCTGTGTCTCCCACGCTCACATCGGTGCTCTCTCTCCACCCATGTCTAACCCTAACCGGCTCCACGCTTCTCCCCATCCTCCGCCTCTCCTCTTCCAGCCTCCTGCCTCACCGCGAAGACTGCCACAGGAACACAGCCCTCTGCTTCTGACTGTTAGCACTGTTAGCACGTGGTTTTATTATTATTATGCTACTAATGCATAGAGAACGGTATATGCTTCACTTTGTTCCCAGGATGTCCAAAGAAAGCCAAGCAGGTTGGGTTTAACTCAGGGCAAAATGTGCAAAAGATATGTTTCTTTGGCATTTTGGACTGGTAAATTAGCTGAGGAGAAAAATTTTAATATTGATACATCTTATCCTAAAGTCATTTAAATATCCATAATTGTATTAAGTAATCCAGAAACACTTTTTTGGCAATAAATAATTTTAACAGCAAAAGTATGTTTTGTTTAGTAGAATTTTTAATGCATAAAAGCCATGATACAGCTCCAAACCCTCAGACTATAGTGTTTTCATACATTTTCTCTCCTTTTATATTGTGTTCAGTCCTATTTTACTCTTGTGAGCCTGAAGCCATGTTACAACGCTGTTACCTCATCAAAAACATACCTGGAGTTATTTTTTGTTTCATCACATGCTTGAGTAACCCTTTATCATAAGTCTGTCTACAGCGCCAAACCCCAAAATGCTCTGTTCCACCTTATGATGTCATGAAGTGGTAGTTTTCAGGTCGCCCATCTTTTATTAAGCAGAGATGGGCAATTCCAGGGCTGAAATTATCTAAGTGATTCTAGTGAAGGTGTATGGAGTCTAAAAACACAGCGGAGCACTTCCTGTATTACCACATGATGACATCACAAGGTGGAACAGAGTGTTTTCTGTTTGAGAGAAGACCTCACTTTATACATGCAGAGTTTGTGCGTTAAACATGTGTGAATGAAACAAAACACAACTCCAGGTCTGTTTGTGACGTTACAATATTATCTATATCTATTGTATAACAAATGCATTATGTTCAGACTAGGACAAGATAATGTCTAAACCTAAATATGCTAAAACAGGGAAAGTAATATATAGATAGAACTGTCCACTTACTGTAGAAAAATCTCTCCCAGATCTCCAAACCTGACCTGCTGTTTTGGTTTTCCTGGACATCCCTGTGCTCACTTTTTTAACATTATTCCATTAACTCTAGCAGTGTTAAGTTTACAGCTCACTCCAATTCTGCTTCCACATTATGATTTCCGCTTCTTCAGTGAGCCTTTCCGATGCTTTTCAGACACCTATTGGCTGTGTCTGGTGTACCATAGGTGGTCGCTGTCTTCTTTTCTACTTTTGTTTTACCTGGCACAGACTTCTCCTCGTACTCCTGCTTGTTCTAACGCTGCTCCTTCAATGTTCCTTGTGAAAAGCGTAACAACTACAGCAACCTGGCTGTTAGTTGGATTCTCAGTTACCAGGTTTGGCACCGTCACTGTCAGTAGTAACGTGTCAATGTCCTTCTCTCTCTCTTCGCAGTGTACGATAAACAGGGCTTTCTACTGCAGCTTGACACCAAACTGTGAGTATATCATTGGTTCTTTAATGTGTGTGTGGGTGATGCATGTTGGGTTGGTTTTCATGTGGGGCTTTTCAGTATGTCGCAATCAAATCAAAATCGCAATCTGGCTACAATTATTTAGACAATAGAATATCCTCTGTTTTTATTGACAGATGTAGTTGTACCAGTAGTTTAGACCTCTACGTGGGAATTCTCGTATTAAGTTATCAGTTCATATTCTCAAATGTTAACACTCCTTTACAATAGGCACTCAGAACAGAACAGAATCCTATTGCACTACTTGCAAAGTCACAGAGCTCTGTTTTCATTGTAAAAAGTGTATTATGGTGCACTGCTCGACATTTTTGAAAGTCTGAATAAAAGGTGCTCCATGTAATTTTTTTTAGGTTTGCTTGAAATATAGTATAGTATTGCATTTATAAAATTACAGATGTTTGTTTAAAAATTCCATGCAAAACATGCATTCTTTACTTTGAGTGGAATCACCTATCCACAGATCTGACCTGTCTATAGCTTGTCCGCATGGAGATGGATAAGTTTAATACTGCTTTGCCTGGAATGTTATACTAATTATAGCAACATCTCCATGGAGACAAGGAGGACCCTTCACAAGAAAAGTTGCATAGTGACCCATTTTATCAAAAGTGGTTTACACAATTTAGTAGGTGTGTATTGATACGTTTTGGATAAATACATTATAAATAAATGACATAGATTTAGATATGATGTTGAATCCATAACAATATGATCAAAAGTTTTCTTAAAAAAACTTTCTTTAAAAAAGTTGATTTTATTGGCTTTGGCCAATGAAATCAAATATCAAAATACACAACCATCTAGTCCTTTAGTCAAAATAATGTCATGAAGACTAAATATTGGCACTTACTGCTTCAGGAAAGCAGAAATCTCTTGTAGATACAAGCGGATATGGCTGAAACAGCTCTCTTTCCCAGTAACCCATCTGCTTTTAAAATAAACTTTTCTAAAACACAGCTGCACAATGTTAAAGTCTCTTAGGGTTGCATCCTCACCAAGTGCCCCATACTGCACCATACTGCCCTGTTTCCCCCCCATATGGCACTGTACTTCCCCGTACTGCCCCATACTGCCCTGTTTCCCTCCCATACGGCACTGTACTGCCCCATACGGCACTGTACTGCCCCATACGGCACTGTACTGCCCCATACGGCACTGTACTGCCCCATACGGCACTGTACTGCCCCATACGGCACTGTACTGACCCATACGTCACTGTACTGACCCATACGGCACTGTACTGCCCCGCACTGCCCCGCACTGCCCCGCACTGCCCCGCACTGCCCCGCACTGCCCCGTACTGGCCCATATTGGCCCATATTGTACTCCCCATTTGTACCCTATTGGTCATGCTCCATATCAAATGCACTTCCAAACCATTAGCTTGGATATGTTTAACAGGCAGTTTCAGCAGCTCCTCTTTCATACAAGTACAGCATGATCAATGCTCCAACTGGAAACGTGGAGAAGTAAACTTTCAGCCGATTAATCTCGCTTGATTTTTCAAATAAACACACAATTCCTCAGTGGACACACAGGACTGATGAATGCGCAGGTTTGATTGCGGTTATGAGTTATGTGTGCGCTATGAGTGAACGTAGAGGGGCCGTTGTAGCAGCTGTATCGTGTCAGGCTGAGGACCTGTTAGCTTGGCTGGGCTACACCGCTGACAGCCCGGCGTGTGGGTCTTGATATGTGTACACTAGCATAAATTGGCTTGACACTCCCCATTCTAAACCGCCCTTCCTGTTAGCGGTTAGCTTGCCCAGGTTAGATTACACTGCCATCAAAACATAGATATAAAAATGTATTAAAGGCGCTTTAGCTGATTTTTATTGTCCTAAAATGTGAAAAACAGTTTTAAATGGTTTGCAGCAGTCCAAAGTTATTCCTCATATCCTAATGCATCCTAATTATACTCAGTAATGTGTTTATAAGTACTTTTCATAACGCTCAGGGACCGAAGTAATGTTAACAAACATGTTAACAGTGTACTTTCTGATTCTCAGAGGATATTATGCTTTATAATTGGATCCAAACAGCACACAGCTGTCTCATTGTCTCCCTAAGGTGTACTTTTACAATATATCTGTGGTACTCAAATTTTGTTCAACTACATGGAATAAAATTGAGTTCAGCCACTTTAAATCAGGTTGAGTGCATTTTCCTTTAATAAAAGAGAATTTAAGCTACAATATGAGCATAATAAGAGTCAAAATGTCATTCTACACCTAAAGTCTGACCAACAACCAGCAGTCATCCACCTGAACAGCACAGGATCTGTTCAGGTGATGACTGCTGGTTGTCTGCACTGTAGACTATGTAGAGTTCAAACTGCATGAGCATGTGTGTGAGGTCAGTGTGTTAACCATGGAAATTATAAGCAAATGTGTTGAAACACAGCCAATAGAGTAACTTAATAACGGTTTTACATCTTGTAGTTTGTATTACAATAGTTTTCCACTTTGCGCTCACAAGACTCTACGTAGGATTCATATTGTGTTTACTCTGTAAAGAGAGCTCCAAGCTCCAAGCTGATTTTGTTGACTGAATTAAGTTGAGAAATTTAAACCAAAACCACAAATAATCTTATGGTAGTTTTTGTAGTTTTTTTGGTTTAAAAGAAAAAAAAAAAAAAAAAAAAAAAAGTGTTTTGTTCTCTTTTGGGGGAGGGACACTCAATTATGTAGAACAACTTACTGTTGGCAGACTCACATCTCCACAAACCTGACCCTTTGACCTGGACAAGGCCCTCCACCTGCTTGTCTCCATGGAATTGTTCCATTGACTATAATATTCCACAGTATGGCATAAAACACGTGTATCCCCATGGAGAATGTTCAGAAAGTATGTTTTCAACTTACTATTTCAGTGAATCATGAGGTCGATGCGCCACCTCCCGAAAATTGCGCGGTGTTGCTTTAATCGACACTCCTAGAAACAAAAACTATATTGGCATACTATAAGGCCTCAAGCCTGCTCTCTTTCCCTGAGATAGATCACTGTGCGTTCCCCTTATTCCACCCCACAGCCGGCGTGTGTTTGTGAGCTTGGACCTGCCCCAACATCCTGTGCTAATGCATCCACCCAAACACTGATGACTTACTTTTATCTGCTCTGTTTATCAGCAGACATTCATTACAACACAGTCATATTACAGCCGTTAGCCAAGTGCACCTATCCCACCAGCTTATAGCGACTGCTCTTTTGCCCGTTACCCGAGTCTGAGTGACGGCAGTGTACTATGTTACTGCTGTGAGATCCTATTAAGGCCAAATGTAAAAGAAGAGTACAAACAGGCTGCGCTACAACCCCGCCAACTCACCGCTCGCTCTCCCTCCTCTGTTTATTTAAACTGCATTCACGGCATACATCAGGTTATTAATGATGCCGCTCGTAATCGGGAGGCCACACTTTTAGACAGTGATTATTTGAACAAGCTCCCACTCCCTTTTCGTACCACACGCAGGCGAAAATACAGACTTCTAAACCTGCCCAGAGGTTGTTTGACAAACGTCTCTGACTAAGCAACATGTCAGTGTTAATTGATAATCTTGATAATGAGTTGTGTTCACAGTGTAGTATTTGATTATTTCAATATTTCAGATGGAGGGACAATTTTTTTTTTAAATCTACAAAACAGAACAAATGTTGAATCTGATCATTTGTGTTCTTGGTTACAATGACAAGCTATTTACGACTTTACAATTTATGCAAAAGTTTCACATTAAAATGTCAAGGAGTTACAGACATTTTAACCATAAGCCAGGTCAAAAACATCCTGATTTTGGATCTTTTAAAGCCCCACTGTGTAACATTTCAGCTAATCGTGAAAAAAATATTTCTTTTTAGCGTATCAAGTTCAAAAATACTTTAAAAAACATACCCCCGAAACTGTCAGTGGGCTCGCCTCACCATAGAACTGACTTAAGTTTCTTGTCCTAGTGGTTGTAATAGTGTTTTTGGCTGAAAATGTTACACAGCGGGACTTTAATTGCAGATTCTACCATATACTTTTCAGCAGTCTTCCATCTCGCTTGTTAGTTATAGGCCTCTTAGAATGTTATGACACCACTTTAACCTTTTGCATGTCTGGATAATGGCGACTGATTCTCTTTCTGATCTGGACCCACAGGCCGCCGGAGCTGATGTACAAGTATGGGAACCTGAGCGAAGGAGCGTGCAAGCCGGGATACGCAGCAGCCAAAATGTCCACCATTTTCCCCAAGTGAGCAGCACTACAAGCACCAATACACGTTTTACCACTCACACTGACTGGCTAGGATCCCTTATTCACAAGCTCCAGAAACAAGGGGTGTCAATATGTCAAATTTTACATTTATTTTTATTTAAAGATGGGGTGTTATGCAAAGTCAGTGTCCAATCAAAAACTGTCCTGAAGTGGTTTAATGTCATTTAGGCATGTGGAAGAAAATGCATGAATGGATAAAAGGCTCTCTCTAAAGAAAATCTACAAGAATAAAATGAGATTTTGAGGACTAAAGTGTTAGTCAAAGCATAATGGTCTTGATGATAAGTTTACTTTTCTACTTTTTACCACAGAGCTGGATAAAAACAGCAGTGCAGCCTGTAAAAAGACACTCATCCTCGGAGCACATGGCTAATTATGCAGAGTAAAACGCTGTTGTGGGTCTGCACTCTCCGCAGTTATTTTACCAAGTTCAACATCCACTCCAAAGACTAAATTAAGGCATCAATGAGCTCACACAAATGTCTTTTCTGTTATTATTATTTGATATAAAAAGGTCTTTCCGTATGAGTTTTAAAGTCTATAGTTCAGATAACAATTATAATTATCAAATACAGCTATGGTTATTTTTTTATAGTCGAGTAGTCATGATTAATTGATTGATCGTGACAATGCTAATATCTAATCAATTGGAAGAAATGTGAACATATTTTTGTTGAATTAAAGATAAATGTATTTCTTTTGGGGGCTGCTTGTGTCCACTTGGCAAAGCAAAACGGAGTGGTTTGTAGTAGTGGACTGTTTTGGTCCCTTGTAGTCTGGTAGACCACGATCCCTCGTATTCTCTTTGATAGCAGCAGAAGTGCCTGCAGTGCTATGATGTCAGTGCCGAAGCTGACGTGGCCTGGAGGAGTTTGGGTCTGAAACAGAGCTCCCTCCACATTCCCTCTTCATCCTTCTGTCATGTCCCAGTCATCCTCCGCACCACAAGAGCTCTCCTCTGTCCGAGTAACGCGCCCGCCGCACAATGGATCTTTGTAGCCCTGTCCGCGTTTCCCCCAGCGCATCCTGATCCTCTGAGGCTGTTTCTATGAAGCCACGGCCACTTCCTGTCTGACTCATGTACTTCCTGGTGCGACCCACACAGGCCCTCTGAAGTCTTCATGCATTTTCACGAGCTGTCATTACAGCCTGATGTATAGAGCATTGTTCCATTCATATTGATGAGGCTAAGAAAAGCTTGTTTTCTTCATTGGGATACTTTTGCCTGTCCCTCTGCTTTATTTAGAAAGGCATTTATCTCTTGTCTGAAGTCATTTTGTACTGACAATGTACAGCCCAGTCCCAATTATAAGCAACAGGAGAATAACCTGCATCTGCGCAACTTTAACATTTTAGTTTTGTGTTGTTTTTTCAAGCCTTCACCAGACTCGTCTGGTCATTTCAGTGTTGATGTGTTTAATACATGGCCTGATTAAAGCCTTCAGTTGTCAGTGCCTACATCTGCAGTCTTTGCATTGTCTGATGTATATGTATTGTATGTTCAGACATAAAGTCTTAGATGAATTCACTTGTTTTAGTTCATTTATTTTTTTAAGTTTAATATTGTTTCCTTTGGGGCTGTACAATTAGTCACATTTCAATTTCAAATCTCATAATTGTTCTATTTGATTGCTAAAATTGTGTAATTGAGATGAATAACAACTCTTAAGTGTGCACACATATTTGAGTGGAAAAGTTGCTCCAAGTTGTTACCGGAGATACGTCATCTACTTTAATTTAATCAAATTTTTTGTTTTCATTTCCACACAGGTTTCTGTGATGCATTGACTTTTCTCTATGCAAATAATCGTGATTGCCATTATAATTAAAATAATCTGAATTATTACTTTTTACATAATGGAGCAGCCCTAGTGATTAATGTAACACCACACAGTCTCCTAAGACATCCAAATATGTTACATGGAAATAATAGTAATAGTAATAGTAATAGTAAGTATTCCATAGCTAAATAAATTCAACAGTTGTATTATTACTATGAACACAGATGGCTTAATTCCCTGCATTGATCGGTGCAGCTCTGTGTTCATGTTGTCCTCTTGTAATGGGTCTAATCCTGAGTACGTGTCTGATTCCTCTCACCTCAGACCAGTGCCGCCAGGTCACCACGCACAGCTGCTCTCTGCATCTGCTGGTTACAAAATAACAAGGTGCTCTGTGAAGAAGTACAAGTGGGTAGTCTTGACAATATTGCAATAAATCATTAATATTAGATTGTGTAATATTATGGCAGTGTAAAGAAGTGAAGTAAAGAAGAAGTAAAGAAGTGTAAATTAGAGTAGATATTGGCAATTCCAGGCCATCCAAATGATTCTAGTGAAGGTGTATGGAGTTTAAAAACATGGTAGAGCACTTCCTTTACTACCACATATGTCACGAGGTGGAACAGTGTTTTCTCTTTGAAAGTCAGCCTACATATGTTTTTGATGAGGAAACATTAAAACACAGATCAGAAAATAGCATAATGTAGCTGAATATGCTAATGAGACTCTGGAGGACTAGGGCAGTAAAGTGGTAATCATATGTGTACTCTTGTGTAATGGACTAGTATCAGAAGGTTACTAGAGTTAGCTCTAGGAGGTTGAGGATCAGTAAAATAAACAATGAAGCATGATACTGAATGCAGGTACCTTGAACTTAAGATCATGACCTTAGGTAGCAACAATAGTCTTTCATTATCATCAGCGCTGATCAAAGTTCAGTGTCCAACGGCAACATTCAATCAACAATCAAAGCAAAAATAGATCAATATGTTCAATGTCCATATACCCAAATCCCTCCCCAAAGTTCACCAGGTTCACCTCAAGGATATTGTGCAACTGATGTGGTTAGGCCCTTGGTGATAGTCAATACTCATTATTCAAAGTTCATTCTGTAGAGTTGAGCAGGTGTATGTGCAGTGAGAACAATGGGGGGCAACAGGCCTGGGTTGTGACTTGATTGATTGATTGCTTGGTTTAGTATCCTCGTTTGGTAAACTCAGCATCCAGTGTGCGCAAAAGCACTGTATTTTACCATTACGCTAAAGCTAACGACTAGCATGCTAATGTGTACTTCCTGATTGGACAGTAAACTGCTTTATAATTACATGCAGACGGTACACAGCGGACATTTTTTTACCCCAAGAGCTGCTTATACAATATATCTAACACTTTTTTTCCTCAAATCATGGGAAAAAAATGGGCTCAGGGCCTTTAACTTGCCAGTACAAAAAAAAGCACCTCACATTTTAAGTCGACATCTATTGTTTTTAGCCTCATCGAACATGCTTCACTCTTCCATTGCCCACCAATAACTCACGAAGTTGGCTAATAATTTGATCCATTCTTCAGCGGGAGGTCATAGTTGAGAAAACCTGCTAAACCTCTGGGGCTCTGGCTCTAATTACTCCCGGCTTCCTCTCTGAAGGCCCTGCCCTGCTCAATCCAATTCATTTTCCACAGAATTTGTCCCAAACTGTTTGTATTGGAGCCCTAAATCACAGACTGGCAGTGAACCTGAAGGGAGGCCGCGGTTATGAAAATATGACCCAGGAGAGATGTGCCGCTGCTGTGGAAATGACCACATCGTCCCCCTCTCTGTGTCTTGTCAGGTTGTGAGTGACTGGCTGTCGGTCAAAGCTCACCAGCTTTATTTATAGCACGCTTCGGCTCACCTCACAAATCCTGGCTTTAATGATTTTCCATTTGGTTTGGCTGGCTGCAAAAATTGAACCATTGAACACACTTGAACTAATTAGCTTTAGATCCCATTGTTATAAAAAAAAAAAAAAAAAAAGAAAAAAGATGGTTAGCGTTGGTGCGGTATCGGCAAAAGCTCCGATACCACACATTTGTAAGATATCGATATTGGCCATAGACTGTATATATGTAAATGGACATGGCTAACGCGCTATCCGCCACGTTCCAGATAGGAAGTGGTCATAGGCACGCTTCTGACTCCAATTCACTTTTCATTGAAAACTTGTAACCCTCTCTCTGCTGCAACTGCTAGCCTTGATTTCGTAGCTTCATTTTTATGGTGTCAGTAAATCGAAACATTAATAACAGATAAATCAGGTGAAATTCGTCACTATAACTGCTAGCCTCGATTAGTCATTTGACACCGAACACTTGACATACAGTTCCCTAGTGTTATCGTCTATGGGGGTACTTAGACCAAATCACTGATCTGATACCACTCTGTATTGGTCAGAATGAGAACTCTGTGGCTAATCCTACTGCTAACGCTCAGAGCAGGTTAAATGCAGAGTGTGGAGGCTCTGTAGACACTTAAAACTTGCTAATAATAATAGCAGAAAAGACATTTGTGTGAGGTCTTTGATATCTTCAGTTAGCTTTTGGAGTGAACGCTGAACTTGGTAAAATAACTACGGAGAGTGCAGCCCCACAACAGCGTTTTGCTCTGCATAATTAGCCATGTGCTCCGAGGATGAGTGTCTTTTTACAGGCTGCACGGCTGTTTTTATCCAGCTCTGTGGTAGAAAATGACCAAGTAGAAAAATGAAAGTGCTTAAATCAGCACAACCAATCATCATTTGACTCTTTACTTTAGTCCTCAAAATCTTTTATTTTTGTAGATTTTCTTTAGAGATAACCCTTTCCACTAAAGATATGTGACCAAGTGAACAGCAACCCAGTGTCTCAGTTATAACGCCGAAATCAAAGATCGATGAGGAGCCTTGAGGAGGACTCTAGCTCATTACATCCTCGCAGTGTCGGCCATGTTTGGTCATTGTTCTGCAGAGTGCATTGTTTTCTGGGAAACTCAAAGTGGGATTTACCATAACCAAGCCAGCGAGCCAAGATCTACCGAGAAATATAAGATGGCCTTGAATTGTTGAGATGCTTGAAAGGCTTGTGCAGTCTGCCTATTGTTAGCTTTGACAAGAATATTACCAACATTAGCATGACATTCGTTTTTTATGGTTTTCTCACCAAGGTTTACAGAGGGCGCATGCTTCTCTTGTCTTTACAAATGCCAGCTATACCATTGTTATAGCCAATCCCATCAGCCAATCAGACACTCAGGTTCCTGTAACTGCTCCGCTACATAAACAAAATGATTCAGTAGATTTCTGTGTCTCGTGTGGAATGATCACAACAACTCCTACACCAAAACACTGTCAGGTTAGCCGCGAACCTGCACACGTGCTAACATGATCCAGGCGGAGTGGGGGTCAGAATAACAGACATCCATCCTGAGTCCACGCGGGCGAGGTGGCACGTAGTCCTCTGTCGGGTCAGGGGAGGTACAGGCAGGAAATAGATTCTTTTGATTTTCAGGACATGATTAATCAAAGAGACACCGGATAAGGAAAGACATGAGGTTACTGGGTTACTGGGCATCTGACATTCTGTGGAGTGAAGTTATTGGAAAGTATTTAAGTGGACTGTACACAATTTCTTTCATGGAATAAAGTAAAATAGTTTGCCTCTGTGTAAAAGCACCTTTTTAAAGGTCAAAATGAAATAACTGTGCTGTTTGCAAGTCTGCATCTAATTATAAAGTGTTTTTATCTTGTGCGAACCTGTGCGCCGTTAGCATGCTAATCAGTGTTAGCAGTAGCATAGCACAATGGCAAAACACGACTCTGGTGCTTGCACTGAATAATTAGGAAGTTAGGAATGCAATATGAAAGTGAGGAAATAAAGTTGGACCCCTGTTTAAAATGAACTAGTTCTGTTTGTCATATTTTTACCTTTAATTTGATATTTGCGTGTTTTTAGTGGCTTTTAAATTGCTTTTATGTTGGTATTTCATGTGTAAATTATGACGGCAATCCTTTGCAACATTTTCATTCAGTACAGCTTTGAAACTTTCAATCAGATGTCAAGTCAAAATCTTGCCCTCTGCTGGAAAAAGTTGTGAGTAAAGCATTTTCAGAAAACCAACTGGCAGCATGGCTATTGTCAACATCCAGCAAAAACAAACAAAAAGCTAGTCCAGCTATAGCACTGCAGCTGTTTTTAGGTGCTAACAATCAATTATCTGTACAATCTCAAAGGGACAATTTATGCTTTTTACAGATTATATATTTTTTATTCTACACTGACAAATCTTAAAGTCGTCTCCTTGTTTATTGAGGCGTTCTGCCCCAGTCGTTTGACCAACAGCCCTGAGCTCCAAGTATGTTGTCTGTGCACATTTATCTGAGATGTGTCTCTTGTAGTTTAGGTTTGTGTCTTTGAGCAGTCCCCAGGCCAAACTCCAGTCTCCTCGCTCTGGCAGACACAGCTTCATCACTTCCAAACGCTTTCCAAAGAAACTCTTGAACGAGGTGCTTCTTGTCATCCTCAGACTTTGGCGTGTCCTAACGCTCCGTGTGTGTTGTTTTTGTTTCAGATTTGTGAAGCCAGCGCCCATGTTTCTCGATCGGAACTTCAAACGGCTCGGGAAAGTCAACAGTTATCTTCCTCCATTTGGATTTAAAACTCAAGGTAAGATCCAAAAGTGAAATATATTTGACCAAAATACATGCGGTATTCATCAAATTATGAAAAAAAAAATGTAATACAGAACCAAGTGATGAGAGTTGATTTGGTGTGCAGGTGTGGTGCATCCCCTTCACTTTTGGAGTTAGTGGCAATAAATTTATGCATGTGAATACTAGTGATGTGCCAAAGATGGGCTTTAATACTAATCTAAAATGATTTTTTTTTTTTTAATTATCAAAAGGAAGTAGAAGAGTGGGTGGAGTGTGGGTATGCGTGAAAACGGGAATTTTCTGAGCACTCAAGCCTCAAAAGCTAGAGCATGATCATACAAAATACAACTGGGTAAACTAATGACAATGATTGGTCCTGGGTTTAATTGTGAAGCAGCGCAGGGCTTTCTGTCCGTGGAGTTTACAGGTTCTCCGCTTGCTCGTGTAGGTTTCCTCTGGGTGCCCTTACCACTAAAACATCTGCAATAAACTCCTCGTCTCATGGGCCTGGACTCCCCTATAAAGAGATTCTTTTCAGTGGGACTAACCTGGTTAAATATAGAGGGGGGAAAAAGTGAGAAAATCATTATCACATGGTTAAATGCCAATAAAAGGTTATTTTTTACATTCCTAAGTAGGGAAATGTGTAAATTGACCATCAGTAATTGTACAGCTCTATAGGAGTTGTTGTCTGACCTCATGCCATCACTGTTGGCTCCACAACAAGTGCCTGGTGCCATGGGAACAGCCTGATAACGTGCTCCTTCACACACGCTGCAGTATTCCCTCAGCCCGGTCCCCGGTGAATGTTGGCTTTGTGCTCCACCATCGCCTACCACACCTGGATCTGTTTGCCTCTCGCCTTTTACTGCTACTCATGTGGAGAGATGAGACGTGTGCATCGTGAATAGGACGCAACAAAAGATTTCAAATTGCGAACACGGAGAGATGGTGGTTTATTTTGATCCAGTCCGGCCTCTGTTTTATCGCACACGTAGCAAAGCTCTAGAAGCATTTGTGGTTTGGAGATAGGGTCTATATAAATAAATCTCCAGACTTGACCTGCACCCAAAGGTATCTTAAGAACACATCATCCATAACCTCAACAACAAAAGCGGGCTCCTGAAATAGACGCTCAAGCTTATTGCATTCTTGGAAAAGTACATCTGCAAATTTTTGGCAGCTGTTGGCATAACATCTTTTACAAACGTATTAGATAATGTTTTGCACCTTTTCATTAAACCTAAACCAATTATGCATCACATTAGAAAGCATTTTATTGTCCGATAATCAGAAAGTGCACGGTAGCATACAGGCAAAGTGGTTGTCTTGCGCAAAGACACAACAACAGTATGAACTCTATTAGACACACAGAATTACAGTTCTGTTTGCACTGTCTTTTATCGCATATATTTATTACAGTCATTTGCAGTCGACTTTATTTACACCACTGTCTTCCCTCAACCCTGCTGTTTGAGTCGTCTTCCCACTAAGCACTTTAGTCCCTCCCGGCTCTCCCTCCCATCTCCGGTCACAGGCATTCGTTTTCTCCCACTCACCGCAGACACAGCTCAGTGCAGTGTTTAGCACGGGCACTTGGAGCCATTATCCCATGTCATGCGCCTGAGCCAGCGATGTCCAGTGCGATTTGTCACTTTTCACCCACTTGGCGTCGGTCGGTGTGGTCCCGGGCGGGTGTTTACACTGCCGGGGTGATGCTTGATGCCACACTTCACCACCACATCCAAACACCGCCCCCCTGCGACTGTTTAACCATTAGGGATGTTAGCTGTTTACCCAGGGTCAGGCACTCAGTTCAGAGCACTGCTTCCCTTTTTTGTGCAACGTAACTTTTTCGGGAGGTCCGCCAAGTGCTTCCCTTTTCTGTGATCTCATTCTCATGTACCTTTTCCCCAGTGCAGCCAGTCATGAGTCCGCTAGTGCAGCCTTGTAGCTCAGTGAGTGAATCTGGAGGTTCTGAGCCTAACATATTGCTGAAGAAAATCTAGATAAGAACCGATAATACTTAAACAAATTTATGCCACTCACACAATAACCCTAAAGTAGAATTGCCCCCCCCAAAAAATTTTAAATGTATAATACCGTTAAAAAACACAAATGGCAATAAATAAACAGCAGAATGAAACACTTTGGTAGTTCGCTTATATCTGTAATGCGTCTAGATGTTATTTATTCAACCCTCTACAGCTCAAATCTAATCGTAGAACCAAAAAAATACCTAAAAGTTCCTGACTAGTACTTAGAAAAAGTACCACAATAAATATTGACCCCAAAAATGATTGTTCCGTCTAACATAGGTTCAGTTGTGATTGTAATACCTTTTTAAAACTGCTCAATAGTAAAAAATCTACCATCTTCTTTTGGATAATTTCTAAATCAGCCAGGACATTAATCATGTTGACTTTCAGACATTTTTGGCCTGTGTTTTGATTTGGCTTTAAATTCCTGTCCAGCAGCCCCCCTCCTCTAGTGCGCTATATACAACCAGTACCTTTTGCACTCAAATACATGCAACTAAAAATGTTCCCCTAAACAAACAAGACTTATGCAGTATCTAAAAGTGGAGGGATGACTGCAGCCCTGGAGAACACCGGTGGAATGCATGCTATGAGTAAACCCGAGCGCTAACCGTGTGTGCGATGGGGAGCCACGCGGAGACGACAGCGCACTTGACCGACAGAATGTGCTTGTTTGAAAACGGCATTCCTTCCTGAGAGCGTATGGCGCGCTCCTCCTCACTCACGCATACCACGTTCCAGGGCACCAGGGCCGTTTTACACTCTCTCTCTCTCCTTTCTGGCATCAGGCGTTTTCTTAAAGGATGCTTCTTCTGGTCTTATCTGTAAGGGAGTAAACACAGAGGTGACATCGTAATCTGTATTTCTGTAGACCACCTGCACAGACATCGCTCATGCTGTCTCACTTTGAGCTGAGAGCGAGTTGGTTTGGGGATATCTTGTTCTATCTTCAAGGTTTATTTTGTTTTTACTTCAAATAAATTTCACAGACTCGTGGGATTATGAAAGAGAATTTGACAGATTTGCATACCTGGTTAAGTCTGAAGACTGTTGCCGCCCTATGGTACAGAAAAGGCCCGCAATATTTAGGAAAAAATATAATGTTATACAATTTTTAAAGTATTGAATAAACTAGACAAGTGTTCTCATATTTTTTGGGCATTTTTACCATTATTGCAAAGGAGATTTTTTTAAAATATACATTTATTTTATTTTTTTGTGTCAAAAATGTTTTCATAAAGATAATGGATTTGGAAATATCTTGATTTAATTTTCATTTTCAAGTGGTGGCCAAATTTTAACTTTCAGTTTAATGGACAAATTCTGTGTTTTGTTTTTGCAGAGAGAGTCATAGACGGCATTTTAACGGAAACCAAGTACTACGGGCTGGGAGACAAGCTGGACAGGTAAATGTAACGCGCTGTAAAACCCGCCTTTATCAGCAGCGTTCGTAGTACTGATTCGTGGTTTGACCTTTGACCTCTCTATCCCACAGCTTACCTTGTAAAAGATGCATCATTGTGGGAAATCGGAGGGATCCTCTCCAACAAGTCCCTGGGCTCCAAAATAGACGGTTATGACGTGGTGGTCAGGTAAGACTGTACACACCCATCTCTGTGTCACCCATATATCAAACTTCCAAACTCGTGACAGGCCTGCGCTCTGCTCCTCTGCTCTGAAACACTCCTGACCTCCGCAACACTGACTCACTCCCACACTTGACATCCAAACTCAAAAATGCATCTGTTTAGACTGGCCTGTTCACTCCACCACAGCACCAGACCATAGCTTAACTGTACGTTCACAGACACTGGGGGGCGAGGCAGGTTAAGTGTCTTGCCCGAGGACACAACAACAGTATACATCTGTGGATCTGACAGCTTTACCAATGATGCTTTATGTAGCATGTAGGATTAGAACCGTCAACCAACATTCTACCAACCGAGCTACTGTCACCGCTATGTTTTCACTGTATTTATGTGAAGCCATGAATCACATTATGCACATGGCAACATCGAAATTGTATTTGAAACCTAGTAAACTCAATCTGTGTGTTACCTCAGGCTTAATGAAGCCCCAGTGAGCGGTTACAGCAAGGACGTAGGGAGCAAAACCACCCTGAGGATCACCTACCCCGAGGGAGCCATCCAAAAGCCTGAAAACTACGAGAAGGGATCCTTGTTTGTGTTCTCTGCCTTCAAACCGCTGGACTTCAAGTGGCTGCGGCACATGGTCTTCAAGGAGAAACTGGTAAGGAGCGTCACAGGCGGATTACAGTTAGAAGAGATGGTTTGGTTCAGTACAGCCATCACTGCTCGTTTTCTCAACACCACAGACAGCTCATAATCTCAGCTAATCTGACGAAGTTATGACATATTTTTTTCCAAGTCATTTGAATCAGTGCAGTCCAGAAAAGTGGAGAAATAATTCTTGAAGTGGTTGTAGTCACTGGCTACATTTACATGCACACAAAAATCTGATTATTATCTGATTTAGGCATAGGTGAGGCGAGTTTATTTCTATAGCATAATTGGTACACAATGTAATTCAATGTGCTTTACAGAATGAGAAAGATACAACAAATTACAATGTAAATAATCATCATAAAATTAACATATGCACAGCTGAACAGAACTATTTTGAGCCTGGATTTAAACATGGTCAAAGTGGAGGCCTTTAGGAACACTGTTTCAGGCATAGACTGTATAAAGTAGTGGACTAAGGGAATGTGACATAGGGTTTGGCTCAATTGAAGCCCATTGAGGCTAGCTTTTATAGCAGTGAATTTGGAGCCAAGTTGCATATTAGGAATTCCGAGCGGAGAGTATCATAGCAATCAAAGAGCCAATCCTTCCCGCCCGCAACGGTAGTTTAGCAGGGAGCGGGAGCTTAGCAACGCTGTCAGTCAAACCTGTTGCTAAAGCTAGTGGGAGTAAGGGTATGTAAAGGGCAAAATCCAGTGTGAGTAATCTGATTTCTTTCTGGTTGTTTACACTCGTGCATGTGTTACTGAAAAAGCGTCATCATTGTATAACCCTATTACTCTTTAAAATCCATTAATGAACAAAGTCAAATATAGTGTCACATTCCTGATACACATGCCCATAAACACATGCCATTTAGAGATCGACCGATATACCAATATACTGGGCCAATATTTGCACTTTTTAGAGCATTGGGTATCGGCCTTAAATCTTCAGCAGAGGCCGATATCTTGTTTTGGCTGGCCTGCTGCCTAAAGAATACACATAAAGCTAAATTTCAACTCTTTAGTGCAAAAAGATAAATGCACAATACACGACTACACAGCTCTCTTATAGGCTTATGGAAAAAGGGCTTTGTGTGAGTTTGTAGTAAATTTAAATTGCATAATTTAGAGAGAATGATCAAAATGGGCCCAGCATATCGACCCACAAATATCGAGAGGGCTTACTGGCCATCGGCAGCTGTGCAGTCTAAACAATTGACATCTGCCATGTAAAATAAACATATTGGTCGATCTCTAGTGCCAATAATCAAATTTATTTATTGGGTTATTTGATTACTGTAGTGATCTGATTTTACTGAGCATGTAATTTTACCCATTTATTCAGATGGCGGAGAAGGAGCACTTTTCTTGTATCGGTTATATAGTGTATTCACAGTGCACCAAGTCCAGAAGTCAATGCTATGGTTTCAGTCATATGTGGCAGCTAATAATTTATCTAAATGCTTTAGATAAATGAATAACTCAAAGCCACATTCCATATACGCTGCTGGCTGCTCATATTAGAAATGTATTAGACAAAACCTAAAAATAACTGAACTATTACCATGTTCTAAAATAAACCACATAATTTCCATTAGTTTGCTCATACCTGTTTAGGACAGTTCTGTTTATCACCATGGAGTACATACCTGATCACATTTTGAACATTCCTCCTCCCTTTAAGAAATATAGGCCTTTTCCTTAAGCCGACAGCGCTGTATACTGTAGCTAAGATGCTTCACATAGTTAAAATGTTTCACACCGGAGTCATCTTTAGTTCTTCTCAACTGCGTTTCCATTGTGTTATGTAAAATACTTTAATACTTAGCCGCTCGAAGCATTTTCCAATCATATTTCAGAGAGAAGTGGCCCCTTAATCACCTGACAGGGGCCGTTCTGCCTTATCTCTCTAAATGGTGTCCTCTTCGAGAATGCTCCTCCAAGCACTTCTATTAGGATTTTCCATTCTTCTCTTTAACCATGTCTTGTATTATGCAGAGCCCTTCAAGCAGAGGACAATGGGGCACTTAATAAGGCCAGAGAGGTAGAGCTGATGTTTGATGGAGAGGGAAAGTGGCTATTAAAGTGGAACGAAACACTAAATCCACTCTTTGCCACTCTGTATATGGTGTTTGAATAGCATTTAACATCTACTGTTCCTGCTGTATTTTTTTAAACACAAATTTGCAGCTTCCTGGTCTAAGTTTGTGCTCCCATTGCAATTTCAAGTAGTTGGTGACATCACAAAAGACTGCTTTGCCCTGAGCAATACTCTAATACATATACTGAGGGTGCATTTTGTTTCGTTTTTGAAAATTACTTTTGTTTTTCCATTATCACATATCAAATGACTCCACTTGATGATTGACAACCTTAAAATATTCAATTTCTTTCATTCTTGTTTGTAAAATAACAAGTAACATTCAAAAGTCCAAATAACCTTTTATAAAAACAATTTTTACAGAGTTTTTTTGGACAGCTGAGCACCTACACGAACATTAATCCAGAACACTTGGCTCCAACCTGGGACCTACTTTTTCCCTGAACCTCCGTGCTCTATTCTTCTGCCTATTGCACTTTTGGAAGGTGGCATTTCTGCCCATAGCATAATATCCCTCAGACAGACAGCGGGCTTTATAATGCATCCTGAAGGTCATCTTAAAAGAGCAGCTGTAGCAAAGTATGGATTTACATTAGGACTGCAGGTGAGTGGGTTGAAGTGGTAATAGCTGAGGAGGGCCCCAGCTTGTGTCAGGACAGAGGACAAAGCAGAGGGGCCCCAGGATAATTGCTCTGGCCCCTGGGAGCCGAGTTGACGAGCTTTGATCTACTCCGAGATGTAGACCGCTCCTCCTGGTCCATAGTGCCCCTCATAACGTCATGTCTCGGGCTCAGGTCTGGTTGGAGATACGCAGTGAGAGAAGCTCCAGACGGAAGAGGAGCAGGGTCTGGTGTCTGAGCTGTGATTGGGTCTTCAGTGATTGTAAAGTTACAGTTGGATTTGTTGGTAGAAGTAATCCTAAGCACATTTTGGGAATTGTAGTTTTAAAGTGCATGTACCTGAATTTGAACCAAAAGACAAGGATGTGGCTCAGTTTGACCTTTTTGACTCAAATGTTGCACCATGACAGACCAACAACTGTTAGAGAGGTGTAATCCCTCATTCATCCAGACTGTATATCTACATGGACTATGGTTCCTATTTGGAACGCAGCGGCTAGCAAGTTAGCAATGTCCATCGGCCTGATTCGACTCCATCAACTTCAGTTCACTTTCTATTGAAAAATGGCCATCCCTCTCTGTGTAACTGCTACTGTCAGGCTTGTTATTCTGGTCTTAAAATGATTCTATTATCAGAAACGTTTTGAAGAAGCTTCTTCAAGGAAAAGTAAAGATACTAGGTGAACAGCACATGAGTTGTGATAAAATTGAAATAATGACCTGGCTCCAAGAAAATTGTGATTTTCATTTTTGGGCATATCACCAACCTCCTTCTCCCAGGTTAGTCTAGCTTAATGCAGCTCTTGTAGACCGTCACAGCTTTTCTCACTCAAACTTGTTAAAAGGCCTTCCCTGTATCCCTGTATCTCTGTGGTTTTTGGCACCCTTCTTTGTTCCACTGACCACTACTCTCCAAACTGTCAGTTTACAACACTTTAAAAGTCCTCTCAGAAAGTGTGCTTCGGTGCACAGATTGTTTTGTTCCGTGGAAGAGGTTTTGAAGTACTTAAAAGTTTAGCGCAGCGCTGTTAATGTCCGATGTCCATGCTTGTTGTGCATGACTCACACCTAGCATACACTAATGGGCGAGGGACCTAAACAGTGCTTTGTATACGTGCTGTTGGAGTGCCTTCTGTTGGGTGCACTGAGGAGTACAGCTCTATCTAAATATGATCACGGCCCTGTCACTTGGAGCACTCACATCTGTGTCTGAGAGAGAGATGGAGAGAGAGGCAGAGAGGGGGATTTCCTATTGCAAACTCCAGCTGCAGAGATGCACAAACTCACTCCGCTCGGCTCCTTTTAAGAGGAGCTGGAGCACTAGAGAGTCACTGGGGATGGAAATAGTACTCGCTTTGTCAAATGCACTGTTATTTTGACAGGAATCGTCCATAAGGTGAAGCCAGCCAATTTCAGCTGATTAAGTCCTATGGTAGCAAGTAGGGATTTGGCGATATTGACTAAAATTTTGTCAATTTTTTGGCTTATCCTGATGCCAGTAATTAGGCGATATTATGGCATTTCATCAAAATTGTGCTTGAATGTGCCTGTGAATGCTTGGCCAAGGTTTAAGTATAGCAAAACATTTTGCTCAAAAATGCACAAATATGTTTGGAAGATTGCATTGCAAGTTTTGTCTCTTTTTGCTGTTTTTTAAAATAGATTTGAAACATAATCATATCTCCAAAACAACAATTGTAGTATCAAGTTTTTGATATCTCCCACTATCTAATAGTAGACATAATTTACCCCTTAGAAAAACAGTTTTTAACATAGAAGCAAACTGGCCTCCCAAGACTGTTGGGTAAACAAGTGAGAGAAGAAGAAATGTCAAACCGCAGCGTGCTCATAAAGCCCTCTCTGTCCTCATCAGCGCTGGTGCAGATCACAGATCCTCTCACTAAACATGTTGTACATGTGAAATGTGCATAGACCTCCTTTATGTACACAGGACCATCAGCAGCAGGTCCCTCCCTAATCCTGCATTACCTGCGCCGCACTGGGTGATTGCCCAGTTACGTGCTGTTTACACATGTGCTCAAACACCATTTGGCACAATTACTCCATGTTGTCTGCTTCCCCTGTAATTTCACTGTTCAGTCGCGGTTCATGAGTGTGCTGCAGCAGTTGTTTGTATGTGTGGGGGTATTTTCAAACACACCAGTGAAATATATACAGGCCGCTGTAAACAGCAGGCGTCCTATCAGTGCACTTTGTTTACATGGGCAATCCGCTCGCCACTGACACGGACACATGATAGATTGGGATCCTTTTAGGAAGTACTTCACCTTTAAATAGAACGCCCACCGGATGGGAACACTTGTCCAAAGCAGTCCATTAGGCAATGTAAAGACAGTGACTGCATGCAGCTCATTTATTTAGCATGGAGTGGTTATACACGGATTCCTTCCTCATCCAATGTCTTTATGTTATCTTGATTTGCAGTTCTAAAGTTTGGGCAGAAGCAGAGATACTTTATCTCTTCCACCCGATTGGTGGACTCTCCAATGACCCTGAGACGTTGGCCTGCGACAAAGGCAAAGTTCTCAATTTGCCATTGAATCTTGGCCATTGTGACCACATTAGGTTTGAATGTAGATTGAAGTGGTCAAGTTCCGTCCACAAGGTCCTAGGTCCTTAGAAATGGGAGTGTTCAGTCATGTAGGAAGAGGCTGGAGTAGAGCCACTGCTCCTCTAAAAAAAAATACAAAAAAAAAATGGAGCCAGCTTGTTGGTTTGAGCATGTTCGATTCCTCCTGGAGGGATATGTGGCATCAGTCTTTTACCTTTCTCTGTGGAGTGTCTGTTGACCTGAAGTACTCATTCTGCTCTTTCTCAAGTACTGAAAATACTTTTGTTGAGACCGTGGTAACTCTCGAGAAGCAACATCTCAACTGACAAACTACTGGAAATATGCCACAGTCACCGCTGGTGTCTAAATATCCTCTTCCACTCTACAAAACACACAAACGTTCAAACCTGAAGTTATTTTAGCCCCTAATACTCTAACCTTATGTCAAGTGGTGAGACCAAATAAGCGTCTCTGTCCAAAGCCCAAACATGTGTGCAGAAGCTCTGAGGAGCATGCGTCCATGTGTCCATAAACATTTACATACTACGCTCCAACACGGAGCAGTGCGCCCTGGATCTCACTGATTACCCACACTTGTGTTTCCAACATGAATCACCTTCACCAGAGCTACTAATTAACATTGGCTCTTCCCGATTCCAAACGTCCAGGACTTTTACACAGCAGCTGGGGAAGCAACCACATTGGCTGTGATGTTTTATCAAATTTTACAAAATGGACAATATCAAAAATGCATTGTTTGATGCAAAATACAAAGAAAAGTAATATAAACAGCATATGCCACAAAGAAATACTCTAACAAATATTGCATCAAAGGGTTAAAATGTTGATAATGATAATGAACCAAATGAGTTAAGAGTAAGGTCCTTGTTCCCTACTTTGAAACTACTTTTTAACCTGGTAAACTAGTGTTCCGTTGGAAAGCTGGAATTTTTATGAGACAAAATCCAAACACCTTTCCCATGGGCCGTCATGGGAGGCTGCAGACGCCGTTTTCACACTGGGCATAACCTCTGTGTGACTGGAAAAAAGAGCCATCACTGCAGTTTAAGAGGAGCAGGGGTCAGGAAAAGTTGGGAGTTTTTGACATTCCCGGTCAGCTGTGCCCCTAATGGCTTGTTTTGCACCTATTTTGGAAACTTCCCCGTTCTTCCTCACTGGAGCACTTTAGCGGTGAGACAGCGCAGCCCGGAAAGCCACAAGTGAGACATGTATGCTACGCTAATGAACAAGTCGAGCTAACACTACCGACAAGAGAAAGCCCAAGTCGGGAGTCTGTGTTTTTAAGCTGACCACAAAGCACACATCCAGTCCACATTACATCGCTAAAAGGCCACATGTTTGCTGTGCATCCGGATGTAGGATATCTGTAAGTGACATGCAAACCTAATAAAAAGTGAATCTGTTTTGAGTACAATAACACTTCGTAATTGACCACAAGGCTTTTAGTGGCATGAGCCTAAATGTTGTTTGATTTTTATAGGCCAAGCTCTGCTAAAAGTGAAAATCCTAAGCTAAAATTGTATTGGTGGTTATAACCCTTTTGTTAGAGACTCATAAAAACAGAAACTGATCCAGAGTTCACACATTCTTGCCACATTTTGATCCTTTTGGTTTTTGAATGTTTATAGAGTATGCTTTTTGTGCTTGTCTGGTATGTCCATTAGTGTTGTCACGATACTAAAACTTCAAACTTGGTTTTGATTCTAAGAAATCTACCGATTTTATTACCACGATGATAAAAAAACAAAAAAAACATTTCTTTAGACAATAGAATGTAATTTTCAACATTAAATCGTAGTACTTTCTTTTATATTGATACTTTGCAGCTGATTTTATCAACATTTCCTGAGGGTGTGAAGCTTATTGTAGGCTCTGCTCAGTAGCTCTGTTAGATTTTAATCTGATCAGGTGAGCCATCTTAAAACTCTGACAATGTTTGCTAACATGTGCATTGTATTACCATGGCAACTGCTGAATATTCCACCATAGGCATATATGTGGAACACCTCCAACATGATGTCACTTGCAAAGTATCAATTTCCATGTGGCCTTTTATCTGCATAATCCTTCAGTCGTCCTGGTAGGTTCATAGTGGTCCATGGGTGTATACTAGTCTACATTATGTGTCTTATACGTGTTCTGATGCAGCTCAAGATCATTCTAAAGATATTCAGGGAAGGTTAATTTCTGTCCTGCGAATGTGACTTCTTTACTTGCTCAATGAATATCTAGTTTACCAGCTTTACTATCGATAAATATCTGATTTTCAATATCTTTTGACAACCCTAATGTCAGTGCTTCTTAAATTACAATTCTTGGAGTCTGGATTCACTCATGATTTTGACTTCTTGATTCTCAAAATGTGAATTGTAATATCCGTTTAAAAAAAAATCTAAACGATTCACATTTTCAGTTGAGACCTATTGCGTCACTTTAAATTGTAGCCCAACTAAACGTTAGCTCTGTTTATACACCCTGTTCCTAATACTAGCGCCCTTGAAGACTTTAACAATGCCTTCTGGAGTTTCATGTTTCATTTGTTGGATGGAGAAACCTACAGTTTGTAAGTGTACAAAATTTCCCCTTCATCACCATCTGTTATTTCTTGGCAAATTCTGACATGTTAGCTGGGAAAGGGATTTATTATAGCATTGTATCCAGTGTAATTACATGAGGAGTGGCAGCAGAAGCGGAACTGGTAGCAACATTGACCCCAACTCTGAAGGTTACTGGTTCAATCACACCTATTGCTTTTGTTCTATCCTTGGACAAGACACTTCACCCTCCATGTCTGCATTGTGTCTTGGAGGACATTAATTGAGACAGAATGGAACCCACATCTTTGTCAGTCAACCTTTAGGGCAGTATTAAGTTTGTCCTCATCCATAAAATACTTCAAGAGAATTGAGAATTGGATTTGCTCATTGATCAATCTGGAAGTTGGCGTTAACAGGGCTTTACTGCCAACTGACGTCACACCGCCACGTAACACCAGAGCCTGTGTAATCCCTCAGACAAAGTTTAAATCTGTCAACTGGACAAATCATTGTAAGAGTGAAGATGTTTCGCTGCTCACAGATTTGAACTTCGTCTTTTGCTGTGTAACACCAGAGCCTTGTATTTTTAGCAGCGACATTAGCATAAAAGCTAACATCCACATAATTTTACATTAACTTTTTTGGCATATTGGACATAATAGGCATAGTTGGCCACAACAGTTAAATATGCCAAAAAAGTTATAGTTGGCCACAACAGTTCAACTATGATTTTTTGTTTTATTTCATCAAGGGCCACAATTACAAATTGGTATATTTTGGGCTGAACCAGGGCTGAACCAGGGCTGAACCAGGGCTAAAACCAGGGCCTATGTTATGTAAAAATCTATTCGAAAAAGTCTATAAAGTTTCAGAAATAGTGTATGGTAAATGTACTTCAGAACTTTGGTAGCAACGGCAAGTCCTAAGGAGCTCAACATTCTTACCCACTTCGAAGTCTGTTCTGGTTCCGAACAATTGGACTAACCCAAAGAAGGAGAAAAATATCTACAGTTGAGTATATTTAGTAATGGCTACTGAGGATTAGTGTGCTTACAACTAGAACAAGCTCACGTGCTACATACTTAGGCACATTTCCAAATACCTACATGACTCTGGATTCACTGTATAATTTATTGTCAATACCTTTCCCTGCCTTGTCATATCTCAAATCGTTTTTCCCTTTTATCTTGTTTTCTGACAGGAGTTAACTTGTCATTACACTGTACTTATGTGGCTATGCAAACACACCATCGCTGACACTCATAGCAGTTATTGTCTGTAATTGCTGTGGTGTGGTTTGGGTGATTCTTTTGGGTTCCTCTGCCACATTAAAGCACTGTTTACCCCCGAGCCTAGTCTTATCAAATACATGAATGATTTCACGCTCAATAGCTCTGCCTAGGGCCAACTTGGAACAAACCTTCCCAACCATGGTAACATCAACAAACTCACTGCTGCCAAATAAAACAGCTCATCCACTCTTATTCTTATCATTGCGTGTTCTTGTTTATTTTTTGCAGGCACTCACTTAAAACCTGACATTTTGTATTGGGCCAAATTGTCTATTTTGGACTTTCAACCAAGTTACGGCATCGTCCCCTCATCAAAAACATAACTGGAGTTGTATTTCGCTTCACTCACACGGGTTAAGTCATCTCTGTCTGTGCAGCAGCTATTAATCTTTATTGGCAGAGCATTACATAACCAAATGAAAATAATATATATAGATACTTATACAACTTATACAAACTGAATGGTTCATAATCTGTTTTCATTAATTAAGTTCGATGAGGTTGTCTCTATATGTTCAGCACGGTCCCCACTAGGGTTGTCAGAAGTATTGAAAATCAGTTAATAATAATCGATACTAAAACCAGTATCGAAAATAGATACTCAATTTAAGTATCAATACTGAAAAAAGATACCATAAACGTGATAAAATTTTACTTCTCTGGGACAGTTCTGGAGTAATGGAGAACTTTCTCAACGACAGTAGAACCACATGCTAACTTACAAAAAGCACTATTATTTTGCTGAAAATTTACATTCATACATTTTTTTGGGGGGGTGTTGTTCCACATTCTGCTATTTTTTATTTTTTTTTCAAAAAATGATCACATTTTTGGCTCTTTGAACATCGTCAAAAGTCTCACATAGGGTAAAAAAAAAAACGATCAGCCCAACCCCATAAACGAGCAACACGAGAATGTCCGATGCCCACTGACTCGATGGCGCCGCCTAGAAGTGGACCCATATTACAAGCAAATTTTGGCATAGGCTCACAAAATTCTGAACGGTGATAGAGCCGTGTGACAAGGGTAAAAATGAATGGGAGTGCTGCAATATGATGAACTGGAACTCGGCCGTATTGGATCAAAAATCCGTTGCTGTTTTGACTGCGTATTTATAAAAGGTATCTTTTTTTTTTTTCATTGTGGTATTGAACCTTTTCCTTAGTATGGGAATCGAATTTGAAATTTTAGTATCGTGACAACACTACTCCCCACCATTGCCAGCAGAGGGTTTCAGATGCCCAGTCCAATCGTTCAAATTGAAAGCAAAAAACAAATTGTCGCAAAATAACACATTTTAAAAAGTTATGTGGAATAAGCCTTTATTTTTCTTTGTAAAAAATGTATTTCAAAAATCCTGATGACCACGTTCTTTTATTATATTTTGGGATTTTGGTTCTCAAGGTGATTATCCAGTCTCACATGAGTCTGTCATTTGAGTTGCCAGAATCAATGCTCAAATCCAGTTGGTTTAAACGTAAAAAGACTCTCTCTGATCTGAATCTTTACTTCTAAAACCACAGCACCCGCAGCCAATCTTTAATCAGTGCTAGTGCAACCTCTTCTGTTGTGTATATACTGAGAATGAGAAAAACTTGTGTCCTCTATGTGCAGGTTAATGCCCTGGCAACTCGGGTTCTGTTGTGGATTGTCTTTTTAAACTGTAAGAACATAGGTTACATACAGTTGCTTTAATAAACATAAATCAGATAGAATAGTTTTTGCGTTCAATAGCCTTCTGTGAGCGTAGTTCCTCTCTGGGGCCTGTCTTGAGCCTGTCGTGCACCTTGATGTTATCTCTGGAGCTAACTCTTGTTTTAACAGGTGCCGTGGCAGAGCCGAGTGTGCGCACTTAAAGCTAATAATCCGCACCAATTTCACCATAAAGCTGTCGCGGGAGAGGGGAAACAGCCACTTCCCCTGAGCAGTGACAGAGCAGGCCGCCCAGCTCCTCCACGGGCTGCAGGGCGCCAGTGTGTGCAGAAAAAGATATCACAACATTATATATAGGACCAGACTATTTAATACAGATGGGGGGAGGCTAAAATGAATATTGTTAAAATGCAGATTTATGTTGCGTGAGTGAGTTCTTTGGTCTAGTCAGTTACAGAAATGATCAGATTTAACATTTACCTTCTGAAAATCACCAGTAGGTCACCAGAGAATGATTTCATATATATTTTGGAAGCAACAATATCAATATAAAATTTGCTGGATCAGATATATCGGCTTCCAAATATCAAATTAGTCAATATCCTGTTTTATTAGTTGTAGCTGTTATTCATCCCTCAAATAACCACAGAAAAACTAAAGTACAACTACATGACACGTATGGATCAGTTTTGTCTTATTTTATTTGTGTTTTAAGGAAATAAATGCTGTATTCAGTCTCTGCACCAGTATCTGTTGATGTCATGTATCAGCTATAGTATCGGAACTGAAAAACACAAACTAAATGTTAATGTTTTTGTGGCCGTGTAAAGGCGCTCTACTTGATTTTTAAAAATGTGAAAACACTTCAGTTGTGGTGAGTTATTCCTCACTTTCCTTAGGGTGTTAGGGTGAGGGCATTCCTAACATCTTAATTATTCATCTTTGATTCCACGTTTCATAACTTCCAGAGGCCAGAGTAGAGTTTGGTCTCAAGTTAATGCTGACAACTAGCATACTAAAAGGGCACTTCCTGATTTGCAGAGATAAAAAACGCTTTATTATTGAACCGAACTTTATTTGTCCGTTTCAGGATAAAGCAGAAATTGTCTTATACCAGACAGTCACACACAATGAAACTAAATATAGGATCAGACTCAAAATTTTGAGAGCTTTACAGTAAAAAAAAAAAAACTTTATTAAATGAAAGAAAATACACATATCCCCTTTAATAGCAATGATAACATATCACTTTAGAAGCACAGAAAACTATTGCTTTACTCCGACAAACTCGGCATTAGCAAGGTGAGCGGTCAGCTGACTTCCTGTTCCCTCAGGCTATGACGTCCTAAAAAGGCAGCGTTTTAGCGCTTCAACCCCAGCAGACTGTGATGCATGACAGTCACTGCACCTCCCAAAGCCCTACGGATAAAAAGGAATGAAAGTATTATGCAGCCATTTGCTAACTGATGCGCTACAACCTTCTAAAATAAAATCTGGGTTACTAATCTAAACCTACACAAAATACTGCCTTGTTGCACTTTGGCTATATTTGAACCGGCTACCCTCCTGTTAGTGGTAGAACACCCACTCCACCGCAAACACTCTAGAGCAGTTTGCGTTACCTTTGCCCACAAACGAGATGGTTGGTCGCTTGATCCCCAGTGTTTGCAAATTGGCAATGCATGGTGACGTGTCCTTGGGCACGACACTTCACCTGCCTTGGAACCTGATATACAGACATTTGAAATCCTTTTATAACTGATGGTATCGTTGGTGTAAACAACTACATGTTGCTAATTTGACTAGCGTAGTGAATGCTTGGAATATTAAAGCATGTATTAACATGCAGTTGTTGACAAGCAGCAATAGCTGTGAGATAGATGCCATTTTTATCTGTACACTGTGTTATGCCAACTGACGTCATCATGCACGGTGACAGGAGTGCTCAAAAGCTGGGTCAATGAACTGCAGTGAAGGAGCTGTACCAGGGCATCTGTGTTAGTGTGTCAGTTTAGAAGGTGAAAGGGAAGTTAGATTGTTAAGCAGAGATATTTATATTGACTGTCACCAAGAATCAATTGAAACACTTCATTCAGTCAAGTGTCAAACTCAGCTCCCAGGGCCATCTGTTGGGGAGGGTCAGAAAAAAAACAAAAAACTGAAACATTAATACTGTTGTTGTGACCTTGGGCAAGACACTACCCACCTTGCCTCTAGTGTTGGAAGCTGTATGAAGTGTGTTTGAAGTGTGTGTTTTGAGCCAATGTGGCGCAATAGAAGGAAATTGGCTCCTGGCTACGATCCAGAATGTTTACTACATTTCTGTTCATTAACGTGCACAGTAAAAAAATCAAATCGTAAATGGATCATGATTTTATGTCTTAAAGAGTCTGGATTAATTCCATATTCTCAAAAAACAATTTGAAATTACATTAAATAGAATGTAAAAACACACAGGCACCACACGCACGAAGAGGATACTTACGTGAGACAGAAGAGAGACAAACAGGAAATTAGCACTACTCTCTTTTGTTGTTTGTTTTTGCTGTTGTTGTTAGCAGGGAAGGAAAGCTAATGCGCTAACTAGCTACAACTTGTCAGAGTTGAAAGGCCAGAGATCCATCGTAAATGGGTTCTTAACATGCGAAATGAGTTATTATGTATTTATTTATTCTTTTGTGCTGTTGCCACTCTGTATTTGTTTTAATCCGATCTGATACTTGACCTTATTGTACTTACTGATACCAGTCCAGTACTGCATAGTGTGAAAAAGTAGATTAAGGCTACAGTACAAAAGCAAAAAAGTAAAGAAAATCTACAAGAATAAATGAGGTTTTGAGGACTAAAGTGTTAGTCAAAGCATAATGGTCTTGATGATAAGTTTACTTTTCTACTTGGTCACTTTCTACCACAGACCTGGATAAAAACAGCAGTGAGGCCTGTAAAAAGACACTCATCTGGCACATGGCTAATTATGCGGAGTAAAGCGCTGTTGAGGGTCTGCACTCTCCGCAGTTATTTTACCATCTTCAGCGTCCACATCAAAGGCTAACTGAAGGTATCAAAAAGCTCACACAAATGTCTTTTCTATTATTATTATTAGCGTGTTTTAAGTGTCCTCAGAGCCTCCACAGTCTGCATTTAACCTGCTCTGAGCGTTAGCTTTAGCCACAGACATCAACAGCGTCAGTGCTTGCATCTATGGGTCCTCATTCTGGAAATACAAAGTGGTATTAGTCTGAGTACTCGCCGGTACTGATACCTGGAAAATGTGCGGTATCGGAGCTTTTGCCGATATCATATCAGAACATTGACAAAAAAATTAATATTTAAGTTTTGTCTGTGCAATATGAGATTAATTAGGCCTCGATAATCATAGGCCTATTATTTTACAGAATTATGAATATATACAATTTTGCATGCAAGAAAATTCAAGAATTACTTCAGATTTTACTTGGGAATAGTTTATGAAACAAGAATTGTTTTTGAAACAAATTGAGACCCCAAAAATCTAAACCAAACCGGACGATGGTAGGGTCTCTGGAGTCTCTGGGCCCGTGACTTCAAAAGTACAGTTAAAATGTTGAAGGGCCCATTTTACTGTTTCCTCATCAAAAACATACCCAGAATATGTTTCATTCACACATTTAACACACAAACCCTGAATATTTAGGCTGAGTTTTTCTCTCAAACAGAAAACACTCTGTTCCACCTTGTGATGTCATGTGGTAATACAGGAAGTGCTCCACTGTTTTTAAACCTTCACTAGAATAACTTGCATAATTTCAGCCCTGGAATTACCTTTCTACTGAACAAAAGGTAGCTCTTTTAGGGTGACCAGATTTTCAAAATTCAAAACTTTGCCTTATAATCCTTTTCAAGCATGTTTTCTGTAACAAACTATTAGAAGATAACAAATTGCTCAAAAATGGGGACACCTCATAACTTCTGGTCAAATCACTGGTTTTAGATAAATCTGCTAGGAAACTGGGACTGTCCCGGGTAAATAGGGATGTCTGGTCACTTAAACTACTGCTTCATGACATCACAAGGTGGAACGGAGCATTTTGAGCTCTGGAGATGCAGACTAATGATAAAGGGTTACTCAGATATGTGCGAATCAAACAAAACACAATTTCGGTTATGTTTTTAAGGCAGTAACAGCAGTAAAACTTGATGTAAAGCTCACAAGAGTTCATTTTACGTTATGTTGGACCTTTAAGATAACTCGCGCAATCTTAGCTCGTTCCACATTCCTGCCGAAGACCAGCGCCTACAACCTCCTCTCAGTAAATACATTCTTCTCCCACCTGTAGCATGTATACGAGCCTTCAAAGGCCAGTACATGTTAGGTCACTGCTCTTCAAAAACCAGGGGCGTGTGTTTGTGTGTGTGTGTGTACCATTAGCTCCTTTCACTTCCCAGAATAAAAGACGAAAAAATGCATCACGCTTTTTATGCCCTTGTGCTCCGCTAAATAGATTGTTGGCAAATACAAGCTGTGTTGACAGGAGAAGAGCGGCCGGTCCTGTCGCGGCTTGTACCCTGCCGAGGCTCCTTCAAACGGGCCGCAGACTGTTGCTACCGGCGGTTAGCACAAACACTAGCTAGCGCACGGACGTAGTATCAAAGAGGGGGGAGTGCACGCTGTGTTTGAACAGGTGATTCCCATTTACACCGGCTGACCTGCTTGGCTTTGTGCCTTTTGGAGAGACTCACTGACAGGAGTCGATCACGCACACAAGCAGTGTAGGAGCAGGGCAGGAGCAGGGCAGGAGCAGGGCAGGAGCAGGAGCAGTGCACGAGCAGGGCAGGAGCAGGGCAGGAGCAGGGCAGGAGCAGGAGCAGGGCAGCATGAGTGCACTGGGGATTTAGTCATGTTTTTATGAATTACTCCTGCAGTGTGTTTGTACAGAGTTTGTAGGCTTCGGAAATAGCCATCAAAGGAAACAAAATACCTTGATCAGAACGACTTCAGTTCAAAATATGGATCTACATTTCAGTAGTTAGATTTAATGGCGTGAGTGATGTAGGAATGTTTTATGCTTTCAAGACTTTTTTGAATGGTTAAAATCTCTTAAGCTTCGATTAACAAAATGCGTTTGCCAATATAGGGTATGTATAACTGACGGACAGAGAGGCTCAAGTTACAGACTCAGGAAATGGTGAAAATAATTTAAAGATGACTTTAACTTTACAACTTTACGAGAGGTGAGTCATAAACTGCAGCATTCTCACCCATATTATCCATTAGAATTTGTCCTCCGCAAACACTGTCCACAAAACATCACCACGGCAACAGCCAATAAAATAGAGTGTCGGGGGCAGACAGGGTCAAGATACAAAAAAAAAAGCGAAAATAATTTGGTGACTTCATAACCCACCTCTTGTAAAGTTGTGAAATTAAACTGCAAATACTGACACTGTCCACAAAACAGCGCTGTTAATCCAGTTTGAAGCGTTCTTTAAAAGTAAAAACGTGTGTCTGTTTGCATCCACACAGCAAGGATGGGGCTGAAGCTGCTTCAGATTAGTGATAGTGACTCACTTCAGATTAGTGATAGTGACTCCGCTTCCTATCGCCAGTCTGTGTATTAAAAACATTTATCTGAATTACTGCACTGCATTTCAGACATAATAAAATAGTTTTGACAGTTTTGAAGGGCAATGATTTGATTTTTTTGAGTCTCAAAGCAAGTCGTTTTACTGGAGACAGGAAACCACTGGCACGAAGTGTGCTCACAACTTTTAGCTTGTGGTGCACGGTCTCTTCACTGCCATATCCCATATCTCATCCCATTCTTTTTATGTCTGTGGTGGGCACAGGTATAAAAATTGTTTAAGACTGAAAAATCCACTGATTTGACCTGTAACTTGGCCTAGTGGCGTCTCTGGCTTGTCTCCGTGAAGATAAAATACTGGGGATTTATTGCCATAGTATGATACAGTATGATTGCAGTCGTTCGAAAGTTATTCCTCAAGGACTTCTGTCCTCACGGTAATGCTAACAAACATTAGCATATTAACAGCTTACTTCCTGATTCTTGGACAATAAATATCTTTATAAGAAGACACAGCACACAGCAGGCTCATCTTAACTCTTAAGAGCTACTTATACAATATTTCTATACTGGGATAATCCAGTTTTGCTAAAAAAAAAAAAAAATCTCTTCTAGTAATCTTTTGAATGTCATAATCAATACAGTGAAGGTTTTTTATTTTTTTATTTTTTTTTTTCCAGTATAGCATAGTTCTAGTTGTACTTCTAGAAGCACAGCTATGACCCCATTCCCCACCCTTTTGCTAAAGGTAACCAATTCATCTCCAAGATTTCATTGCGCCTTCCTGTTATCTCTGTGCAGACTAGATCTTGGTCCTTGAGTGCAGGCGGAGTGGAACAAATGGCCCAGTTAAATGAGAGTCAGGCTGGGGAGCGTGTTTGACGGCTCTCCTCACAGACTGGAGGTGATTGCCTGGTCCTCCCTCAGGTCAACATGCGATCATAGCCATTTCCTCTGCGATATTTCACTCCGGGTCTGCAGGGCTAGCTCTGAACGCACTTGGGAAAGCCGGCACTTACTTTTAGCATGAATTTGAATAGTATGGAAAAGTAACATTTATTATGAAAAGTAAGAGCCGTTTATTGGACCCACACTTTTTTGTTTTAGCATTTTAAAGGCGTTGTACCTGATTTTTACAGCCTTAAAAATGTGAAAAACAGAAGTAGTTCATCTTAAACAGTTTGCAGTGGTCCAGTGTTATTCCTCACTTACCGTTTACATTGTGAGCATCCTAATTATGCTGTTTTTTTATTAGCTAACAGTTAGCTAACCACACACTTCCTGATAATCTGACAGTAAAACACTTTATAATTGGATTCAGGACACAGCAGACTTATTTTGACCTCAGTAGTTGCTTATACAATATATCTATACTGGGTCAAGACAAATTATGATCAAATACATGGAAAAATGTGGTACCTTTTGACAGTTTAAAGGCGTTGTAACCAGATTTAAAAACTGATGCTAGGAGCTGCTTTGACAATATCTGCGCTGCTGTGGCAAAAATAATTGTACTTCACTACATAAAAAGTATGGCGAGCCCATTAAAAAGTTTAATATCACTTTATTTAGCAATTTAGTGCTCAAGCGTTACATAAATTACTAATTTAAAGCTGCACTGCATAACTTTTCAGTCTCCATCTTGCATTCATTCAATTAAAATGTTGATTTTAATGCTATAAATATCTTGCATTTCTACTGTGAGCGGAGGCGTCTCTCCTCAGATATGACCTGTAATCTTAACTTTTTTACCACGGAGACAAGCAGGTAACATTAATGCCAGTCTGCGGAAAATTCCAGGCTAAACGAGCAGGTGGCAGACCAGAAAAGTTACATAGTGCACCTTTAAAATGATTATGCTATACCACTCTCTTCCTCTGCAACTGTAGTGATGACTCAGCAATTTCAAACTTAAAATTTAAGCAGAAATACTTCCAACCACACCCCCCCCTTCACTCAGCGCCCCTCACCCAGGACCAGGCGCTGTTCCCTGGGACGGTAATTACCCGCGAGCCCCTGGTCCCGGTGTGATCTATTAAAGGCCCAGAGTCATTTCCCTAATCAGTGCTGCGGGGTCTGGCTCCTGGTGGGCTCCTGTGTTCTGTGTCAGCCCTACTCAGGCTAAGCTCACTTTGATGTAAATGCTGTCAGCCAATCAGCAGCTGTCGTTCCAGCCCATGTCATCACCTCCACATTTGATTTGTATTATGGAGCAGAGACTGTAGGTTTGGGCTGGTTATGATGGAGTCACAATTATTATTTGAAGGCAAGGCAAGCAGCACCCGAGCAGCAGTGTTCTGTACTACAGCTGTCTTAACGCTCGTTTGGAGAGGCCAGTGAGCAGGACGTTACACTAGTCTAACCTACTGGAGACAAATGCAGGGATAAGTCTCTCCAAGTCTGGTTTAGACAGTATGCCTTTGATTTTTGAGATGGTAAAAAGCTGCTGATGTCATCGATTGGATGTGCGATTTAAGTTCAAGTCTGAGTCCTGTTGAAGATGGACACTCTCACCAAGATTTCTGACCTTTCTTTATGTTTATTTTGTTTTTTTTAATCACACAGGAAGCTAGAGATGAACAATTTTTTAATTCTAATTAAATTTGCCATCTAATTTTTCTAAAAGATTCATCCCCCAGTGTATTTTAAACCCACTCAGGAGCATTAAAGCTGCACTATGTAAGTTCTGGTAGATGGTCTGTCACCTACTTGTCTCATGGAAGATAGAAGTTCTATCTTCATGAGACAAGTAGGTAACACCACCCAGCCAAGGTACAGGTCAGATCTATGGAGAGGTGGACCTGCTCACAGTAAGAATGCAGTTTTTTTTAATTTATTGCATTTGAGCAATAAAAACAACTGTAATTGAATAAATGCAAGAGATTTTATACCTTACTGTGGAACATTTAGGCTCCATGGAAACAAGCAGCTGGCATACGCTCCACTAGAAAAGTTACTTAGTGCACCTTTTAACATTTGAGAGAGAAGTGAAATATGAACAGTTGTAGCTCATCTTGAAGCCACAATTGTACATCAGTGTTGTTTTTTTATATATTGTATTGTTTATTCCCCAGTAATCTACAGTGTGTGTCAGTAGTAAGTAGTAGTAGTCAGTAGTAAGACCTCACGAGTCTCCTGCTTTGTTTGTTCCAGAGGGGAGTGGAAGGCTTCTGGAAGTCTGTGGCTCACGCTGTTCCCCGGGAGGCCAATGAGATGAGGATTCTCAACCCGTACTTCATCCAAGAGGCAGCCTTCCAGTTCATCGGGCTACCCTTCAACAACGGCCTCATGGGCAAAGGGGTGAGAAACGGTTCTTTTTATACACACTGGCATTTTCAATTCACAACACACGTCACCTTAACCAGGAAATGGCAAAAGAAAATTCAATTCCGTTGACTGGCCTCAAGTTTTTAGAAGACATTTCGCTGCTTCTTCTTCAGTTTGGGTCAGATTGCTGCTGGACACGGCCTTATATCTATCTGAAGGGAGGCGCTAACTACACTGAAACTAACACACATATTTGTTTGCAGTTTCTGTTTAGGTGTGTTAGTTTCAGTGTAGTTAGCTCCTCCCTTCAGACAGATCTAAGGCTGATCTAAAGAAGCTACTTGAATGGTTGGTGAAAGGTCTTCACTCTAAAAACCTTTATTCACTTGACAGAATTACATTTTTTTTTTTGCTATGGAAACTACCTGACAGAGGGATTACACAGACATCTTATTTAACCAGTAAAGACAAAAACTGACCAATGAGTCAGTTGCATGAATTTGAGTTTATTGAATGGATCAACTTTGGTGCCTTGAGCCGGGCAGGTAGACAGGTTTAGAAATGTATGATGAGCAGTGATGCAAGTACTCAGTTTCGTTAATAAGTAAGCATGGATACAGGAACAAAAAAATACTCAGTAAAAGTAAAAATATCACATATAAAAATCTACTTAAGTACCTGTTTAAAAATGTACTTAATGAGTAAAAAGTATTTCGTGCAGATTTTGAGGTCTTGTAAGGCTTCAAATGTATTGATTTTTGTGTATTTCTATAGCACATTTAAAACAAATGTTGTATCATGCAGGTGATGACCTCCAGAAAGTTGCATACTGTACCTTTAACTATGAGACAAATCACAATTATTTGGGTCATAACTCAAATCATATATATTTGCTTTTTTGAACTCGCATGAACAATGAATGCAACTTGCTAGTGTTTACTTATTCAAATACTTCATTTGAGTCCAATTACAAACTACTAAACTGCTGTACAGTCGATTCACTTTTTGTGTGTTCAAACATTTTCAGTTAAACCTTGATTTTATTCAGAAATAATTACGAGTACCCGCTTGGATAGTCTCTCGGTTGCTCATACTCGCAGTGATCTAACAAACTCGCATGTAAAACAGTAAAACCTGTTTTTGTTATATAAATATGAAACATTCAAAACTCTTACTTTTTGGTAAAAAATAATCATTTATTTTTGAGATGTAGAGGTGCTTTATTGTTTGTGGTGCCAGGACACCCTCCCCTGCTCCTCCACGCTGAGTTTCTTCAGCCTGACGTCCCGCTCTGCTGTTTCAGAGCTTTCTTCAGAGCTCTCTTCTGTTGTGGGTAGTGTTCACTTTCTACAACAGCTGTTTTCTCTTTCACCGTTGCATTCAGAGTTGCTTGGATGGTTGTAGTTTCAGAGTGGAGTCTGTCGGTTGGGGCACCTTCCCTCTCCTGATCCTTGTCTGTCCTCATGGTGGAGGCACAGTCACATTCACACTGACAGAGACCAGAACCACCTGACTCTGTGCTGTCTTTTGTAGTTCTTTGGTTTCGCCCTGGTCATTCAGTTTTTGTTTCAGCGCTGAAACTTCAGTGAGGGCACTGGCAAGTTCCTGCTTCAAGTTTACGATATCCCTCACAGATGTAAGCAGTGTTGTGGCTTACTTTTTTTCTTTCAGCTGTAGAACCTCACAGTTGGCACTTGCAAGTTGCTTCAGGTCCAGTTTGTCCCTCACAGATGTATAGTAGAGATAATGTGTCTCCTCGCAAGCAGTGATGTGACATTGAAGCTTACACTCTGCAAAGTCTTTTTGGTTGGTCAGTCTTTTCTAGGTTTTCAGTCTCAGTTCTTGGGATGTATTGACCCGGACCTGCTCATCCAGTTGAGTTTTCACTGTGGCCAACTGTTTTCGGAGCTCCTGGACCTCCTGGTTCTCCTCGGGGGGAGATGGTGGTTCTTGAACATCTAGGCTCTCCTCAGGAAGAGATGGTGGCTCTTGAACATATAGGCTCTCCTCAGGGGAAGAAGGTGGCTCTTGAACTTCTAGGGTCTCCTTCAGGGACAAGGTGACTCTTGAACTGAGCTAAGTCTAAATATTGACTAAGTGGTGGTGTACTGTAGGATCTCCTACAGTCCCTCTGGTCTCTGTGTCTGTATTAGGTGTGCTCCTCGCAGGAGACAGGTCCAGATGAGGATGTTACATGGAAAAGGTCATTCTGATCATTGTGTGAGTTGAGGATAAGGCTGCTGGTGTCAGGCTGAACTAAATCCTATTGACAATTGATATTTCTGATGCCGTTTTCATTACATTACACTTTGTCTTCCTTTGTTCAGTTTTATTCAAAATTCGATTGAGATTCGTTGAGATGTGTGTACAGCTGTTTTTCTTGCAAAACTGTGTCAATAGGTCATATTAGTTAATATTCAATTAATATTGATACATATATAATTAATAAAGTAAAGTTATTTATTCTTTGTTGACATTTTGGTTCAATAATACTACTGTCTTTTATATAAATGGATATTTCATATTTTAAAGCCTGTATATTACAGATAACAATTACAAGTATCAAAATATGACTGATTTTTTTCTTGTTGACTAACCATGATTATGCAATTAATCATTGCAGCCCTAGTTGAATATGCTTCCTGCTACTATTCTACTCTGTTTTTGAATGTAGTAATTTGCATATTTATGTAGCAGAATGCAAACCTGTCATTTGTCCATGCTTAGGACTGGCAAACTTGATCATTGTGCATCTACACCAAAAAGATACTCATTCTTACCCCAAACAACCAATGGAAATATCTCCTCAGCGGAGGTCAAATTGGGGGAAAAAAAACTTCCCCTCTAATCCCATTTTGTCTGTTAGCGAGTGAGGAAAACACAAAAGCAGCTAACATCACCATCCTTCAGGCTAATTTACCTAATCAGGCCTGTTCCAGCTCAGACAACAGTCGACCGGACCACAGCGATTTACCATAATTGATGAAAGAAAGAAAGAAAAAAAACGTGCGGGCCGGAGAACGCATCGTCTGCTGTTATTGACGGGCCTTTCCTGTGCTTTCACGAGGGAGGGAGGGAGTGGCTCTAATCTCTACCTCTGTAATCTTGGTTGTTACTTTCTCCTGCAGGATAATGCACTGTGGTTTTGAGGGCTTTTTGGAGGTAGGTGAAACATACCTGAACATTTTGGCAGTAATTACAAGGTGGGAGGGGACGGGCTCAGCTAAGTGGAGCGGAAAAGTGTTGTTAAAGCTAGTCTGATCCAAAGTATTTTTTTTTCATATCTGAGTGTTATCAAACACAAGGTCAAATGTGGTACATAGTTTAGTTTTGTTCTATCCTGTCAGGACATTAAGCATCCAGACTAAAGGGCTTTGGCTGTTTTACCAGAAGAGGCTGGTTTCTGTTTTGGCACAAACTGTAATTCATAATCTCCAAATAAATTTTCCCGAAAGAAATTTATCTTGGGACACACAAGCTGCCACACAAAAAATACACTTAAGACATAAAACATGACATACACATAAGACTAATACATGTAAAAACATGATCTGTTAACCTTTTCTCTTGGCTTCAGGAGGGTCACTGATACTGGGACGAATTACTTTTTATACTATTTCTGGTATTGATCTTATTTTTAGTTGAAACCCTACAGCGGTGTCCGGGGGAAGCAGCTCATAGTGGCATGAAACATGTGCAAGGGGTCAAACTTATAGTGTGCACAATATTGACTTTTACAAACCGTGGACAAATACCATTTCTTTTTCACCATCATGATCAGCAGATTCTTTGGTTTAAGCCTCAGTTACAACCCATATACTATGGCAAGAATTGTTAATGCCTTTGCAGAGGTCTTTTCCATCTGAATCCATGGCTGTGCCTTTGCTTTTCTTACAATAAATATGTACAGAGTGTGTTCATAATGTTGGGTTTTTTCCTTGGCAGGTGAATTGATACGATCTTATCAATATCAGTATGGCATTATCGATTCTTCTTGTCAATCTGTTTCCTTAACAATTTTCTTATAAGTTCCTAATAAATCTAAAATAATATTCATCGTGCAGGTCATATGCTTCACAAGAATTAAAATAAAAGTTACGAAGGTAACTATGGTTACAGAGGGCAGGACTCAAAGCACTGAATGTTCGTTTTGCAGAGGTGCAGGGAACATTCAGTGCTTTTAGCACTTCCCTCTAGTGGTCAGGACGGATGGCATAGAAAAAAAAGCGCTGCAAGGTGTTGGGAGTCGATACAACTCTTTAAAGATATGGTGTCTATGGCATTGTTAAGAGAGATTATTGATGGTTTGCTAAAAAAAAAAAGCTGTTCTTAAGTAGAATAAATTCTTGATTGTCATCCCTATTTTTACTTGACAAGTTTTTGCTTCTTGTACAAATTTCCTTGCCCTCCTGATCCAGCTCACTCTAACTCGCTCCATTTGCTCGTAACAACATGTACTGCACTCCCCCTTGTATCGGAGCAGACTTGTGGTAATTGTAGGTCACCGAACTACACCAGAACCCAAACCTCTGCGTCTGCCCCTCTCTGCCTCATGTGCCTGTAATTGCCCCTCATGTGTATTCTGCTGATGACTTAGACAGAGAATATTGGTTTGAAAATGGCCCAAGCGATGTAGACTACCTATGCCTCCCCCTCACTCCCCCTCTAGGCCCACCGAATCAACTACCGCCAGAACATGTGCGCAACATATGGCCAAGATGGTCATTCCGAGCGCATTTGTCTACTTCAAAATTAGTTGCGTGATTTGACACTTTCCAACATCAACGCAGCTGACAATTAATGTATCTGTTTATGAAAAATTCTATTGCTTATGTTTGTTGTAAGCATGTGGTTTCATCTAGTCTTGTTCACGGTAGGGGGTTGGCCATCTGCTAGTTCCCCCAGGGTCTTCAAATCAGGCTAATGGTTTTAATAAGGCCTCCCTATACTCCTCCTTTCTTCTTTCTTTTTTTTTTTTTCTGTGTCCAAGCGCGCACCGTTTCAACCCCCAAATTTGTGCGAGCCCGGGGCAGTAAGGAAGCGCGGTTTAACCCCACGGAGCCCAGCCGCAGAGGGTCGAAACTTAGAAGTAATAGTTAATCACCAAGTGTTCAGAGTCAGTTAGCCGCAGCCAGGCAGAACAAAGCCGGCGGGTCAAATGCAGCAGAGGGGGACCTGTGCAGGAGGAACTGGTGTCAGAAAGGATAAACAGCCTGATGTGGTAGTACAAAACACAGTGTAAACATGGACACTGGGTCAGCTCTGCACTATAATGGCAATTAACCTTGACCAGGAGGTTTTCTAGAAGCATTTTGAAGTTTCTGTGTTGATATGGTCTGCCTTGAAGGACTTTTTGCATAGTGTTGTGGGAATTCTTTGGAAAAAGTAATAATTAGTGTCTGGCTATTATCTTATGCCCTGGAATACTTCTACAACTGCTATCACTTTTATGTGACCATACCTGCAGGTCAATGCCTGATCTCGTCACATCTCAGAAGCTAAGTAAAACCGGGCCTGGTCAGTACATGGATGGGAGTCTGCTGGAAATACCAGGTGGCACAATGGGGCAGCAGTGGCTCTAGTGGAAACACACTTCACCTGTGTGTGTGGGAGTGTAGGCGGTGGTCAGAGGGGCTGATGGTAAAAATCGACAGCCTCGCTTCTGTCAGTCTAGAAGAGGAAGTGGAAGTGAAGCCTTTCGCCTATCATCAATCACTCACTTACTCAAACACCACATCTATACGTGACCAACATGGTGTCTTGCCTAAGGACACCACAACAGCTCGTTTGAACAGGACCAGTGTCACTCTTTAGCCCGTTTGTAATCCTGGCTTAGTCTGCGCTTACACATAGAACAAGATACTCCTTGTGTAGTCCAGAGTAATGACTGATATTAGCATACACTCAACTCTTGAACCTGAACTAACCAGACTGTGAAATCCAGTGTATGTGAACGTAGTCTCAGCCTATACACTGCCTTATCTCACCCTAAGCCCTTAAGACCTCTGTATTTAAACTGGCCAAGAACACCGTTGGCTACTTGTGCTCTGTGTTGTTGAGCTTGGAATAAAACCATCGCTTCATCTTAATTAAGACCTGGACAAAGTTTTAAAAATGTTCTTGGGGTCTCGTCCAGTTTTTCTCGCGCTCTATTTTTGGTCATCACTCGATCTTCATTACGAGATGCTAAAGGTCCCAATAATAACAACACTGGTCATTTGTGTGTTTGCTGCAGAACATTCCGACGCTGGGAACGGTTGCTATAACGATGGCGCTCCATAACTGTGATGAAGTGGCGGTGGCGGGATTCGGCTACGACATGAGCATGCCCCATGCACCTCTGCACTACTACGAGACTGTCAAGATGTCCGCCATCAAAGAGGTGGGTACTAAGGGCTGCTGGGTAAGCACTAGGTTAGGTCCTAAACTTAACCAAACCCTAACCTTAACCAGAACCCGTTTCCTAACTTTAACTCTATTCTTCAACGTCATCAGACCATCCCTCCCAACCTGACACTTTAGCATTACCACTTGTGTAACCTTCAGGACTTGTGCATATCGAAGGAGCCCTAGTTCCACACAGGGGCCCCAAGGTTGACTTCTAATTCAAATTTAATCATTTTATTTAAAGGCGCACCAAGTTTTCTGATCAAGGGTCCATCACGTTTGTTTCCATGAAGATATTATTGCTTCGCCTGGAATTCTCCACAGTATGGTATTAAACATATTCATCTCTATGGAGACAAAAAGTGACACTACCAGGCCAAGCTATAGATCAGATCTGTGGAGAGGCAACCCATGCTCTCACTAAGAATACCTTTTTTTTCCCACAAGATATTTTGCTGTTCCTGTTGTTTTTGTGTATAATCATCTGTAATAAATGTAAGAAAATATATGTTTATTGTGGAACATTTCTACATTTCTATAGTGACAAACAGGCCGCGAATCCTCCTACCAGAAAAGTTGCATAATGCACCTTAAATACAATGTTTGAAGTTAGACGTTTCCTGTTGTCTCTGTTGTAACTTTAAGCTGCCAACATTTAAACAATATACTTGGTTTTATTTTTTTTTATCTGTTGGTCATCTTGTTTTTTGACTTAATGGAAGAAAACGACAGTACTAATGAGAAAAGTTTATGATTCTTGCTGCTGTTACATTTTAAGAAATCATCGTATTGTGGGAAATTGGTTTCACTCCAGTTAATCAGCTCTAAATCTTATTGTCTAAACCCCAAAGTCTAATTGCTGTTACTGAGCGAAGAGAAGAAATCCATTTGACAAGCGTGCTCTGGCCTGGCCTCAGACTGCAGCCCCCACAAGACTGAGTGCTGCAGCTAACACGAGGGTCTGGGGGAGCAGGGACCACTCCTGTGCACCTGGGCCCCTGCCAAACTACATCAGACCCTACACAAAGATCCGTGGTCTGGATTTAGGGAATTAAAGGCGCTGTACCTGATTTTTTCCGTCTTTAAAAAAAACATGAAAAACAGAGTTAGCTATTCCGCACTTTCTTTATGCATTTCCAGCATCATGATTATTCACTATGATGACAGCTTGCAGAGGGCAGAGCAGAGTTTTGCCGTCACAATAATGCTAACAAAAACTAGCATGCTAACAATTCCCATGGTTCACGGAGGATGAAAAATGCTTTATAATTAGTTTTAGACAACATACAGCTGTCTCGTTTTCACCCTACAGTATATCTAATTGAGCAAGATGTTATTATTTTTTTTTTTTTCTTAAGATCACAGGCTGTATAAAGAAGTGGACTAAGGGAGTGTGATGTCACCCATAGCGTTCGGCTCCAGTCAAATGAAGCTCATCGAGACTAGAGCAGTTACAGGGTCGGATTTGGAGCAGAGTTCCATATTTGGAATTCCGACTATGAGTATCATAGCAACCAAAACAGCCAATCTGAAGCGAGGCTGTTGAAGGTAACGCCTCTTCCCACCCACACCGCTGGTTTAGCAGAGAGCGAACACTTAGCAACACTGTCAATCAAACTTATTGGTAATGCTAGTAGGAGCGACCTCGGTAAAAGAAGGCACCTGATTTGTTTGTTATTAATGTTCATATCTTGATTTATGGTCAAGATGAACATTTTAAGACCAAAATGACCAGGCTCACTGCAGTAGTTACAGAGAGATGGGTGACAATTTTTCAATGTAAAGTGAATTGGAGCCAGAGTCAGTGGAGCCAGAAGGGCACCCATGATTAGCTCCTATTTGGAAGCGATGTTCATTTATATTTAGACTAGGCTTGGGATGATCATCTCTTTTTCAAGGAGGGTTAACTAACAGGTAATAAGACACAAGTTTACTTTATTACATGAACCACCAAGTCGTTTTCAATTGTTAATAATATGTAATAATTAAAGGTGCATTATATAACTTTTCCAGTAAGGGGGGGTCTGCTACCTACTTGATATGTGATTATTTTGCCCGTAATGTTCCACACTTTGGCATTATGTATCTCTTGCATCTAGCTTTTAAAGTACAGTCTTTGTTCCTGCAACCATGGCATGAGAGTTCTCAAACATCACAAACGTGTCAATAAACATCTGACTGAGCTCTATTTACAGTACAACTTCTATTCATCAGTAGATTTATTTACCCTGATTTGAAAAGCAGCACACTTCTGCTGTTCTGACCACTGTAGAGCTGTTGGACAAATACAGCCACTTATTTCCGACGACAGCCCCAGTACCTTGTTTGAAAGGCCACGGACGTTCTTCATCCTCTTCATCGGCCTGTTTACTCCAAAGCCCGGTGGACCCAGGCACCTCGCTCCTCCGTGGGCTCGTAAAGCATGATGTCAGCCTGATGATAACCCCTGTCTAAACTCCACTCAGCCGCGGGCGTTTGTTAGCATGCTAGCCTCATCAGCGCTCTCATCAGCGCTTCGTCCAGCTAATTCATGTTAATACTTGTGGCGTTTTGTTTGGAAGACTTCACCACTGCCAAGGCACACACATGAGGAAGGCCCATGTGTGAGTCCAGTGTAATTTCCTCTGCAGTCTGGATCAGAGCGCTCAGAATAAGTGGGTTTTCCGTGCTGTTGGATTACTATATTGTAGTGTAAATTGGCGTCCTGCCTCTCTGGAAAAGTGGAGAAAATGTTTGACTTTAATACTTGACATAGATTTTGCCTGTCAAAACAGTTACTATGGGTTATGACATTTTTGCATACGCTTTCCAACTTGAAAATGAAAGTTGGGATTAAAGTTGCACTCTGACTTTTGGTGGAGGGTCTGCCGCATGCTTGTCTCCGTGATGTTGTTACTTTGTCTGGAATGTTCCACTGTATGGCATTAAACTTGCATATTTCCATGGAGACAAGAAGGTGAGGCAGCCAGATGCAGGTCAGAGACGTTTTCCCAGGTATTTTTGTAGCAGTAAAAACATACTTTATTTAATGTTTGACAAGTTTGGTGCCATACTGGGAAGGTTTCCAAGCAAAACACAAACATCTCCATGGAGACGAGCAGCTAGCGATGGTCCATCCAGAAAAGCTACATAGTACACCTTTAAAATCGTTGGTTTTTACGAGATCCTGTACTCTTTGTAGACTACACTCCAAATACAAGTGCTTCTCTCTGATCTCATAAAGGACCTGCCTTGCATGTGTGCGGGGCGAGCCATGTTGCTATAATTAAAGTTGCTTCACTTTAAAGACTTTTCTAATAAGCTCGTACGTAGTTTTTACGTAGTTTGCGTGTTGTAAGCACCAACCTGATAAAAATGATTTGTTCTTATTCAGATAAATATTGTGTATCTGTTATATATCTGTTAGAAAGGTTAAATGCTTGCGGTTAAATAGGGTTAGTTAAGTATCAAAAACTACCAGTCAGGGTTGACACTCATCTCATTCATTTTGCACATTGCACAAGGGTTTGCTGAAGTATTGATAGTTGGATACAAAACAATATTAAAACTTGTATTGAAACGTAGAGAGATTTAAGTAACAGTACTGGAAAAAACAGGACTAAGTGTGATTCTTGACACTACTTTGCACATTGGTTGGCTCAAAACCTGACAAAGCTTAAAGTGTCTGACAGGTTAGTCTACTCATTTTACAAAAACCTAGTTAACACAATTATATTTAAGATTTTACTAAAACATCTTGCTTATTTTTTTTATAGTTTTATGTTGGTGAAGGTTATATTTCACTTCCTGGTTGGACACGGGCAGCAGATGTGACATGATTTCATAAATGTTACCAGGCAACCATACTGTAGACAAGGCCCGAAACCTGTTTAAATTACACAATAGTTATGATTACAATGATAAAAGTAAATGCCACCTTTATTTTGTTAAAGATGCAATGTTGGATGTTATTTCCGTGTTGATGACATAGAGATTAAATTTTGAACTCAGTGCTACTTCCTATACGTTTTTACACAAACTGCCACTGAACTGGTGTAAAAATTGTATTAATTTTTACCTTTCCCTCCAAACCAAGCAATAATCAGGAAAATATGAAAACCTATCATATCCATTTTAATCACTTTTATCTGAAGTTAGTCCTCGTCTTCTATGGTCTCACTACTGTAAACGTGAAGTAAAGTTGGACAAATGCCTCACGTTCAGCACTTAAATAAACTCAATGGTGTTAGCCTAAGAAAACATTACTACTGCTCCTATAACAGCTCCGTCCCAGCAGCTGCACTTCATTCACTCCCATATGTTTGGTGCTAAACACGCCTTTTGTGTTCCTCTCAAAACACTTGGTGAGTATCCGATTTCCACTGCGTTATGCTTTATATACATTTAGTTGCTCCATAAGGTCCAGTAGTGACCCTTCCCTTCTGAGGTGTGACCCAGACTGGCCCGGGAAGGTCCATCAGGGAGAGACCTGGCCCAGCTGTGAGGCCAAACCTAGTCCAGGGTCGTGTGAGCAAGTCCCCATGCATCACTCCTCCACACGGTCCATCCCAGAGTTACAGCAACCATCAGATACTATTACACCACTTGGACTAACGCCAGAACCATCCCCATGTGGACCGGACCTTCACTTCCATTTCCTACATGCATCAAAGTCTGTTTTTTTTTTTTCAATGGACAAATTCAAATATTATTATACTATTGATACCTTTCAGCTGATCATTAACATTTCTTGTGGGGTGGGGTTAGATACAATTTTTACCTTTAAAAACTGACGTAGATGGCACTACAACGTCCCCTTTAGTACTCCAGATCTAGCCCCTCCTCCCCCCTCACACCTGAGCGGGGCTTGACACTGGATTAAAGCAGGCTTTAGTCCTCCAGATCCCCCCCTTTCCACTCTCCCCTTTAGTCCTCCAAACTCTGCCCCTTCTCTCCCTCCATTCTTCCTTTTAGACCTCCAAACCTTGCCCCTCCTCCCTCTCCACTCTTTCCTTTAGTCCTCCAGACCCCGCCCATCCTCCCTCTTCACTCTCCCCTTTAGTCCTCCAAACCCCGCCCATCCTCCAAAACCTCGCCCCTTCTCTCCCTCCATTCTTCCTTTTAGACCTCCAAACCTTGCCCCTCCTCCCTCTCCACTCTCCCCTTTAGTCCTTCAAACCCTGCCTCTCTTCCCTCTCCACTCTCCCCTTTAGTCCTCCAAACTCTGCCCCTTCTCTCTCTCCATTCTTCCTTTTAGACCTCGAAAACCCTGGCTCTCTTTCCCCTCCATTCTCCCCTTTAGTCCTGCAAACCTCCACCTCTTCCCTCTCCACTCTTGCCTTTAGTCCTCCAAACTCCACCCATCTTCCCCCTCCACTTTCCCCTTTAGTCCTCCTCCCTCTTTACTTTTCCCTTTAGTCCTCCAGACTCCCCACTCTCCCCTTTAGTCTTTAGGCTCTAGCAGGACACTAATTCTTTCTTCTTCTTTCTTTCACAGTCTTGGACACACAACATATCCAAGGAGAAAGAGTTCCTGCGCAAACTGGTGAAGGCCAACGTCATCACAGACCTGACCCGGGGCATCTGACGCAACCTCCACGTGCGCACGCTCTCTCCTGCAAGGACCTTACCCCAAAAAACGGACACGCCCAACAGTATGCTGGGAAATACAAGATGGCGGAGGGGTTGGATGGGACTCCCTACTCACTCACTGCCGGGAGAGTTCATATCGCTGAAGATTATGACAAATGTACTGGTGCCTTTACAACCAAAGACTGTGCTGGGGAGACTAGGAGAATATCGGGATCTTGATGGTTTTTCCCTGTGTTTGAAGCCACGATGCAAGGAAAAACATGGATTTTTCTGGAATTTTGTGCCAGAATGGACAGCTTGGCAGGGCAAGACTGGAGTTTTCGCAGTGCCAAAACGTACCTCGGAACAAAGGAGGGGTTCGGTCCTCTCTTTTGGCTGCCTGAATGTATTCCTCAAGTGTAAATATCAAAGGTTTTTACTGTGCTTTGAGACGAGCTGCAGCAAAAGCACCCACATATTCACAATCGCATTCACTAATATGCCGTAGTGGACTATGTACTGCCTATTCAGGGTTTAACTGACAAACTTCAAATCAAAATTTAATCTGACAAAAAGAATCAGCCAAAATGCATCCTTAGCTCTTTCTCTGTGATTGTATTTCGAAAGCAACATCTGATTTGATTTTTCTAAAATTTGAAATGGGACAATATTTGCATATCATGTTACACATATTGAGTTATTAAAGGGCTACTTGTATCAATAGGAAAAGTACACGAAACTTTCCTTGTTACAGTCAAAAAACAGTCAAATTTCCAAAAAAAAAAGGAGGAGAAAGGAAAACACACACGTTTTTCATTTGGCACATTCTGAGTTACTGTTTACATTGCGATCGATATTTGTGTTTCAGTTATTTATTAGAAAGTATTATTTTGAAAAGGACTATAGGCCCTTTTAAAGATTGTAGACAAAAAAATACATCATAAATTACAGAATGGAGGCAACTGGAGGCAAAAGTGACATGAAATATACGTAATGCTAATGGAAAGGTTAGCATTAGCAACAGAATATCACAAAATATGGACAATCGAAGGGGGGTTAGCATAATCATGATAATCACTCAGATACAGTAAAGACAATGTAATGTGATGTGATAGGACAGACACTTTAAGTTTTTAAGTTGTTTTTTTTTAGTTTTTAAGTTTCATGCCTACACTTTGCTTGAAGATACATTACATACTCAATCAAAATTATACATGTGGAGCTCAAATACAATTTTGAGGTTAGAAAATCACATGTTTTATCCTTTTAAATAAACATAAAGAGGTAAACTGACATTTCCACTTTGCAAATTCATAACTGTAGCTTTTTCTTAGTTATAAAATCATTTAGATCTGATGCCTTTTGCCTCCTCTCTGGACTTTTGAATATTCTTATGACAGAGCATTTTAAAGGGTCTACGGCAGATTTCGACTATTTACTGTTACAACACACTTATTACAAACATGCTGACAAAAACATTATCACTATAACTATGCATTATCAACCGTGAGATTTGGAGAAGTCGACAGGAGCAACGAAGCAAGGCCTAAACGAAGTAGCGCTGTAAATGTAGCCAACTATGTATTCCAAGTACTTAACATGCAAAAATATATATATATACTGCCACATAATGTAACATTTAGGACAATAAGTCTGTGTAAATATGTTTTATACAACCTTAAAAGGCGCTGTACCTGATTTTTACCATCTTAAAAACTTGAAAAACAGGACTAGTTCATCTTAAATAGTTTGCAGTGGTTATCCCTCAGTTAAATTATGCGTTACGAACATCCCGGTTATTTATAACGACTAGTTTATAAGCACTTTTCACAGCTCTCACGGTAACGCTAGCAGCTACTAGAATGCTAACACGCACCACCTGATCATGGAACAGATAAACTTTATAATCAGATGCAGAAAGCACACGGCAGGTTTATATCGGGGGTCTGTATGGGTTTTGCTTAAATCCGTGGGAAAAATCAGGTACAGCCCATTTAATATCAGCATTGCTCCCGTTTGCTTCTCCAAACTTGTTTCCAAACCCGTTTCAGATCAGATTTAGAAACAAGTTGAATTACATGTTGCTTCTATATCATTCTGTATTGTAAAAAAGAAAAAAAAAAAAGGGTAGTGTGTATTTTGGCTGAACAAGTTTGATTTGAGCCAGATTAAGTGGAATGAAATTTCCCATTTAATGAAATTTGCTGTCACACTAACAGTATTTAAAAACGCTAAAGTATGTATTGTATTTATATAATTTGGGTAACTTTATTTTTGTTATTTTCCAATCGGTCAACCTGTCTTCCCTATATCTGACGGTACAGTCTTTCATATCTCCCTATTTTTGCTGCAGGCGCTTTCTTTAACTATCTACAAAAAAACTTGGATTGTAGAATATATAAATGAGAATATTTTTGTTGTTAGTTTTGATTTTAATTATTTATTTTGCTACAAAGTTCATTGGTTTCCGGTCTCAGGCAGACCCTCTCAACATGCCGCTGTGTCGTATTGTTGTGCTTCCTATTGAATGCATGGGCCTCTGAGTTCGTTCTGAGTTTGACGAAATGAGTTCGGGATTGGCTTTAAAGGTGCGTTACGGAACTTTTTTGATGGAGGGTACAGTACACCGCCTGCTTGTCTCCATGGAGATGTGATTTTTTTTCCCCTGGAACGCTCCACAGCATAACGTTAAATGTGTCTATCTTATATTTATTCAGTTACAATTTACGATTAAAAATACAAAAGCATCATTCTTGGTCTGAGCGTCTGCGGGGTCGCCTCTTCGCAGATCTAGCCTGTAACTGTAAGGCAAAGCAACATCTCCATGGAGACGAGCAAATGGCAGCCCCTACACACCAAGAAATTTCCGTGGTGCACCTTTATGTTAATCGTTGTCATAAAGTCAGTTTTTCTTGTGAGACATTTGTTAAAAGAATGATTTTGTTGTGTTATGTTTAAAAGCGCTGTATCAGAATTTGAACCATGAGTGAAGAACAAACTTTAATTTGAGCTGTTACCCGACTGTCTGGGGCACTTACGGGCAGGTGATTCCGCATTGTTCTCACCCAATTAGGGCTGCAACTACTATTGACTAGTCTGTTATTAAAATATTGTAAAATCATTGTGAGAATTGAAATCATAAACTGGGCTAACACATGGAAAAGACCAAACAAACAAAGCAACATTATTAAAAAAAAAAAAAAAAAAAAAATGGAGGGCCTGGTTGACTCTTTATGATTCTCGTCCGGTTAAAGGCACGGTTTCAAAGGACCGAGCGCGGGGCCTTTAAGAAAACCTCTGATTTCTGCCGTGCTTTGAGGTGGAGACGCCTGGTGCACTTTATCATTTTCCATGTTCTGTTCTTTCAAATACAGTTTTTGTTCAGTTTTACACATTTACTTTCGCCTTTTTTTTTTTTTTTTTTTTTTTTCAGTGTCTCGTTTGACACAACAAGTGTCACTGAGCGAGACACTTCACCTACAGGGAAGGGCATCTGGTGTTAAACTTTCCAGATTGAGAGTTACAACATGAGAAAAGCAATGAACGAAAATAGAAATAGAAATTAAAGCTGCACTGTGTAACTTTTTTGGTAAAGACTATGCTGTCTGCTCATCTCACAGTTACACAGTGCACTTGTAACTTTACCTTACACATTTTAAGTTGTATGTATCTACAGACACAACTATAGGTGGCGCTGTTGCTAACGGAAACGCCCCTGTTTTTTTATTATTTATTTTTATTTTATGTTTTATCACGGTCCATTTTAACAACCAAATACCAACTGGGAAAGTACTAGGAATCCATCCGCTACATATCGTGTAATTTTGGGTGTAGCCTCGTAGTAAAAACTATAGTGAAAATAAACTACATTGCCCATGATCCTTTGCAGCACTTCATTTCAGCAGGAATAACTATTATTAATTTCTTTGTCAAAATTTCGTGACATTTGACAATATTAGTTGGGTTTTAAATTTGGACTTTTATGCCAGATGCCCTCCCGGATGCAAAACTCACCAGTGTGTAACTATGACATCATTGAGAATAGCTAAAATAGTTGAAACTGCGGCAGAGTGGTTAGCATTGAAGCTGTAGTAGTCCGTATCTCTGGTCCATTCATTCATTTTCAACGACTTGCAGGACAGATTGTACGGGACCAAAAGGAAAAAAAAAAGTGTTAGCCCTGCAAAACTAGCAAATGTAAGAAATAAAATTGATATTACAGTTAAAATCGATATTGTCCATAAATAAGCTTCAGGGGATCTTCAAAACACTGAAATGGTCATGGCGCATTATTGTTGGGGATAGCATAAGATCTACTTTACCAGTCAGAAGTTTGGACATTCATTTTCTTTATTTTAATGACTTTTCACCTGGTCGATTCTGTACACGACATGTAAAGAAAAAAGTGCGAAATGACTCCAAACATTTTTTATATTGTAGATTCTTCAAAATGGCCGCTGTTTGGTTGGTCTTGGCATCCCCCCCCCGAGCTGCGAAGTCAAAATCATGTCAGGAGACTTCATTTTTAAGTGTTAAAATAAAGCTTTGTGTGTATGTTCTAGGCAGCAGATTGACCAAAACAGAATATCGGCCGGCGCTGGAGATTTGAGGCCAACAGCCGATGCGCTAAAAAGTACAAATATCGGCCCTATGTATCGGTTTAGAGAAGGTCGAGGGTTTGCAGCGCTGTCGACGAAGCAAAGGGTTGATATCTGAATCTAAAATATAAGCCGCATTCGAGTTCAGTGTAGAGACGTTTCAGCGGTGGTCATCTGGACACTGTGAGCGAGACGTTTTTGCTCGTTTCTGTGTAGACTCTGCACACCTGACCGAGCGACGGGGGCATTGGAGGAGAGGCGCTTGGCTGAAAGGTTTTAACACGACTCCCACACAGTCTTGCGCAATATTTCGGTCCCTCTGACCTTCCTCAGCCTCGCGTCTAGAAGACAATCTCAGTTTTCATGGTACTAGTTTGAAACACTGGGAATTTAACTAAATCCAGCCCCAAACTGAGGCATTTTAGAGTGAAACGCTGCTGTTTTTTTTCCTAGCGAACATCGTTATGGGTCGCTATATGTGTGATGTTCGCTAGTAAACCGAGGCGAGGCAGTTTCAGTCTAAACTCCTCCTCTGGGGCTGGACTTAGTTGACGTAGCTGAGGTTAAATTCCCAGTGTTTTAAGCCGGTTCCATCAAATTGAAAATGGCTTCAGGATGGGACCTTAAACTTCTTGATCTCAAAAACCGTGTCCACCTGACCACTGCTGAAACCTTTAACCGCTCCTGGACAAATGAAGGATTACACTGTCACATTTAGACTGATTTCACTTTTTTTTTTCTTTGATGCATAGTTTCAAACATCTTGCTCCATGTATTTGCTGTCTTCAGTTTGTATTTCCATTAATAAAAGGGTAAAGAAGGTCCAAACTTTTGCCTGTGTAAATGTGCAAATCACACATTTCTCAATCTCTTTCTTTATAAATGTTGTTCTAAAATGTGATTTGGAGACTGGAAACGTGAGTTGTTCTGTGTTTTTGTGCAAAGGGGAGCTTCTTGTCTGTTCGGTTTTGGGTGAATGTTTTGGGTGAGACACTTGTTCTGTGCGGATGGGCTCAAATCTTGTCTTCTATAATAACGTTTAAATAAAACATTATCGATCCATTTCTGCAACTCAATAAACACATTTGTATTAGACACTTATGGATATATATGTGTGTGTGTGTCTTATTCAGCTCTTCATTGTACAATTCATACTATCCAGCTGATGTCATCAACATTCCCTGGGGGTGTGATGCTAACTGGAGGCATTGCGCTGTCTGAAGCTCTGTTACTCTTTAATCTGAGCTTTGTTTTAATGTAATCTGCAATGACACCAGAAAGAGCTGACTTAGTTTAGGAAGCAGAACAGGTGAGATGATTTGTGCTGTTAAATAAGTCTCTTACATCACATTACAGTCAGGTAGCTAACATTAGCCAACAGTTTTCAGTTAGTCTCTCACCTGAACAGGACCGTGAACGCTCGCTTCGATCACAGGCTCCTGAAAATGTGTTCTTTAAACCCAATTTGTATTTTTTCTTGACGTTTAAAGAGGTTTGCTCAGGTGTGCATTGTGTCTCCATGGGGACTGCTGCATATTCTATCATAGACATACGTGCTGTACCCCCCAGTGTGTGTTACTGTAAACTATATGTTAATATTAAAGCGACACTGTGTAACTTTCTGAAAGTGCCAAGTCACCTGCATGATTCCATGGAAACAGAAAGTTAAATCCATACTTTAGAACATGGAGTGTTACTACTACTACTACTACTACTACTACTACTACTACTACTACTACTACTACTACTACTACTACTACTACTACTACATACTGTGGAACATTATAGTCAAAGGAACAACATTTCCATGGAAACAAGCAGAAGGAGGCCAAGTCAGGTTTGTGGAGATGCAAGTGAGTTAAGTGAAAGTGTAAACAGATTCCATAAAAAAAAAAAATTTTAGTTTTTTTTTAAGTTAAAATAATTTATTTTACAGTCAGCTGTGCTTTTTATATAAATATAGTTGTTTTATTAATAAGCACATAATTATTATTATATATAAAATACATTCACAATTAAAGTAAATATATAAAATAAATGCAAAAGTAAAATAAAAGATTATTATTAACAATATTGGTGATAATAACAATAATAATAATAATCATCTTTATTATTATTAGTAGTAGTAGTAGCAGCAGCAGTAGTAGTAGTAGTAGTATTTTACATTTGCATTTATCTTATACATTTTTTAATTGTGTATTTTATTTGTAATATTTGATACATTTTAACACAATGTATTTTTAAAGATCTTTATTATGATATTTGAGAAACACACAATGTGATTCTGTCCCGTAGCTCTAAAGCCCGTGCAGCAGGAGGACATGTGTTTCCTGGGTCGTCCCGTGTCTGCTGACCCCATGTTCCCCTGTCCCCTCCCTCCTCCCGCACCTCTTCATAAACACGTCATTTTATTTTCAACGGCAGGTATAAGCCCCGCCCCCTCCACGCCACACTTCTCCAGTGGGATTGTAAAGAACAAGTCTGAGAGAAAAAACATGGACCAGAGGGTCGACTGACGCTAAAACACTGAACCAACACATGAATGTAGTAAACAAAGTGTGAAATACTTCAAAATGTGTTTTATATTCTGCAAAACTCCCACATTTTGCTTTGATCACTCATGGCATTCGACTATCGAACCCTGACAAGGCACAACTATGAAGTGAAAACCATTTCAGGAGGATTCATCATGAACATCACTAAGAGAAGGACAAGAGTTTACAGAACTGTCGACAAAGCAAAGAGTGGACACTTTCAGGATTTGAATCTAAAATATAAATCATATAGAGAGTTATTTAACATTTTCTTTGCTACATACATCTTACTTCATATATTTGAGGTTTCCAGTTTTCAAATATACAGTAGTAACAAGCTTAAAAACGTATTATGTCACATGTTTCATTTGTCTCCACAGAGAATCATCTTCATAAAACTCACACCTCCACATGTGCACTTCCTCACAGCATGTCGGCTCTGGGTCACATACAGAGGGTTAAAGTGTCCTGTAGTATGATGTACGGTGTTTTTCAGAAATAAAAACATCGTAAATAAGATCAACAAGACCCCGAGATGCTGTTGTGGTGAAGAACTCGGTCGTAAGGCAAAGTTCCCGATTTAAAATTTCAGTGGAAACGCTCCTCCCCTCACCTATGGACCAAAAGCACAAGATGGTGAATACAAGCGGCTGAAATGAGTTTATTTGATACAGTTTTTAGCGCAGTGTGTGACTCTCTGGAGGCGGCACATCTCCTGCACGATTCCATGGAAACAGAAAGTTAAAAACATGTACTGGAACATCCTAATGTCGCCACAATTATCATCAACAGTGCTATTTTGCCACAAGTTATTATTTTAGCCTTATGTACCCCTGTGTAACTCTTATATACTTGGAAATTAGGCTTTTCCCACAAACAAATTCAACAAAATCTCACTCGTGGAATTAGAAAAAAATCCCTCCACATCCATAAAAGTCCCCTGTCCTCCTCTTAACCTGTCCCACATTATGGTCCTACATTATGGTCCTACCTTTGTCTCCCGGAGGACACACCCACCCTCCTCCGCCTGTCCCCCGGCCCTAAGTGTCCTCTTACTGTCAACAAATTGCTTTAAAAAAGGAACCCAATCCTCAAAGAAGCGCTGCCATTGTTCAGCGCACAGCCTGACCTGGTGGTGCGTTCACTGTCAGCACGCTCTCCGGGACATTTGGGAACTGTTCATTTAACGCAATATGGCTTCAATACAGCGGCACGGTCTTCAAAAGGAGCAGAATTGGACCAAGATGGCGGCACATGTGAGACGGGGCACGCGTTTTAAATCGTATGGGATCAAAATGTCACGTTTAAAAGGCCGTAAACCAAAAATATGAGAGGTATGTGTGTGCGGCGGTGGGACTGTGGTTTGAAGAGCTGGACGGGCTGGTCATGTGTCTTTTATGGAGTTTAAAGGTGCACTATGTAACTTTTCTGGTGTGAGTCTGCATGGAGATGTTATTGCTTAGCCTGAAATTTTCCGCATTATGGTATTAAACTTGTCTTGCATTTGTTCATTTCTGATTTCTGAGCAAATAAAAAGCCCAGTGCTGTCAGCAGAGGACACGACAAGTCTGCAGGTGCTGGGACACGAGGGAAGCAGTTAAAATGAGGCTAAAAACAAATAGCATCGATTAATCAAGTTGGATTAGCAGAGCATGGAGACCTAACTGTGCAGGATTATTCAAATACTACTAATACTAATGCTAATACTGATATTTAAATGACAATAATGATTCTTCTTAATATAACTTATGCTGCTCTTGATTCTGATTGGAGGTTCCCATTTTCCTGCTTTATATCATGGAAAATAAATACATAATAATTAATTTTGGACTTTATTGGACAAGAGTGAAAGAGGGTGAAGAGCGGGTAGAGGCGTCAAGCAAATTGTCCAGGCTTCGTCTACCAGAAAAGGTTATGTGGCGCATGTGCACTGCAATGACCATTTATTCACTGTAACTATGGAAAAGTGTTGCCTAAAAAATACAAATTATAATTATTGTAGCAGCATGTTGTGCAGAAACCATAGACTGTATATATAAATGGACATAGCTAACACTTTACACTGAAAAGCTGTCATCCCTCTTTCTGTAAATGCTGCAGAAAGCCTTGTCATTTTGATCTTAAAATGTCTAAAAAATCTAAAATCTACATGATCCTGGTGTTTGGTATTTCACTATTTTGCCCGTAAATCAAGACATGAGCATTAATAACAGACAAATCATCCGCCTTCTCTCCCCGAGGTCACTCCCAGTAGCGTTAGCAACAGGCTTGATTGACAGCGTTGCTAAGGAGCAGCATCCTCCATCCTCACACCCTTCTTTAACTCCTCTCTCAAACCATTTCTTTTTTCTGGATAAGATCTGAACCTCACTGTCTTCAAAGGAGTGGTTAGTGGATTTGAGATGTGACATTTCTCCAGGTTTGGGGCTGACACTAGCTCTGGTTCCACATATTCTCCTCTGTAACTGAACACTGCTCTCTCACATTACAGCTGGGAGCACTTAGCTAACAGACAGGTGTCCAAAACTAAAACAGCTTCATCGATGCATCAAAATCTGGACTTAAATCATCCCATGTGTTTGGAGCGTTCAGCCATGCAATAATCTGATCCTCATTGTCAACTGCATGAAAGGTCCTATTTTATGCTGGTCTGAAATTATAGGTTAAAGTACAGTTGTATCTACAGAGAGAAAAATTACCTCTCTCTGGAACTGCTGCAGTGAGCCGCGTCATTTTGGCTCTACATGATCCTGGTGTATTGTCCATAAATCACGATATGAACGTTAATAACAGACAAATCATGCATCTTCTTTCCCCGAGGTCGCTCCCACTTGTGTTAGCAACAGGTTTGATTGACAGCGTTGCTAAGTGGTTACTCCCACACGCACTCACACTCACAGTCCACTTCTTTATACAGTCATATATGGTCAGGAGCAGCTTCAGGAGCAGTGACAGGAGCAGGGACAGGAGCAGAGACAGGAGCAGAGAGAGGAGCAGAGACAGGAGCAGAGGCAGGAGCAGAGAGAGGAGCAGTGACAGGAGCAGAGAGAGGAGCAGAGAGAGGGAGCAGAGAGAGGAGCAGAGACAGGAGCAGAGACAGGAGCAGAGACAGGAGCAGAGACAGGAGCAGAGACAGGAGCAGGGACAGGAGCAGGGACAGGAGCAGAGAGAGGAGCAGAGACAGGAGCAGAGACAGGAGCAGAGAGAGGAGCAGAGACAGGAGCAGAGACAGGAGCAGAGACAGGAGCAGAGAGAGGCGCAGAGACAGGAGCAGAGACAGGAGCAGAGACAGGAGCAGAGAGAGGAGCAGAGACAGGAGCAGAGACAGGAGCAGAGACAGGAGCAGAGAGAGGAGCAGAGACAGGAGCAGAGACAGGAGCAGAGACAGGAGCAGAGAGAGGAGCAGAGAGAGGAGCAGAGACAGGAGCAGAGACAGAAGCAGAGAGAGGAGCAGAGACAGGAGCAGAGACAGGAGCAGAGAGAGGAGCAGAGACAGGAGACAGAGCAGAGAGAGAGCAGTGACAGGACAGCAGAGAGAGGAGCAGTGACAGGAGCAGAGACAGGAGCAGAGAGAGGAGCAGAGAGAGGAGCAGGGACAGGAGCAGAGAGAGGAGCAGAGACAGGAGCAGTGACAGGAGCAGTGACAGGAGCAGAGACAGGAGCAGAGAGAGGAGCAGAGACAGGAGCAGAGACAGGAGCAGAGAGAAGAGCAGAGAGAAGAGCAGAGAGAGGAGCAGTGAGAGGAGCAGAGACAGGAGCAGTGACAGGAGCAGAGAGAGGAGCAGAGACAGGAGCAGAGAGAGGAGCAGTGACAGGAGCAGAGAGAGGAGCAGTGACAGGAGCAGAGACAGGAGCAGAGAGAGGAGCAGTGAAAGGAGCAGAGACAGGAGCAGAGAGAGGAGCAGGGACAGGAGCAGAGAGAGGAGCAGAGACAGGAGCAGTGACAGGAGCAGTGACAGGAGCAGAGAGAGGAGCAGAGAGAGGAGCAGAGACAGGAGCAGAGAGAGGAGCAGAGACAGGAGCAGAGAGAAGAGCAGAGAGAAGAGCAGAGAGAAGAGCAGAGAGAAGAGCAGAGAGAGGAGCAGAGAGGAGCAGTGAGAGGAGCAGAGAGAGGAGCAGAGACAGGAGCAGAGACAGGAGCAGTGACAGGAGCAGAGAGAGGAGCAGAGACAGGAGCAGAGAGAGGAGCAGAGAGAGGAGCAGAGACAGGAGCAGTGACAGGAGCAATGACAGGAGCAGAGACAGGAGCAGTAGGATCTATCTCCAGATCTTGAGTTAGTCGTGGTCAGGACTACCTTTCCTGGAGGATTTTACCTGTGGTGCGTGTTTTGGGTTGACAGGGGAAACTGTAGGAAACCCACCCAGACACAGGAGAACACACTCCACACAGAAAGGCCCGAGTTGAACCCTGAACCTTCTTGCTGTGAGGCGAGAGGTCTCACCACTGAGCCAAAACGTTTCCTCATCAAGGGATAATTTCATGCATTATTCATTCATTCCACACTGTGTTGTTAAGCTGCTATTATAGCCACAGCTGCCCTGGGGCAGACTGACAGAAGCAAGGCTGATACACACCACACTCATACTAGGCAAGGTGGGTGACGTGTCTTGCCTAAGGACCCCGACCCAGCCCTGCTTCTGAGATCAGACGAGATCAGGCATTTTTCTTTTTAACATTTTATTGTAAAAAAAATAAACAACCAAATAAAAAATAAAACATTAAAAGTTCATATAAATGGACATAGCCAACCTGCTAGCCATGATCACTCCCACATAGGAAGTGACCATGGAGCTGGCGTCATCGACTCTGGCTTCAATTCACTTTACATTGGAAAACCCCCCTGTCTGTAACTGCTGCTGTCAGACTCGTCATTTTGGTCTTAAATGTTCATATCAACCCGCTCTACATGATCCTGGTGTTTTTATTTCACTATTTTGTCCATAACTCAATATGAACATTAACAACAGACAAATCAGGCGCCGTCTTTCCCCGAGGTCTCACCTGTCAGCGTTAGCATTAGGTTTGATTGACAGCGTTGCTAAGTGGGAGGGGGTTTTTTCCTGCCACAGCTTTGCCCCAGACTGGCTCTTTGCTATGATACTCACGGTCCCTGTAGGTCAGTTATCAGGTCAGAGTGGTACGTGGTACAGCTATTGTTTTTAACCTTATTTATACAGTTACTTTTGTTTCCATATACAGTATACATGTTGATTCTTTACATCGAAACTGGTACTTTCAGATTTCAGGAGGTGATGGTGTCACACTCGCAGATGGGACGAGTCATGTTTCTCTGTTGGTTACATTGTATTTAGCCACAAAATAAAATAACATCTTGTAGGTGCAGAATCATCGCATAATAAACTCATCATCCTGAGGATTATGCTCAGGTGCCCTCCCTCTGCGCTGTGAGGTCGACGGTGTGCACATGTGTTGGTGATTGGCTTGAGTTGTTTGTACGGGGAAATAAACGTGGAAGAATGCAGCGCTCTTTGATCCAACCCAAATTATGCAGACAAATTATCACTCGCTAATGTCTATATGAAACACGTTTCTCACGACTGGCCCGAGGGGTTGGGATCCTGACACCTGATTGGTTAAAAGAGAAGTGACCCGCCTCCCGAAAGCAGAGGTGGTAGAGCGAGGAAGAGTAACTTTACTTCAAAATGGTATGAGTTGAAGTACAAAGTAGTAGTCCAAGAAATTACTCAAGAGTGAAAAAGTACTACTACTACTTTTACTACTCAAATAACGTAAGGAATAACAGTCGGGACATATGATCTGATTTATAATTTGAAGTAAATGTAATGTATTGTCTTATTGTCGACATAAAGCTTTTGTCACTTGTAGATTTACTCACAGTGGGAAGAGTAGCTACAACTTTTACTGTTGTACTGCTACTTCAACAAAAGTATCAAGTAGATGTAAAAGTATGATGCTAGTACTAAAGAAAAGTACTTAAAAAGGGGGTATTATGCAAAAGCTTCCTACCATCAATAAATATCATCAAAAAAAATATGCCTGAAGAGGTTTTAGATGTCATCCGTGCATGTTTGAGTAATTTAGTGATCTGTCCTGGGCCCTATTCGAGCCCTCCTGCGCAATGCTCCGCCCACAAACCTACAATTCTTCATGAATATCAAAAAAAACGATACAAAACTTCACAAACCTGATGCGGTGTGCAGTAGTTTCATTAGTGAAATGCAGGCTGATTGTGCTCTGATCGCGCTCTGAAGGGGGAGTGACTTAGCTTGGAGAGCAAAGCAGAGGGGAGACTCAGAGCATCTAAAACAAACATGTTAATACTTAGTTTTAGGCGAATATAGCGCTTTCAAAACAATAAAAGGCAACATTTTGATCTAAATATTTTATGTGTTAGCTGTTAATACCCCACAGAAGTGAAATAGTCCTTTTAAAAAGTTACTCAAGTAAATGTAACTGAGTACATACCCACCTCTGGGAGACACAGGCGGAGTGGAGAGCCCGGTGACCTGCGCAGATGGTAACAAGAGAAACATGGGAGGAGTAGCTCTACGCCTGGAGGAGCACTTCAATATACGGACCGCCACCCAAACCTCCAAGCCACCCACGATCGCCTAAACAGGACCGGTAACCACGGCGACCAGTGCGCGGGGAGTCCCATGGGTGCTCCCCGAGAATCTGGTCAACCCTCAGTTCAACAAAACAAACGTTAAAAAGCATCAAAATCTCGTTTGACCAAAATATATCCAGTCAGGGCTATTCTCTGAAGGAAACCAGAAATTCCATAGAACTTAAGTCTTCTCCGAACTGACACGTTTACGGGGGTAATATTGTAGAGTTTATTACAGGAGACGAGCTTCCAAAGACATGCCTGAAGTTACTACAAAAGAAAATAGAAATAACTTTTAGATTAAACTAACTGTGAATTACACGGACGCCTGATGGTTTGGCAAACACAGGAGGAGCGTCACTGTAGCCTGATTTTCTCCTCTTCTTCTGAACCTCTGAAGCTGATGTCTTGGTCCTTGGTCCTGGATTGTGTCTGATAAACTCGCTGTACTGTTGTCGTCTTAAACATACCGGAGTGAAGCCAACACAGTTCCCACACTTTGCTTGAAATCATTTTTCAGGACTTTTCCAGGACATTTTGAGTTATATAATCAGTGTCTACAAACAGATTACCCCCATTGTATACAGTTTTAGATCAGGCTGTACCCCAGAATATCCACAATTATTATACATGACGCCAAGACCACACACTATATGTCGTTATGTAGGTGCCCTCAAAAAATATTCTGATCAAACTTAAATTAGACAGAGAACACGTGTGAACCCGATCATACTGACTAGAATAAACTAAGGAGGTAAGATTAAAACAGTGAGGTTTGGGACTCCTCTTCCCAAGAAATGTTTATACAAAATTGGGGCGATTTCCTGCTTTTTACCTCACATAGGTGGCAGTAAAAGTCTGTATTCATTTGATAACCAATAATATAGCAAACAAAGACTGGAGAATTTTTCAGAGGAAAAAAATCCTGGAGATTTTTTCAGATTTTCATTCATTTCCTAAGTCTGGAAAACAGGCCAAATATTTTTCCAGGTCATATGGGAACCCTGAGTCAGTGTTGTTTTGGAGACCTGCAAATTTGTATAGACTTTATAATAAAAAATGCTGGAAAAAGTTGTAATTGTTCAAATATGAATATACATATGTTTCTGCAGGCCAGGTGAAGAGAGGGGAGGGGCCAGGTGAAGAGAGAGGGAGGGGCCAGGTGAAGAGAGGGGAGGGGCCAGGTGAAGGGAGGGGAGGGAGGTGAGAGAGAGGAGGGGCCAGGTGAGGAGAGGGGAGGGGCCAGGGAGGAGAGGGGCCAGGTGAAGAGAGAGGAGGGGCCAGGTGAGAGAGGGGAGGGGGCCAGGTGAAGAGAGAGGAGGGGCCAAGTGAGGAGAGGGGAGGGGCCACGTGAAGAGAGGGGAGGGGCCAGGTGAAGAGAGAGGAGGGGCCAGGTGAAGAGAGAGGAGGGGCCAGGTGAGGAGAGGGGAGGGGCCAGGTGAAGAGAGGGGAGGGGCCAGGTGAAGAGAGAGGAGGGGCCAGGTGAAGAGAGGGGAGGGGCCAGGTGAAGAGAGAGGAGGGGCCACATGAGGTGAAGCGGGAACAGGTTTCACATCAGCCATGCACATGTACAAATAAACTTACAGATGGTGGCTTTCAACCTAGCCTAATATTTTATAACACATGTTTGAACACATTTCTGCTGGACTGAGATAATATCTGATCACTGATATTTAGATAGAGAGAGAGACAGAGATATTTTTGCCAATATCCCTCCCCCCTCTCTGGAGTTTCGTTTCATGACTTCCAGCATGTAGAGGGAGCACAGGAGAAAGGTGTTCTCTGAGGATTGGTTGGGATATTCCAGTTTATTTTCTGTGTATTCTAATTTGTTGTCTCAAGGGTTGGATGGACAGGCAAATGAATTAATAAATCGGAGAAACACATGGTCCAATCTGTATCAAGAAACATGGAAACCTGGAAAATTATGCATTATTTTAAATGTTGGGACATTTTAAATATTGCAGACATGATATATAAAATGACATGTCTACTGCCCTCCGGTTGGAATAGTCCCTTTACATCATAAACGTCAGCACAACTGAGCGACCTGCTGTGGACCACGCTGATGGCCCTGAGTACTGAAGACTTGATAAAATGGACTGAGACTCGGGACTCGACTTGGACTTGAGCTTGTGACTCGAGATGACTTGATGCTCTCTACATTTGATACTTTCTGAGTTATATAATCAGGTCTACAAACAGATTACCCCCATTTTATCTGAAAGACTTAGTGCTATACCCCACAATATCCACAATTACTATACATGAATAATACACCAAGACCAACACACACATAGCTCGTTATGTAGGTGCCCTCAAAAAATATTCTTGCATCAACAGCTAAAAAACAGGAGGAACTACATAGACCATGATCCTTCACTCCATTTCAGTGCAGTCTACATGACAAAATAACATTAAGCACTTTTAAATTAGGATTTTGATTCTAGGGTGCAATTTAGTTTAAAAACGCATATGCATTGGAAAATTACGATGTATTTGGTACTTTGTTTTATTTAAGATTTGAAATGACTTTGAAGCTCAGAGCAGAGGAGTTGGGCTCGACTCGGACTTGTGGGGCACAGACTTGACTCGGACTCGCCCGTCTGTGACTTGAGACGATTCGGACTTGAGGCCAAAGACTTGAGACTTACTTGGGACTTGCAAAAGAACGACTTGGTCCCACCTCTGCGCAGTGAGTGAAGAAGTGCACCAGGGATCGGTGAAAACGTGGATTTTTGGAGCAATTTTGTGAATACAGAGGAGTAAAGATGACTCAAACATTTATGACTCACTGTAAACACATTTGACAAGGTAAATGAGAAGGGAAACAATTATAACATGACTAAAAGTTCTGGAAAGTCGACTTAGCACAATACATCTCCTTTAAGTAAGTGGAAAGGTTAAACCACACAATATGGCGCTGCTCGTGTGTTACCTTACGCACCGGCTCCTGTGTCTCCTGACGTCACTGATGATTGTGTGTGTGTGTTTTGGAGCGCTGTCTCTGGCCTTGCCGTTGGCCGTCACAGGGCTCACACGTCCGCTCTGTCACACGTCAGCTGACCCCGCACGCCTGCTCCGATTGGACAGGACCCGCTCACACAAAGTCAAACAAGTTCACGGACATGGCTCAAGCTGCGGAGCGGAGCTGTGCGCAGACTGTGAGAGTTATAGGGCGGTGCGCAGGCTGTTCAAAAAAGGACAGCATGGGAACATTTTCAGTGGTTATGTGAATTTAGATGTACTGGCTGTGGTTCAGTGGATCCAAAAGAGAGGTGAGGAGATGATTCACGATGTAATTTACAAATGATGACGGAGTACTTAATCAACTTTTTGTAATGAAACTGTATCTTTTAGTGAAATTGGGTCCAATCCATAGACAGTATATACAAAAGGACATAGCTAACCTGCTAGCCACTACTTTCCAAATAGGAATTAATTATGGCTGCGCTTCCGGCTCTTTCGACTGGCTCCAATTCACTTTACATTGAAAATATGTCTCCTCTCTCTCTGTAACTGCTGCAGTGAGCCCCGTCATTTAGGTCTTAAAATGTTCGTATTGACCCGCTCTACATGATCCTGGTGTTTTTCTTTCACTATTGTGTCCGTAAGTCAAGATATGAACATTAATAAGAGACGAATCATGCGCCTTCTTTCCTCGAGGTTGCTCCTGCTAGCGTAACAGGTTTGATTGACAGCGTTGCTAAGCGCTCACTCCCTGCTAAACAACAAGTGGGCAGGAAGGGGCGTTACCTTCATCAGCCTCGCTCTAGATTGGCTCTTTGGTTGCTATGATACTCGTGGTCAGAATTCCAAATACCCCTATAACCGCTAGCGTCGACAAGCGTCATCTGACCGGAGCCGAACTCTATGGTCTAATCATACAATTTTCATTTCACAGGCCTCAAACGTTTGGGAATCTCTGCTCTACTTTGCATCGCCTTTCTATCATTAACAGCCAATCACATAGCTCCACGCCTCTCTAGCAGTCACAGTTTAAAGGTGCACCATGTAACTTTTCTCCTAGAAAGTACACAACCCGCTTATCTCCATGAATTTGAGTTGGTGTAATCCATCCATGAATGTTGTTGCGTTGTCTGGAACGATCCATATGGTGACCAGATTTTCAAAATTCAACACTGGGACACACCCGGGTTGGGACGGCTGGTCTTGACCTTATTCCACCCCGCTCACTGTTTCTTCTAAATGCTCCAAAAAACGCTTTCTTTGTGGTGGCACTTCAGGTTAAGTGGGAATCCCGTTCATTTCAATGGAGAATTTGCGAAAAGTTTCACCTCAAAAATCTGATGTAAAGTTAGGCTGAGACCAATAAGTCGACACTGCACCGATTCTCTAGAGCAGCCCCGACCAAGACTGTCCCGAGTAAACAGGGATGTCTGATCACCCTTAACTATATCTCCATGGAGACAAACATGTGCACTGATACAAGTTACAGGTCTGATCTGTGGAGATACGAGCCTGCTCTAAATAAGAATACATGTTTTTTTTTACAGCAATACAAACAAAAGGCCTTGTGTGGAAAAATCTAGGCAAAGCAGCATCTCCCCATGAACTCATGAGTGAAACTGCAGACATGCAACACTGAAGTTAAGGTGTATTAAACCATGATTGCCCCTTCAAGCTAATAATGCTGTAGTTCTTTAGTCATTCAGTTGATTCATTGGTTGATGGTCTCTTGATTGGCCAAAATTTGTATACGTTGACTAATTATTTTATTTAGGTGATAAGGGTTTATCTGGGACAACAGAAGAAAGCTGAAATAAGTGAGTAAATGACCTGAAGGACTGGATTTTTTTCAATGTTAAAATGCAGATTAAATTCTTTAATTTGTTGAATCGGTCTCTCTAAAATTTAATCTGTCTGTATAGAAATACATTGCTTTCTAGTATTTTTTCTGCATGAATAGTTTTTGCATGAACTCCCCCTGCAGGTGTAGTCTTGTCAGTGCTGTCTGGCTCAGATACATAGAGATATATAATAGTCTCGAGAGCTTTTGCCACATCCCCTTTTACTCGACTAATCGATCTGCAGCACATGTCTTTAGTTGACCAAGAATGTTTTGAATCCACTACAGCCCGACCAGCTGAACTGCCCCGGGACACGGCTGTGGTGGGCTTTTCTGATCCAGCGCTCCGTGTTCAGTCCATGTGCGTCACATGAGATGTGCTCAGTCAGGTATTCAAGTGTGGAGACCACCTCTGCACTGGCCCAGGGGAGGTGTGGTCTGGTTTAATTAAATTTACCTCACATGTCCTTGTATATGCACATTAGGTTATATTAAAGGTGCAATGTGAAATGTTTTTGAAGGAGGGTGGGTCACCTGCTTGTCTCCATGGAGATGTTATTGCATTGCCTTCTTAACACAAACTAGGGCTCATCGATATGTGTGATAATGTTGTGTGACATGTTTTAGCTTGTTTCAAATGTTGTCGAGACAGGTGTCTCCTCCCGTGGACAGGTGTCTCCTCCCCTGGACAGGTGTCTCCTCCCCTGGACAGGTGTCTCCTCCTGTGGACAAGTGTCTCCTCCCGTGGACAGGTGTCTCCTCCTGTGGACAAGTGTCTCCTCCTGTGGACAAGTGTCTCCTCCCGTGGACAGGTGTCTCCTCCCCTGGACAGGTGTCTCCTCCTGTGGACAAGTGTCTCCTCCCGTGGACAGTATGTCTCCTCCCCTGGACAGGTGTCTCCTCCCCTGGACAGGTGTCTCCTCCTGTGGACAAGTGTCTCCTCCTGTGGACAAGTGTCTCCTCCTGTGGACAAGTGTCTCCTCCCGTGGACAGGTGTCTCCTCCTGTGGACAAGTGTCTCCTCCCGTGGACAGGTGTCTCCTCCTGTGGACAAGTGTCTCCTCCCGTGGACAGGTGTCTCCTCCCCTGGACAGGTGTCTCCTCCTGTGGACAAGTGTCTCCTCCCGTGGACAGGTGTCTCCTCCTGTGGACAAGTGTCTCCTCCTGTGGACAAGTGTCTCCCTCCTGTGGACAAGTGTCTCCTCCTGTGGACAAGTGTCTCCTCCTGTGGACAAGTGTGGAAAATTTGTATTTCTTAAATAACACATGAAACGATGCATCTGGTTTGTGCAATATAATGGCTTTGTAATGGCTTGCAAATAAATAAATAAATAACTAAATAAATAACTAAATAAATAAATAAATACACTTCTGTATTAAACTTAAATTAATCCATCTCTAGATAAGAGAGAAGGTGATGCCACCAGGCCAAATTGCAAGTCAGATTTGTGGAGAGGTTTAAGTCAAATCATAACTTAAATCTTAACTTAAAAACAAAAAAAAAACAAAAAAACAAAACTTTTGTAAATGAGTTTCAGACAGATACTGTGGATCAGGAACCTCTGGGTAAGGACAAAGCAACTGCCCCGATCTGCCGAGGCCGAGAAGAGAAAGTGAACGTGGACAGGCCCGTTGACAGAAATTTAGGAGCCCAGGGCACGAAGCCTCACTTGGGCCCCCTCTCATATAAATTATTCAGAAGTAATCACTGGGTCCCTAAGACCCTGGTGTCCGGGGTCTTTATCCCCCCTGTCCCTTGGACGTGGATCAAACACATCCTCCGTTTGGATGGAAGTAATATAACAAAACATTCTCGTGTTCATACTAAAATTTTCACAGTCGATTTCAGTACTAAGAATAGACTCAATACAGATTTCAAAACCCAAATGATCATTTTAAAAGCTCTTTTTTTAGACAAGATTGTAATTTTTCAACACAAAATAACAGTATTTGTTTATTACACCATGTGATCTTACTAGTTCTGATAAACCTCAAGATGTTCTGTAAAGATCAAACTTTATCCAGTTAATTTTATTTATTTTTTTTCAGCATTGATACTTAAATGAGTCTAGTTCCGATACTCGTTTCTTATGTATTAGTATCAAATTTTCGATACTTTTGACAACCCTAAAACATTCACCCTCCAGGAAAAATAATAAAATACTTGCCGTCTTGGCTAATTAGGACTATTCAGATTTTGATCTGATTGCGATTCATTTCTGCTCGTACGTGCCGGTCAGCATCCCTCGCTCTCCACATTCTTGCGTCCCTGGGTTACGGCTCTGTTAGCTCCACAGTCTAAGACTCTAAGAATAGCTGCTCCCGTGTTTGTGTGGAGGAGCAGAGTGGACCATAGAGGAGCAGAGCGTCGCGTTTATTTGCCCAGGCTTTGTGCACCGCCCGCCCCATGTTTGCGCTGCCGGGAGTGCCTGCTGTTGTGTTTGAGACGGGCCAGGCGGGCGGGGCTTTCTGGATGTACTATGGTATTCATTTATTTCAGACTGAGTAATATGAAAGATGCTGGTGCCAGGAATACACACTACTCCACTACTTTAAGACCAGATGAGTGTGATTGACAGCTGGGTTAGCCAATTGGGGACATGCATGGTCTGTCTGTGTGAAAAGAAAAGTAAGAGAAAACATATCAGAGTGGACTTAAAAACATCGCAGACCTCTGTGGAATCAAGAGTGAAGTACTTAAGTCTGTTAAGCTGAGATGAGAGAAGCATGATTTTGTTCACAATAATGGGTGACCAATCAGCTCCTTTGTTTCACATGCATCACTGGAATGAACAAATCTGATTGGACCACCGTGTTTGAGGCCTTTAAACATGCTCTTGAGTACTTTAAAAAATAAATAAAATAATGGTCATGTATAAAACCAAACATTATTATCTAGCTGGAGCGCTCCTAATACTGTCATTTGCTGTAGGGGTCCATCTGTTGGTAGCAGATGGTATTACTATGGGGAAAAACAAATGCAGTCGTGATGAATGAAAGATGGCGGCAGAAATGCTCAGAACGAGTCTGACGATGATTTATGGACTTTAAAACTGCACAGGGTTTCTACCAGTGACACAACAATCCTGGGAAAATTCAAACCGAGTGTTTTGTGATAACTCAGAGGTAGCGGACTAACTTCATCAAACAATCGTGAATCAAGCAAAATTCTATTGCCTGTATATTTTTGATGAGGGAACAATGTTGTAAATGAAAAAGTCTCCAGGAAATGAAGGTCCCCAGCAAGAATAGAAATCCAACGTGTGTATGTGTGTGTGTGCAAGTGTGTGTGTGTGTGTATGTGTGTGTGTGTGTGCGCGTGCATGTGTGTGTTTGTATGCATGTGTGTGTGGCAGGTGGACTGGGCCTGGGTCGTGTCTGCTCTGGGGCAGGTGGCAGACACTGGGGGATAGGAGGCTCTGTTGGTTTACACTCTGCACTCTGGAGCTTCTGGGGGCTGTCACTGCTGCTGAGGCCCTGTGGCTGTGGGCTCTTCGCTCAGGCTCCTGAAGCTCTGATGAGACAGACCAATGTGCCGTCACCCGTTCACACAGACACAGTGGATATCGGGGTCATCCCTTTGGTCATGTGTGTGATCCAGAGGTGTTGCATTTGAAAACAGACCTATTCTACAAACTTGACTTTTCAGAGCTTTTAACCATGTTATAGATGTTTTCCTCACCATGTACTCACCAAAGTATTTGGAGTGATTGTGCATGTTTGAGCAGTCTTTTTCAGCCTGGTGTTGTCAAAAAAAAAAAAAAAAAAACTCACTAGAGTGTTCTGCTATTCATAACAGGACGACAACTTCATGGCTCTTTGTTGTGATGACATTTACAGAGTCGTCTGCTTCCACTGGGAACTGCAGTTTTCTAATGTGGAAGTCAGTGGGCTTGTTTTTTTTTTCATATACAGCTTATTTATTTTTTTACATTGCGATTTAAAATTTGCAAATTCTAACATAATGATCCACGGGTGTTATAGATTATAACTATAGAGCAGACACAAGCACAATATGTCTTTAAAACATATGAAACACAGTTCTGACAGAGTTATCTCAGCGGGACATCTGAGAGTGAACAAAAAAACGGGCCTGATCTCTCAGTCGTTTAGTTGACATTATTTAACCTGCTTTTGCCATGCAACCCTGTGGTTAATGGGCAATTGTCTCAACCATCAGGGCTCCTGCTGGCCCAGAGGGAGGGGCTCAGACACAGGGCCTCGTTTCAGAGACGAACAAACCAAGTGGTGATTCGGATTAGTATCACTGACACTAAAAATATGAAATTACATTGGTTTGATCAAAAAGAAAACCATAAAGTCAACGGCTGGGAAAACTGCTGGAGGAGGATGAAGAGGAGGGTCAGGACTCACCACTCACAACAATGTCACTCTGAGAGATTCATTCAATCACATCACCACATTTATTATAAGGATGTGTCTAAATTAATCTAAACTGGTGCCAACAGGAGCCAATCCCAGCCCCTGTCCTGGAGACCTGAGAAACCTGTAGATGAAGGTATAGTATAGTTTTTACATTCTGATCATTGACTTTCTTGTAAGATAAATCCACCATATTATATCTTCATCTGTTTATGATCTAATTTAGGATCATTCAAAACTCCATTGAGGTTAAGAAAAGCGCACCTGGAGTTGACATGACTGCGCAGTTTCCCCGCGCTCCTTCCCACGGTGCTTAGCCTGATAGTACAGTCCAAACACAAAACACGTTTATTTGCCATATCTGGACTTCAAAGAGACACATGTCAGTGCGCTGATTGTTCCGCTGAAACTCTCCATGGCTGTCCCTCTCCCTCGGCTTGTCACTCCCTCCTCCCTCCCTCCCTCCTCCGCCTGCCCCGCGCGCCTCTCCTCTCCTTTTCTGGGGGGGAACAAAAAGACATCTGAGCTTTGTTGATGCGGAGCTGAGCGAGCCGAGAAGCACTATTCGGTTTCACAGTTCGCTCTTGACAGGCGGGGAGACAGCAGCAGCAGCAGCAGCAGCGGCGGCGGCAGTGCTAGTACCAGAGGAACAAGCGCGCATTACGCACAGCCGGTTTGGACACTTTGGACACGTTGTTGGAGATCTTGGAGACGATTTTGGAGACGACTTTTTTTGGAGAAGCCAGCAACGCGCGCATGTCTCTCAGAACTGGAGTTTGATGGGAGTTGTTGACGGGTTTGGAGAGCCGTGACGCACGGACTTCTTTTTACGCCAGATTTGATTGATCGATATCCAGTTATTGGCGACTTGACTTTTTCATTTTTACTTTATTTTTTGCTGAATTTTGGAAGTACACGAGGCACTACCTTGACTTACAAAAAAGAAAATCTATATGAGAATTACCCGTGGCGTTATTTACTCATTAAAAAGCAGTTTGGAGACAAGACCGAACAGGTTAGTTACGTTTAAAGCAGCCTGGAAAAACTGGCTTCATTTCATTATTAGAAGATACTTACGAAGAGACACGAGAGGAGCAAACCAGGGGACAAACTTTACGCGCTGCTCGCTCCAAACGTCTGCGGTTTTTAGGTCACTTCAGACAAACGCCAATTAGGCTTGAGAAAGCGCCTGTAACGAGTCCTACAAAAGATTAACAACTGGACTCAAATACGCGCCTGTTTCTGGAATTTTCTGTAAAACCTTGACCAAAATTGACAAATTGTAGGTTTTTTGTGAAATAATAATAAAGGAAATTTAAATTACCGTGGAATTTGGGCTTAGGTTGAGTTTATATCCAGTGTTGTGCAATAAACCTTGGGTCCGTTTTGTCGCTGTTTTGTCCTTGGATAGTTTTACGCGTGAGTTTAGATTTTGTGAGATAAGACCTGGTTTAGACCTAGTTTAGACCTTGGATTAAGACTCTCGGGCAAAATTTCTGTCCTGATTTAGTTCTAGGTTTAGGATCTATTATTTAGTCCATGTTTAGCCCTGGCTTCAGTCATTTTTATTGTCCAGACCTGGTTTAGTCCAGTCCAAGTTTTCAGTTTACCATTATACCACTTTCTAGCCCCAGGTTAAGTTTTTATGCTAATAATCACTACTACTACTACTACTACTGCTGCTGCTGCTTCTACTACTATGCTGCTACTACTCTTACTGCTTGTTTACAGTTATCCTACTTCATTCATAGTATTACTCCAGTTCCACACTAATTCAGATTTAGTGCAAGTTTGTGGCTAGTTTAGTCCTCAATGTTATGACATGTTCTCCTTAAGCACTTTGAAATCTGTTTGACTTCGCGGCTTAACCCTTTTCTTGGCCCTATTCTTCTCGGTCATGTTTAGTCCTGGTTTGGACTTGTTTGGAGAGGGGACACAGCCCTGGAATTAGCGTAACGCCCTGGTTTAATCCTGGGGTCACTGGTCACATTTCGCAGGGGACAAAGTCATTTCATGTGATATTTTGGTTGTTCTGCTTGATTATTGCTTTGAAGTTGGTGATTTCCAGCTTCATTTGGTCCGAGTTTGAATTTAACTTGGTTTGAATCAAGTTTATTTTCATGATTATTTAGTCCCTTAAATACTTAAAGGTGCATTGCGCTACTTTTCTGCTGGGCTGCTTCACTGTGTCTATGGATAAGTCCTTACTTTGCCTGGAATGTTCCCCAGTGTGGCATTAAACACACATATATCAAAATGATTTACTTATGAGTGTCTTTACTGGTCAAACACAACTCAGAACACGCAGTCTTACAATGAGCAGGTCGCCTCTCCACTGATCTGACCTGTAACTTACTCTGCTGGCTTCACCTGCTCGTCTCCATAGAGATAGATATGTTTAATGTCATACAGTGGAATATTCCAGGGAAAGAAATGGCATTTGCATAGAGTCAAACAAGTGGCGGACTCACCACCAGGAAGTTACATAGTGTACACTTAAGAAGGGATATTGTAGTCCTATTTCACACTTGTAACGGTCCAAATTTAGCCCGCGGGCCACCTGTTGGCCACCCGGACGCTCCTTACATAACCCAAGTATCTGACATGCTCCTTGTGTTTGTTGGCTCTGTTGTCTTAAGGAATCGAGGCCCGGGATTGTAGGACGTGGTCGCGCGTAAAAAGAACGTCAAAAGCTCAAAGTTGTTCCACGTCGTTCGCCGCCGCGGTTCCATGGGTCATTCATGTGTGCCTCGGGTGCGCAGCTCGCGGCGGGCTCCTCTGGACAGACTCGAGCTGTGACCGTGGAGCGCGAGACATGACACAGCGCAGCGGATGGAGAGACGAGGGCGCGAGGAGGAGGCAGCGAGGGGAGAGCGCGGAGAGACGCACGGCAGCGCCAGGTAAGAGCGCTTTTACGCACGACTGTGTTTTAGGTTTGTAAGAGATACTTGAATGGCTCTCAGGTACTTTTGTGTTACTGACAGCGTTTGTTTCTCTTAAGGAACAGTTACATCACCAAACATATTTTTCTTTTTTGAGGAAGTTGGATTGTTGTGAGTCTGTGCTCTCTTGAGTGACACTTGAGTATTTGGCGAGTGTGACTGTGTTATTCCTCTCTGCTGGAGTGCGCAGTGGGGGGTTGTCAGGCACCGCTAGTTGGCACAGGCGCACAGGTGTCACAAGTGTGTGGTCCCAGAGGCCACTATGAAGTCACGTGATTTGAGTTTTAAGTTTTAGCATCATTTTTCTGAACATAATGACTTAAAACATAGATTATGGGAGACAGAAGCTCAACTGGTGGAGTGTCAGATCCACTTATCATTGGTTGAGCGGTCAGATCCGCTGACCCACAGGTTGACGGTGCGTTTCCAGCTCCCGTAGATGAATGCTGTTGTTGTGTCCTTGGGCAAGACACTTAACCCGCCTCGCCCCCGGTCTCTGTGTACACTGGTGTATGAATGTGTGTGTGGTTCCTTGATGTAAAGCGCTTTGAGTGCCTTGAAGTTGGAAAAGTGCTGTATAAAAATGTGACCATTTACCATTACTTAAAGGTGCACTATGTAACATTTCAAGTGGGGGGGGGTCACTGCCACTTGTCTCCATGGAGATGTCTTTGCTTTGCTTGGAATCTTGAATTATTGAATTACTAGTGTTGCTGCTAAACAAATGCCTTGAAAAACATGCATTCTTACTGTGAATTGTGTTGTCTGTCCATATAGCTCTAACCTCCATGGCGATAGATAAGTTTAATGCCTTACAGTGAAACTTTCCAGACAAAGCAATAAAACCTCCAAGGACAATCACCAGAAAAGTTACTTAGCGCAACTTTAAGATATGCTCAAAAAAGGCCCATTTGTTTTCATGTCACAGTTGTATAAAAAACACTTGAGATAAACATTCGGGATGGGACAGGATCTCGTGCCACAAATCTCGTGAGACCAAACTGTCGTAAGATGTGCGCACAAGAAAAAAAAGGATCTCGTGAGATTTTGTGGGGCTAAAAAAGGGGCTAAATGCTCGCGAGTTACACCTCTTGAGGAGCCATATAGTCACAAAAAGCAGTGCTACAATGACAATAAAAAGCAAACACTGAGACATCTCCACTTCCAGTAGAGTATGTCGGTGGCATTCATTTTAGCCAGATGCCCTCCCTGTCGAAACCCGATTTACTTGGAACAATATCTGAAATAATAGTGGTTAAATTCATGCATGTTTTTCCTATTATGGAACTGTGAACAGTATTTTATTTTATTTTAGATCGTTTATGGCGTACTTTTGGAGTTTTGGAGCAGTTCTGATGTGCTGACAGTGAAATTGGAGCAGTCTGGAGTGAATCTGCTTACAGTAAACCTGATCTGAGGACAGATAATCACTTCTGAGTGGTCTCAACTGGGTCACCCTCCCATGTCAACTGTCCGAAAACGCTACTGTGTTTGCTCACTTCAGCAGCAGTGTGCTTTCATGCTAGTTCTATACAAATCTGCATATTTTTGGGGAAGTTTGCGTATTTTAATAGAACTTTTGTACATCCACATCCACAGTCAACAGGAGTAAAAGAGGCTGAAGTGTCTTGCCTAAGGACACGATGGCAGTACGCAAAGGAGATCGAACCAGCAACCTCACGTTCTGTCACTAAACCATAGTTGTTTTATTACAGCCAAAGCATACATCTTGTCTTTAAATGCGCATTATGTAACGTTTCAGCTATACTTGCTTGGTTTGTCTTTGCTTGGAATAATCCATAGTATTGCACATATCCATAGAAACAAACAGATGACACCACCAGGCTGCGTTAAAAGATCAGATCTGTGGAGAGGCGAGACCATTACGAATAATAATATACACTTTTCTTGTCATTTTTCAAAAGAACACCTGTGATCGAACAAATGTGAAGTGTAAATGTTTAATTCCATACTGTGGAACGTTCCAGGCTTACAATGACATCTCCATGGAGACAAGCAGGACCAGGGCGTACCCTTTACTAGAAAAGTTGTGCACCTTTAATAAAAATTATATCTGGAAATTCATATTTATTTACACCTACCTACACATATTGAATAGTGAGTAATAAAAATATGGAAAATCAGATATTAATCGATATTAAAAAATTGCATCAAAACTAGAAATTCACTTGAGCAGGTATCGAGAGTAAAAAAGTCACATTCACAGAACCGAAATGAACCTTTCTTGAATAACTTTAGACTGATCTTGAGCTGTATCAGAACGAGTATAAGACACATAGACTAGTACACACCCATGGACCACTACGAACCTACTGGACGACTGAGAGATTACACAGATTTAAGGCCACATGGCGATATAAAAGAAAGTACTACCATTTAATGTTCAAAATCAAGTGTGAAACGTTAGTATCGCGACAAAACTAGCTCAGACGTTGCATATTGAGCAGCTTCATCCATATTACTCCTGTCGTCTTAATACCCCCGTCCACCTGCCACATGTGCGCCGGCCCTGACCCTGTTTGGGCGGCGGAGGTGAGGGGGGTCGGGAGGGTGGCAGAGGGGTCTGGTTTGGGCCAATCTGTGCGTTTTACGAAGTGATTTTTTAAAATGATTCATAGAGCTCGGCGTTTACAAGGTGTGAATAGCGAAACAGGAAGACGCACGCTCATAAATGGACATACGCCGGGCCCACGACAACCAATCAAAGGGTTATCAGCCGGGTTTGAGTTAGTTAGTGGTGGATAATAAGCTCGGAAGGCTGTTTAGCGTGTGTAGTTTGTGCTTGTGGGAGTAGGTGGGACGTTGGTGAAAGCGTCTGGGGTTAGAGTTTAGGTTTGGAACAGCAGTAAGACGTTAAAGACGGGAATTACACTTCTGTGGGGCATTAACGGCTAACACAAAACATATTTAGATCACCATGTTAGCTTTTATTGCTTTGAAAATGCTATATTTGCTTTGTCACGACACAATCAGCGTGAATCCTGCTAATGAAACTACTGCACATCGCACCAGGTTTGTGAAGTTGTAGTGAGTCGTGTTTTTGTGTATTTATGGAGGGTTGTCTTGTGGGTGACGTAGGCTTGTAGGTGGAGCGCTGTGCAGAATCTCAATTTTTCTTTTTATTAATCTTTTCATTAACTTTTCATTTCTTTGGGTTTCAGATAGATAGTTTTGAGTTGAGTTACAATGTCGTTTCCACAAAAAATCGCTGAAAAAAATGAATGAATAAATACAAAGTTAAAGGTGCATGATGCAACTTTTCTAGTGGAGGGTCTGCCACCGGATTATCTCCATGGCGATGCTACTATTTTTCCACACTATGGCTTTAAACTGATCTATTTTGCATTTACTCATGAAAGATGTTTATGTTGCTTAAATAAGAAAAAATGATAAATATGCATTTTACTGCGTCACCGCTCCACAGATCTGATCTGTCAGGACCTGTCAGCAGCACTTACTACATACATGGATAGATGGATAGATGGATAGATAGATAGATAGATAGATAGATAGATAGATCGATCGATGGATAGAGGATGGATAGATAGACAGATAGATAGATAGATAGATAGATGGACAGATAGATAGAGATAGATAGATAGATAGATAGATAGATAGATAGATAGATAGATAGATAGATAGATAGATAATAGATAGATAGATAATGGATCGATGGATAGATGGATGGATAGATACAAATACATAGATAGATAGATAGATAGATAGATAGATAGATAAATGGATGGATGGATAGATGGATGGATAGATACAAATACATAGATAGATAGATAGATAGATAGATAGATAGATAGATAGATAAATGGATGGATGGATAGATGGATGGATAGATACAAATACATAGATAGATAGATAGATAGATAGATAGATAGATAGATAGATAGATGGATAGATAGATAGATATAGATGGATAGATAGATAGATAAATAGATAGATAGATAGATAGATAGATGGATAGATGGATGGATAGATAGATAGATAGATAGATAGATGTATAGATGGATGGATAGATGGATAGATAGATAGATAGATAGATAGATGGATGGATGGATGGATAGCGTACATACCGCAGTGTGAAGCATTTCAGGTAAAGCAATAATATCTCCATGGATACTAGCATGTGGTGGACCCTCCCAGGGGAAAAGTTACATAGTGGATCTTTAACTAAAAGTTCTGACTGAGACAGACTGAGAAATGGACATATTTTAAGATTTATATGTGTGGCATCTTATCCTAACAACCTACAGCCCTAATTTCCTTAATACAAGATCTCCTGGGAGTGTCAAATTTCAGCTTGCACTTTCTTTTCATATTTTTCCAATTTTTGTATCCATACCCAGTAATATCTCGTCTTTACCCCCAGCCCTCCGCTCATAAAGTCCCACTGCCTTATGCACATTTATAAGCTGTCATTTTATCCCGCTGTGGTCAGGTCTGAAATGAGGCGGAAACATTGGCGTTGAGAAGGCGAGACTCTCTTGGTGGGCCGTGGGGTTCGATATCAAAGTCCGACCACAAGAAGGGTCTGTTCCTCCAAAACGCTGTAGGGGGCGGAGCACATTTACCTGTTTTTCGAGTCCATACATAAAAGGATGGACGTTAAGTAGTGAAGTCCAATCTGGGTATCGTTAGAGCGAGCCTAGCAGGGGTGTTTGTAGCGTGGTGGGGGTCCTGGGCGAGATGCGATATGGGGGCCGCAGCTACTATAGAGATAACCAGCTACAAGATGATGCAAATGATACACGTCTGATTCAATATCTCTGAATGATGCAATGGTTCAAAATATTAAACAGTTTTTTTTGGGTTTTTTTTATCAATTAAAAAAACATTGAAGAAAAAAAAGGTTTATTAAAGTGGCATTTTATTGTGGTGTGTTTTGTTGAATTTGGTCTTCTGCAAGTGTACACTGGTTTCTCGTTTATCATGCGGGTTTTTATGATTATTCTATATGTTTTGCGGCTGTAAAACCCCTCACCACACACTTTATACACTTTTCTCAGACAGGCATTAACATTTTCTCACATTTCTCTCTTTTTTAAACTCTCTCAAAGTTCAAACCTTCGTTCAAATGATGTTTTAAATGTGTTGTTCTCGTGCCTCTGCTCCAGCTGTATCCACAGAGGCGCCTCTCCGTGCACAGAAACACTTTTAAGTCCAAAGCGTTTCTGAAATTTGTCGGTGCAGAACGTTTCCTCGACATTGTGGGTTTTGTCGGGGAGAAAACAGCACTTAAGAGTCACACTGCGATCCAACATTTATGTAAATTTGTCTGAACACATTCTGTACTGTACAGGAGACATGGAGGAGACTGATGGACCATGGTCTATAGTCCCTCAGCCAATCAGGACACAGAACATAATGGTCTACAGTCCCTCAGCCAATCAGGACACAGAACACAATGCACATTCATACGCTGCAAAAAAAGCTTGCAAAATTGCACCAAAAAAATCTGCGAAACAGCGAGACCGCAAAAGGTGAACCATGACATATTGAGGGACAACTGTATTCTTAAGTTCATTAGATAGCATGGTTAAAAGCTCCAAGAATCGATAGGTCTTGGTTCACGTGTCCTCTACATTTGACCCATCCTTCAGTAGCACTGGGGCAACCTGTCAGGAGCAGTGGGCGCCAAAATACAGCACTCTTGGTCAGGACTACCTTAGCTGGAAGATCTTTTTACTTATACTGCATGTTTTGGGGTGATGGAGGAAACAGGTGCCCATAGGAAATCCACTCAGACACAGGGAGAACATGCAAACTTCTCTCAGAAAGCAAGCAAAAAAAAATAATTGTTGCCAGGTTTGTGGTTTTATCCTCAACATTCTTAGATTAGGTTTGATCTGGTCTTTCAAAAACAGCGAATCCTACAATACTACTGCATCCTCTTGAAGTATTTGGGTACACACAGTCAGTGGGTTGTGCGGTCTTGATAGATGGACGTGTAGATGACTCATGCTTTCTCTCATAGTGGGACATTCTTATGGGGTGACTCAGTGCCCCTTGACTCAGCCGGACTCACAAAACATCCCCTGGGCCAAAGCCGTCTGCGAGGATCAAAACTGGAGGTCAGATTTAGAAGAGTTAGTCATGCACTTGTTGATGAGTTTTTGAACGTGGGCTACAAGTCATAATAAGTCATAAGATTTGTACATTTTGACCCATCCTTCAGTGCTGCTGAGGTGTGATATCGAGTACTTAGATCAAGACCTTTGTAGGCGTTAGTTTGTTAATTAAGGGTCCAAGAATTTGTAACAGGTTTTTAAAGGAGACTATGTTTCTCAGCTGGCCTGGGAACGCCTTGGGGTCCCACCGGAGGAAGCTGGAGGACGTGTCTGGGGTGAGGGAAGTCTGGGAGTCCCTGGTTAGACTGCTGCCCCCGCGACTTGGCCTCAGATAAGCGGAAGAAAATGGATGGATGGATTATCGTTTTAAATTCGTTATCGTGACAGGCCTAAGTACACCGCTTCAGCCAAAAAAAGGCACCGATATTCGCCGTGGATTGTTTAAATGTAAAAAGCCTCTATCATTTAAGTAGCTAATTGTATTTTGACATAGCCACATACTGTGCAATAGATCTGTCTTGAGCTGTTTTCCATTGTATCAGTTGCTTAAGTTGCCGCCCGTATCCAAGACGGTAACTTTAGCCACTTAGCTAATGGTTTGGCTAATCTGTCAGGTGAGCATCAGTCTCGTACTCACTGCTTTTAGACTGTTAAATTATCAAGCAACTTGTGGTGAGCCGGCTGCTGGTTCTGCTGCTGCGGCGGAGGAGGGTTGTAAGATATGCATTACCAGTACAAAGTTTGGACACAAATTTATTTTATACCAATTTCTGCATTTTAGATACATGCGGAAGACATCAAATATATGAAGTAAGATATATGGAGTTATGTAGTGAGGAAAAAAGTTAAGTTTGTTTGGTGATAAAGATTTTTTTTATATTCAAATCCCCAAAGTAGCCACCCCAAAAAATATTTAGTAGAGTTAGACTAGACTTTCTACATTTTAAATACACATCGAAGACATGAAATATATAAAGCAAGATATGTGGAATTTAAAAAAATGTAATAATTCTACTAAATATTTTTTGACAAAGCAAAGGGCGGCTACTTTGGGGATTTCAATTTAAAATATAACAAAATTCAGTTATTTACCTGCTTTCCTTGCTACATAACTCCATATATCTTACTTCATATATGTAAGTAGAGTTGTCCCTCGCTTCCTTTTGTCATATTTTCACGTTGCACACACCTCTTTTCGTCGGCTCTCGGGTTTCCTCGGCCCAGATCATAAACAGTTTTAATGCAAGTTTAGAAACCTCCGCCGTCATAATCTCAGGATCAAACATTCAGGTGCGAGTTGGACTTTTTATTTAGGTTCCAAGCCTGAATGTAGGAGGGAGGGAGTATTCTACGCTCACTGTGAATGATTGACTGCATCGATTAGTATCTGTTTTTTCCCATGTGATATATCTTTTGACCACCCTAATAAGTGTCCCTTGATGAAAAAAGTTTGAACACCCCTGGTCTGATCTTTGTACTTCCTTCTGCTTTTGACAACGCAACAATGTATAGTCTTTCCCGTCCGTACATTACCTGCGTTTGCTCCCTCGGCCTCACTCGTAGTCCTCAGCGTGTTGTAAAAGCTAACATAGCACCACTGAATTCTTGGGCTTCGCATGTCCCACAGTTTGTCTATTCTTACCTGCACACTCTGGCCCCTCTGCCCCGCCGCTCCTCGCCTGTGTCAAGTGTTTACTCAGAGCGTCCGTGGGGCTTTGACATCTCCCGACACATGTCTCACCTCCGGCGGACTACACTTCCCATGATGCCTTTCAAAGCGCTACCAAAACAGGTCCTAAAACTTCCAAACTAGCACGTCTCCGTCTCACAGGCTCTTCCCGACCGCACAGCATCTCGCACTCTGCCGTCACGCCGTCGCAGCTTTCGCTTCCTGCAAAGGTGAAAGGTGAAAGGTCGGCGGGGTCACAGAGCTGCGGCAGCTTCCCGATGTGTGGTCTGGTTTGTTTTAACTGGCCTGTGGATTTTACAAGTTATGGCTGTTCCCTGTTGTAGTTATCCAGGCTCAGTGCCAGTTAGTCGCTCAAAATTATGATAATTTGACCATGTTTTTGCAGAAAATGTATTTTTTAAGTTTTCTAGGATTTGGTGGTGGAAATGTGTACAGCTTGTTCTCCCAGTGGTCTTAATTACTATAGAGCTATGCTTGGTTCCACCGTTGGAATTGTAATATTAACCATATTGAGGTGGATGTGGTTCAGGGGGCGGCAGTCGCTCAGTAGATAGAGTGTTTTCCACTGATGGTTGGTGGTTCAAATCCCGCTCTCGACGTAAACATCATCACAAACAGAAACTGTAAACTATACGTGTTTTTAGTTCCAGTGCAGATCCACCGACTCACAGGTTGGCAGTGCAATTCCATCTCCCACATTTGATTTCTGCCATTGTGTCCTTGGGCAAGACACTTAACCCTCCCAGTCTCTGTGTACTCTGGGTATGAATATGCATGTGAATCAGTGAGTTGTTCTTTGATGTTAAGCTCTTTGAATGTCTTGAAGTTGGAACAATGGAAGTAAAAATCAGTCATCCAAAACATGCACTGAATCTGAGAGATGTATTAGTATTAGCAATAGTAACGGATAGTTGTTGTAGTACTAATAGTTAAATTATAATAGTGGTCATGAAGTACCTCTAATAATGCCAACTGTCAGCACTGTAGAACTGCTAGTATTTTAGTAATGTAATAGTTATTTAACATCAGTAGCATTTATCAGAAGTAGTTTATCATTTGTGTAAACATGGATATTTCTGAGCACCAAACCAAATAAATAAATAAAAAAAAATAAAAAAAAAGGTCACACACTGTAATATTTGGTTGGACCTCCTTTACCTTTGATTACGGCTGTGGCATTGTTTCGATTTCGCTTCTACAATGTCACATGATTTATTTCCATCCAGTGTCGCATTAATTTTTCACCAAGATGTTGCATTGATGATGGTCGAGTCTGACGCTGCACAAAGCTTCTCCAGAACATCCCACAGATTCTCAATGGGGTTAAGGTCTGGACTCTGTGGTGGACAATCCATGTGTGAAAATGACGTCTCATACTCCTGAACCACTCTTTCACAATTTGAGCCCCATGAATCCTGGTGTTATCATCTTGGAATATGCCCGTGCCATCAGGGAAGAAAAAATCCACTGATGGAATAACCTGGTCATTCTTTGAGCACAGACTGTTGCTGAACCTAGACCTGACCCACTGCAGAAACCCCAGATCATAGCAGCATAATTAAATCCAGGTGGCGACTTTTTTTTGGGGGGGTCAGGCAGTGTATCTGTGTAATCCTTCAGTCGTCCAGGTAGGTTCATAGTGGTCCATAGGTGTGTACTAGTCTATGTGTCTTATACTTGTTCTGATACAGCTCAAGATCATTAGAAAGGGTTAATTTCTGTCCCGTGAATGTGACTGTGAATCGATACCTGCTCAAATAAGTACTAATTTCGACACTACATCAGCAAAACTCTTAACTTAGAGTCGCCTCAACTCAAAAATCATATCTCAGGTGCAGCTAAAACACGATAAAACAACCTCCGGCATGTTCAGTGTTAAACCCGATATAGTCATTCTATTTCAGGGCATGTTATTGTAAATTCCACGTATGTTTAAATAGTGCCGGACTTCTTGACCTGGGTTTGCAGCAGTTGTAAAGGTTGTCAATAAGGAGTCTATAAAAGGAGGCCAGGCTAAAGTTAGCGCAGGTCAACAAACAAGCGCTCAAAGCACCGCAAACAAGAATGAATGTAATGTAGGACTATTTGTGGAGCGCAGGAGTCCAGAGCAGGGCCAGGTGACTTTGTGAATCATAACTTACTTGGAAATTCAAACTTGATGATTGATAAGCTCTGGTTGATAACATTTGGTTCATTGTAAACTGCAATATTGATCTAAAACAACTTCAAACTGAACTAAACACACTAAATCCACTTTTTTTTGCTACTAAACTGTATATTATCTACTGTCCCTAGTCATTTTTTGGCAACTTTTGGTGCAAACTCTGTAAATTTGCAACTTTCTGGTCAAAAATGCCTAAGTATGTGCTGCCGTCAGTGGCTTCTGCAATTTCAAGTAGTTGGTGACATTACACAGAACTGCCCGGATTACAACCAGGTGTTTCTATTTACGAACGCCTGGCTGCAGGGGCGGAAGTTTGAAGTGTGGATACCTGTTAGACCATAGACTGTATAAAGAAGTGGAAAAAGTGAGTGTGACATCACCCATAGCTTTTGGCTCTGGTCAAATGGCGCTCATCGAGGCTAGCGGTTATAGCAGCGATTTGGAGCCGAGCTTTTCAGTGTAAAGTGAATTGAAGCCAAAGTCGATGGAGCTGGAAGTGCGCCCATGCTCAGTTACTATTTGGAACGCGGAGGCTAGCAGGTTAGCTTTGTGCATTTATATAAACAGTCTAAGTTTTAGACCCATCACATTGGTCCTTGTACCTCGAGACCCTGCTTCTCCTCCCTCCTCACTCTCTTTAGTCCTCCAGGTACTGCTCAGTTTAGCAGCTCTATGATTGAAATGTAGTCTTGGGCGGAGTTTAGGTGTTTAGTCCCACTTTAATAAACGAAATGGGAGCACTGACTTCAAAACGGCAGAACTGATAAGCGCCACCTTTTTAATAGTGGCATTTCATTGTAGCGATCAGTGCACTGCCTTTTACATGTTTGTACTTTGAAACGTGGCCATTGAACATTTTTGAAACCTACATCTGCACGTTTTTGGTTGATTGATTCTTCTTATATTACCACCTAATGACATCATCAAGTGGGGTATTTTAAGCTCTGGAGAGGGAGGCGGGAAAACTATGCAAAAACGTGCTATGACATTGCTCTCTTGATATATATAGTGCATGTTTGCAGTTCTTTGTACAAATTTGTAGTTCTATCTTCCTCCCATCTGACGTTTACTGTGTTGACTTTCACATTAACAAAGTATTTATGACGGGCTTTACTCTCGAGCACACAGGCCTGCGCTGATAACTCACGGTTCTAGCTCTCAGTGTGATGTATGTCCAGCTGCATCCTGCCTGGGATGGAGATAAAAGTGTTTTAGATGAGGTTGTTACATTTCGAAATGTCAGTTTGGAGCTTTCACTGCAGTTCAGTGGCTCAAATACATGAAATAAGGTACCACATGTGAACAGTAATGTGTGATGTGCTTCGATCTGCAAAACACACATGCAGACATTTTGAAAACACATTGGTGGTTCATAATTCTGTCAAGATGGTGAGGCCATTTTGGTGGAATTAGTATTTTTTTCCTATATAGAGGAGAACAAGAACAACAAATACTTGATTCAGGCACACATCACATGAAGTGCCTTGCCCAAGGACACAACAATATTACGTGCTATATATAGAGCTGAGATCAAACCAATGACCTGCAGGTTGGTTGAAACTTACAATTGTGTACATTTAAACAACATTTTTTATTTGGAAAAGTGGATTTTGCTTTCCATCGTTTGTATATTGTCCTATATACAAGGCGTATACTGTATGTTGAAAGGCCCAGTACTCCATAATCCCATGTATTTGAGCTAAATTAATCTTACTTCAATACAGATAACTTGTATAAACAACTCTTCAGGTCAAAATAAGTCAGCTATGTGCTGTCTACATCTAATTATAAAGCGTTTTATTGTCCAAAATTCGGGAAGTGTGCATCAGCATGCTAGTTGTTGTTAGCTTTACTGTGATGGCAAAACTCCACTCTGACAGCTGTGAAAAGCTCTTATAAACTCATCACAGTGAACACTTAGGACGCTAAGAAAGAATAAGAATAACTTTGGACCACTGCAAACTAGTTAAACAAATGTATCAAAAATGAAATACTAATCGATACTAAAACTAATATTGAAACTAGATACTCATTTGAGCAAGTATGGATACTAAATAAGTCACATTCACTGGACAGAAATGAACCTTTCCTGGATAGTTTTAGACTGATGTTGAGCTGTATCAGAACAAGTATAAGACACATAGACGAGTACACACCCATGGACCACTTTGAACCTACTGGACGACTGAGGGATTACACAGATATAAGGCAACGTGGTGATATAAGAAAGTATTATGATTTAATATTGAAAAGTACATTCTATGGCAGGGATGGGCAAACTATGGTACAACACAATTAAGAAATCTATACGTAAATGTAGAAAAATACAGATAGCGTTCAGAATCTATAAAAACGGCCGTATTTTCTTCCCATGGCGCTGCAGCCTCCTCCATGACGGTTGATGTATAAGTTTTTCCTGTTGGCTGTTAACAGACAAACACAGGCTGTTTGCGTGAAGGGACTTTTTTCTCCTCTGCGTTCCCATTGAGTGAGATTGATTATGCAACCTTAAAATGCCACGGGGCAACTCCAATCTGGAAATACTTAGAGTACGCTGCGAACCATGTTGATTCCTCCGGGCCAGATTGGAGGAGGCATGATCTGACAAAAAAGAATTCCAATTTGTTAGATGTATTCCTCGGGACAAACACTTCCCATGCTACCCCTTTTCTCGCAATCTCGTACACGACCATTTTTGACCCCGAGAACAAAGCGCCAATTAATACTTTGAAAAACCACTGATCAAGCGCGTTTGGGACTTTTATCGGCCCGATCAACCCAACTTTTAAAACAAGAATGCGGGTATTTTTTGTGATACCGTGAGTGGTGTTCTTTGGCGAAAATTAGCAGGTCTTGTCCATAAATCATGCCTGGCTTTGAACTGCGCGGCTGGGGTGAGTGCGTCTGGGTTTGGGGAGGTTCTGGGGCAGTGTGGGCCTAATTTGGAGGAACAACAACACGAGAGGGGGGCAGCGAGAGGTCGGAGGGGGAGAGGGAGAGCGGGAGAGGGTGAAGGGGGGTGAGGGATGGCTGATGTGAAGGGTAGAAGTGGCTGTTCCAAAGTCTCTGCCAAAAGCGATAGAGCCGAGTCTGTCACTGTAGACTTGGTTTGACCACTTCCACACTCTGCGATGTTAGCTAGCACTATTTTACCAGAATGTGTTCAGGGGAAATCAAGGCTTTGTGGGTGTACTGGCTTTTCTGGGCTGTCATCAACAATCCCTGGGTCTGTGATGCTAACCGGAGGCACTGCTCTGTCTACACCTCTGTTACTCAAGTTAGACATTAATCTGAGCTTTGTTTCAACACAATCTGATAGCTGGAACTACAACAGGTGAGTTAATTTGTGATGTTAAACTATTCTCTCGCGCGTCCGCAAGCTAGCTAGCATTAGCCAACAGTTTTAAGCCCTGTTTAAAACACCCAAACAGGACCGTGAACGCTCATATGGATCAGAGGCTCCTGAAAATGTACTGTTTATATCTATTTTGTATTTTTTCTGAGGTTTTCAGGCTATCTTAGAATGTCTCCATGGCAACTGCTTAACAATCCGCCATAGACATACATGTAGAACACCCCCAGTATGATGTCACTGCAAAGTATCAATAGCGGTTATTGTAATTTCTATCAACTTTATGTTCCTGAGTCCATCCCAGCGTGTTTCATCACATTTAACAAGCTGTTTTTCTACAATTTGAGGACATCACCCTATAGCCATGGAACCGTCTTTTTGTACTTTTTTTAAGCTAGTTTGTTGCTGCTTGGTTCCAGGGACAACAACATTCGTAACCTGTGTACAGTGTACCTCTTTGTGTTCTTTGCAACGAGTAATAGCTGGTGGATTAAACCTTTGACAAATCTAGAAGTAAAAATGTCAAAGATTGCGCTATGAAAAATTTTGGCCAAACTTATTGAACTTATTGTTTCTCCTGTTTTTGTTTCTCTGGGCAAGGAAGATATATCAATGGACATAAAACGCAGTAATGCTAATGCTAATGCTGATTCTTCAACAAGCCAGTTTGGGATTTTCTTTTTTTTTTATTTGTTGTAGAATTCTTTAGCCGATCCCCTGTATTACTTCCTATAGCGTAGCTGTTAGCCCTCAAAAATGGCAACTTATGGATAAGCAAGATGGTTTTGACTGGTGACAACATCAATTACATTTTTGTGAAGTAAAAACTACCATCTTTGAGCTAAACAAAAACAAAATTTAATGGCACTGTACCACATTTTTACTGTCATAAAATTGTGAAAAACTGATGTAGTTTGCAGTGGTTCATTTACCTTATTTATTTTTATATATTTATTTATTTTTACTTTTACTTTATTTATTTATTTTTACCTTATACATATCTGAACATCCTAATTATTCACCACAATGAGTTTTTCTTTTTCTTTCTTTCTTTTTTTTTTTTTATCATAGCTGGGCTTTGCTAACAACAACTAGCATGCTAACCACATACTTCCTGTTTACCGGACAGTTTATTCAATTATAATTAGATACAGCACACAGGATTTATTTTGACCTCATAGATCTGCACTGCGGTAAGACATATTTTACTCAAATACATGGTTAAAAAATCAGGTACATTGCCTTTAAGATTGAGATTTTTTTGAATTTTCCTTGGGTCAGGTAGCGTTTTGTGGCATAAACCTGCTCTTTGTACATGAATGACATAAATCCCATTACATTAACATTCAACACATTATATTATCACCAAGAGAAAGTGAGTTATTGTCTGTTTCATCATCACAAGCAACCTGCATGTGTTTCTTATTTTCTGAAGCACACCCGACACAAAACATTTCAACCATCAAAGCTGTTTTTGTTGTTTAATATAAAACATACGCAGGCTTCAGATATAGTCATTGATACTGAATCAGAGGAGCCCGGCCCACTTCACTACTGTTAAAGTAGTACATGGGACAGGTTTTTATGTTTTATGTTCTTCTAATTATGACTCGGTTTGTTGGGAGAGTATTTATCAGAGTTTATATCTTAAATAAAGAGTTTGTGGAAAAATTTGAAAAGAAAAGTACAAAAATACAGAAAGTAGTGCTGAGTTCACATTTTAAAGTGTGATATATTGAAGTAAATCTAGTCAATAAATAAATAATATGGAAATCAAACCATAAAGAAGAATTATACACAAAACTTATAACCTGTATGTACAAAAAACACAAACTGCAGTAAATACATGACAACACAACTTAGTACAGAAAAATTACCGACATTTTCGCACTAGTATAAAGAAAAAAGTCCTCACAATAAATACTGACCCCAAAGAGTCTTGTTTCGTCTGTCATGTATTGAACGATAAGTCGATGTAGTAATTATCATGCACAAGGAAGTCTTTTTTCTTACAGTACACTTTAAACCTGCATTTAACAAAATAAATGAGTTGTCATTTATTTTTATGTGTCTAATCACATCTATTCTGCAGTGAAGTGTTTTGGCCCTTGTGAACATTGTGGTTGCCAGGTAACCATTACAGAATTATCTCCACTTATGTCACATCTGCTGCCTGTGCCCAACCAGGAAGTAAAACTAGGAAAGATTTGACTATTAAATCTTAAATATGATTGTGTTAACTATGTTTTAGTTGGATTAGTTGTCTAACCTGCACTTCTCAGAGTATAATATAAATAATAATAAATAAATAGATAAAAATAAAATAAAAATGAATAATAAAATAATAATTATAATTATAAAAAATAAATAAAAATGAATACAATCAATAAATAATAATATAATAATAATAATAATAAATAAAATAACTAAATAAATAAATAGATACATATTTAAAAAATGTGTACATGAACTAGTGCTGTCACGATACTAAAATTTCAAACTTGATTTCTATGACTATGGAATAGACTCGATACTCAATATGCTTTGAATACCACAATAACAATGAAAAAAAACTCTCTTTATTTAGACAGTAGAATGTGATTTTCAACATTAAATGATAGTACTTTCTTTTATATTCTCATGTGGCCTTATATCTGTGTAATCCCTCAGTCGTCCAGGTAGGTTCCCTAGTGCTCCATGTGCTCAGGATCGTTCTAAAGATATTCAGAAAAGGTTCATTTCTGTCCTGTGAATGTGACTTTTTTAGTATCAATACCTTCTCAAATTAGTATCTAGTTTCGATACTAGTTTTAGTATCGATTAACATCTGTTTTTTGATACATTTGACAATCCTAATTTCATAAATTGCCTGGACTTTCCCTACATTCTAAAGGTTAGTTTTATCTTAATAATTATGAGTTCAGGCTCTTTTACTTTGAACATCACTGACTTCATTCCTAAGCTGGATTGTGGTATCACGCTATGAAAATGGTTGGCACAGGCAGCAGATATTGTTGATAACACTGGCATGATGTGGTTTAATCATGTTAATACTAATAATTTGTTTTCCATTTGAGAATTTAATGTCTTGACTTCTTTGAGTGCTTGTTGCAGCTTGTTGTAGAATGAGTAAGCCCAAAACAAATACCATTATTATCCCAATGCGTCTTGCACCCTAATGATTTAAAAAACATGCCCTATCATCCAAGAGACCACTTCTCTCCAGTTTAACTATTTGTGATCTTCCAAGTCCCTCAGAGCCTTCAGCAAAACATACCAGGAGGCCCCACAACCAGATCCAAGATAAAAAAAAGGAGGCTTTGCTATTATTTTGCAGCCCAGTTTCATTATGTTTGGCATTTATTGCGCTGATAAACAAAGAAAAACATGTGTCCTTACTATGAGTGGCTTGCATTTTCACAAACCTGACTCTTATTTGGCCAGGGGAAGGGCATATTCCTGCTTTTTTTCCAGTGGAACTGTTGTTAATTTGGCTATAAGATCTCACAGTATGGACAGTTAAAACCACACTTCTCCACAGACAATGTTCTGAAGTATGGTTTTAACTTTCTATTTCCATGGAATCAAGCATGTGACGTGACACCCCCAGAAAGTACAAAGCAAATCATCATAAATTATTGCACCATGCTAAAATTATCAAATCAAGGACTTTATTTATCCCCAAGGGGAAATTCAGAATGATTATGAGAAGACACACAGAGCAGTGAGCCTCACCACCAACTGCAGTCCAGACATTCAAGAATAAAACAATACTACAACTATATTGAGCCACTTAGCAACACTGTCAATCAAAGTTGCTGCTAACGCTAGCGGAAGTGACCTCGGAGAAAAAGCGCCTGATTTGTCTGTTATTAATGTTCATATCTTCATTAACGGGAAAAAAGTGAGATTAAAACACAAGGACTATGTAAAACGAGTTTATACAAACATTTTAAGACCAAAATGACATGTCTGACAGCAGCAGTTACAGAGAGAGGGGCGAAAGTTTTTCAATAGAAAGGGAATTGGACCCAGAGTCGATGGAGCCGGTTAGCTATGTCCATTTATATGTTTGCTCTCTGGAGGCCCCTATTGGTCAGCGGGCCCCAAGCATTTGCCTGCATCGCCTAATAGCTGCACCACCCCTGCTTCCATACTTACCCGATTCACCTTGCATTTCCCACAAAACTCCCAGTCCAACTCTTTTATGGAAGCCCGTGTTGTGGAAACATGGTTAGCTTACCCATCAGCACAGCCGGAAGAAAGAGCCGTGGCATGGGTGTGTTTTGACTAGCTCCTCTGCCTCCTCTCCTCCGTGTCCAGCCCGTTCTTTTGTCCAGCGTATGTAGCCTTTAAGAGCCAGAGGAAAGTGAAACCCAAGCGCCTACACAGCACTGCCTTCCCATTTAAGGTTCGACTGGGCCCCGGAGCGCGCTGTGTGGCTTCCCTTTTAAAACCAACTTAATCGGAGTGGAATTCAGGTTATTGGGGTCAGGGACGGATGGCGAGCGGACGCACTGGGAACAACGGGATGCACAGATGTGACGCATCAGGAGCTGTCCACAACACAGGGAGAAGTAATGGGAAAGAGCTGTATGCCAAACTGTAGAGAAGAAGAGGAGGAAGAAGAGAAACTAGCGATACTTTTGAATGTTGTTTTACGAGATAAAACGGGATAGAGTTATATATAAGATTTCTTTTTATATTTAAGAGGTTTTTTTTTTACTTCCTGGTTGGACACAGGCAGCAGATATGACACATGTAGAGGTCATGCCATAACTGTAACCTAGCAACAATAGTGGAAAACAAGGACCAAAACTTGTCGACGTAGTGTAATAGCTGTGATTAGACGACACAAAAAACAGCTTTACACTTTTACTTTGATAAAGGATGGTTTAAAGTGTCGGAAAAAGGCCTTCCTTCTCGTAAATTGTTGCTGTATTTTGAATGGAATTTTCCATGCTGATGACATAGGTGGAGGTGTTCTCGTTAGAAATCACCGCTGCCTCCTGTATTTTTGTACTTTTCCTATCAATTTTTTCCTCAAACTGCCAATTAACTCAGGTGTAACTATGATAAATACAAGTAAACCAAGTCATAATTGAAAAAAAAACCAAAAAAAACATGAAAAGCTGGCTTTATATATAAATGGACATAGCTAACCTGCCAGTCGCCATGTTCCAAATAGGAGGAGAGCATGAGCGCGATTCTGGCTCCATCGACTCTGGCTCCAATTCACTTTACATTGGAAAACTGTCGCCCCTCTCTCTATAACTGCTGCTGTCTGGCTCATCATTTTGGTCTTAAAATGTTCATATTAACCCGCTCTGCATGATACTGGTATTTTTATATTTCACTACTGTGTCTGTAACTCCAGATATGAACATTAATAACAGACGAAATCAGGCGCCAAATTCGCCCCTATAAGTGCTAGCATCGATCAGCTTCATTTGACTGGAGCTGAGCGCTATGGGCGACGTCACACTCCCTTAGTCCACTTCTTTATACAGTCTGTGGTCTAGATTGAAAGTGAGATCAGGTTAAGGCATAAACTGGAGCTGCGAAATATCTTTGATACTACACATATCCATACACAGTTGTCCCTCGCTATATCGTGGTTCATCTTTCACAGTCTCGCTGTTTTGTGGATTTTTTTTTGTGCAATTCTGCATGCTTTTTTTTTTTAGCATATGAACGTGTATTATGTTCTGCGTCCTGATTGGCTGAGGGACAGTAGAGCATTGTCCATCAGTCTCCTCCGTGTCTCCTGTACAGTACAGAATGTGTTCAGACAAATTTACATAAATGTTGGATCACAGTGTGACTCTGAAGTGCTGCATGTTTGCAAGTTTTGTCGATGAAACTTTCTGCACCAACAAAGACACTTATGAAGGTTTGAACTTTGAGAGAGTTTAAACAAGAGAGAAATGTGAGAAAATGTTAATGTCTGTGTGAGAAAAGTGTACAAAGTGTGTGGTGAGGGGTTTTACAGCCTTAAAACATATAGAATAATTTTAAAAAATAAAGCTGATACTTTGCTGATTTTGTCTGTTGTGGTTTATTTTTAGAACGTCACCCCCATGATAAACGAGGGACCACTGTACTTCTAAAATGTATTTGTTTATGTAATTTTCTTATGTGAATACTATTAAAAGTACACTATGTAACTTTTGGGGGCTGGAGAGTCCGCCACCTGCTTGTCTGAAATGTTCCACCATATGGCAGTTTTTATTTCAGAATCAAAAACAAAATAGCATAAAAACAACAACCAACATGTGTTCTGACTGTAAGTGAGCTCGCCCCTCCACAGATCTGACCTGTAATTTGGCAAAGCTGCATAGAAACAAGTAAGTGATGGAAAAAAAGGTCTATATCCAAGCTATAGAGGTGAGGAGGAGGAGGAGAAACCAGTGATCGTTTTGTATGTTGTTTTACAGGATTATGTCGGGATCGAAAGGGAGATAAGGCTAAGGCAATAACGGGAGCGGTGGAGAGAGATTCCAGGATAGTCTAGGTTTCCTCAGTTAATATGAGTTTATTGGTTTGGTCAAAGATAGACTTTATTAGCAAATGTTTGGCAAGAAAAGTCCAGACTAATTGAAAATATATAGCCCTGGTGGAAGAGAACATACTGTACATGCTTTAACAGGGGACTGGAACACGTAAATAAGTTACGTTCACGAGATTTTTGAATGGAGTGATAATATTAGATGGAGGGCAGGGGCTGATGGGTAATTTAACCAAACTGAAAAGCCACAAATGTTTGCCCTATTGTGATTTGTTCTTGTTGGGACTGGGCTCACAAATTTGCACTATTCATTTTAAGGCGAGTGAAGTCTGGGCCTCTCTGCTGAAGCTGAAGATAACAGCAACTAGCATGCTAACGTGCACTTCCTGATTATCGAACAGTTAAACACTTTATAATTCGATGCTGATAATACGCAGTAGACTTGCACCTCGCTCTGACTGCACCGGTCCAGCTGTGACTCCAGTGTCTGAGTGGTTTTGTTGTGGTGTGACACTCACACTCACAGCGGCGTCTGCTGTGCTGTTGTGTCACCACCTTTGAAGCTGCACATGCCAGACCACGTGTAACACCATAACTATTTATTTATTAAGGGAAAAGGTTGCGGTCGGCTCTGACGTTCAGCAAAAATAGACTCTCAAATGAAAGAATCCAGAGCATCAAGCCTGGGTGCAGACCAAACTGACTGAGGTGCGTTGAAGTTTCAAAGCGGTGCAAACATAATACGCTTCCATTAAGTGGCATTATTTTATGTGCGTGTGAACAGGTTGCAATGCCCCCTTTTTCCCCCCTGTAGACCCGGGCCTGCAGAGCGTCACAGCACCTACGCCAGCACCATCGTGTACAGTCTGACTTCAAGAGCTTCAATATGTACATGAAAACACATCTGTACTGGGGCAAAACTTATTTTACTTAATTACATGGAAACTAAACTTCAACTGACTGATACTGATACTTCTTTCTGTGAAACCAAGTGTAGGTAACTCCTCCCATCAGACATACACTGCCTGGCCCAAAAAAAAAGTCGCCACCAAAAAAAAAAAAAGGTCACACACTAATATTTCGTTGGGCGCCTTTAGCTTTGATTACGGCACATTTGCTGTTGCATTGTTTCGAAAAGGTTCTGAAATGCGACAAGATTTTATTTGCACAAAGCTTCTCCAGCACATCCCACAGATTCTCAATGGGGTTAAGGTCTGGACTCTCATTCTTAGAGCACAGACTTTTACTGAACCTAGACCTGACCAACTGCAGCAACCCCAAATTATTTGCTTAGTTAAATCCAGGTGACGACTTTTTTTTTTTTTTTTTTTTTTTTTGGCCAGGCAGTGTATATTTGAGCTAATCACTTAACTGAAGAAGCTACTTGGATCCATGGCAAAAAACATTCACTCTTAAACTATTATCCAGTTGACAGAATTCTGTTTTCTTTTGCGATGGAAAATACCTGGACGACTGGATTTTAGCCTTGTCCAGATTAAGATTCTAGGGTCACTGGAACTGCAGCTTCTGTCCATCTCCTCCTAATCATCGGGCTTACTGTAGTGTCTTGTGATGAGATCAGTAGAATTAGACACTCCGCTGCCAAAGGCGACTGCGTTTCCCATGAGGCCTTGGGGCATTGACAACAGCTCACACCGTGTTTGGACTGGCTCACATGACCCGCTGTTCCTGTGTGACTACGTAACATTGACTTTTCTGTGATGTGTAAATTGCTGGCATAGTTAGCGTTTCATTCATAAAGTGTTTGAATTTGAACCATGACGTTTTAAACCTGACTGGACTTGTAGATAATTCTTGGCAAAAGGAGTGTAAGAAATTGCAATCTGCGTGTTTGAAACAAGATGTTCTCTGCAAATGGACTTGCTTTGTTTTTGTATGTGGATACTATTAAAGGTGCATTATGTCACCTTTCTTGAAGAGGGTTCGCCACCTGCTTGTCTCCATGGAGATGTTATTGCTTTACCTGAAATGTTCCTCAGTATATATATCTTGCATTTATTGAATCGCAGGTGTTTTTTTTTATTGTGAATAAAAAGAAATCCATAAATCTAACCTGTGACTTGACTTTGTCTCCATGGAGATATTTAGGCCATACTGTGGAACGTTCAAAGCAATCTCCATGGAAACAAGTAGGTGATGGGCAGACCTTACACCTGAAAAGTTACATAGTGCACCTTTAGATAAGTATATTCCTTTCATTTCAACTTTTATTTAACAGAGTCTCAATCTGATTTTTTGTTTTCCCCATTGTGAAATTTGACCCATTTCAATGACACTGGGGTAACTTGGCAGTGTTCCGGTTCACAGTCAGGAGTACCTAGCTGGAGGATTGGCATGCTTTTAGATTCGGAACACGTGTCAGAAACCCGTGCATGGCAAATCCAAAATATCTCTGTATTTTTTTGTACAGATTCGTATCAGTTTGATCCCCACTCCCTCTGTCGCTCATTGGTCACCTACTGTATCATTCAGAAACAAAATGACATTTCTCTCACCTCAGATTAACAGGTGCTTCGCTCTTTGATTCTGCAGAAATTCTTTAATTCTTAGATTTTTCCTCAGAAGCAGCCATATTGCTTTTGATACGGACAGATCATGCGCATCCCTGATTGGCTAATCCACCTGTCAATCATCTGAAAACAGGGACATTCACCGGTGACCAGACTCACATCTTTGTCGAGTATTGAAGAAGTGTGTGTTCTTGATCCCAGGCAAGAAGAAACCAAGAAACAGGGAGAACATGCAAACTCCTCACAGAAAGGTCCAAACAATCCAACCTGAAACCTTCTCGATGGGCGTCCAAAGTGATAAATCATATTTCCCACTAATTCTTTCATTTCATTCTTCCATTTTATCACTGGAACGACGCTGAACAACCTGTATTTTCTCTGTTGGATTAGGATGACTAGTTGCCACCTGCTTACATGTAACTAATCATGTCTTAATGTGACAATCCCGGTGGAATGTTAATGATAGGCGTTGGACAAAGTGTGAAAAGCCAACAGAACAACAGGCTTACAGCACTGCCCTGGCATGAGGATAAACAGTATTATAAACAACTATAAAAGTACCACGGTATGACGAAGCGAAGGTGCATCAAAGCCAAAGACATGTTCACTCCACGTCATTTGAAAAGCCCATAAAGATTTGATCACAGTAACAGAGACGTCACATTTTCAACCGGTACAATTAGGAGCTCGTCACAGAAGGTTGGGTTCAAAGGATGTTATTAGGTTTTATGGTTGTCAGAAGTGTCCAAAATCAGATACTAATCGATACAAAAACCTGTGTCAAAACTAGGTAGTCATCTAAGCAAGAGTCGATACTAAAAAATCACATTCATAACAGAAATGAACCTTTCCTGAATGATCTTGAGCTGTATCAGAGCAAGTATAAGACACATAGACTAGTATACACCCATGGACCACTCCGAACCTGCCATGACGATTGAGGGATTACACCTTTACGCCTCACCGAGACTGTACTCGGTCCAGCTGCGACTCCGCTGTTGGACTGGTTTAGTTGTGGTGTGACACTCACATTAGAACCGGAGGCTGTGCTGTGCTGTCGAGTCACAGCCTTTGAAGCTGCACGCGCGAGACCGAGTGTTCATAACTATTTATTTATTAAGCGAAAAGGCTGCGGTCGGCTACGGCAAAAATGGAATCCAACAGATTTAATCCAGAGCTTCTGTCGTCTAAAGAAAGAGTCTTTTTATCCCCGTGGTAGTGGAACCAGTATTGAGTATTGAGTCTACTCCTTAGTACTGAAATCGAGTTTGACATTTGATGGATGTGATGGTTTAATATTCTGCGATGAAGATGATATCGTGATCAGTTCAGTTCGATGTTCTACTGCTGAAGAAGTGATGGATCAGAGAGGGAGGTTGTGTGGCCTGGTCTTGTCTGGTCTCTGAAGCTAAGTAGGGCTGGACCTGTTTAGTACTTTGATGGGAGACCACTGGGAACTCTAGGAGCCACAGTGGAGCAGCAGCGTATAGTGTTTTTGTGTCCTTAGGCAAGACACTTCGCCCACCTTGCTTAGTATGAATGTGGTATGTGAGTGATTGGCAGTCTCGCTTCCTTCGGGGCAGCTGTGGCTAGTTTACCACTATAAAGTATATTGTAAAACTGACTTTGAATGAGTGGAAAAGTGCTATGTAAAATGAATGCAAAAAAGGTGATGTGGGGAAGGCATAGCTTGGGTTTGCTGGTACGAAGGTTTTAGTCTCCCCTATGATTATTAACAGACCAAAAACACACTTAAAACGGCGGGATTTGGAAGTTTGGTGACGTGCTGTGCTCCTGATGTGTCTGCTCCTATAATCAGCTCAAGTCATGAAATTGTTACCTCAAATATCTTTTAACAAGACACTACTTCATTTTATCCCTGTGTTTACTGTTTTTTGTGGCTTCCTTCTAGAAATGTCAGCCTACCCCCCACTGTCCAAAAACATAGAGTGAAGCGAGCACGAGCTTTTTGAAAATATTTTAGTTTAAATCAATAAAAAGATAATAGAATTTCTTGATTCACAGCTTAATAATGGACATTTATCTCCTTTAGGATTTGTTATGTTTAACATCTAACAGAACTAAAGATGTGCATGATGTTCCTCTAGTGTCAGTGCTGAGGAGAGGATAACATTGCAGGGTTGAGTCTGGTTGTTACTTGGATGGGAGGTGCCACAGTGGGACACCAGCAGCTCTAGTGCAAAGTGTTGTTGTGTCCTTTGGCAAGACACCTCACCCACATTGCTTCGCTTCTGTCAGTCTGCTCTAGGGCAGTGTGAGTGAGTGAATGAATAATGCACAAAGTTGTAAAGTGGCTTTGGGCGTCTGGAAAAACACTGTATGACGTAAATTCTTGTCATTACGATAAAATAGCTTGTTAGCACGACTATTAGCAACATGGTGCCAAGACAGATGAGTTTACTGCTTCAATTATGTGCACTTGTAGGGTTGACAAAGACCTTGTGGTATTGCCTGGAATCCAGGATACAGTGGTCCCTCGTGTATCACGGGGGTGACATTCTAAAAATGACCCCCAATAGGTGAAATCCGCAAAGGATGAGCTTTATTTTTTACAATTATTCTATATGTTTTAAGACTGTAAAACCTCTCTCCACACACTTTATACACTTTTCTCAGACAGGCATTAACTTTTGACATCTGACATTTCTTTCTTGTTTAAACACTCTCAAAGTTCAAACCTTCAGAGATCATATCCCTCTTTCTCGATGATGCTTTAAGTGTGTTGTTCACGTGCTCCAGCTGTATCCACAGAGGCGCCTCTCTGTGCACAGAAACACTTTTAAGTCCAAAGCGTTTCTGAAATTTGTGGGGGCAGAAGGTTTCATTGATATTGTAGGTACTCAGCACTTCAGAGTCACACTGCGATCCAACATTTATGTAAATTTGTCTGAACACATCCTGTACTGCACAGGAGACACGGAGGAGACTGATGGACAATGGTCTACAGTCCCTCAGCCAATCAGGACACAGAACACAATGTATGCTCCTACGCAAAAAAAAAAGCATGCAAAATTGCTCAAAAAAAAAAAATCCATGAAACAGCAAGACCGTGAAAGGTGAACCGCAATATAGCAAGGGACAAATGTACACACTTTTTCAATACATTACAAAGAAAGTGACTCTGATCACCGGTGAATCTCCTTGTTTTCATGGGCATGATTGACAGATGGATTAGCCAATCGGAGACATGCATGGTCCATTCATATTGGAAATAAGAAAGGAAAAAATAGCACAAGACTGAAAATCATCATGGATTTCTGCAGAATCAATGAACGAAACACTAAACTCTGTTCATCTGAGGTGAGAAAAATGTCATTTTGTTTGTTTCAACATGTGTCACTGAAAAAACTAATCTAATTGGACGATCACGTTTAACTGGGCTTGAGACACACACAACACCCTCTGACATGACAAAGGGTGTTGGGACCAAACTGATATCAATCTGTATATAAAACACAGAGATTCTGGATTTGCCAGGCAACATGTGGTATATAGCAAAAAAAAAAAATCTATTCTGTCATCCAATCCAGTCCAATCTGGTGAAACATGCTACAGAACTATCTGGACGACTGAGGGATTACACAGGCATCTTGTGGTATATTTGATGAGAAAATGACATCGACAATAGTACTGCATGTGTATTTGTGAAGTATTCAAAGCTGAAACAGAAATGAATACTACTGACCCTGAATTTTAGAACATTTTTATAGTATTTTTCTCAAATAGACATGTGCTGTTTGTCTCATTAACCCTTTCACGTCTGAATCTGAAGGTTAAGACACCAGCCCGTCCTGACAGCTTTATACCCTGTGGACACATCTATTTTATGTCCCTCCCTGGTGCCTCCGCTGACCCCCTGCAACCCCTCTCCCCTGGCCCTCGCGCCTGCATGTGTGGAGGTGCTAATGCCACCCGGGCCTACTTCAAACGCTCCGCTCCAGCCGCCGTGCAGGGTCACCGGGAGCAAAGCGCTAAACACGGAGATTTATCATGAAGAACCAATAAGAGCGCTCCTGATAGTTACGGCTAATGGGCCCCAGCTTGGAGAGTGGAGGCAGCCGGGATAATGATCACTCTGCAGCCTCCCTGTCCTCCGGATACACAGAGTACCACCTCGAAGAGAGCACATAAGGCCGAAGTGTATACGACAATACCAGGGTGGTGCTGTAAGCCAGGTGACAGTGCTCAAATAATGCTGTATAAAGTGGGGCTGTAGGCCTTTAATCCAGGGTTGGCGCCAGGGGAGGGGGCTTGAAGGGTATTAGCCTCCCCTAGAATGGTCAGTGCACCCCCATAGCTCCCCCAGAGATTTTTGTCCCACTTTCATAGCACTTCCAATCTTAACTACAAATGTTCAAAATGAGACTCTAATAAAAAAAGAGCTTTATATTAGCTTTTATAAATTACTTCATTTAAACAGTGAAGCACAGTAGAGGGTGAGGGGTACACTCCATTGTTCTTCCTAGCACACCCATAGCTCCTCCAACCTAAAATGTCACCACTCACGCTTTAGTTGGGTGATGGTGTCTTCAGGGGCTGTTGTCTGGGGCTCCAGGGTCTTAGGGGCCCAGAATTGGACTCTATTCCTATTCATTTACATTACAGAGGGGCCCATGTGATGCTTTTTGCCCTGGGCCCCTGTTTAGATTAGTTTGACTGTCGACCAAAATTTTATTTAGATTATAATGTTTTCTATGGGACAACAGCAGAAAGTAGAAGAGAGTATAAGATAGATTTGGTTTTTTTTTCTACATTAATACTTGCATGAACTTCCGTGCAGGTGTGAGTGAAGTTTGGGACAGATACACAGAGATAGGTAATAGTATATAGGAGCTTTTTCCCCCTTTATAGTGCTTGGAATGTTCCACAGTATGGCATTAAACTTACATTACATCAACAACATTAAACAGGTCAGATCTGTGGAGATAAAGTATTTTGGAGCAATAAAAACACCTAGATGAGTTACCACACTCCACAAAATGCCACTCTGTAGAACAACCATCACACCAACAATATCTCCATGGAGACAAATAGGTAGCAGAAAAGTTACACAATGCAGCTTTAACTTACCAACAGTATTCACTATTTACTTATGTGCTCATAATTACGGCTATTGATGTAAGCAGGCTGTGAGATGACCCCCATATGACCCACAGGCATTGTTTCCACGGGCAAGACACTTTACCCAGCTTATTATCAAAAGTGTGACTGCACAATGACCAGAGTAAAGAAATTATACTTCAGAATTTGAGTTGTATTGTTCTTGTGTGTGTATGAGTGTACTACCATGAATGCTGGATCTGTCTTAATGTCTGACTACTGCAGCACGTAGTAGCAGTAGCAAGTAGTAAGTACAGTATACCAAATGAACATAGTGAGTAGTGTTAAGAATATATTTCAAATACAGGAACCAAAAATATCATAAAGACACAGTATGTAACTTTTTTGGCCAATAAAAGCGTGTTTTTTTTAAATATTGGCTGTGTTTATTACACTGAAAAACATGCGTCCTTACTGTGAGAGTGCTTGCATCTCCACAAACCTGGCTTTTACTTGGCCTTGTTTCTATGGAAATGTTGTTCCTTTGGCCATAATATTCCACAGTATAGAATAAACGTTGTCCATCTCCATAAATAATGTTCAGAAGTATGGTCTAGCTGTCTATTTCCATGGAACATGCAGGTAACATACCACCTCCAGATTTAGAGTCAAGATCAGAATTACATACAGTGTCTTTAAAGAGGAGGTATTATGCAAAATACATTAGTTTGAGCTTTCTTCCATGTTATAAAGTTGTTCCCTCATCAAAAACATTCCTGCAGAGGTTTTAGACGTCATCCATGCATCTCAAGACTTATTCAAACCCTTATCACGGTTAGCAGTACGATTTTGTGCAAAGCTCCGCCCACAAGCCTACATCATCTACGCTCCCACCCGACAATACTCCATAAATATACAAAAACAGGACACCAAACTGTTCACAGCAACTTGACAAACCCGATGCAATGTGCAGCAGTTTCATTAGCGGGATGCACGCTGATTGTATTGTGATAGCGCTCTGAAGGGGGAGTGACTAAGCACGAGGAGCAAAAGAAAGTCAAACTTGTAAATCATGTTAATACGTTGTTTTCGGCACATACAGCATTTTTCAAACAGTATAAAGTAACACAGTGATCTAAATATGTTACGTGTTAGAAGTCAATACCACATAGAAGTCAAATACTTCCCTGAGTAATGAAAATGCTACAAAACATTCGCGGAAGACAGGTAGACAGACAGTTCTAAAACAGCCCCTGAAGCCTGTTCCATCTCAGTCGTTTAGCCCCTTACCTTCCTGTGTGAAGCTGGCTGGGTCCAGGCCTGTGTTATTCTGTGTCATTCCCGAGCTGGTCCTCCCTGTGCATTCTTCCCCCTCTCTCTTCCGCACAGCCCGGCTCTCCCACAGCTCCGGCTCCACGCTCACACTCCATAAAACTGCAGAGGAGAGGGCCTTCTGTCACCATCCTCCACTCCAGAACACATGTACGGTCTCCACTAGTGTTGTCGCAATACTAACATTTCAAAGTCGATTTTGATGCTAAGGAAAAGACTTTATACTGGATTCCGATACCACGGTGATAATGAAAAACGCTCTTACTTTGGACAATAGAATGTGATTTTCAACATTAAATCGCAGTACTTGGTCTTATATCTGTGTAATCTGGTTCCATAGTGGTCCATGGGTGTGTACTAGTCTATGTGGTCTTATACTTACATGCAGCTCGAGATCATTCTAAAGCTATTCAGGATATGCTCATTTCTGTCCTATGAATGTGACTTTTTTTAGTATCGATCTGTGGTGCAAATCTAACAAAAAATACATTGAAGCCGCTGATTTTCAATGTCTCAAAAAGCATAAAAAACAGAACTAGTTCATTTTAAACGGTTTGCAATGATCCAAAGCATTATGAGCATCCTAATTACTCACCTCGATGAATTTATAAGCACAACTTTCAGAGACCAGAGCGCGAGTTTTAACCAGCATGCTAACTTCATCATTACCGGACAAATACTGTATATCAGACACTTTATAATTAGATGCAGAGAGTACACAGCTGATGTATTTTGACCTCAGGAGCTGCTTATGTAACATATCTGTACTAACGCAGGGCACGTTTAGCTCAAATACATGGCGAAAAAAACAGGTACCGGGCCTTTAAATTCTAATATTTTTCCGGACAAATACAGCCTTCCAATATTAGTGAAAATGATAAGCTTAAGTGTGGACACATAGACCGCCTAAGCTCCCATGTATTATTTAAAAATGTGAATATGATAGCATGCATGAGCCCCACAGCAGTCACTTACGCGCCGGGTCAGTGTGCAGGGAGAGCAGGACGTGGAGAGGGTCGGTGTAACGTGTCCCATTATTCATGAAGCTGGCTCTGGACAACATTTTCCAGACATTACTTTGGTATTTCCTACTCAACCATAACCAGGTGTGCTGTCTAAATATTACTATAAAAGTTATTTCATTTTTGCATTTTGTGAACTGTTTTCTCATAACTCGCGTAAAGGTGCACTGTGTAACTTTTCAGGCAACGCTTGCTTGTCTCCGTGGAGATGTTGTTGCTTTGCCTGGAATGTTCCATGCCAATCATACAATTATATAATTTGCCGTTTATTCAATTACAAGTGCTTTTGTTGGATGGAAAAACGTGTGAGCTGGCTCGCCTCTCCGCAGATCTGACCTCTAACTTGGCCTGGTGGTGTTACCTAATTGTCTCTTTGGAGCTAGATAACTTTAATGTCACACTATACAAAGCAAAAACATCTCCATGACGACAGGTGGCAGACCCATCATTAGAAAAGTTACACAGTGTGGCTTTAACTATTCTAATGCAGTTTATATGGGGAGTTGGGAGCAGGGTTCTGTATTTTTTGGACTGTTTCAGAGAGATAGATAGTTAGAGTCATGGTCTTATAAAAGTAAAGTTTGATGTTTGATTTAAACACTGAATTTTGCCAACGTTGTGTTTTTTGGCAAACTATCTTTCCTGTGAATGTAACCGAGCGATTGGTGTTGGTTGGACGGGACGATATTGGCAGCCTTGTTTCTGACAGTCCGCCCCAGGGCAGCTGTAGCTATGAATTTTATGATACTTTACTTTACCACCAAAGAGTGAATGGTAAAAGCCGAAGCTAAATCTATCATCTAGGCAACGTTTTGTGCAGTTGATAGATTTAACTTCGGCTTTTACTATGGATCAGACCTGGACGACTGAGGGATTACACAGACAGAGAGTGAAGGAACAAAACTTTTTCTATCCAAAAAGCACCATATAAAACCAACACATCATCATTATTATTGACAGGGCAAATGTGTGGTCTATGTAGTTCCCTTTATAACTGTGTAAATCTGCACATTTTATAAGAATTTCCATATTATGATTACTGTTGTCAGGATACTAACATTTCAAACTCAATTTTGATAGTAAGGAATAGGCTTCATCCTCAATATCGGTTCTGATACCATGATGATAATAAAAACGCACTTATATTCCTATGTGGCCTTATATTTGTGTAATCCCTCAGTCGTCCAGGTAGGTTCATAGTTGTCCATGGGCGTAGTCTATGTGTCTTGTATGAAACCAGCAAACCTCTATCTAAATTTTAAATATTCCATTCATTTTCTGCATAAGTGATCAAAGCAGCTGGATTGTGTTGGACTTTTGGACTTCTGAAGCCGCCCTGCAGTCGTTTAGCACATGTAGAGCGTTGTGGAGTGCATGTAGATGTGAGGTGAGCGTAGGCCTGTCTGTTCCTCATTTGGAGCTGCTGCGGTTTTCCTGCTCTTGACAGGACGAGCTCTGCTAACGGACGCTAACGACCAATTACATCCCGCACCGCTGCCAAGGCTTATGGGATTATGGCCCTGCACCTCTCTGCTATCACTGCCCCATTCAAAACGCCAAATCATTTTTACTACTGTCTCTTTCCTGGATCGATGCCCGTTCTTCAACTTTTCCAGCTGTAATTAGCGTTTTCCCCCGGTCTGACCCTCTCTGCAGGTAACTCAAAGGAACTGTATGTAACCTGTGCTCAGAAGAAGGGGTTAGGTGCTGATATAGACCCTTCCATTAGTGACACATACACTGGGGGCGAGGTGGGTTAAGATTCATATAGTTTTGGTATACAGTGGTCCCTCTTTTATCGTTACAGGTTACGTTCTAAAAATAACCTGCAATAGGTGAAATCTCAGCTATATTTTTTACAATTATTATATATGTTTTAAGGCTGTGAAAACCCTCACCACACACTTTATACACTTTTCTCAGACAGGCATTAACATGTTCTCACTTTTCTCTCTTGTTTAAACTCTCTCAAACCCTCATTCAAACGTTTCATCGACATTGTGGGTTTTGTCGGGGAGAAAACTTGCAAACATACAGCACTTAAGAGTCACACTGCGATCCAACATTTATGTAAATTTGGTTGAACACATTCTGTACTGTACAGGAGACACGGTGGAGACTGACAGACAATGGTCTACAGTCCCTCAGCCAATCAGGACGCAGAACACAATGCACGTTCATATAATGTAAAAAAAAAAAAACATGCAAAATTGCACCAAAAAAAAGCAAAACAGTGCGACCCCGAAAGGTGAACCACAATATAACAAGGGACAACTGTAATTTGTCCAGCATAATGTCACTTGTACGAAATACTTATTACGTGATTGTTAGCGTTTAAGCACTTTTTTTTACATTTATTGCTAAGTCAGTAAACTTCGCTAAAAACTTCTAAGCGTGGTCATGTTTTTTAACGAAGCTCTGGCGTTACTCACGGGTGGCTGAGCGGTTGTCAGTTACTGGTTTTTCATAGTTTTTTTGAAATACAGTACACTGGGGCCAACTGGGCCTGTCACGATAACAAATTTTCAAGTTCGATACATTGCTAAAAAAATATAAATGATAAACGATAATATTGAAACTTTATGCCACTGAGACAATAACTAGAAATATTCCCGCGAAAGTATTCTAAATTTATCATATGGCGAAAAAAAACCCACACACAAATGAAGCGAAGTTATTTATTCAAACCTCTACAGCTCAAATCTAATCGTAGAACAGGAAATATAACAAAACTTCTGCACTAGTACTAAGAAAAAGCACCATGATAAATACTGACGCCTGTAACTGCGATTCCCAAATTCCCAACAGTTTAAACGTTATCTCATCTAACCTAGTTCCTTGCATCGGCTTTGCAGTACAGTTCCACGGGAAAAAACAGACCAAAAAGAATTCATGTTCACACATCATCATGCCGGGGATAAACCTTGAAGCATGGACAAAATCTGGACCAGAAGTAAGATCAATGGAAGTACAAAACCATGCAAAATGAAAAGTAAACATCGGCAAGAAAACGGCGAGAAGACCATGACTACACTAAACCTACTCTTATGACACTGGATAAGACCGGAGCAGGCGTAAACCATAACTAAACTGTTCATTAAAAGGAGGCTGCGTTCCCAGAGGTGTCTCGCGGTGCAAAATGAACCGGACCTCCAGAGCCACGCGGTCTGGTAGTGATCAACCCCAGCTCGCCGTCTCCTCTTTCAGCACAGGTGTCTCAAATCCAGCCTGTTCACATTTACTGTACCCCCTCGCTCCCCTCCGCAGCGCAATCAGTGACAGGCTCAAGCTGCGGGTCAGGGCCCTCCCCGCGCACACACGGCCCTAATAGGAGGTCGTTATTGTCAAGTAGGGAGGCTAAGTTACGTGTTTTTTACTGTAGGTGTAAGCTAGGCGACGCGGATTGGGCAGAGAGATGTAATGGTATACAGTAGGTACCACGCGGATAATCAGGAACAGGCTGAGGGTTTGACGCTCAGGAGAAGGTGTCAATTTAAGCCGCGAGCAAAAATGATGAGGTCCCGGACCACACAGTGTCATTTTTGACAGGGGATTGATTTAGAAAGATGGGAATTTAAAGCTACAGTATGGAAGTTTTAGGCAAAAAATAGATTGTGTTTGTTTTGGTTGCATTTGTGCACTGAAACACAGGCATTCTTGCTGTGAGCGGGCTTGCATCTCCACAAACAACTCTAACATGGCCTGGAAGAAGGTCTCCTCCTCTGTGTTTCCATGGAAATGTTGTTCCTTAGGCTATAATCTTCCACAGTACGTCATAAAACATAGGTATCTCTCTGGAAAATGTTTTGAAGCTCGGCATTAACGTTGTATTTCCTAAACTTATATACTTATTTTTTTCTTTGTCTTTTGTTTGTATTTTTCTGTATTTTGAACAGGTCAGGTTTTGTCACAAATGCGGCATGGTTTTTATGTCAGATGCTCTTTTTGTCACATTAATTTGGGCAAAAAGGGGGAATCTGAGCCAAATATGCAATTATTAAATGCAATTTGAACTAGTTTCCATCCAGTTGGTGGGCAAAGTCTCAACCCACACCACTAATGCGTCAATAATAGACTGTATATCAGCTCCCTTTGAGTATCATGAGGATAGTATCAATTTATCTTTATGGTTTTGTGCAAAAATAAAATGGTTGTGTGACATGTATAAAACTCTTAACTACAGTAGGAAACTATTATAGTTCAAACCCAAATAGGCCTTCTGCCAAACATTTACTGCATTCATGTGGTTCTTATAAAACTCGAGGATTGGTCCGTGTTGGGACTTGCTCCAGTCGAAACATAAATGGTGCACAATGCAACTCGATACGTTTCTATTGACTTCTCTTCATTAGCTTCATTCATTTATCCTCGTCTGCGACCCGCACAGTCAAACAGTATGTGGGTTTGTGTACTAGTGTGAGAAGGCACCCAAACAGACTGCTATTTGCATTCTTCTTTCAAAATTGAACCAGGCTGTGAGCAAAACATGTTTTATGCACCTCTGGGGACACACGCACCCCAGTTTAGGAAGCACAGGCCCCCGTCTAGTTCAGAATCTATGGGTCAAATGTATCCAGGACAACGGCCAGCCCAGGTCCAGGGCTGACGCAGGGTCCAAATCACCTCCCTAATTACTATGTAGCCACAGCTGTGTTGTTATGTCCCAAAGTCTTGTGAATGAAAAGTAGTTCACTTCAGATTTCCCACCATGCGTCACGGAAAGTAGTGGACACTACATCTATGAATGTAACAACACAGAGGCACTATTTTAGCTTTCTGTCAAAGCACAGTCATGGAAAAAGTGTAGTGGTGCTGTAGTGTAGGTTACTCTGTTGGTTTACTATGTAACGGGGTTGGCTTACGCGGCTGTGGTGTTCGCTTACCAAGGTAACCTGGTAAAATTACTACCCAGGCTAAAACGGCGAAAAGTGAGTCAGACAACGGCTCATTTAAGTAGTGAGTTTGTAATGGGCTAATATTTATAGGCTATAGGTTCATTTTACCAGAAAATTATAGACCACAGATCCCTCTACAGAGAGCCTCTTTACAGTGGGCCGGTCACAGGGCAGATAGGTTCACTTTCCCCCAACAATACCCCAGCTACAATTATGTTTTTTATCTGGACATTGTGTAATTTTGGAATCATATTTGTTCCAGGCAAAATAAATACTTTGGTTACACAATACTTACCTGCATTAAAATGTAGTTTTTAACATACGACATTAGTGTCCAATCAGAACACTGTATTCTGAGTACTTTACTTAAGTTATTAAAAAATAATAACTATTTAGGATTAAATGTCATATTAAGAAAAGTTACACTTTAAAGTTTTTTTTTTCTTCTAACAGTTAAGTGACAAAAGATGCCAGATGCCAGAAGTAGCTCAACAGGCAAATCACAAAACACCAAACCTGCTCAGACAGAGGCAGCTCACCCTGCGGTGCTGCTTCTTTCAAATGAAGCACATTCAACTTGTGCCGTGTCCAAATACTTTATAAACTCTCTCTCCTCCCTCTCTTCCCTCCTCTCTCTCCCCTCCCTCTCTCTTCCCTCTCCTCTCTCTCCCCCTCTTCATTCTTCTTCCTCTCTTCCCTCCCCTCTTGTCCCTCTCTCTCTCTTCCCTCTCCCCCTCCCCTCCCTCTCTTCCCTCCTCTCTCTCCTCCCCCCTCTCCTTTTTTCTCTTCCCTCTCATCCCTCTCTTTCCTCCTCTCTCTCCTCCCTCTTTTCTCTTTCCCTTTCCTCTCGTCCAGTCTTCTCCCTCTCCCCCCTCTTCTCCCTCTCTCCTCTCTCTCCTTCATCTCCTCCCTCTCCTTCCTGTCCTCCCCCTCTTCTCCCTCTCTCTCCTCTGTCTCCTCCCTCTCCCCCCTCTCCTCCCTCTCCTTCCTATCCTCGTCTCCTCCCTCACCTCCCTCTCTTCCTCTCCTCCTCTCTCCCTCTCTCCTCCCTCTCTTCCCTCTCTGTGGAGTATTCAGGGTAACAGTTCAGGACAGCAGCGCGCTCTCTGCCGGGGGCTGCTTTACGGGACGTCCCAGTGCAGCGGGCCTGCTTAACAGCAAGAGCAGACTCAGGCACAGCAGTGAAAATGTGAGGTGACAGAACGCAAGCCTGATGGACAAACTCAGGGCTTTAATCACACAAACAAGGAGGAACATATGCCAGACTTCACAAAGATACTGTACACAAGAATATATTAGCATTCACTTAGAGCAGAGGGCGGCAACCCGGCTCCGGAGCAGCATCCTTATACTGTGTGTAAAGTGTATTTTATTTGTATTAGTTTTTTTTTTTATTGTAGTTTAAATTAAAATCTAAAAAAAAAAAAAAAAAAATATATAGAGTGTTATTGTCAATGTAGATGTCCTAAAGTATTTGTGGCTCCAAGTGTTTTTCATTCCGTGGAGACTGGGTCCAAATGGCTCTTTGGTGTTAAAGTTTGCCAACCCCTGACTTAAAGGGAGCCAAAGGTCGGCTACAAAACATGCTAAAAAAAAAAAGAATGGACATAGCTAACCTGCTAGCCACCGTGTTCCAAATAGAAAGTGATCATGGGAGCACTTCCTATGCCATCAACCCTGGCTCCAATTCACTTCACATTGAAAAACTGTCACCTCTCTCTCTGTAACTGCTGCAATGAGCCTCATCATTTTGATCTTAAAATGTTCGTATCAACCCGCTCTACGTGATTCTGTCGTTTTTATTTTGTTATTGTGTCAGTAAATCAAGATATGAACATTAATAACAGGCAGCTCTAGCGCCAGGTTGGATTGACAGCGTTGTTAAGTGCTCTCTCCCTGCTAAACCAACGGTCCGGGCGCAAAGGGACGTTACCTTCAACAGCCTCGATCTTGATACTCACAGTTGGAGCTCCAAATTTGCCATGTGATTGAAATTTGATTTAAAAACAAGATTATAAAAAATAATAAACTAAGCAGCCTATAGTCTAGTCTATTCTATTCATTAGTATAAGTCTGTTCATAAGTCTATTCATTAGTATCGAAATCAAGTTTGAAATGTCAGTATCATGACAGCACTGCACTGTAACTGTGAAAATGTGATGTGACTGGACTTAAGGCTGATGGGAAAACTCTGGGTTTAAATCCGCCAAACGAGTCGGTCCCATGTGCTTCCCTTTGCAAATATATACAGTAGCCAAGCATACATTTACATTACAGTGTTTGTGCTGTCCCGTTTCCCCCTTTGCCTGACCCACCTTACCACTCCCCCCCCCCCCCCCCCCCAGAGCCCCCCCCCCGTCCCCCCCCTTCCCCCAGTAGGTAGGCGCGAGGCAGTAAACAGCTCCAGAGCAGTGGGGTGAAATGAAGCAGCCGACAGCCCCGCCACAGCTCCGAAAAGGGGGTCTAAACGCTCCCAGCTGCGGCGTAACTTGGGACTGACAATGGTACCCCCCCCTCCCTCCTCCTCCCACGGGACAGGCTGCGGGGAAAGGCCCAGGTTCTGGAGAGCTCAGGTTGTAAATCAGGTTGGGAGGTGGTTTTAGGTTTCTGCCGCTACGAATTATGCTAACTGTGTGTGCCATTCCTTGTCCTCATGTTCCCCCGCTCAGAGTTATTTTAAACCCAGACTAGAGAATAATGATTACCATGTTGATGTGTCTAAAAATGATATGAGTGACACATTCGATGAACTGATATGTTTTCAACACCGATGTTCAGAGAGCATCAGGAGCAGGGGCTCAAACCTAAAGGATCTGTATGTGGTCTGTGCCCCTGCGCTGTTTTAAAAGTGAGCTGGCTTTAAAATCTAAATATACACATGCAGTTAATTTAAATAAAGGGCATGCAACAGAAAACCTGCCAGGTATTTTACCAGTTTACCCCAGTAGATGGATCTATTTCTAATTACAAACATGGAGAGATTGAGATGTTCTAAGGAGATGATTATGGAGGAGAGTGAGATGTTCTGAGGAAGTGATGGAGGAGATAGATGTTATGAGGAGGTGATGGAGGTATGAGACACTGAGGAGATGATGGAGGAGAGTGAGATGTTCTTGTGGAGATGATGGAGGAGAGTGAGATGTTCTTGTGGAGATGATGGAGGAGAGTGAGATGTTCTTGTGGAGATAATGGAGGAGAGTTAAATGTTTTTGAGGAGATGATGGAGGAGAGTGAGGGAGTCATGGAGGCAAGTGAGAAGATGATGGAGGAGAGTGAGATGTTCTTGTGGAGATGATGGAGGAGAGTGAGATGTTCTTGTGGAGATGATGGAGGAGAGTGAAATGTTTTTGAGGAGATGATGGAGGAGAGTGAGATCTTCTGAGGAGATGAAAGAGGAGAGTGTGGAGGCCATGAAGGAGAGTGAAATGCTCTTGAGGAGCTGATGGAGAAGAGAGACGTTATGAGGAGGTGATGGAGGTGTGAGACCTTCCAGCAGAGGATGGAGGAGAGAGAGGAGGTGATGGGGGTGAGTGAGAACCTGATGGAGGAGAGTGTGATGTTCTGATGAGATGATGGAGGAGAGAGGAGGTGATGGAGGGGAGTGAGATGTTCTGAGGAGGGGATGGAGGAGAGAGATGTTATGAGGAAGTGATAGAGGTCTGAGACATTCCGAGAAGATAAAGGAGGAAAGAGAGGAGGTGATGGAGGAGAGAGGAGTGTGGTGGAGAGAGATGTTATGAGGAGGTGATGAACGACAGAGATGTTCTCAGGAGGTGATGGAGGTGTGAGACACTGAGGAGATGATGGAGGAGAGTGGGGAGCTGATGGTGGAGAGAGATGTTCTGAGGAGGTGATGGAGGACACTGAGTTGGGTAGTGAACTAGAACGAATGAATGGCAACAGATGAGTGGAAAGAGCCTGACTGAATTTACGATCTTGTTTTTTTGTTTGAAGACACTTTCCGTAGCTGTAGGGCTTTAAATAAATCACATGTGATTTACAATGAGTGACGAATCAGGTTTTTGTCAAAGCCACTGATTTAAGAGCCTTTATTATCTGACAACAGACAGGTTTGGGTTGTGGAGGAGAAAGCAATAGCTGAATAGAATTAAAGAAAAGATATTTAAAGCCCATGTATGTAACTTTTTTTTCAATTTGGTTGTGGTTGTTGCACTGAAATACATACATAAACAGGTTTCCTTACTCTGAGTGGGCTTGGATTTCCACAAACCTGACTTATATGGCCTGGAGGAGGGCGTTCTCCTGCTTGTTTCCATGGAAATGCCGTTCCTTTAGCTATAATATTACGCAGTATGGCATAAAACCTATTTATATCCATAGGGAATGTTCTGTTCTTAAGTATGGTTTTAACTTTATATTTACAGAAACTTACATACTGACATACTGTACCCTCTAAAGGTCCATTATGTAACTTTTCTTGTAAGGAGTCCAGTAACTACTCTTCTCTCCATGGTGATGTTTTTGTTTGCCTGGAACATTTCCACACTATGGCATTAAAGCTGTCTATCTAGCATTTATTCAGGTAGAAAAAAACCTGTTTCCATGGAGAATTAAATGAGAATTAATACCATACTATGGAACATTCTAGGAAAAAGTTCTGTAACATCTCCATTGAGACCAGAAGGTGGCGAACAATTTTCCAGAAAAATTTCATAGTGTAAATTTTGTGACTTTTCTATTTTCTCAGATGATATTTAAAGTGTTAAACTTGGTCAAAAACATCCACCAGTAACAAAAACAGACATTGGCAATAACAACTTGACATTTCCGTACTTTGTTGCCTGTGGTATATTGTTCTTTTTGCCACCTCACCCCATTGCGTTGCCAGATTGGGAGCGCTCTCTTCTCCTCGCTCTTCCGTCTCCGTGCACACACTTGACTGCAGGGAAGTGGGGACTCTTAAATAAACATGGCACGCTTATCAGTGGGATCTAAAAATACACCGTGAGGCAGCACACGCTCGCAGTGCCAAGGCGAGCCAAATCAGCCGCGCGATGACAGAAGCTCCTGGTTATGTTTGTAGATACATGCGCTTCAATGGACCCGGGACAAATTGTTTTAGGATACGCTGACGACTTATTTAAAGGAAGTTTATTTTTATATACCATCATGTTTATTTGTTTGTTTGTCTGTTTTTTGTAACTTTTAAAAGACTTTTTACATAGCAGAATTCAAATGCATTTTACATTAAAGGTTAAAGGTGCACTATGGAACTTTTATGGTGTTGGGCTCTGCCATGTGCTTGTCTGCATGGAGACCTTATTGCTTTGCAGGAATGTTCCTCAGTATGACATTTAACTTATCTATCTCCATGGAAACAAGCACAATAACAGAACAAGTTTTCAAATTACAGGTCAGATCTGTGGAGTTCTCATAATGAGAATGCGAAGGTATTAAGTAGAAAATGCCTGGTAAATTAATATAAGCAAGATCAATAGCAATACCATCTCCATGTTATTTCTTGCACCATAACCCTGGACCGTGTGGTCAGATTTGGCCGTAATTAATTGCTGCTACTCAAAATGAACAAACAAACAAAAAAGTCAAATTTCAATAAAAAAAAAATCAAAAAGCCCAGAGTGCCACTTCTGGCCCCTGCATAGAGACCCCTAGTGGATGAATATTGAACTAAATGAGCCAGAGTAATAATGACAAGATGGCTGACCACACGAGCTGCAAAACTACCCAAACAAAATCGTCTTCTCAGCAAACCAGCAGTTGGTAAAATTGTGGTTTGTTTTTGTCAGTCTTTTTAGTAATAGCTTGCAGAATGTCTAGAAGTACGTTTTATATTATTTTTGGATAAATTAGCGAGCCCAATGGGTCAAATTTGGCCCCGATCCTAAATTAAGGAATAAAGGGTTAAAATTGAAAAAGTGGATATTTCAGTGCTCAGTGAACTTATAGCAGTAATATAATGCAATGTTCATAATTTTCCAAAGAAGAAAATGGTTCTTGGGTTTGCCAAGGTTAAATTTAACATATTTTAAATCTTAAAATCCAAATTTCTGCTTTGGATCAACTTCAAAAATAAAAAAAAAAATAATAAAATAAAACATCACATTTAATTGTTTAGTTTACTACTGAGTTAAATTTACTCAAAATCACTTTTAAACTAAACTGTGCTTGCCCAAGTGCTTTTACACCACACCTTTTGTGATATTTCATGCATTTTTGTTCGTCATTATTTTGTTTATCTCTCCTCATTTACTTGAATTACTCCTAACTATTACGCAAAGTAGCCAATTAAGAAACTAATATGTTGGCTGTTTCAGTTTGTATATATTTTTCCTGACACCTTGACCTCTTTAACCTCTTGGGCTTCCCCTGTGGTTACGTAATGACCCCAGAGCCGCAAAGTGAAATTTTAGCGATCACGTCTATGTAATCATGAACGACCTCCTATCTGCAGCTGGATCTGACTCCTCGTGTGGGCCTAAAGAATGCCTTTTACTCTTTGTGTGTGCAACATGCCGACACTAGCGAGCGAGTGTTAGCTTAGGAGGCCCTCGACGTGTTGTTCTTTACTGTATCTCGCAATGGCGGACATCACATCACATCACCCGCATGTTTGGCGTTGAGTTTATGTTACGTTTTCTATAGGAGTTATTGCAAAGAGTTGAGGAGACACAGAGCTGCCTTGTTCAGTGCTCCATATGAATCTTGTTTTCTTTCACAGGTGGGACGTCCTGGAGGGTTCGGACCCGGGGCAGACAGGAGGTCGCCGCGGTGATGTCAGCCAAAGGAAAGGTATGGACCATTCAGAGCTTCTTATCTTCCACTAACTGTGCTTCAGTACTTCAGAACAGTCTGTGTGGCTTTTGTTCATGGTTCTACATAATCAGATGAATCATAGAATAAAGGACGTCTCAGGACAGTGGAGGGGTAGAGGAATCATTTTGTTTGCTCAATGCACATTTTGAAATTTTGAAAAGTAATATGTCTGGAAAAAGTGCCTGTGCTACTTCTGAATAAATATCTCATTTTCAGTGGTGGATGAAGTACTCAGTTCTGTTACTTAGTAAAATACAGATACAGAGATAAAAAGTAACTCAAGTAAAAGTATCACATGAAAAAATCTACTTAAGTAAAAGTATTAATTAAAAAATAACACAGATTTTGCTCAGCAGTTGCAATACAAACTTACTTCTTCATTTTTCTTCTTTCTGAATTTTGTGTATTTATTTTTATTTACTCGAAAACTTTTGTCAGGATGAACATAGTAAAAATAACTCCTCAAATCATGTGAAAAGTACTTTTTATTTCAAAAATGTCGTGAAGTATAAAGTACCTGCTCTCAAATGTAGTGAAGTAAAAGTAAAAAGTATCCACTGTAAAAATTACTTAAGTCAAGTATATATACCTAAAAATTCTACTTAAGTACAGTACTTTACTACTTTAACTTTGTTACCTCCCACCTCTTCAAATTTTAAATATTTTTTGCAATATTTTGTTTTCTTTTTTTTTTTTTTTTTCAAATCACAGTTATGTTCAGACTACAATTATTTAACACGTTAATATATATATACAATACAAAGGTATACAGGTTTTACATATTAAATATATTACATTTACACAGGACTTAAAGCTATCATCTGTATTCTCACATATCACCACTAGATGCTATCAACGGTACTGCTGTCAGATGACACAGGTCAGATGAGGGGAGATGATAGGGGCCTTTAAAATTTGTTTTGTGCTACTATTCCAATTGCAATTTTGATGAAAAATGTGCTGGTTTATTCAGAATGTACTTTTAAAACACACAGAAGCACACCCTGATGAGGACTGCTTTAATCTGCAGCATTCCCGACAAATCCACAACATGTCCAAGGAGACAAACATGTGGCAGAACCTCTACTTGAAAAGTTACACAGCGCACTTTTAGCTTTTTAAAAAAATCTATTTGTGATATACCTGTACTGACTGCCTCCCCATTGTTCCAACCAAGGGCTCTTCCAGTAAGTTACTTCAGTACATGCTCAAATGCTTTTCACTGGGGACTGCTGGCTACTGCAGATTATACAAGTGTGAAGTGAATCGGTGCGCCCCACTTCTTGGCAGCTCCGGCTCCTTGTAACTCGGCCCTGAGACTGCTCTAGCGTACTATTCTCTGGCAGTGAGAGCAGGGGGGGAGATGGTCGTGGTTCAGTGGCTCAAACAGAAGTCTGACGCCACACTGCCCGAGCCTGCCATCGCACTTTGAATCAAACGTATTGTATTATATTATTTGCATATCAGCCATGTCTCCACAGAACTACTTTTAATGCTGCGATGAAGCATGAAATGAAGCTTGTAAATTCTGCTAAAGTGCTTGACCTCAGAAAGAGTTTTATGAACCGTAGAAAGATACAATTTAACTCCACCACAGATCTGAGATGCAGACATTAAAAACCGTTCTGGTGCCAACTTGTTTGTTTCAGTTTTTCTCATAAACGTAATAGAATGTTTAGTCCAAACGCCTCCGGGAGTTGTTCCTGTTCGAGGTCGATATAACAGAGACAGCTAGATGGGACATTTAGAAGCCAATAAAACATGAAACTCTTATCCATTACTGCAAATGTAGGCACCCAAGTATACATTTACAGTATGGAGGAGAGTCATGTGTAGTATGAATTCATGAAGGCAAGTCAAGTTTATTTGTATAGCGCAAGTCGTGCACAAAGTAATTCAAAGTGCTTTACAGAATAAGAAAGACATTAAAACGTGTGCAGAATGACAATCTTTCAGTCAAATGTACAGCTAAAAAAAACTGTTTTGAGCCTTGTGAAAGTAGAGGCCGGTCCCACATCTTCAGGAAGAGTTTTCCAGAGTTTAGCTGTGTAAAACCGAAACGCTGAAACTCCCATGTTTAGTCCTGACTCTGGGCACCAGCAGGAGGCCGGTCCCCAACCAGAGCAACACAAGGACTAGATCAGAACTAAATCAGGACTAAACCAGAACTAAACCAGGACTATGAGGAGGGCAGTCCTTGAGGTCCTCAGAGTGCGAGATGGTTCATACGGCACTAACATGTCGTTCGGACCACCCCTGACTGGATGCTACATTTTAATATTGAAATATTCATCTGAGCTTGGATCAAAATCAGAGATCAAAATTTAGCAGTCATGAACTCCAACGTCATTCCCCAGCTTGAGTCTTTTACCAAAATTGCCTCAATCGTGCTCGTCCTTAACCCGACTATGTTCAGTTTTCATTATTTCACTCACCAGAAAGATATAAAACGTGATCTGTCTGTTGCAACCATAGTGCGTCATTCATTTAAGTTCAAAAGAATCTGCAAAGAAAGTGTCATAATGTTAATTTTTAGACAAAGACAGGTTAAATTCTGTACCTGGCATTATCACAAAACACATTAAATATTACTCTAAAGTCGATTATCACCTTGCTACTTTTCTGCACTGATCTCAGAAATACTCACATTCTACTGACATTACACATATTTAAAGAGTAAAACTAGTTGGTAGCATATTTGATGTAGTTTGTCCTTGTATGTGTTGCCATAGTAAGTGATCATGAGCATATCAAATTGTGATGCAAACTAGTTTCTGACTCAGTTCGGGGAATCACACAGTTAGCAGTTATTCTAGTTGTTGTTAATACAATTCATAGCTTGACACGATAGCGAAATTAAAATACCAGGATCATGTAGAGCGGCTTAATACAGCTGAATACGAACATTTTAAGACCAAAAGGACGAGTCTGACAGCAGCAGTTACAGAGAGAGGGGGGCGACAGTTTTTCAATGTAAAGTGAATTGAAGCCAGAGTCAATGCAGCTAGAAGCGTGACCATGCTCACCGTTTGAAAATGGTACAAATCCAGTATACCGCCTTTAAAACTTAACTTCTCTTGTCCCAGGTGCTGCTGCTGGTGCTCCTCTCTCTGCTCCCGGCGGTGGGAGGTGCTAGCATCATAGGCAGCAGTGGAGGAGCGGGGGCAGAGTCTGGCCCCGCGGTGGGGTTGCACCAAGGCCAGGAGGAGAGGCAGCTTCCCGTCCCCCTGCCCAGAGCACCGGACGAGGAGCAGGAGGAGGAGGACAATGACTCGGATCCAGCGTGGCACAACCTCTACGGTAAGAACATGGAGGGAGAGGCTGAGGTGGCTGGTGGTTCTGCTGCTGCGGGGAGATACATGGAGAAAAAAGTTGTAGGTGAAAAGTAGATTTGATTGGTTGAGAGGCAAAAGTAGCGAGCTGTGATTGGCTGATAGTGACCAGACGTCCTACAGGGCACTAAATAGGGGACACATCATTTTTAGTATTGTATGAATGGCCAGTCCTTGAAAAAGTAGTGCACTCAAAATTTTGCACAGTGCAGCTTGACTAATAGACAGTAATAGTTACTAGACCACAATGCATTGCGAGATTCAGAAATAAACGGCAAACAGCAGGTCTTTAAATGAACACAATACACAATAGACAGAAGGTGAAGAAGATTATTTTTAAAACACTGTTGACTCGTGATTATGAATAAACCAGCCTTAATTAAACTGTTACATTGTAAAGTTGCTATCATCAACCACTTACCTTAACTAACTAAATAAAACTTGTTTATTAAATGTTTGTTGCAGAAATGTATTTTTCATGAGTGTTGCAAACCTTTTTTCACCCAAACACCAGAAGCTTAAGTGCTGTATGAAGTATGCTAAAGATTGTAGAGCTGTGTGGTGAGTGAGGGTTTGGACTCGGGTCGACTAGTGTTTGCTCGATTTCAATCCATACTAAGGAATAGTCTTGATACTCGATACTCAATACTGGTTGCAAAAACAAAAAATGCAACAAAAAACAAACAAAAAATGCTCTTTCTTTAGATAATAGATTGTGATTTTCAAACATTAAACGGTAGTACTTTCTTTTATATTCCAATGTGGCCTTATATCTGTGTGATCCCTCAGTCGTCCAGTAGGTTCATAGTGGTCCATGGGTGTAACTAGTCTATGTGTCTTATACTTGTTCTGATACAGCTCAAGATCATTCTGAAAACTATTCAGGAAAGGTTTATTTCTGTCCTGTGAATGTGACTTTTTTTAGTGCTGTTCAAATGGTCAAATGAGCATCTAATTTCGGTATTGGTTCAGTATCTAATTTCAGACCCAGCCACAGTCTCCTTGGTTGAGTTATTTCTTCAGGTTTATTAAATGAGTCTGTGAAACTAGTGGAAGTTTGTTGTTTGTTCTTTACAAATGTGCTGCGAATGACAGAATATGTTTTGTCAAATGCACACGCTGCTTTTTCTGCACAGACGATAAAAGTGTCCGTGTTCCAGCTAAAGTTTCTCCAGAGCTCGTAGGGCACCGTGACATTTGTGCTGTGCCTGTGGCTGTTCAGACACAACATGTCCTCACTGCAAACCATGTCTCGAGTTAGACACAAACCCACACGACGACTGCATCTAGTATAACTGTTAGAGACACACCGATCCAGCCTTTTCACTTCTGATACCGATTTCAGTACTATGGCTTTAAGAATCTGCCGATACCTGATATCAGCCAATGCCAGAGACTGAAAACAGCATTTATTTCCTTAAAACAAGACTCATTTAAGACAAAACTGATCCAGATGTGTTGTGCAGCTGTTATATCTCCCAAGTAACCACAGACCAACCTTGTATAAATACTGTTTCAAAAATTATGAGACTTTTTGGTTCAGCTACAACCAGTAAATATTCTTATTACATCAATGTATATGTCCCACCAGAATATCAGCTGAACCAATATTTGGAAATCGATATCCAATCCGATATCTGTGTCAATATCCAGCACCATATCAACTCAGTACATGCCAGACTCTGACTGTTTGCTGAATGTCTCTCCCCACTCCTCACCCCAGTTTTTACTCTGTTTACTACAGACATGTCAAACTCAGGCCTGCGGGCTAAATTTGGCCCTTGATATAATTATATTTGGCCCGCGACATCATATCAATATATGTATTAGAGCTTGTCCGCCGGCCACCGTGCCAGTATAGCACAAGCACCGCTAATATTATGAATCCCTAAAAGCATCTGCCCCTTGTCGACTTCTCATGACATTCATTAGCATTTGCTACTTGTCGATTCACTCAAATTAATCCGCCTTTTGTGAGAAACTAAACTTAGTCCCAGGTTTTAATTTTTCAATCAGTGAATTTTGGCCTAAACTTAGTCCCAGGTTTGAATTACAGCCCTGCATACTACTGCATACATATTTGTTTCATGTAATACAGTATAAAAGTGCAGATATGTTGTAAAATCCGCTTTTTTAGTCAAAATGAGAATGTGCAGTCTACATCACACAGTTTTTTTTCAGCGGTAAAACAGGAACAATGGACGCTCCATTGTCACTTCCCTTTGATTATTTATATTTTGATTTGTTTTGATTTGTGTGATTTTAATGTCTTTCTTTTCAGTAAAGCACTTTCATTTACCTTGTGTACAAATTGTGCTATACAAATAAACTTGCCTTGCCTTCCCGGTTGCTGCTGTTAGCATGCTAGTTATTGTTAGAATGACCAGTTTTGCCAATTTATGAATAAAACAGACTCATATTAACCTTTGTTTGTGTTTTTCCTGATTTCAGACCCTTATGTAGTGGATGAGATGGACGACCATCCCAGTCTGCGCTGGACGGGTCGATCTCCTCGCTCCTCAGACCCCTCAGACCCTCAGGCCAAAGGCTCGGCCAAGAGAAAGAAGAAGAAGAAAGAGGAGGATGCAGAGGAGGAGACAGCAGGAGGGAGGAGGAGGGGGAGGGGCAGTAAAGCTCCCAAACACAGCAGCAGAGACTGTCGTGTGGAGCGGCGTCAGATGAAGGTGCGGGACTTAGGCCTGGGATACGACTCAGACGAGATCATTCTTTTTAAATACTGTGTGGGCTCATGCCAGTCGTCCAGGACCACCTACGACCTGGCTCTGAAGGCTCTGCTCCACAATGGCTCCTTACCTCGACGCACGGCCCGCAAAGTGAGCAGCCACCCCTGCTGCCGGCCCGACCGCTACGAGTCCGTCTCCTTCATGGACACCCACACCACCTGGCAGACCATAGACTCCCTGTCGGCCGCCAGCTGCATGTGCATGGGCTGAGCGAGGGGCTGAGCGGAGTGGATGTACAAGGCGCCGAGCTCAGCACCAAAGTCACAGGAAAACCCTCGGATATGTTTAACGATGGTGCATCTCCTCCAAAGAGTCCACAAGCAACTTACCCAGCGCAATAACCCTGGCTGCTGTGGGATTATGTAATCTTTGAGACCATCATGCATTACTTTTAGTGAACTAGAGTTTTAGCTGGTCACTCCAGTCAGGTGGAGGGCGACAGGTTTTGGCTTCCTCTGGGCAGAATCTTAAAAGCCAAAGAAGTGGACGTCTCTGTCATAAGTGCACATGATGGAGCTGTTTTTATGGAATACAATATAATGTCATCAAATCTTCCTCACCAGTGTTTGAGATTGCAGAGGTTTTATTTGTACACTAAACAGAAGATTAGGAGTTCCATCATTTCATAAGAAGGCATTTTTGGACCAAAGAGAAAATGGATTGACTAAAGCTTTGGTTCTTTAGAGACTTGATCCTGGAGTCCAGCAGAACAGATGCTGCTTGGCCTGAGCTCTGACGCTCAGACACATCTGGAGGACTTGTATTGTTCAGAGGAACTCAGCCAAATGGATGCCATGCATCTTCATGTATTACTGTGTCAAAGTAAGATATATTTATTGCAGATAAGTTATTTATTTATTACAGCTTCATATGAAAGCTCTTTTATTAACTTCTGTTGTAGGTCAAAGTCTATTTATTGCCATATTTCATATTATCCAAATGCCTCAAAACATGACTCACCTGTTTGAACAAGGCCATAGTCATAGAGGCAGGAGCAGTGAGCAGGGCTGGGCCAGTACTTTCATCAGAGCGCTCCTGTCGCTGTAGCGCTCCTGTCGCTGTAGCGCTCCTGTCGCTGTAGCGCTCCTGTCGCTGTAGCGTTCCTGTCACATACTGTCTTATGTCATATGTGACCTCTGCACTCATGACGCCTGAGCATTTCAGTACACAAAGTCTGCTGCTGTTGAAATGTCTTTACTTGTGGCGGTCTGATCGTTCAAACATCAAAATCAAAAGGTCAAAGTTGGGTCATATTTGGGTTGAAGCACAAACTGAGTCAAATTCCCACAGTGCTTGACTTTTATGTGACAGAACTATATGTGAGTACAATTGTGTTGATTGAACAGCTCAGAGCACACGCACAACAGCACTGACAGTGAATGGCCAGTGAAAAAATCCCCAATAAAATACAATATATAGCTCCATCTACTGTCCAGACATTCTCATGCTGTAAACCGTAGGGACATGTCTGTGTGTCTGACGCAGCAGAGCCATGAGTGCATTACTCTTGTCAATTGTGCATTACTCTTGTCAATTGATACTTTGCAGTGATATCACATATGGTGTTGTTCTGCATATATGTCTATGGTGAAATGTACAGCAGTTACCATGGTGACACGATCTGCACACATTACAAACACTAACAAATCATTTTAGATGGCAAAACAAAACAAAAAATACCAAAATTGTCATTCAAAGTTTGTTTTTGAACAAAAAAGTGAAAATTGGCTAATGCTAGCTAGCTTGTGACTATTATTATATGTGTTAAAGACTTGTTTAACCGCACAAATCATCTCTCATTCTGTAGTTCCAATTAAGTCACCTTTTTCTGGTCAGAAAAAAAGCTCAGATTAAAATCTAACAAAGCCCCAGACAGAGCTGTACCTCCAGTTAGCATCACACCTCCCCGTGGGAATGTTGATGACCTCAGCTGCAAAGTATCAATGGAGCTCAACAGTCCAGTCCAATCTGACGCCTGCAGAGGTTCTGGAAGTTCATTTCCCATTTATTTTTCCCATAGGCTTCATAAAAAATAATAAAATACAGTTTGAAAGGTTCCTGGGGGCTGATCAGTTTGTGGTTGCTGGTAGTGACCACAACCTAAACAACCTTATAAACCACTAGATTTTTAAAGCATTTAGCAGAATTAAAAAGTGTCATTGGAGCCTTTGTTGCGCTTTTAAACTCTTTATATTTTATACTTTATATTTTTTTAAATTTGACTTTCAAATTCATATGTGAAACTTTGAAGTGGGTGGTCACTGTTGGGCACAAAGGTTAGATCTTGGAGTGCGGTTTTTCAGCTTCTGTGTTTTCGAACTCGGACTCAAGTAGGAATTCCAAGATGGAGGAGTGTTCCAAATCCGACCTAAGACAACTGGAGAACAGCAATAGTCCTCTGAGTTTTTAAAGTCCTTACATCTTCACCTTAGCAACCAAATGTGACATTTATCTATTTTAACATTGTACTGCTACATTCTACACTAGGGGTGGGTAAACTTTTTGACACATGGGCCACAATGGGTTCTAAAATTTGACAGAGGGGCCGGGCCAGGATATATAGATGTATATATTACATTAGAGATTTGGCCTGTAAAATGTAGCAAAGCATTGTACAAATTGTTTTCCAAATGCATTGATTAAATTTATAATTAATTTATTAAAATTTAGTTAAATAAACACAGCAGAAAAACGCGTTCTATTTAACCTATTTTAATATAATTTGATCATGTTCTGCGGGCCGGATTAATAATCCCAAAGGGCCGTGTGTGGCCCCTGGGCCGTAGTTTGCCCATGTCTGATCTACACATATGGTTTAAACATAAACACTCCAGATTGATTCAAAAATAAAATATTACATTTGAATGGTCAAAAGTCCTTAAGATGGCGTCCATACACTGAAACCCATGAATAGGACTTTTAATGGAGACACATATTATGATTTAATATTGGCCTAATAGTAAATATAAAACCTTGATGATACTATAATTTAAAGGAATACATATTTTATGCATCACAAGTATTTCCAATATAAAATCAAATTTATCGTTGATTTGTTGACCCCCTTTTACAACCTCTCCAGTGTTGGAAGAAACTTACAAACGTCTTTTTCTTGTTGGTCCGTATTCAACACGATTAGATGAAATGTGAGCTTATACTTTATACTATGACTATGGCCTTGCACTGTTTGAACACATAACCAAACCTCCTCCCCAGACTCAGTCCTTACCTAACACCTATACCTGACACCTATACCCAACACTGCCCCTCAGTGGACACTTGTGGTATTGTTACATTGAAACCACTGCCTCTCCTGTGTACGCCGATCCACATAAAGAAAGTTTCTTATTATATATGACTATTTAAAGTGTTGTTTTTTATTTTTGTATGCCATTATCCTCCCAAGGGAATAAAGTTTAAACATACCTGTTGTGTCTCTTTCACTTGATTGGTTTGTGTCAAATGAAAGGAACTGTATGATAACTGCATTATAAAAAAAGCTACAAACACAACTGAACCTGTGATGTCAGAGCCTTCACCTACAAATAGAGACACATACAAGTTTGTCTCATTCTCACTTTATGGACATGCCTCATGTGAAAGAACTTCAGAACCTCCAGAATTCACTCACTGAGCTGCAGAGGCTGCACTAGCACTGATTCATGATTTGATTTGAACATGTCTGCCTCGTATCTGGGGACAGCCAAGTTTATGAAATTTTGAATGTAAATCTTAAACTGTAGGGACATGTCTGTGTGTCTCTTATGTAACCTTCCTGGTAGAGGGTCACCCTCCTGCTTTATTCATGAAGATGTTATTGCTTTTCATGCAATGTTCCATGGTATGACATTAATCAGTTAAGCTTAAGGAAACCAGATGAAGTCACAGATCAGATCTGTGGAGAGACGATCCCGCTCACAGTAAGAGTGCATGTTTATCAAGGACTTTAAAAACACTGATAATAAAGTAAATGGCAGATGAACTGAATGCCATACTGTAGAACATTCTAGACAAACCAATAACATCGCCATGGAGACAAGCTTGTGTGGCCCCTCTACAGAAATGTTACACAGTGTACCTTAAACTAGATCTAAACCAGGACTAAATCAACACTTTAAAAAACAACAACACAAGATACCATCTAGTGTCTCAGCGGCAGAGCATCACAAAACCAAAGGTTGGTAGTTAGATCCAACCAGTGCAAGACACTTCAGCCACCTGGACCATGAGTGTGTATGTGACTGTGACTGATAGTGGCTGAAGAGGCTGTTGGTGCAGAACAGTGGCCTTCAGCTGTCAGAACAGCCTCAGGACACTTCAGGCTTTAAATGTTTGAGTTATCACTAATATGCAGCAATGGAAGGAGTACTCAGTTCTGTGACTTCATTAAAACAGCAGCAGGAGTCTCAAAGGCTGAGACTGAAGCTTATACCTCAGTCTCGGCCTTTTCAGCATCTGCCAAACCATAAAATACAATCTATTTTTCAGTCCAGTTCAAAAATATGGTGAAGTAGAAAGTACAGGTACATTCTCTCAAATATAAAGAAGTAAAAGCAAAAAGACTCCACGGTAAAATGTACTTGAGTAGAGTACAGATATCAGAAAACTTAAACTTTAAGTTCTTAGTGCTTTGGCCACATAAAGCAAACAATGGAGGAAGGGCACCCCCTGGTGGTGAGACTTGGGAATAAACACAAGACGAGTATTCTTGGATATGGCCAAATATTTGACCTGAATAATATAGTCTGGAAATACTATTACTTAATATAGTCTGGAAATACTATTACTTAATATAGTCTGGAAATACTATTACTTAATATAGTCTGGAAATACTATTACTTAATATAGTCTGGAAATACTGTTACTTACTATAGGTTCTCCAACCAGATTCAAAGATACAAAACATATTTTTAAACACATTTTATTCCAAAACATACAGTTACGTGATGAGTTTGCTGACCTCAACTGAGCAGCGGATATGTTCACTGGCTTTTACAATGGCTCTTAAAACATTCACTTTAATAATTATGACAGAGTCACAATGAGAGGCCTACATTCTGATCCTGCTGCATGAAACAGACACGGACATTAGCAGCATGCACATGAACACAAGAGCATGTTTGACAGTGTAATACAGTACCCATGGGGTACAGGCATACATTTCTCATTAGAAATTACTTACAGGTGCATTGCTCCCATCATGCATTTGGACAGCAGTGATCAGAGAGGCCGTCACAAGACCACACCATGAGAGGTATGTGACGTTTGTGCAAAACAACTTTTGGTCTTCAAGAATATAAACACATTGGTTTCAAAACAAGGACTTTGTTTGAGTCGCTCCTAGACCCATCCCTTCATCACACAGTACACTGTGTGAGCGTGCCCTCACATCAGCAGGAGCTCAGCCACAGAGCAGACAACTGCCTCAGAGCTTTTTGTAAAGTGTTAATGCTGCACATGTAAACAGGACAAACAATAGGGCATAAACAGGAAGTGACCTCACAGATGTGTGAGGGAGGGGCTGGTTGTGTAGTGACTTCCTCACAGACTCTTGAGGAAGGGGCTGGTAGTGTAGTGACCTCCTTACAGACCTCTTGTTGTGTAGTCACCTCCTCAGACACTTGAGGGAGGGGCTGGTTGTGTAGTAACTTCCTCACAGACTCTTGAGGGAGGGGCTGGTTGTGTAGTAACTTCCTCACAGACACTTGTAGTGAGGGGCTGGTTGTGTAGTGACCTCCTCAGACACTTGAGGAGGGGCTGGTTGTGTAGTAACTTCCTCACAGACTCTTGAGGGAGGGGCTGGTTGTGTAGTAACTTCCTCACAGACTCTTGAGGGAGGGGCTGGTTGTGTAGTGACCTCCTCAGACACTTGAGGGAGGGGCTGGTTGTGTAGTAACTTCCTCACAGACTCTTGAGGGAGGGGCTGGTTGTGTAGTGACCTCCTCAGACACTTGAGGGAGGGGCTGGTTGTGTAGTAATTTCCTCACAGACTCTTGAGGGAGGGGCTGGTTGTGTAGTGACTTCCACAGACTCTTGAGGGAGGGGCTGGTTGTGTAGTGACTTCTTCACAGACACTTGAGGGAGGAGGCTGGGGCTGGGGGAGCTGAAGGTACAGGTGACCACGTCTCCTCCGATCACACTGGTCACTAACAGAGGCGTCTGGCTGCAGCTCTTCTGCTGCAGCTCATATTTTGGGCCCTCCACCTCCTCTGGCCCCAGCGCCGCCGCTGGGACACTGAAGGGGTGGAAGTCCCAGGGCTGACGGCCCGTCAGGTCACTGAAGGGGTGCTGCCTGAAGCTGGCTGTGCGGATGGAGGCGTAGCTGGTGTCATTACTGTGGATGGAGCGGGGTGAGTGCTGGCCCCCCTCCCAACCCGGGGGCCCCCTCACACCCCGTGCTTTGGCCCCCAGCAGCGCCCTTTTCAGGCGGGCACAGCCCTTTAGCACCAGATTCTTTCTGCACAGGATGTACACCCAGGGGTCCAGGATGGGGTTAAAGGAGGCAAAGCGGATGGCCAACAGGTCACTCCGTGGGGGAGGGGCGCCCTCAGACAGATGGGCGGGGCCAGACACCTGGTTCACAAAGATGCGGACCTGAGAGAAAAGAGCACAGGTCAGTGTAAACAACACAAAACATTTAAACCATTCAGCACAAAAAAGCCAAAACCACATGGTTTTCTAATATTTCAACAGGATGTTTTGTCTAAACTGCAGACTTTACATTGCGCCAATTGAGTGTTCACTACACACTGCGCAACCCGAACTGCGAGTAATGCACCATCTCATCTCGTCTCTCATCTCTCTCTCATTGGTGTCATTGATTTCCTCTAAAGATCACTTTGTATTCAGCTGTGAGTGTCTGCACCACATGCACCTCACTGTGGACACTAGACAAAGAGCTGAGGTGCTTTCAAGTGCATCTAAAAAAAAGCCTATATATTTCAGCAATTATAAAATACAAAGAGGAGTTCAGCTTTACCCTTCCTTTTACCCCTAATTCCCTCCTCACATCAGAAAAAACCTCTCTGAGTGTGAGTCTGGAGAGCAGAGTGACTGACAGCTGTGCGCTCAGAGTCTGCTCGTCAGACTTTAATCTCACCGTGTTTAGTCCAGAGGACTCAGCACTGATAATGTCTAACCACTGCCCGAAAGGACGAGATCAGCATATTTGATGTCTCCTTCAAAAACAACAGGGGCCGTGGCGCATGCAGGTGTGACATTTGGTTAAGTACAATATACAGATTGGCCACAAGGTGGCGTTTCAAAACTGTGCAGTATATACAAAACTAATGCTTTGAAATAACTTTTATGACATTGGTAAAGAGTAAATTGAGCACATAGTTGACCTGTGTGAACTGTTGGGAACACAACAGTGTAGTATGAGTTAACATGTGTGTGTCACCACATGCACTCAGTGTTTTTAAAGGAGACAAACAGTCCGCAGCCTGGTGACCATCCAGAGTCTGTGGGAACTCATGACAGTACTCAAATCCTGAACTTACGTAAAAGTACAGTTACATAGCTAAAATGTACATAAATATATACACAGTAAAAATGCTGGTTTAAAAATAACCCAATCTGTGTAAATAAATAACCCAGCGCTGGGTCATTATTGAACCAACACTTCTGTTTGTGTGAAATGTTTGGGTTACTTTTTCTACCCAATTCTGTGTTATGTTTAACTGCTCTGATGGGATTGTACTCAGTACATGGATCAATGTTCATAACAACCACCACAGTGCTTTTTAAAAAAACATTTATTGTCTTTAATGCATTTGAAAAAAAAACATAATTACATTCAAAACATGTCACACATTAACAACAGCACATTCATTCATTCAGCAGTAAAATGAGATCGAACTGTCCATGTTTTGTTTGTTCTTGTAACAGGATTATCGCCTGGTTTAGCTCAAGCTCTGGAGCTTCAGTCGCAGGAGATTCACCTGTGGAACAAGAGAGAAAAAAGGTCATGTTAACAGGTACATGTCTACAGATACACACTACAGATACACACTACAGATACACACTACAGTTACACACTACACATACACACTACAGATACGCACTACAGATACACACTACAGTTACACACTACACATACACACTACAGTTACACACTACAGATACACACTACAGTTACACACTACAGATACACACTACAGATACACACTGCAGTTACACACTACACATACACACTACAGTTACACACTACAGTTACACACTACAGTTACACACTACAGATACACACTACAGATACACACTACACATACACACTACAGATACACACTACAGATACACACTACAGTTACACACTACAGTTACACACTACAGATACACACTACAATTACACACTACAGTTTCACACTACACATACACACTACAGTTACACTCTACAGTTACACACTGCAATTACACACTACAGTTACACACTACACATACACACTACAGTTACACTCTACAGTTACACACTACAGTTACACTCTACACAGTACACTCTACAGTTACACACTACAGTTACACACTACAGTTACACACTACAGTTACACACTACAGTTACACACTACAGTTACACACTACAGTTACACACTACAGTTACACACTACACATACACTCTACAGTTACACAGTACAGTTACACACTACAGGTACACACTACACTTGCACACTATAGTTACACACTACAGTTACACACTACAGTTACACACTACACATACACACTACAGTTACACTCTACAGTTACACACTACAGTTACACTCTACACATACACACTACAGTTACACACTACAGTTACACTCTACAGTTACACACTACACATGCACACTACAGTTACACTCTACAGTTACACACTACAGTTACACAATACAGTTACACACTACACGTACACACTACAGTTACACACTACAGTTACACTCTACGGTTACACACTACAGTTACACACTACACTTACACACTACACGTACACACTACACTTACACACTACACATACACACTACACTTACACACTACAGTTACACACTACACTTACACACTACACACACACTACAGTTACACACTACACCTACACACTACAGACCACACTCTACAGTTACACACTACACAGTACACACTACAGTTACACACTACACATACACACTACACTTACACACTACACACACTTACACACTACAGTTACACACTACAGTTACACACTACAGTTACACACTACAGTTACACTACTACACTTACACACTACACTTACACTACACTTACACTCTACAACTTACACACTACACACTTACACACTACAGTTACACACTACACTTACACTCTACAGTTACACACTACACTTACACACACTACCCTACACACACTACACTTACACTCTACACTTACACACTACAGTTACACACTACACTTACACACTACAGTTACACACTACAGTTACACACTACACTTACACACTACACTTACACTACACTTACACACTACACTTACACTCTACACTTACACACTACACTTACACACTACACATACACACTACAGTTACACACTACACCTACACACTACACCGACACTCTACAGTTACACACTACAGTTGCACACTACACTTACACACTACACATACACACTACACTTACACACTACACTTACACACTACAGTTACACACTACAGTTACACACTACACTTACACACTACACTTACACTCTACACACTTACACACACTACACTTACACTCTACACTTACACTCTACACTTACACACTACAGTTACACACTACACTTACACTCTACAGTTACACACTACACTTACACTCTACCCTTACACACTACACTTACGCTCTACACTTACACACTACAGTTACACACTACACTTACACACTACAGTTACACACTACAGTTACACACTACACTTACACTCTACACTTACACACTACACTTACACTCTACAGTTACACACTACACTTACACTCTACAGTTACACACTACAGTTACACACTACACATACACACTACACTTACACACTACAGTTACACACTACACTTACACACTACACTTACACACTACAGTTACACACTACACTTACACTCTACAGTTACACACTACACACACACTCTACACTTACACACTACACTTACACTCTACACACTTACACACTACAGTTACACACTACACACTACACACTACACTACGTTACACACTACAGTTACACACTACACTTACACTCTACACTTACACACACTACACTTACACACTACAGTTACACACTACACTTACACACTACACTTACACTCTACAGTTACACACTACACTTGCACACTACACTTACACACTACACTTACACTCTACAGTTACACACTACACATACACACTACACTTACACACTACACTTACACTCTACACTTACACACTACACATACACACTACAGTTACACACTACACTTACACACTACACTTACACACTACACTTACACACTACAGTTACACACTACACTTACACACTACACTTACACACTACACTTACACACTACACTTACACACTACACTTACACACTACAGTTACACACTACACTTACACACTACACTTACACACTACACTTACACACTACACTTACACACTACACTTACACACTACACTTACACACTACACTTACACACTACACTTACACACTACACTTACACACACTACACTACACACTACACTTACACACTACACTTTACACACTACACTTACACACTACACTACACTACACTTACTACACTTACACACTACAGTTACACACTACACTTACACACTACAGTTACACACTACACTTACACACTACACAGTTACACACTACACTTACACACTACAGTTACACACTACACTTACACACTACACACTTACACACTACACACTTACACACTACACTTACACACTACACTTACACACACTACAGTTACACACTACAGTTTTACACACTACACTTACACACTACACTACACACTACACATACACACTACACTTACACACTACAGTTACACACTACACTTACACACTACACTTACACTCTACAGTTACACTCTACACTTACACACTACACTTACACTCTACAGTTACACTCTACACTTACACACTACACTTACACACTACACTTACACTCTACACTTACACACTACACTTACACACTACACTTACACACTACACTTACACACTACACTTACACTCTACACTTACACACTACACTTACACACTACACTTACACTCTACAGTTACACTCTACACTACACACTACACTTACACACTACACTTACACACTACACTTACACTCTACACTTACACACTACACTTACACACTACACTTACACACTACACTTACACACTACACATACACACTACACTTACACTACACACTACACTCTACACACTACACACTACACTTACACACTACACTACACACTACACTTACACTCTACACTTACACTCTACACTTACACACTACACTTACACACTACACTTACACTCTACAGTTACACTCTACACTTACACACTACACATACACACTACACTTACACTCTACAGTTACACTCTACACTTACACACTACACTTACACACTACACTTACACTCTACAGTTACACTCTACACTTACACACTACAGTTACACACTACACTTACACACTACACATACACACTACACTTACACTCTACAGTTACACTCTACACTTACACACTACACTTACACACTACACTTACACTCTACAGTTACACACTACACTTACACTCTACAGTTACACACTACACTTACATACTCTACATACACACTACACTTACACACTACAGTTGTGTTGAGTCTGAGTACCAGGAGTCAGAGGGTTAAATCTTTCTTCAGTGACATAAAATGCCATAAAATGATTCAATTGTGGAAAGTGAGATAACTTCACAAAGATAAAATCATAAAGGATGAATAAATACCTTCTGTGTCTGGAGCGGAGGAGGAGGAGGAGGGTGATGGCCGCGGACAGTCGAACACTCTTTATTTCACTCTGTATTTGATGCATTTTGCTGGATTGTTTAAGAGGATTTGACCCGGACCTCTGGGTGTAAAATGTCATAATGCACCACGGGAAATGACCCAGGGTTTGAGTTCAGCAAAACAACCCGAGAAAATAACCAGAAAAGTGACACAGTCCTGACCCCGCAAACAGGTCGAAACAATGCGGCATTTTTTAAGCTTTTGCACAAGTCCTGCAGCGCAATTTATAGTTACATTAAGTAAATAGTATACCAATAAAAAGGTAGTACTAGTAAGTCTACTTTTAAACAGGGTTTTGTAATATTAATTTGAGACTAACTACAATTATGACACTGAACATTATGATGATTATACATGACTATATTCTACTCAATAAAAATACAACTCAAAAAATCTAGTCCGTTTCAGTAATGTGAGTATTTATCAGGCTTATTACTTTCTACTCTTGGAAAGAGACTCTGATATAAAGCGTCAGGAGGCGCAGAGGCTGTGCGCTCATCAGCGCTGAAAAGTGCAGTTTAAAGTTTGTCTTTAAAGTGTGAGACTCACCACGAGCGGCACGGAGCAGACCAGGAACACGGCGGTCATGAAGACGAGCAGGCACAGCATCTGCATCTCTGCGGCCGAGCTCACGGACTGAAGGCGCGGGAAGCGGCGCCGGTTCTGCTGCTCGCACAGCTCCGCACGCACGATGCTGGTCCTCTTGTTCATTCCCACGAGCGAGCGGCAAACGGCCACGTTACACAGGACGGTGATGGCCACGAGCAGCAGCATCACGCTGCCGTACAGGAACGAGTAGCACGCGCCCAGGGCGTCCGTTGCGCGCCAGTCCAAGAAGCACCAGGTGCCCGGGAAGTGGCGCACGTGGCGGCCGAAGCCAAAGCTGGGCAGGACGCACAGTGCGAGTGTGGCCAGGTATGTCACGAGAAGCACTGTGCGCGCCACGGAGCGGTCCACGTGCTGGGAGTAGAAGTATGCGTGGTTTATGGCGAGGTAGCGCTCCACGGCCATGGCGCACAGGATGCAGGTGCCAGCGCAGCCGAAGAACAACATGGAGAAAGAGAAGAAGTGGCACAGTGGCACACCTCCAGGCCACCGGCCGCACGCGTACGTGGCGATCACCACAGGGCTCGTGAAGCAAGTGCCCAGCAGGTCCGTGACCGCCATGCCGCACACGAGCGTGTAGAAAGTGCTCTCCTTCTGCTCGCGTTTGGACACGCACAGCACCACCACCGCGATCACGTTCCCCAGGACCCCCACCGCGAACATGGACGCGGAGGTGACCAGAGAGCGCGCTTCTAGTCTCAGCGCGGGGAAGGTGCTGTGGTTGTGGCTCAGGGCCAGCGCGCTCCCGTTGAAGTCCAGCACTGTCCCGTTAATCATGTCCAAGCAAAACAAGCACCAAGCAGCAGGTGTCCGGGAGTCTAAAGTTCGCCGGAGCCGCACTGAAGTCTTATCAAACTTGTTCTTAAATAAAACATTTTCCTTGAAACAATAGTCCTCTCTTTGCTCTTCACGCGCTCTTGTGAAGCGCCGCTTTTACGCGCGCCTTTATAGGCGCGTGTGAGGTCAGGTCTGTGCCGTCAGCAAAGCCGGGCACCCGCAGGTTTCACTAGAGTCCCTCTATACAGTCACACCTTTTAGGAGCGAGAGAGCGCTCACCGCTGTGTTTAAACCCGCAGTAATGAGATTGGAGCTGCGTGTGCACTGCGCAGGCGCCACAAACAGGTTTGGAGCAGGTTTAGACCTGGCCCTTTCCGGTCTTCACGCATAGATGAAAGCTCTGACCACAAGAGGCCGTGACCTTAAGAGCAGAGACAGCTGCGCATGAGCGCGCGCTTCTCTTCAGCACCACGGTCAGCTCCAGCACCACACACACACACACACACACACACACACACACACACACACACACACACACACACACACACACACACACACACACGCGCACACACACACACACACACACACACACACACCTACACACACACACACACACACACACACCCACCCCTCGCTCTGTGCATTCTTTTAAAGAGCGGACTTTTTGGTCCATTTACAGCATCATAACCCCAGGCATTTGTTTCTGGAATGAAGCAAAAAATAAGACAGAAAACCTGGACGTTTCCCCTAGAAGGACCAAAACAGTAAGTTACTGTCACTTTAAACAAATGTAATTAACACACAATGACAGTTTTTACACTGCTGTTCTGCCCAAAGTGAATATTTTGTGTTTGTAAATCAAAGTCTATTTTTTATTTTATTTTATCATGTTAATGAACAGAATTGATATTATTATTCTTTGTTTAATTTTGCTCCATTCCAACACCAAAGCAAGTTCCTAGTTTGTGAATTTTATTTACTGACAATGGCAATAAACTATAGTGAATAAATTTGTCACAGTCAGTGTTGGGGAGTAACTAAATACATGTACCAAGAATACTTATTCAGAGTACATATACTCTTTAATTTGGTGGTATTCATACAGTTACTTTCCTAAAATCAAAGCAATACCTAATAGTGTTTAATCACACGATTTAGGCTTCAAACTGCAAAGAATCAGTGAGAAAAATAAAAAACTCTCCTCTGGTAGTGAGGCAGGTGAGATTTTAACTTTTCCAATTATGACAGGAAATGCAGAACAAACAGTGAAATAGTAACAGAATATGTTGAATACCTGCCTTAAAATATACATTTTTATGCAGGCATTCAATATTCTGTAACTAAATACATTTACATACAAGAGTTCTTCCCATCACTGGCACCAGTATCATGTTTCACTCAGATAAATCAGTTATTCTGATGCAGAAGGAGGATCTTCACCTTCACTCTCCTTCTCTACTCTCTCTACACACACACACACACACACACACACACACACACACACACACACACACACACACACACACACACACACACACACACACACACACACACACACACACACACAATATATATATATATATATATATATATATATATATATATATATATATACATATATATATATATATATATATATATATATATATATATATATAGATATATATATATATATATATAGATACAGATATGTATAGATAAACTATGCAAGTGAGCGATGATGTCATCTTTAGAACCCTAAAACACGAGGTCGTCGTGGAGATGTGTGATGTCATCATGTGATGTGATGATGTCAGACTTTAGAATCAGACGTTTTGTTATAAAGTCGCTCACAGATTCAGGTCATTACTTCTCTGACACCGATGGATACACACGCACAAAACAATCGCTCTACAACTTTCACTATGAAGCCTTGGTACCTGTACACGTCTGAGGACGATGTCCACCTCTACGACCAGGACTTCAACCTGGAGGCTCTGCTCTGTCCAACGCCATCAGGACACGAGCAAGAGCCAGAGGAGACCCACCTGGAGTCTGCCACCATCCAGGACTCCTCAGCCAGGAGAGAGGTCCAGCCCAGGTCCCCCTGGACGAGGTACCCCTGCATGAGGTACCCCTGAACGAGGTACCCCTGAACGAGGTACCCCTAGACGAGGTACCCCTAGACGAGGTACCCCTGGACGAGGTACGCCTGAACGAGGTACAAGGTACTCAGGACAAGGTACCCCTGCACGAGGTACTCTTAGACGAGGTACCACTTGACAAGGCACCCCTGCACGAGGTACCCCTGGAGGAGAGCGCTCTGGTGAAGGCGCTCCGCCAAGAGTTAGAGCGAACGAGGGCCGAGCTCACACATCAGGTCCAAATTAACCAATCCCTGGACCTGAAGCTCAAGGCTCAAGAGAGGATCAACCAACAGCAAGACCAGGAGATCCAAACTCTCACTGAGGCCGTCCCAAAACAAGGACCACGAACTGCAGCATGAGAAAGAAGAACATCGGCAGAGAAGAATCAAGCATCTCCAGTCACTGCAGGAGATGATGGGGGTGAAAAAAGAGCTCCACAAAATCAAAAACGGCACAATAAGAACGAACGTGGCAGACGTGGAGTTTCGAAAAGTCAAGGCTTTGCTCCAGGAAAAAGAAAAGAAGATGGTTGCCCACATCAGTGCCCACAAACAGATAAGGAACCTGTACATCAGCTCAGGACACGAAAACAAGCAGCTGAAACTGGAGCTCCACAACACCCAAAACCTGACAGCAAAAATAGAGCTGGAGCTGCATAAAACCAAAGACATGCTCCACGAGAAAGAAGAAGAGCTGGAGAGTGTCACCAGTTTCCACAACAAAATCAGATTTTCTCATTTCCACAGTGCACTGAGGGACAGAACTCAGCTCACTCAAGAACTGGCCTCTGCTCAAACAAACATGGAAGAGATGAGCAGGACACTTGAAAAACTGGACTTGGAGATCCAAAATCTGACTGAGGCCGTCCAAAAGAAAGACCAAGAACTGGAACATGAGAAAGAGGAGCATCGACAGAGAAGAATCAAACATCTCCAGTCACTGAAGGAGATGATGGAGGTGAAAAAGGAGCTCCACAAAATCAAAAACGGCACAATAAAAATAAATGTGGCTCACAACAACATCAGTCAGCGAGGAGCAGAGAAGGGGCCCCGGCGTTACCACCGCTAAGCTCCAGACACGACCTTTGACCCCTGTATTAACAAAAAATAAAACTAAAAAAAAACTATTTTAAATATTTGCTATTCGTGTTTTATTGTTGTACAGTCCAAACCTGACTCACCTGCAGCACAACTGTCACTATTATGAAGGATATTGGTCAAATCTGAAGTAAAAATACAAAAAATACACAAGTAAAAGTAAAAATATTAAAGTACCTGTTTAAAAATGACTTAAACATGAAAAAGTAAAAGTGTTTCGCTGTTTTCAGATTTTGAAATCTTACAAAACTTCAGATTTACTGATTTTGATAAAGATTTGAGCTGAATTTTGTTCAACAGAAACAACTGAATCAATATTTTTTTTGCTATATTTATCTGTATATTTTTGTTTGCTCAAATTAGGAACGTGTCAAAAATAAAACCTCAGACTCAGCAGGTCAGACAATAATTAAAGAAATATTTCCAGTTCAAAAATGTCATTGAGTAGAAAGTACAGACACCTAAAAACACTTTTACGTGGAATTTCTGCTCTTTAAATCAATCGGGTTTTCTACAGTAGTCGTAACATAGTAGTAGTAGTAGTCGTAGTAGTAGTAGTAGTAGTAGTAGTAGTCGTAGTAAACACGTACTAGTAATAGTATTGGTTTTACACACACTTTCAAAACTCTAGACATCACACCAGCGTCACCGTGAGCCAAACCATTTTTGTGAGGTTGTGGTTTTGAAGTTTAGCACACTCAGCCGCACAGGCAGGATTCTTTAGATCAGATTTTATTTATTTATTTATTTTTAATCAAATGTTGCTTTGATGATGGTCGAGTCTGACGCTGCACAAAGCTTCTCCAGCACATCCCAAAGATTCTCAGTGGGGTTAAGGTCTGGACTCTGTGGTGCTGAGGTAAAATCCTGTAAATATGTGGAAAATATTACACAATGATTTAGGAAACAAAAAAGCACAAAACTGCTTTTTATCAATTGGACACATATACACACACACACACACATTCACGCACATAAACACACACACACATACACACACACACACACACACACACACACACACACACACACACACACACACACACATACACACAAACAAACACACAGACACACAAACTACCACACAAACACATACACACACACACACACACACACGACACACACACACACACACACACACCCACATACACATAAACACCACACACATGCACACACACACAGAAACACACACACACACAAACCACACACAGACACACACGCACACACACACACAAACAGTACACACACCCACATACACATAAACACACACACAGACACAAACACACACACAAACACACACAGACACACACGCACACACACACAGAAACACACACACACAGACAGATGCACACACAAACACACACACACACAAACACACACACACATACACACACTCACACACACACGCACGCACTCACACACATACAGACACACACACACACACACACTCACGCACGCACTCACACACATACAGACACACACACACAGAAAACACACACACTCACACACATACAGACACACACACACACACACACACGATATACACACACACACACACACCACACACACACACACACACACACACCTTACACACACACACACACGACACACACACTGCTGCTCCTCTGTCCTATCCTCTTCCCTCACTCCTCATTTTCCAAGTCGTCCAGGTACTGCCCAGTTTAGCAGCTCTATTTGAAATATGGTTGTAGGAGTTTAGTTCCACTTTAATTTTGTGTGAAAAGGGGACAGATATAATATATATCTTATAAGTCTTTTCTCCTTCTGTTGATTCACTTTGATATATGTACCATTATTTTATATTCATCTTAAATGAACAAAGCAAAATTATGAAAAATAAAAAAAGTTAAAGTGCAAATTATAACAAACTGATGACTGAACTTGTAGAGCGACTTCATAGTGGTTATACTTCATGAAATCCATTTGAAGGACCTGTACCTGTGTTTTTCCTCTTGAGCTCACAAGCTTTCATATATTCTGAATATTTGGTCAAGTTGATTCATTCTTGCGCCCTCTGCTGGCATTTATGATTTTTGCATACTGTAAATTACTGTAAATTACACATCTTTTAAGTAATCACCGGTGCGTTGTCTGATCATAGTGTAAGGTGTGAGCCAAAGCCAAATCTTTTAGTGACTTATCCATAAATAGGTAGCTCTCAAGTACGTATGAAAATGTCTGGATTGGTGTTTAAAGAAAAAATCATGAACACATACGAAGGACGGACTTAGCCAGAGGAAAGAAACTGATAGCATTGATTTCCCCGCACTCCTACGGTAGCCCTAAAGGGACATGTTGTTGTGGATAAACTCCGTGATATACGTGAGATGATGAGTCACATAATAATATTTAGAAGCGAAGTACATTTATTTTGTGACTGCTCAGGGGCTTTGTGTGTGGTACATTTAAGATCTGAATTAGTTTCCTTCTAAAAAACAGCCATTTTGAATCAGCTAATGGTCGTTAAAGTAAATGAGTCGTTGTTGGAGGACAGGTTTGGTGCAAATTGTGTTCAGCCTGACAACCGACAGTAGCTCAGTTGCTGGAGAGTTTGTCCAGTGCTTTTTGAAGGTTGGTGGTGCGATTCCAGCTCCCACAGTTGAATGCTGTTGTTGTGTCCTTGGGCAAGACACCTCCTCCTCCTCCTCCACAATGCTGCTCCGTGATTGGTCTGCTCGATTAGACCAATCACAGAGCAGGAAAAGTAAATACATTACAGTACATTTTAAAGCAGGATATATCGCTACAGAGAAATATCACAAAATATCACGATAAGCGATAATACTGAAACTACTTTAAACCAGACTTGGAGAGACTTATCCATGTATTTGTCTCCAGTTGGTTAGACTATTGTAACGTCCGTACGACCAATCAGTCATAGACGTTACTTGATTCACACTTTACAGCTCAAATCTGACCTTATTAAATACAAAAAAATATTCAAAAGAAAATATACACAAGATAAATACTGAGACCCAAAATAAATGAAATTAAATAAAGTAACACTCTCTAGACCATGAACATAACAGATGGGAAGTGATGGGAAGAACACTTTGAAAATATATTTAGGTACAGAATACTGAGTACTGCCATTCTGTTACATGGGCCAATCAGAGTACTGTGTTCTAAATACTTTTACACAGAGTTACATTATATGTATAGTGTAAAAACGTGACATAATTACAGCTTTATCACACATGTGCATAATCCTGTGCAGTTCAAAGCCAAAAATGTATGATGAAATACTGTCAAAGTAACTATATTCTGAAAACCACCAAATGAAAAAGTAACTGTACCAGAATACAGTTACTCAAAACTAGTATCTAGAGTATGTCTTTTCAGAACATGTATTTAGTTACTTCTCAACACTGCAGGTGGGTCATGAACACGCTTCTAATGTGAAACCTAAAGGTGCACTATGTAACTTTTCTGGTTAGGTCCACAACACGTTAGTCTCCATGGAGATGTTAGCTGGAACGTTTGCTATTAAACCTTTCTATCTTGGATTTATTCAATTGTGTTTTTATTTCTAAAAAATAAAGATATAAACAGTGATTTTTATACCACGGATCTGACGTGTGACCTTGTGATGTCATCTGGTGATACAGGAGCTGCTCCACTTTGTTTTTAAACTCCACACACCTTCACTAGAATCATGTGGATAATTGCAGTTTCAGGACTTGTCTCTCTCTACTGAACTAAAGGTAAAAGTAGCTGTTAACTTGAAAACTACCACTTCATGACATCACAAGGTGGAACAGAGCATTTTGAGCATTGAAGATGTAGACCAACTTAATAAAGTGTTACTCAAACATGTGTGAATGAAACAAAACATAACTCCAGGTATGTTTTTTATGAGGTAACAGCATCTTAACATGGCTTAAAGCTCAAAAAGGTACATTTTGCGTAATATATGACCTTTAAGTTACATTTTGGACATGGTAAACTCAGACCATTCTTTACTTTATTTTTCCTTGCAACACTACACCTTGCAAAAATTGAATTTAAGTGTGACACATTTTTCTGACGTATTTCCACAGTTGGTTTCCAGGCAGTAATTTGTCCCCACAGGGCTGCCGTAGGTGTGTGGGGAGAACCATAATATGATGATTATCTCTGTTCCATCTCAGTGGTTCCTTCATTTTTTATTGCACTGACAGAATCACTTTATTGTGATTTACAGAGTGACATATGGAGTGTAATTAAGATACAGCTGTAATCCAGTCATTTTAACCTGGAAATGTGACTTCCGTGGAACAAAATTGTGAATGGATTTTCAAAAATAGAGGGTGTTTTACTTCTACGGGGTTTTAACTGCTAACGTATGACGTATTTAGATCAACATGTTACTTCTTTTTGTTTTGAAAATGCTATATCTGCCGAAAGCAACCTATGTGTTCCCTTTTGTTTAAGTCTTTAAGTCGTTTAAATCTTGCTCTCGGCATAAACATAATTGGTTGAGTGGTCAGATCAGCTCGAAGCATGTTACATCAAGGAACCACTCACCCATGCAGTGGTTTCTTGATGTAAAGTACTTGTGTGCCTTGAAGGTAGAAAATGTGACCATTTACCGTTTATGGAAAATCGTTGTGTGGGAGTATGGGTGATATAGACTTGTGGCCTGAGCACTGGACACAATCTTACAGCTTACAGCATAAGGAGGGTTCAAATAGGGCCCTGGAGAGATCACTAAATTACTCAAACATGCATGCATGGAGGACATCTAAAACCTCTTTAGGCATGTTTTTGATGAGGGAACAACATTATAACATGGTAGAAAGCTAAAAAGATATATATTTTGCATAATATCCTCTTTAAATGATACATTCAAGTAACTTCCATCTGTTGCCCAGTGAGACTAACAGCCATGTGGCACCTGTTATGAGGCTTCTGTGACCACAAAATAAAAACATTGCTTATGAATAATAGTATGAATGTAGTGAAAGTGAACCTTCAAATTGTAAACAATGCTATCAAGTTACTTTTAACATCCCAATATACGAGGTTTTGCTATATATAGATACCAGTGGCAGGCCATGCATTTGAGCCTTGGGCCTTCAGTGACGTCCCACTTGCACATTACAACATCATCTCAATACAGGCTCGTCAAGCAACACTTCATTTCAGGAGCTTTTAAAACCAATAAGCTGCATTGCTTCACAAGATCAATAAACTGAGGGATCAGTGCAGGTCCACTCAACCCTCCAAACATTTTTAAACACACTGTAGCGTGTCCAGTGCCCAGGCGTACAACAACAGTACAATCTGCAGCGTTTCTCAGAAGCTGTGAGCCACGGGGACCGTTCATAGTGGCTCATCTGATGGACAAACCCTTTTCTTTGCTGGGACAGGTTCGCTAACAGAGGGGTTGACCCAGGAAAATGAAATTTGCCTGACAACACAAGCTATTTGAAATATATTTGGATAAAAACTCCACCATAATAAACAACATTGGAAGCCACTCAACAAAGTGGATGTAATATGACATAAAGAGAACAAAGAATAGAGAATATTTTAATTTACATATTTCTGAAAATAAAATAAAATAAATTTCACTTTTTCGGCCAGCACAGAAGGCCTCGCTGGCCCTGACGGCCACTGAATGATACAAATCCTGATGTTGAGGTGAATCTGGGTTGTGTGTAAAATAATGGGACTGTACTTGATTTTCTATGTAACAAAGTAAAACATTTTTTCCTCTATACAGTTATTATGTCATCAAGAACATACCTGGAGTTGTGTTTTGTTTTATTCACACATGCTTATCTAACCCTTTATTATCATCTCCAAAGCTCAAAACGCTCTGTTTCACCTTGTGATGTCATGAAGCGGTAGTTTTCAACTTAAGAGCTTTGCCTTTTGTTTAAAAGAGACTGGACATTCTAAAACTGAAATGATCCAAATGATACTAGTGAAGGCATATGATGAAAAAACCCCACAGTGGAGCACTTCCTGTATCACCAGATGAGATCACAAGGTGGAACAGAGTGTTTTCAGTCTGAGTGAAGACCTCAGCCTGAACATGCAGGGTTTGTGTGTTAAACACGTGTGAATGAAACAAAACACAACTCCAGGTTATCTTCATCTATGTTTTCATGAGGAAACAGCATTATAAAATAGATTAGAAACTAGCAATATATGAGCCCTTTAAGATCCTGTATGTCCTAATAAGGCCACCGTAGCTAAGTGCACTTTCTCAAACCAACTATATTTGATTCTATTTGTGCTTAGATTTTCTTCTTACCTGTATGTGACCATAGCTGCTCTTAAAACAAACCAATAATATATAACGTTATATAACCTCTTGGTACTCCTAATGAGCCATAAAAATGACAGATGCTGTATATTTTCAGAAATACCCTCTGTGTGTATGTGTGTGTGTGTGTGTGTATGTGTATGTGTGTGTGTGTGTGTGTGTGTGTGTTTGTGTTCGTGTAGTAGAAGTAATAGCCATGAGCAAAGTCTACCTGACCCCAACTATAAGATATATGGCACCAATCGGAAGCTCTTTTTACCTCTCTCTCACTCCCTCCTGCTCTCTCTCTCCATGCCTCTCTCTCTTTCTATCTAATTCTCCCTTCCTCTCCCTCATTCACCCTTTCTTCTCCCCCTTTTCCCTCCCTCTCTTTTCTTCTGTCGATCCAGAACACTCCTTTTTTCCTCCATTGCTCTTGTTCCATCTCTGACGTGTCTTTCTCTCCTTCCTCTTCTTCTCCTTCACTCTGTCGCTCATCCACCCCCTCTCTACGTCACTCTCCCGCCATTTCTCATCCCCTTTAACTCCCGCCCCCTCACCCCATCTCTACGTCACTCTCTCGCTTCTTCTCATCCCCCCTTTCGCCATCTCTCTCTCTCTAGTAATACAATTTGTGAAATGAGAATCATTGCAGACTGGACTGGACTGGACCACCATTTCCAAGACAATGGAGGTGAAGAAGAGGAGGAGATGGACAGTTGTTGAGGTGAATGTTCTGCTGCTGCGGCGGATAAAGGGTCTAAGAAGGGAAGCGGGGAAGAAGGCGGGGCTAAAAGAGTGGTTTGAAAGGTGAGGGAAAGATGGCAGGTTGTGACAAAAGAAAGAAACAAATCTAATCTTAAAGAGCGGGTATTACAGTTCCTTGAAGTTGTTGCAAACACATAACATATTTCCATCACCATGTTATATTTTATTCTTTTGAAAATCCTAGGCCTATATTTATGGAGAATTGTCGTGTGGGAGCATGGGTGACGTAGGTTTGTGGGTGGAGCATTGGACAGAATCTTACAGCTAACCCAAAGCAGGGTTCGAATAGTGCCTGAGAGAGATCGCTAGATTATTCAAACATGCATGAATGACATATCTCTTCAGGCATGTTTTTGATGAAGGAACAACATGGTAGAAAGCTAAAAAAAAAAAGTCAATTTTTGCGTAATATCCCCTCAGATATTACACCATTTAAGTTGATTTCCTGTGTAATAATTTGTTCAACTTTCCAGTCTACTCAAATAATCTTTTAGTTGGGAGTTATCAAAAGTGCATAGGGAATGTTCTACTGCATATAGCATTAAACTTATATCTATCACATGCCACTAGAACAAGTTGCAAGTCAGATCTGTGGAGAAGAAAAAAAAAATTGTTTTTCAAGGTATTTTGAACAATACATAAGTGCTAGATGCACGTGGCGAGCGGTGACACATTCAAGGCAAAGCGATAACATCACAGGAGCGCACCCTTCACTAGAAAAGTAGTGTTTCTTTAAAGTTGAAATAAATAAACAATTAAAGGTCATAAAACTTGACTCTGGTGAACTTTAAAACACGTTATAATACTGTTACCTCATCAAAACAGACTTGGAGTTGTGTTTTGTTTCACTCACACACATTGAGTAACACTTTATTATTAGTCTTTGTACATCTCCAAAGCTCAAAAAGCTCTGTTCCACCTTGTGATGTCATGTAGTGGTAGTTTTCAAGGTAACACTGACTTTTTACCTTTTGTTTAGTAGAGATGACATGACATCACAGGGTGGAACAGAGTGTTTTCTGTTTGAGAGAAGAGATCAGCCTAAATACGCAAGATTTGTGTGTTAAACGTGTGAATGAAACAAAACATCCAGGTATGTTTTTGATAAGGAAACAACGTTATAACAGAGATCAGAAAACAGCGTAATATGGGCCCTTTAAATTAGAGAACACAGGTATTAGTTATCAAAATAAACTTGAATCTTATACAGAAAACGCATGAATAAATAACAGGACCATCTAAAAACATGTACCGTGCCAAAACCGGTCCTCGGGCCACACATTGGACACATCCACAAAAACAACAAACTCCTCCGTGAAACTTCCCATTCCATAAATCACATTGTTATCATTAAAAAGAGCTTGTTTCTCGTCACTTCTGGTTGGGTCACATGTGTTTTGGTTTGTATCTGCTGCTATGATGATGGATGAGGGGACAGATGCTAGGCTACATTTTCTTATCATTATTTTATAACCTCACGATAACCACTCACAACTTTAACTGCACCGTTTAGCACCTGATGTTTGTCCAGGGCGTTTGGTACAGTGACTTCAATGTTCCAGGCGCTCATGTGGGAAACCTGCAGCCTCCTTAATTCTGCAAAAACATCAGATGAAGTATTGGTTTGTTTTGTAATGCATGCAGTAATGAGAGATCAAAAGTCAGATACTAATCGATACTAAAAGCAGTATTGAAACTAGATAGTCATTTGAGCAAGTATTGATGCTAAAAAAGCCCCATTTACAGAAATGACCATGTCTTCCCGATTCGCTACCGCACCTGGAAAATCACCGGTAACGAGACAGACTCACATCTTCATAAAGTATTGAAAAAGTGTGTATTCTGGATCCCAGGCAAACTTCCTGGAACCTTCCTCAGAAACAACACGTGAGGGTGCAGTGACGTGTCTTGTAGGCTGCGCACGTGGGGGAATCCAGACAGTAGGGGGCGTCTGACAAAACCAAGACATGTGTGGGAAAGGTTTGACAGAGTCCTCCATCAGTTTTTGAGAGTCCTGTTATCACTGCTGTTTTCAGACAAGCTTCACACGTCAGCATCTGTAATCCACCCAAAGTCACATGTCCCTCTGCTCATGAGTCAATACTGAACACTGCCCATAAAAGGACGGAGCTATGAAGAATTTATATAACACTTTTTATTGAGATACAACTGTTTGATAAATGTGCCTGTGTCTGCAGTGTCCCTGTGGTGTAGCTTTAACTCATTTTCTACTGTTGACTTGATTTTCTCGTTTTACAGTCCATTTGGCATGTCTAGCGCTGCACTCCTCTGGTTCTCCTCCTGCTTCTCTGATCATCTCCACTATGTCTCCATAAATAACTCCAAATCACACACCTGCCCTGTCACCACTGGTGTTCCTCAAGGTTCAGTACTCACCCCCCTCCTCTCCATTTTCTACATGCTTGCCCTCGGCCACATCATCCGTCAAAATTGATCACCAAATTGACCACCAAATCCATCACCCCAGTCATTTCTTATTTGTACCTGACTCTAGAACAAGAAAGATTTTTAAAGACTTTTATATTTGTCCATGTAATCCCTCCACGTCTGATCCATAGTTAAAGCCAAAGTTAAATCTTTCAACTGGACAAAAATTGTAGGTTTGAAGACTTTTCACTACTCATCCAAGCCGCTAATCCAGTTCTGGTCAGATTACTGGTGGACGCTGCCTTAAATCTGTCTGAAGGGAGGAGCTAATAGAGGTTGGTCTATTGAGCTACAAGTGAGGCATACTTAACATATTCATACAATCCTTAATGGATGTTTTCACACCTATTGGCATCCTGACTAGTTCTATTGTTTGTTTGTTTTTTGTTTGCTTTGGGTCTGAAGATGGAGCAATAGATGGAGGATAGATGATGTGTAAGGCTCCTGTTCAAGGAAGGATTGTAAAGCTGTGTAAAAGGAGGTAAGACTAGTTACACCTTTCCTTTTAGGTTCAGATTCCCTGTTGTAAAAAGAACATTTTATCTGTGAGCATGGCCTTTCCACAGATCTGACCTGTAACTTGGTCTGGTTGTACAACATACTTTTCTCCATGGAGATAGATAAGTTCAATGCTATACTGTGGAACATTTTAGGCAAAGCGATAACCTCTCTATAGAGATGAGCAGATTCATTCATTCAGAAAAGTTACATCTATTGCACCTTTATCTTGTTTTCAATTTACCCTTTATTTGTCAAGGGGTAATTCAAAAAGTCTAAATAATGCATCGAACCATTAGTATGTAAATTAGACAGGAGCCTTTAGACTTTAAACCATTCTAGTTTTTCTTTTATCAAACAGTTGTACCCACAGAAAGACAGCAATTTTGACTCATAGGTCACGGTATAAATTTCACATCAAATCTTAGGCTCGCTCTGGTATTAGGGCAAGAATGTTGGAGCGGGGATCCAAATGTCACTGGGTCATTTGTGAAGTCCAACACTATCCATCTCTGTCTGGGCTAGCTGCACGAGGCTAACGGGGCTATTGGTTTTACACACATGTACAGGCTTTCTCTCCCACGGTCCATTTCTTTTTTACTGATGCAAATGAGATCCATATGTCAAAGCGGAATTGGACAACTGCCTAGAACTTGAGAAAGAAAGACGAATGAGGGATAGCAACATTGTCTTGGCTATAACGTTTTAGCATGTTATATTGTTATCCCTTCATCAGTTACATACCTGGACTTGTATTTTGCTTAATTCATGCTTATTTCATTAATGCATTAATCCAAAGTGATCTTTTTTGGACTCAAATGACTCCATAGCAAAACCGGTCTCATTGTCGATAGTGAAGCCTACCAAGACTTCACCTCCACCTACTACGCAGCTCTCAAAACTGCTCCCACATCATCCACTCTAACTCTTCTAAATCCCACACCCTGTTTTGCACATTTGTTCAGCTCGTCAAATCCATGGACAATATTACCAACACACTGTAGAGAAATGCAACAGCTACTTATATTTTTTCCTCTCCAAAATGCAAACCATTCACTCCACATCCATTCATCCGCCTCCAGAATCCAGCCTCAACCCAATCGCAAACTACACTTTGCCTTCCCTCTCCTCCTTATCCTTCTCTGACATTACCAAGCTCCTCTCCACGATGAAACTAACAACCTGCCATCTGGACCCTCTCTCAACACCTCTTCTGAAAGCCTGCATCCCGCTCTCACCCCACTCATCAACAGCATCATAAACACCTTCCTCAGCTCTGCCACCGTCCCTCCCGCACTCCAACTAGCCACAGTTACAAACTTTCTGAAAAAAAGCCGGCCTGGACCCTGACAACCTGGACAACTTCAGACCCATCTCCAATCTCTCTGTCCTTTCCAAAATGATAGAAGGGGCCTTCATCACCCAACTCCAACAGTACCTTCTCAACTTCTAGCTCTTCAGCACATCTCAATCTGGACTCCGCCCCCATCACTGCACTGAAACATCCTTCCTGAAAGTCACCATCAACCTTCTCTATACCCTAGACTCTGATACCCTCTCCATCCTCCTCCTCTTCGACTTCAGTGCAGCATTTAACACAATCGACCACACCATCCTCCTCCATCGTCTATAGTCCATTGGCATCTCTGGCGCTGCACTCCCCTGGTTGTCCTCATGCTTCTCTGATCGTCTCCTCTATGTCTCCATAAATATCTCCAAATCACACACATGCCCTGTCACCACTGGTGTTCCTCAAGATTCAGTACCTACCCCCCTCCTCTACATTTTCTACATGCTTCCCCTTGACCACATCCTCCGTCACCATGGACCACCAAATCCATCACCCCAGTCATTTCCACCATCACCATCAATTGCCTGACATCTGACATCAAAACCCGGATGGACCACAACTTCCTCAAACTCAACAGCAATAAAACAGAAGTCCTCATTACCGGACCCAAAGCTCTCCTTCCCTCTGTTCAGAACATCTCCCTCTTCATTGACCATTGTCCCCACTCCCTCCGTGCACAACCTCAGCATCACGGACCTCTCATTCAGAGCTTGCATCAGCCACATCACCAAAACATGTTTTTTCTACCCCTGCAATATCGCTCATGCCCGCTCCTTCCTCTCTCAGCCTCCATTCATGCATTCATCACCTCCAGACGTGACTACTGCAATAGTCTTCTGTGACGTCTACCCTCCACCCACCTCAAAAACTGCAATACATCCAGAACTTTGCCGTCCACCTCCATACCCATATCTGCTCCAGAGACCACATCACACCTGGATGAATGAGGCACAGAAGAGACGATGTGGGGAGAGCACCACGAACCGGAATACGAGCAACGGCAGGGTGGGAAAGCCCTGCTTTGCGAGTAATATCACGCTCAGCACAAGAGCGATGTGAGCAGCTCATGCGCCCAGCTTCCATTAATTTCCTCTGCAGGTTGGAGCAGGGAGGAGACTAGAGGAAGTGGAGAGGAAAGTGACACAATCCAAGCCACCTGAGAGTAGTAGAGTGGAACTGAAGTCAACTTTATGCGAATGTAGAGCGATATCACCACGGCTACAGTCACTCAGTTAACACCTTTTAATGGACATGTAAGGCATTGGTCGAGGCCCAAAAGTTGCTCCTAATTTCTCTCGCCCATGGTTAGCTTCCCCTAAAGGAAACACATGAGTGAACTGAGCACAGGGAAGCTTGGTGTGAGTGTGGTGAATACTAAGTATGAAAAAGTAGTGGTGCTCAAAGCTTACAGCACGAGGATGCGTCTGGTGGTGTATGTTGTTGGCCCTCTGTTTGTGTGCGTGGGTGCTTCGGGAGGAGACATAGAGAATGATTCCAGCTGGCACTAGGCCAGGGGTGGGCAAACCTTTTGACACACGGGCCACAGTGGCTTCTAAAATTGGACAGAGGGCCAGGCCAGAATGTATGTATTAGATTAGAGATTTGGCCTGTAACATGTAACATAGCATAAATATACAAGGCTCATTGTACAAATTGTTTTCCAAATGCATTAATTAAAGTAATAATTGATTTATTACATTTCAGTTAAATAAACAGCAGGAAAAACTATGAACAAGGTTTACCCTTACCTAATTTAATATAATTTGGTCACGTTCGGTGGGCCGAATTAATAAGGCCAAAGGGCCATGTGTGGCCCCCAGGCCGTAGTTTGCCCATGTCTGCACAAGGCCCATGAAAGAAGGAATGATCGAGTGGTTCTCTCTGCTATGGTCCTGGACGACTGGACCTGGATGAAGGACTGACAGTACTAAGATTCGGACTACTTGAGGTTTTTACAATGCATTTTAAAATGCCTTTTAGCATTCTCTTGGATGTGCCCATTTTAGCTAGACCTAGTTTGAGAATTAGTTTTATCCTGGTTTTATTGCTTGGGTAATTTTACTATTGCCCATTTAAACTTGTTTTAACCAATTGTAATAATTTGTTAATTTATCCACACAGTCCTTGGTCTTTTATTGGTTGCACATGTTTACAAGCTCTCACTCAAATTTGGTTTACAGTTAAATTTAACTTTGGCAACAACAAAACCCTATTTCCAACTTGTCCATAGCTGCACCCCGTGTGAAATTCAGAATGAAAGAATCAAAATCAAATTCACAGAACTTGAAACCTCCGGGGGTTTTGTTGACCAGGAGTCTTCCTGTTTTTGAGCTTTCTTTTTAGTTTCTGCCCTTCCTCTATGTTGAGATTTTTCATGGCTTTATTATCCTCACTTTGTTATTGATTGGATTTTCCTTTTGAGACAATATTTGAACAAACTGTATAACCCTTTATGATTCTGTGAACTCATTCAACTTAATCCTCCATGTCATAAAGTTCTTTTTGATTAAAAAAGAACAGTGGTTTCTCTTCTCCTTCATAATTGCTGAGGTAGCACTGAAAAGAAATCCCACATGCACCAAGAGGTGAAGTGTGTGAGCATCACAGGCTCCACACTCCCATTTCATGCATGTTTTTTTTCTCATATTGCTGCTGTCATCTCTTGAAATGTGTCTTCTTCGAAAAGTCTGTGTTTGCTTCAGTGCAATTGTGTATTTCTCATACTCCTTTCACAGATTCTTTCATAAGTGACAAATCAAACTACATCCTGCAGTTCCCACTTTACAAAACAGGCAGATCACAAAGTTTGCAAGTTGTAGTTGCATTGTCAACTTTTTCGAGCCAAAAGTATTCCCACACAGCAGACATGATCCGCCTGATTTACCATAGCCGTAAAGCGTGCCGTGGCCATAAAGAAATTCCACACGGATCTTATAAAATCCTTGAATTGGTGGTCAGTACTGATCTTGAACTGGCACATTTCCTTCCTTGCTTTTGTTTCCCTCAGTTACTTCATTGATTACCTGCCATGTCTGACCATATTTCTCTTGTGTGTTTCATAGCTCATTTTTCTTGATCAATTCTGCCAGCCCCTGTTCTGAAAAGCCCTCACTAACTGAAGCTGAACTGGGAAACACCAGTAAACCTAAAAGGGTTTCTAGACAAACAGCTGTGGCATTTACACATAAACACGGTGTGGCCTCTCTGGAATATCACCATATGACATCAAAAGGTGAGGTGAACCTTTTAAGTTCTTAGGATGAAGCTGAAACTATCCTATTCAGCCATTAACGACCCTGCTTTTGCTCTGTTGGTCTGGGTCTCTTGGTCTCCACCAGCTATGTGACCAGAACTGAAGAAGCGGCTTGGATGATCAGCAAAACGTCTTCACTCCTACAACAATTTGTCCAGCTGACAAATTAAAATTTAATCTTTTGCTATGTTGTAAAATTATTTACAATGCAATATTATTTGTGTTTTGTGTTTTGTCTTCGTCTTTTGCTGTGGATCAGACCGGGACGACTGAGGGATTACACAGACAACGTTACAACATGTTTAAAGGGACTGTAGCCTATGTTTTGAAAAGGTACTGCAATCACAACTGAACCTGGGTTGCCAGTGCTTAATTTAGCTGCATTTAGAGGACACACACACACACACACACACACGTTTTTTGTTTTTTTTTCTCATTCTCAGGATACATATGGATCATGCTCCATGTGAAAGCTCAGAATTCACTCACTGAGCGGCTGAGGCTGCAGTAGCACTGATTCATGATTGGCTGCAGGTGCTGGGATTTAGATCATTCACATCAGAGAGAGTCATTTTGGGTTCAAACCAACTGGATTTCTGCATTGAAACTGGCAACCTAAATGCGAGACTCATGTGAGGCCCATTCTGCTTTCTACAACCGTTTTTGTAGCTGAATCAGCATAAGAATTGTCATCAGTAAAAGCTATTTTTGATTTGAAGTCTATGTTGTATCTGGATAGGTCATGTTTATGGAATTTTAAATGAAACTGTTGCGTAGGGTTCCTTTAAAAGTTGGTGATCACATTTTATTGCACTGTTAATAACCCTGAGCCTCACAGTGAGAACTTACAGACAAAGGTAATATTGCATTGTAAATGTTAATTATTTTCTTCCAAGAACTGAAGGCCTTAATGAAAGCTGCTATAATATCTCCGCCCACAACTTGAGACTCATTAGACTGGAGTTTATCACTTTCCATTTGTACTAGTGAATAATTGATGAATATATTTAAATTCCACTGTGGGCGTCATAGAAACAATACGCTTACTTCTACTACGCTACTATTTTTAAACATCTTTAGCCATATCTTCTCACCAACAACATGTGGAGTTTTTTATTGTGTCTAGAACTCAAAACAGTCAGTTCCACCTTGTGATGTCATTAGGTGGTCTTAAAGTGGCTAATTAAGAAGTGCAGGAAATTGATTTTAGCATTACTGTGATGGCAAAACTCTGGTCTCTGAAAGTCTTGAAAAGCACTTATAAACTCATTGTGGTGAATGATTAGGATGCTCTGGACGCATAAGGTAAGTGAGGAATAACTTTGGACCACTGCAAATGTTTTTTTTAAGACAGTAAAAATCAGATACTCTGTTTTTCATACACTTCTTCTTGAAAATAGCGGGAATTTTAACCTTATTGGAAATGCAGCCACTGATGGAAATTATAGTTTTGTATTCTCAGAAATCCAGTTGTCTCTGTGCACAGTGGTAACCGTCTAGTTCCAATCAGAGGGACGGCCCATTTCCAGCGTAATGTAATGTCTGTGAGACGCACTAAAGTCACTACATCAGACAGTGACAGCTGTGGGTGGAAGTCACTGACAACATGTTAAAAACTTCAGAAATGTGAGGAAAACTTCACTGCGTTTACAAAGGTATATCTTAATCCTAATACTAACTTCTATTAAAACGTTAAATGTAACATAACACCAAAAATGTATTGATAGAATGACCCAGTTATTCTTAGATTATTTCAGTCAGTGGCATTAAATATTATTAGGCTCAGAAATTAGCATTAGTATTAGCTCTGACACACAAAGACGTACCTTTGTAAAGACAGAAGTATTCTCCGGTTGTAAAGTGTTTAACCTGTTGTCAGTGTCACCTGCAGCTCTCTGTCCACTGTCTGATCTGTCAGGATTTATTGGTTTTAGTGCAACTCGGGCAAAAACCTCAGACATAACATCATGAGCGGACTGTCCCTCTGATTGAAACTAGCCGGCCACTTTTGTGCACAGAGACAATTTCATTTCTAAGCTGTAAATCGAGAAATACCGTCGCTCAGATGTCCAAAAAGTAGTTGAAAAAGCGTCAGTTATTCATGATATAGAATACATTTTCAACTTTATGCTTATGCAACTTACTGCGTCAAATGTTGATTTCAAAATAACAACTATAAAAAGCATCACGCAATTTGTTCCCAGCGGAAAACAAGTGAGACACATTGGTCATGTCTCAGACTATTATCGACTAAGTGATTTACAACTGCTCTTATATTAAGGTGCAAATGGACTAACAACAAATTGCCCAATCACTCCAGACCCACCTGTGATATCAGCGGTGTTCTGTTTCAAAAGCATTTCTCTTGATTAATTTGTCAGTGTTTTTTTAAACCCAGCCTGATGCTCCTGCTGAGATCGATTTCATTATTGGCAATTTCCACCACTTCCCTTGATCGTTCGGACGCTACTTTATCTTTGTAATTATTTTAACTGTAATACAAAACTGCTTCGGCTGTTTTATCTGCTGCACAATACTCAGATGTTACCTAAAAAAGCTACATTTACTTCTTAAAGGTGCGTTCATTTCATACAGGTGTTTATTTCTCCATGGAGATAGAAGCTTTATACAATACTGTGGAACATTACAGCCAAAAGAACAACAAGTAAGAGTCAAGTTTGTGGAGATGCAAGCCCGCTCAACGTGAGGACGGGTGTTTTTGTAAGATTTTCAAAGCAATAAACGCATGCAAAATGAAGTCTATAGTCTATTTCACTTACTTTGGCTCTGATAATTGACTTTATTGACCGGGGACTTTTAATATTACTGCTAGTGTTATTATGTTTTCACAGTTAAGCATCCATCTGTTCGCATCATGTGGTTAAAGACGTGCTCGTGGCTATTTCACCATATTCTATTCGTCACTGTTCCCATGTTGCAGACAGCAGCCCATTTTAAACAGCCAGAATATGACATAATAATGTAACCTCTTTTATTTATTTCCTTCAGCAGATGTTTTATTGAGTGCATAGATCACTGGCCCTGTCTGTCTGTGGTCGATACACACCATTGATTGAGACCGGGTGCATTTACACAACACAGGCTTAGTCTGAAATGAGAGCCACCTGTAAAGCACACTGTAAACCCGGAGAGTATTGTTTGCTAAGAAAGACTCAGGAAACCGATGGCTCTAATTTGCCTTAGTAACAGGTGCAATAGATTATGTGACATTAATAATCCACAGACACTTAGTCCGTGAGGTTGTTTTAAGTTCTGTTAACTAACACGTACTTAAAATGAGAGTAATGTTACTTAAAATAATGAGTAAGAAACACTTTTTTGCATTTAGGTTACTCTGTCAGTGTTAGTACTGCACTCTGGCCTATATTATTTAGTTTAGGTTACTCTGTCAGTGTTAGTACTGTAAACTCACGTTATATTAGTGGTGGTAACGTAAACACTCTTTCTAGTAATGTTGCTGCAAATTTTAGGCTAAAAAGGAGAAACAAAATACAAATCTGAAATTGATAAATCATTTATTTGACCAAGTGTAAGCACAAGATGAGGTAGCACTGAAAATTAAATGTCTTTAACTGTGAAATCTATATGTTTATGAATTACAACAAAAGAGTATAATGTAGAACAATAAAAAAAAAGGTCCAAATAGTGCAGCTGTGCTCAGCAAATGACTTCACTACTACAGACTGCTGACCTTTACTTAACTGTCCCATTAAAGGTTTAGTTTGGACTAAAATGAAAACACACATCTAAAATGAACAGAACATTCATGTCATCACACAGCAGACACTATCACATCTGTAATACAAAGAACACTCTATCAATAACTTCGTAATTAGCTTCATACAATACTCATTATACTGTGTAATATTAGAACCACGTCAGTGCTATATGGGCTTGAGCTCTGTTAATGAACACTGTGTGAGTACAGTCCTCACCGGGACACACACGAGCACAAAGTCTCCTCAAGAGTATAAAACCAAGAAGAAAAACAACAAAAATAAAATATTTCTAAGCGTTCTTCGTTCAACTACAGTGTTTAGTCCTGGTTCAGTCCTGGTTTAGTCCTGGTTTAGTCCTGGTTTAGTCCTGGTTTAGTCCTGGTTTAGTCCTGGTTCAGTCCTGGTTTAATCCTGGTTCAGTCCTGGTTCAGTCCTGGTTTAGTCCTGGTTTAGTCCTGGTTCAGTCCTGGTTTAGTCCTGGTTCAGTCCTGGTTCAGTCCTGGTTCAGTCCTGGTTTAGTCCTGGTTTAGTCCTGGTTCAGTCCTGGTTCAGTCCTGGTTTAGTCCTGGTTCAGTCCTGGTTTAATCCTGGTTCAGTCCTGGTTTAGTCCTGGTTCAGTCCTGGTTTAATCCTGGTTCAGTCCTGGTTCAGTCCTGGTTCAGTCCTGGTTCAGTCCTGGTTTAGTCCTGGTTTAGTCCTGGTCTATTTCTGATTTAGTCCTGATTCAAATTCCTGGTTCAGTCCAGGTTCAGTTTGGGTTTAGTACTGGTTCAATCCTGTTTTAGTCTTAGTCCTTGTGGATGCTTATAGGAGCATTATGAGTAAACATACTAAGTTTAGACTAGTATTGTTACTGTCTATAGATAGATATATAGTATATTTTTACTGGCTTTAATAATTGACTTTTTGACTGCGGACTTTTAATATTACTACTACAGTTATTATCTTGGCTACTGCACCATATTTCATTCTTTACTGTTCCCATGTTGCAGACAGCAGCCCATTTAAAACACAACAGAATATGACATAGTCATGTAACCTCTTCTTTACTGTGCCCAAGAGGAAACTCTTTTTTACACTGTCAAAAGAAACCACATAGATACAAACAATAAAGACAAAGAACAACACACACAGACACACACAGACACACACAGACACACACAGACACACACAGACACACACACACACACACACACACACACAGACACACAAAACTTTCACTGAAGCGTGCCCATTTCCACCTCAGAGTTAGTATGGATTTGAATATTGATTTTGGAGTTCCTGGTATAAGAACAATTTGATTTTCTTCTCATATCTGTGTGACTGTATAACGTGGGTCTTCAATAATTGGCCCTGACTGCAATCTCTCTGTCATCTTCTTATGATTTGTATACTGATTTTATACCAACAGTCCTACTGGACAAAACCTTACCTTTAATGAGACTTAGGACCAGGTGTAGCGACGTTTTTAATTCACAATGGCAAAGAAAAATGGTTATAGAAAGGTGGTGGGAGAGATATTTTGCAGACCGAACACAAACTGGGGCAGGTGAGTTATTCTGTTTTATCTTTTTACATGTGAAAACCCAGGTTTCTACAATTAAAGTGTAATTACTGGACTTTCAAACAGTGAAAGGAAAGTGTATCTAACTAACTAACTTGTTCCTTGCTCTCACAAACCACACATGGCACATCACTAGTATTCACATGCATGTATTTTTGGGTATGTGCGCAACTTTTTCAGACAGCAAAGCGGCGCAATCATAGAGTCAGAGTGTTTGCCATCAATGAAATACCTCAGTAGATATTGAAATTACAATGAAGAAATGTCAGTGAAGAATACTTAGAATACTTTCACGCAGACTCACATTTAAATTATAGTGTAATTATAGACTGGATATATAAATGGACATAGCTAACCTGCTAGCTGCCACATTCCAAATAGGAAGTGATCATGGGCGCACTTCCGGGTCCATCGCCTCTGGCTCCAATTCACTTTACATTGAAAAACTGTGGCCCCTCTCTCTGTAACCTCTGCTGTCAGACTGGTCATTCTGGTCTTAAAATGTTCGTATTAACCCGCTGTAACTGATCCATCCATCCATCATTCATCCATTTTCTTCCGCTTATGATGATCCTGGTGTTTTTATTTTGCTATTGCGCCTGTAACTCAGGATATGAACATTAATAACAAGCAAAAAGGCGCCTTATTTCCCTGAGGTTGCTCCCGCTAGCGTTAGGAACAGGTTTGATTGACAGAGTTGCTAAGCGCCCGCTCCCTGCTAAACCAGTGGTGCGGGCGGGAAGGGGCGTTACCTTCAACAGCCTCGCTCTGGATTGGCTCTTTGGTTGCTATGATACTCGCAGTCGGGATTCCAAATATTGAACTCAGCTATAACCGCTCTAGCCTCGACGAGCGTCATTTGACTGGAACCCGAACACTGCGGGTGACGTCACACTCACTTAGTCCATTTTTTTTATACACTTTATGGTAAAGGCGGAACAAACAAAGGATTAAAAACATCTTCATAATTATTCTACATTTCTTATCACTAGTTGGAGAAGGAAAAATCTCACGTTCTCTGAAAACAAGAGCAGCTTTTTCTATTTTTCTCACTGATTCTGTGCAGTTTGAAGTTGAAATTGTGCAATCAAACACTGCCATGTATTCCTTTGATTTTTAGAAAAGTAACTGTATTCTGCATACCACCAAATGAACTCAAATCAGTATTCTGAATATGTATTCTCGGTGCAAATGGGCAGTTACCTCCCAACACTGGTGATGGCTGATTGCTCAATACAAAAAGCATAATTTGTTTGTGTAATTCTGACACAAACTAAAAAAAAACACCTATTGTTTTTTCTCCTCGAATGCCAGTCTCTCTACACATCTGCCACTTCTCCCAAGGTCCGCATTTCTGCCGATGCGTCATTATAACAATTGAATCTGGGAGTTTGTCTGACACGGCACTGCTCCTCTCCCCCGCCGGCCCCCGATGACGCCAGCCCCACATAAACCTGTACTACCGCGTCTGTGTCTGTGCTGAGGGGCCATGTGATTTGGCGTGGGATTCTAGGTGGATGCCTTTATCGTCACTTCTTATATTTGCATCTACGCCACCGGTCACGCTCCTCTGCCTCACTGGTCCATCTCCTCAAGTGATCTCCAGATGGTCCGACCAATCACAGCGCTCCTCCTGCTGCTGCCTGCACAGTAGAACACATACTCATCTCTGCATGGTCGTATGTGCATTGCTAGGGCTGAGCAATAAGGCAAAGACAACTTTCCTCTTATTGATCAATGTCAGTTTTATTAGATTTTTGGGTTTGTAATGAAATAAACATGATTTTTAATATTAACATTTCTGCTTGGGGGAGCTCTGGGGCGCTAAGTTCTTCAGGATGGGCACTTGCTTAACATGTTAATTTAGAGACTTTTATGGATTTGAGCGAGCCCCCGCCCCCTACAATGTTTGCGTCGCTGTTTTAAACAAGTTTAAATGCAGTTAGCTCCTGTAGTGTGTTATAAAACCTAACATGGAATTATTTTTTACATTGCAGTCTAATTTTGAACACTTTGTGGTTGGCATTAGTTGAGATTGAATGTCCTATGAAAATGAGACAAAAATCTTTGAGAGTGCTATGGCGGAGCATTGGCCATTCTGGGGGAGGCTAGTGCCCCCTCAAGCTTCCCCTGGTGCCCCCCCTTGCATATATGTTGTATTCAAGGGGGAGGCGTGAGGCTCCTATGCTCAGGTGTTCTTTTTGTGAGATTAAGTTGAGGAGTAGCAGGAGCAGAATTGCTATTTGTTACATTTCTACCCTTTTTGGCAAATGTATCAGCCACATTGAACTGTTTAAAAGGCAGTTAACTCACTTCACCATAGTTTTCTTTTCTGTTGTTTTTTTTTTTTCCCAGCTAAAAGAGACAAAAATTTGAAATGTGTTATATACGTGTACGTACGTGTATATATATACGTGTAAGACACATGTAAAACACATGTATGTTTATATTATGTTATTGTGTAATATGATTATATCCCTATATATATATATACAACGCACACATATATGTATATATATGTATATATATATATATATATATATATAGACATATATATATATATATATATATATATATATTATATATATATATATATTATATATATATATATATTATAAGACCAAATTCAATTCACATACACGAATAACAAAAAAAACAACACCTGATTTTTCAGGGGTTCAGCTACAGGGGCCACTGGCAAGGACTGTCAAAAGTATATAAAAATGTAAAAAATCTAATACTAATCGATACAAGGAGTTCGAAATGTTTGTATCACTAGTGCTACACTGTAAAAGGTGGTGATTATTAGTCATATTTTAGGTAAGTGATATTCCGCAGACTATTTTCAACCAAAAAAGTGTGCCATGACTCAAACAAATAATTATATATATATACAATAGTGGGATTATATATATGTAAATGATATATATATTACATAAAAATATAATCTTATAAACTCATAAACCAGGTACATGTTTGTTGCTCTTTCAAGGCTACCATAGCTGCAGTCTGCATGAGAAACCAGAGGCAAAAAGATCCTCTCCTCCCACACAGACTGCAGCAGAGGACTGTGCTACGCTCCAGACCATCTACATATCTGAACACAGCAGGTTTAACATGCTGAGTACCCCACTAATGTTACAGTCAAATGGTGCATTAACTGTCCTCTACAAAAGAGGATTTTTCAATATAACTTCTCTGGTGGACGGCCCATCACCTGCTTGTCTCCATGAAGATGTCGCTACTTTGCCTGGAATGTTCCACAGTATGGCAATAAACGTATCTATGTCTATGGAGACAAGCAGGTGACGCCACAAGGCCATGTTACAGGTCAGATCTGTGAAGAGGCGTGTGTGCGTGTGTCCGTTAATACATTCCACATTTTAAGTAAACACATTCTTAATGCCCTGAATTTAGTGCTTTTAAAATTCAATTTTGTCATGTTTTAGTGTGTTTATGCAGTGTGTGTATGTGGTTTTAAGCTCTAAATTACTACATAAAATAATATGTAGGAATTAATACTCCTTAACAAAGGGCAAAGATAATTTTCTATATCCAAAAAATTGTAAAGCATTTCCCACAGGGACCCGAGGACCCTGAGACTGTGATTTGAGTTTCTCACTCCCCTGAATCATTTACAGTTGAAATTACAAACTAACTTTGACTTTTTTAAAAAGGTCCCAAGTGTTGCACATGGCGGAGTGTTTGCATGTGCTTTCCCAGAATGTAAAGGACATGCCCTAAAATGCTTCAGTAGGGAGGTGGTCGTAGAGGTGATACATGCTCTATACCAAAAATGTAAATTATTTCCCACAGAATATATATCCCTGAGACCTTCAAGTGAGTCTCTCAATGAACAGAATCATTTACAGTTGATTGCTTGTTTCTGTTGATAATTTGACTTGTTTGTTTCCCAAACTGTTGCACATGTTGAGAGGTTTCTAATTGCTGTGTTGGTTAAGAGGACTCTCCCTGTCTGCTTCAGCCGAAGAGGTGGTCGTGAGGTGATCTCTGCTCTTTGGGCTCTGGAAAAATCCCGTGGATGCTGAATTGAATTAATTTGCCACCAAGAGAGCTGAACTCTCTGGCCGTTGGATGGCCCAGGCTGTCCTGGACAGACTTGAAAAATCTGACATTTCCATGGCCCCGCCATGCTACTTTTATTGCTGTTTTCAAGATCGAATGGTCTGCAACATCAGGGCATCTTTCAGATGTATTCCAGGAAAACACTTTTTTTTCAAAATTTGAGCTCCTACTCAAAAAGTCTGCTTCGGACCGTCACTGCTGCTACAGCTGACGAAATCTGTCAACTATTCTCACAAATACTTACTGAGGAGCCTCCAGACTCCACTGGAGACCAGGAGTCACCTGTTCTCCTTTTATCTAAGCACCTCAACAGTGAACTCCCTAAGGAACTCTCAGAGAAACTGCAGAAGCAACAACAAGTCCTGATTTTGATGAGATCTCTGCTGTTGAACTGATGTTGCAGTAGAGACTCCTGACACAGTGGAGACTCCTGATCCACTGGAGATTCCTGATACAGTGGAGCCTTCTGACACAGTGGAGACTCCTGATACATTGGAGATTCCTGATACAGTGAAGCCTCGTGCAGTGGAGACTTCTGATATGGTGGAGCCTCTTGACACAATAGAGACTCTTTATATAGTAGAGCCTGGAGGCCTTACAGAGCTGCTTCCACCTCCCAGATCCAGGGGTAGATCTGCCATCTCCCGATTCACCAGGTGGATGTGAAAATGATTTTCTATGGGAAGACTAAGACCCATTCCTCTTAATTTATTGGCATTCAATAAAAACTACAGCACATTGCAGTTTGAAGTCAGTTATTGTGTTCTATATGGTGCCAGAGGGTCTTTTGCCCACATTCTTGTCCCCCATTGGGTCATTTCTTAGTTTGAATCACTATGATATTGTTGTCGTCTTATTCAAAATTTGATTAACCCTAATAGTCGTCATGATTCTGTGTAATGAGTTGTTGTAGTTTTTTTTGCTTTATGTAACATATGCCCGCCCCGCACTCTAACACTAGCTTACATACATTCAAGGGCATCTTGTGAAGTTCAGAGGACCTAACACAAAGCCCTGAGGCACACCCTTTTCAAGGATTTATAAGTACTTCTATAAAATGACATAGTAACATAGCCATTAGTGATCACTGTGTGGGTGAACTGGCCTCCTCCATAACGGTCCATGGGTCAGTCAGGAGCAAACACACTATGGATTATGGCTAAGGGATAAAAAATGATTAAAAAAAAAAATAAATAAAAACATACTCAAAAACAACGTTAAAACATTTATTGCAGAGAAAAGACCTGGAGACATTGCGGAGAGTGATGGTCAATCTACATAAATATGAAGCAAGATCAAGAGAGTGTTCACCCATAAAACCTTCCTGCGGACCTTTCCAGAAGGGACTTACTTAGAATTACTGCGCACACAACTTGGTATAAAATATAAACATTCTATCCCATTAATTTTGATGAGGCCACAAAATAATAAGAATAAAAAAACAACAACATTTTATTGTCGATAGAAAGTGCAGATAAAGTTCTTGTTCTCATGTTTGTTATATTTGGCTAAATGATCATTATCTAACCTCCCTCTTCATTTTATAAAGTTCACAAATGCAGGATTTCTGGTAATCAAACCAAAGTTCCACAGTCAAATTTCACTTTGTTGCTCTGTCATTATGTTGTGGTGCAATTAGTTCCATCATAACAACAGATTTAAGAAGTATGCAAATTTTGGCTGATGACTTTGTTAATAAACGACGCTAAGCACATCTGCGCATAGTTTGTCATAGTTTGCGACCTCATCGAAAATACATCAGAGCCGAGATGTGGTACCAGCCGTTAGAAAGCTGGCGTACAGTTTACTAGCATTGGATCCATACTAGTTTTAGCTGTACTTGAAGGTAAAGGTACACTTTATTTTCTCCATAGGAAAATCTGTGCTCCGCATCAGACTCGTCGTTCAATGCCACTGGACGGGATCAGTGTAGAGGACCCGTCTCCACATTTGAGCTAGACTTTTTTTTTTAAATTATTCATTAATGTAACTAGCCACAATTAGTATGGAATGGAAAGGAAACAGTAATAATTATCATAACCATAACATTTTACAAAATAACTATAAAAAAAAAATAAAATAAAATAAAAAAGAGATAGAGAGAATAAGGCAGAAAAAGGCAAAAAATAATAAGTAGGAGAATAATTGAGCTAGATTCTGTGACCACTACCTCAGCTGGTTCTAGCACAGAAGATTTCACAGCCTGGTCACGGCTCACTCTCCTGAGACTCAGGCCGAACTCAGAGCCTGTGAATCGGGTTTCCTTATGTCAGTGATGCATGGGGGAAACAAACAGGAGCTACTTCATCGCGAAGCAAACTACGATTCATTTTGTGATGTTGCTTCTGAAATGGACTGCCCATAATGCCCCACAGGCTCACACAGACCATCAGAGGAAATGAATGCAAAGCAGTTCTTCAGGTAGTTTCAGGTCAACGTTTTAGTGAGGAGCTGGAAGGCAAGTTGAGACAGCCAGAGCAAAAAGAGAGCTGGAATGATCCACTGACTATTCAGACTTTGATGGTTTTAATTGTTTTCTAGACTATGGAGACTCTAAAACACATAAAAAAGACCTTTTATAATAACAACAGTGGCGTTACTTAATCAATTTGTCAAAAAATAATAAATAATGTAAGGTTTTCATAAATAATACACTTTGTTCTTAAATATTCTCTTTAGAAGCCTTCAGTCAATCTTTATTTGGGTGCTAATGTGTTTGACAAGTCTCAGTCAATCGTTTGACTAATTACAATTGCAAAAAATCGCTGACCAGTCGACCACTAAAATAATCGTTATCGTTATAATCGTTAGCCCTAAACAAGAATATTGGATTTTTTGTATTTTTATTCAGAAAGGTTAAGGAAACTCCCACACACTGTCTCACTCTTGATTCAATTGCATTCTAACAATGTTTGGGTCACTCTGACCTTCCTCAGGTCTGAGGACAGCCCCTTCTGCTCCCCTTATATAAGTTAAGGGACCGCCCCCTTCAGTTTAATCAGCCAATCATAATAGTGAAAACACATACATTTACAATTAGACCCCAGTTTACCTGCAAAAATGTGCATAATTCACCATCCATGCATTTTAACTCACAAATGTCTTTTGTGAGTTAAAATGCATGGATTCCATGCATTCATGTATGTATTCAGTATGCGGGAGTTTCTTTAACCTTTCAGACCAAGTGCTTCTCCTACACACCTGTCGCCCTGTCAGGTGTGCTGTGTCTGCACAGAGTGTTGTATTTTTATTCAGTATAGTCTATTATTCATTATTTATTTCCTAGTTTGTGAATTTCGTTTACTGACAATAAAATGTTTTCTGATTCTGATTGTGATGAAGACGAGAGGTCTAAGTGTTAGAACCCCCGACCTCAGGTTTTAACTTTATTTCCCATAGGCCTATCAGTGCATCTCTCTATATCAATTACATTGAAAACAAACTTATCATATCCCAATATCTTTCAGTAAAATTATGATAAGCAGCCTTTGACAGAAAATTTACCAAACCTCAGTACAATGCAATAGTAAATGCTCCATAACTCTTGTCGCCCACTCATTCTTCATGCTGGTACAGTGCAGAGCGCGGTGATAAATGATGCTTGTAGTGAAAACATGAATTCTCAAAGATAGTTCAGTCTCTGAACACAGCACAGAGGACTGCAATATTTCAAAACATTAACCTGGAACTAGACAGTGTATCAACTTTTTACATGGTGTTATAATGTCGACTGTTCCTATAGGCTCGTCTTTTTGTCATTTTAGACTAGGTACATTTGCACATTGTGGATATATCCTCCCCTCTCCCCTCACTCTCCCCTTTAGTCCTCCAGACCCCTCCCCTTCTCCCCATTTCTCATCTCTTTTGTCCTAAGTATCCTGCCCCTCCCCCTTCTCACTCTCCCCTTTAGTACTCCTCAGTCTGCCCCTTCTCACCCCTCACTCTCCCCTTTAGTCCTCCAGATCCCACCCCTCCTCTCTCCTCACTCTTCCCTTTAGTCCACCTCAATCCACCCCTCTTCCCCCCTCACTCTCCCCTTTAGTCCTCCAGGCACTATCAAGTTAAAAATTTTGACTGTGGGTGTTCTGAGTTTGGCCCCCTGTAAATTTTATTCATCTCAACTCTTCCTTTTTTGATGTATTCTAATGTTCTGAGTTCACACCTACTCACCATCGTACACACATCACTCGCCATGTGCAGAAAACTGAACTGAACAGGACACAGACCATTCATATTCTTCTGTGTGAAAATTGCTTGCTGCAGATTAACTGAATTTATGGTTCACAATCCTGAGGGAGCAATTGCGTTAGAGAAGAAGTCCTCCCATGTCGAAATGAAAGTAGGAGGCGCTTGCTTGCCAGGCTCGTAAAATAAATGAAATCTGCATTATTCAAAGCTCAGAAATAATTGTGGAACAGAATGTTGAGTATGTTGATGTTTCTTCAGGACTCCCCAGCTGTGAGTTGGGCTGGAGGAGTCGGTTGGCAGCACATACACATTAGAGGAGAACATTAGAGATATATTGGACATTTTATCATGTTCCTGTGTCAGTGGGGAGAGGCAGATGTCAGTGTGTTTCTGTTCATTGCAGCAGATTCACCACAACAGCCCCAGGAAGAGGGAGAAACCAGGTTCAAGATCATACAGACTTTTATCAGACTGTGGAGATTCATTTAGGAGACAAAGATCTGATAACTTCCTCACTAATAGACTCAAGAGTAAAAAGTATACTTCAGGTTTAAAGGTGCACTCTTTACCTTTTCTTGTCTTCATGGAGATTTGATTGCTGTGCCTTAAATGTTTCACACTATGCTATAAAATGTGTCTGCCTATAGCATTCATTTTATTACAGGTGTTTGTATTGCTCAAAAATATATAACACCATATGCATTCTTACACTTGCATTGTTAAACTTATTTTCACGGAGGCAAGTCCGTAATTCCACCAGGCCAAGTTACTGGTCAGGTCTGTGGAAAAGAGACCATGCTTATAGTTTAGAAGCATGTTTTTGAAGGTAGGTAACAGTAACAGGCATGATCTCATCTGCCATGTATCTTCATTTTCCCCCCCATTTCTTCTTGAACAGACCGAGAGAAGATCCAGAGCGAGCAGGAGCGACGTCGAGGAAAGAAGGCACATGATTTGTCTGTTATTAATGTTCATATCTTCAGTTATGGACATAATAGCGAAATAAAAATGCCAGAATCATGTAGAGCGAGTTAATACAAATCTTTTAAGACCAAAATGACGAGTTTGCAGCAGTTATGGAGAGAAGGGCGACAGTTTCATAGATTGTTGATTCATTATTTCAGTAAGTTGCTTTATTTAAATCAGCATTTGCATTAGCCCTGACACACACAGACGTACCTTTTTCATTTGTAAAGTGTTAAACATGTCACTGACCTTCACCGGCAGCTCCACCGCTTAGTCTGTCAGGATTTATTGATTACTGTTGTGCACAGAGCCAATTACTCATGAGTTCTGATGGTTTCAATGGATTTTTGTCATTCTCTATTAACACCAGACTCAGTTTATTACATATGACCCTGTCTCACATCTCCCTGTGTGCAATAATTGGCTATCACTTTTTCCTCAAAACAAAAAATCTCTCAATATAATCCCATTTTCTATGTATTGAGTTCCAAGTTTCAGATTCCATAGACATTACATTTACGCACCCCTCATATTTCACTGTGTGGGAGGAAATTGTCAAAGATAATAAAGTGAAATCTATGCCTGGTGTCGTGGGTGCAGCAGGCAGGGGGCGCACTTTGAGGTTCTCGTTATTTTGTACTAAAGGTGTGATTCCATGGACTGTTATTTGAAGAATTCATTTGCAGCTTCTGAGAATGGTTAGCCTTGGTGCCAGTCTTGACGGAAATATCGTTTGGTAGCAAAACCAAGGAAATAACAGTTTTACGTAACCTCTAACAAATCCTCAGCAATTAAAGACGCACTTTGGGCGTTTTCAGAATCAAACATAAGGTTCGTGTACGTGTTGAATACAGATTTCTTTTAACTTTTCCATCTCTCCAGCTCCTTTTGTTGTTGTGATGCCTGGAGCCAATTAAAAGAGTCTGGGGGACGTGTGCAGCCGTCTATGTCCAGCGCTGTGGCTAATGAATCATTTACTCAAGCAGCTCCAGCCCCACGAGCGCTCTGTCTTCACTGGGCTTCACATTCATTGACCACAATTATTTACAGACATCAGGAGTCGCCACCGGAGACGAGTGAAGTGATGTCCATGAACAAGTTGGGTTTTTGAAAGGTTCCTTAGTGTGAATGGTTGGATCCAGATCTAATTTACTAAAAGAGACAAATCTTTTCAAGCATTTTTATCCTGATTGACTCTGAACCGACACAAGGACCGGCACAGAAGCAGAGCAGGCGACACGAGTGAGAGCTTTGTGCACAAAAAAAAACCATGTCTGACATCATAATAACTGTTAGTCTGTGCTGTCTGTGCAATCTCTCAGTCGTCCAGGTCTGAGGCAGCGTAAAAGCCAAAAGTAAGATCAGGTCAACTGGGCAAAAAGTTATAAGAGTGACAATGTTTTTCTGCTCCCTTCAGATAGATATAAGGCAGTGTCCACCTGTAATCTGACCAAAACTGAAGAAGTGGCAGCGAAACGTCTTCACTCCAACAACTTTTTGTCCAGTTGACAGATTTAATTTTTGGCTTTTACAACAGTTAGTCTTAAAAATATGATTATTGTAGTGCTACGGCTTATTGGGATTATGCATCATTTGTAAGGTTAAACCATAGACTGTATATATAAATGGACATGGCCCCTTCTCTCTGTAACTGCTGCTGTCAGGCTCCTCATTTTGGTCTTAATGGTTCATATTGACCCGCTCTACATGATCCTGGTATTTGCATTTCTCTATTGTGTCCGTAACTCAACATATGAACATTAATAACAGACAAGGCGAATTCTTTCCCCGAGGTTGCTCCCGTTAGCGTTGGTTCGATTGCCCACCCCCCTGTTAAACCAGCGGTGCAGGCAGGAAGGGGCGTTACCTTCAACAGTTTCACTCCTGATTTGCTCTTTGGTTGCTATGATACTCCCGGTTGAAATTCCAAATATGGGACTCGGCTCCAAATTGGAAATCTATAACTGCTATAGCCTCGATGAGCGTCATTTAACTGCAGCCGAACGCAATGGGTAACGTCACAGACACTTCTGCTCTCTGTTTGAACCATTTTATACACAGTTAAGCCTTGATCATTTCTCTCGGTGATTAGTTTGTAGATAAAATGAGTTCTTACGATGGCTTGTGTCATATAAACAAACCGTGAAAGAGCCAGTCTTTTAAACGGCTCTTTGAAGTGAACAGATCCAAAACATTCGGATCCCATAAAAGAGCCGAAAGTCCCATCACTACCGTAGACTAGGCTCAAAGCTGTCAGGCACCATCAGGATATTAACCTGGTTATTATGGCCGTGTCGAAGGTCTATGATGATTCTGACATTTCTGTTTTGCCGATTTAAATCAAATCAAACTTTTTTTATTCATAGATCCAAAGTAAAGTCACATATTTGATCAGGACAGAAGGCGCTGTTTGGTCGCTGTGCTGTGGGCCGTATCAAAAAGTCTCAGAAGAAAGGGTTGTTCTGTAGCATCCCTTAAGACTCTTCATCAACAGAAATGGACTTTTATTGCCTTCAAATCATAAAAAAACAACTAGTTCATTCATTCATCATCATTATAACACAGATCAGAAAATAGCGTAATATGGGCCATTGAACATCGACTTCGCTCCATAACTTTGAATACATCTGCAACTGAACTCTGCGAACTCAGAAAAAATCCTTAAAAACCCGATACGTCTTTATTTCTCTAGCTTTCATTCTCTCACATCTGCCCTGTTTCCTCCGAGAATAAAACTAACCGAATAAAACCTCTGTCTGGCTGTACATTACACTGATTCATATAGCTTCATTACGCCGCAGAAACAGATCTCGATATAGCTCTATGTCTCTCAGTGCGAGGGCCAAAACACACCTCTCCAAATGAAAGTGGATATGAGCTGCCTTGGCAAATTTTGGGTGTAAAGTGGTTTTATGAAAGCTGGAGCGCGTTCCCAGACAAATTGGAGAAAAAGTCCCATGTGGTATTTGACACATGACTTATTTCAGATATAACTGCTTTGTGTTGGATCCAGTAATGGGAAGAATACTTTGAAAATGTATAGTATTTAATCACAGAAAACTGAATACTTGCATTAAAATGTATTTTGTAACGTATTCTGATACATGGTCCAATCAGAGTACTGTGTTTGGAATACTTTGAATACTTTTACATTGACTTGCATTTAAGTGATACAAGGTTAAATGCAACAAAACATCTTTATATTTGTTTCATAATTTGTTATACATTTGCTATCACTAATTGGAGAAGGAATAATCTCTCATCCACTCACTACAACAGCTGTGTTTTCTGTTTTTCTCTGACTCTGGCTCCAATTCACTTTACATTGGAAAACTGTCTCCCCTCTCTCTGTAACTGCTGCTGTCAGGCTCGTCATTTCGTCGTAAAATGTTCCCACTCTTGATCCTAGTATTTTAGTTTTGCTATTGCTCCCCCTAGTGTTAGCAACAGATGGACAGTGTTGGTAAGTGCTCGCTCCATGCTAAACTAGCAGTGCGGACGCGAAGGGACATCACAGCCTTGCTCCGGATTGGCTCTTTGGTTGCTATGATACTCACAGTCAGAATTCCTAATATGGAACTTACTCTTCAAATTCGCCGCTAAAACTGTTTGATTCGAGCTTCATTTGACTGGAGTCGAACGCTACGGGTGATGTCACACTCATGGACTCTATGGATAAAATACAGCAATGTAGTCCTTTGATTTTAGTAAAGTAACTGTATTCTGAAAACCACCAAATGAAAAAGTAGTTGTACTGTGATACAGTTACTCAAAAATGATTCTGAATACTTATTCTCGGTACATGTATTCAGTTACCTCAGTGGGTGTACCTCACTACTTTACAAATATAAAAAGAGAAAATGGTTTTCGAGAGTTTCACATGAATGTTCTTGGTGAGAAGTGCCACATACAGTGGTGCCGCTCACTGCAGTAACAGCTGTCAGTCCCGTCAGTTCTGCATTCACAACTTTAGAGCTGAGGCTGTTCATACGTCTAAGTCTCTGTGGGATATCTTCAGATATGGCTCTGGGATTCTGTGCAGAGTTTGAATGTTTCTCCACATTTCTGGGTGGGTTGTCTTCCATTTTCCCCACTGGTCTTGCCTCAGAACACACACTTCTACAATACTTTACAAAAATGTGAGTCTGGTCACTAGTTTTATACAGCACTTTTCCACTTTCAGGGCATCCACAGCTCTTTACATCAAGGAACCACTCACCCATTCACACACAGTCATACACGAGTGTACACAGACACTGGGGGCGAAGTGGGTTAAGTGTCTTGCACAAAGAGACAACGGCAACATTCATCTGTGGGAGCTGGAATTGCACCGCCAACCTGTGTGTCAGTGGCTATTGTAGCCCATGGTCCGTTTGTATGGGAAAAAACAACAGGAAAAAATGACGTCTTTCTGCAGAATCAATCAGCAAAGCACCAAACTCTTTTAATCTGAGGTAAGATACATTTGATTTGTTTGTAAATGATAGATGACCAATGAGCTCCTTCCTTTCACATGTCACTGAAATTTTTTTTTATCTGATCCCATTAGTCACATTTGATCGGGTTTGAAACGCAAAGAGGACATGGGGACCACACTGATATCAATCTGTATAAATAATGCAAAGAGATTATTCTGCATTTGTCAGGCAAACAATCAACCCACAACATGCACAATAAATAAAAAACTTCTGCTAAAGTAGCCGTGACCAAGCCTAGCTCGAGATCTGGAGATGGGCCCCGGGCGCAGCACTGTGGCCCCACACTGATACTGACAGGTTGCTCGAGCGGCATGATGTCCTCATGAGGAATAAAAACACCTGTAGTTGAATAAATGCAAGTTTAATGCCATGGAACATTCTGGCAAAGCAGTAATACCAACAAAGTAATGACACCCCACCAGAAAAGTAACATAGTGGATCTTTAAATGCAACTAAAATTACACTAATCTTAGTTTTCTTGAAAAGGTTCTGAGTATGGCCGTTTGGCTTCAAGATTATTTGTGAGTATTTTTTGTAAATAGCTAAGACCTGCAAGTATCGTTCAGATCTGCTTTCAAACTGGATTTTGTAACAGTGTCAGTGCAGATGGGTCAAATCTTTAACAGTAATCTGGAATTCACTGGCTCAATGAAACCATCAGGACAACATCATCTACAAACAGCAGAGATGAGATCCTGTGGTCCTTGAACCGGACACCCTCCAGCCCCTGACTGTGCCTGTACACTCTGTCTGGGCGAATGTTGGACTCTGCCAGGACAAGTTATAGTCCAGAGGTTGTCAAACTTTTTGACACACAAGCCACAGTGGGTTCAAATTCAACATTCCTCTGATCATTCCCATCACGCTCATCCCTAATGTGTGCACACTTGTTCAGAGATGAGCCACTTTCTCAGACGTGCAGACATTTGCAAACTGCAGGTTAGAATCTCTGTTGGGAAAATGATTCCAGTAACTGACAGAAACCAATTTGGTGAGTGCGGTGTTACATTTGGGTATTACACTTCTACGGGGTATTAACTGCCAACACATCACATATTTCTATTACCTTTTATTGTTTTGAAAATGCTCTATTTGCTGAAAACAATGCATCAACATGTTTCAATTTCACTCCGAGTCCCCACTCTCTTTGCTCTTGGTGCTAAGTCTTTACTTTGTTTTGCTAATGAAACTACTGCACACCAGGTTTGTGGAGTTCTAGTGTATTGTTTCGTATCGTGCTTGTGTACAGGAGCATGGGGGAGTGGCTTGTCGGTTGAGCGTTGTGTAAGATCAAACTGTTATTTGTAAGGAGGACTCGAATACCCGCTCTTTAAGTCTTTTGTTGTAAACCACGTAAAAGCTGACAACCGAAGCCAATCATTGATCAGCTCCTGGCACCTTGTTATTACCACTCCCACTGCCACATACATTACGCCCATGAATAAAACATGTCCGAAATGCGACGCAGGACATAGACCGCGACAGGACGCACAATGCACCTTCAGCACCTTCAGCACCTCCTGTGTTCATGTCTAATTACGTGGGCAGAGAACAAATGGAACAGACTATTTCCTGACACTGATGGATTGGGTGGCTAGTGTTTCTCGTACTGTACAAAAGAAAGTGCTTGTAAAGACCATATGCTGATTATTCTTGTGTCGGGCTTGTCTTGGCACACTCGGGGGTTGTGGTAGAGATGCGGAGCAAACAGACGCTACTACTTGGACCAGTGGAGTTATCTGACAACTATGGAGATAGAAGTCGTCCAGGCACGGTCAATAGTCAAAAAAGCTGGACAAAGGTTTAAGAGCGAATGCATTTTGTGACTCATCCAAGTCGCTTCTTTGGTTCTGGCAGGGTTCAGGTGCCTTCAAGTGCTATTCATTCAGACTATTTATTTTATCAAAACATAGCTGACATTATTATATTTAAGACTTCACAAAAAAGTCTATTATTTTACTTCCTTTTCTAGTAATTCCATACCTGTACTGTAAAGATGGACCAAAATTACACAAGGGTTATTGTAGGAGCCATATGTGTGATTTGGTTGCTGTGACAATGCGTGAGGGGCGGGGTTAACGTGGGCAAAGGTGACGTGCCGGGAGATTCAAAGGTAGTGGGTTTCCTGCTGTCTGGGAGGTGGAGAGGGGAGACCCCGGGTAGCTATATTTTTCGTTGACCACTTCATTTTTGACCACTATTTTTGTGTCGGCCTACAATTCTCCAACAATCCACTACGCAAGTCAGTCTATTTCTTCCAAACAGCAGCGCGTCAGATCGAGGTACTAGACCCGGACTCCTCTCTAAGCGACAAAGGCTGAGGGTCGCTACAGTTATGATCAGACTAATGGGAGACAAACGGTATGTTCTATATATAATTGCGGTTTATGATCACCTGTCTGAGCTCTAACAGCGCTCTGGGCCTCTTGTAAAACAGAAAAGCAAGTTCTCATCATTGTCGGTGTGATCCCTCGTCCAGGTCTGATCCATAGATTCCTGGTGGACATTAGATATAAGGCAGTGTCCACCAGTAATCTGACCAGAACCGAAGAAGCGGCTTGGACGAGCAGCGAAACGTCTTCACTCCTACGACGATTTGTCCAGTTGACAGATTTAAATTTCGCCTTTTGCCATTTCTCATCATTCTTTATAAATATTCAAAGGTCATTAATATTTCACATTCTCATTGCAGAAAAAAAATAAAGCCATAAAATATTAAACAAAATGAAAATTTGCGACTCATTCATAAGCTTTTATTTTTTTTTATTTTTTTATTTTTTTTGAATAAATGAAAGGAACTATTCATGAGATTTTGATTTTACAAGGTCAGTATTTTCAAACCAAATATTGTACTTACTGGTAACAATTATAATTCTGATTTAGTCTTTACAATTACAAAACAGTAGACATGATGGACGGACAGGGATCCAAACAGAAAGCAGAATCAGCCACACAAATCTCTCATTTGGGTTGCCAGATCTGACACTGAATTCCAGTTGGTTTAAACCTAAAATGCCTCTGTCTGATCTGAATGGTCACTACCTAAACCCCAGCACCTTCAGACAATCATGAATCAGTGCTGTATGAATGCTAACAGTTCCTTTAAATGAGAAAATATTGCTTTTTCATGTCTTGTAAACATGTTGAAGCTACGATAAAGCAACAGAAAAACAATTAGAGTTTTAAATGAGCACATATGAGCTTTATACCTGTCTGCTTTGGGCATTAGGATATAACTTTTCCCTTCCCGCAAAAACACAATAACTGTCGGACCCGGGCCTGGCTAATGTGAACCAAATGAAGCACCAGAGCTCGCCAGGCACATACATCTTCCACTTAAGGACACGCTAAAAGGTCAAGCCCAGATTAACACCACTCATAATGGGCCGTTTGCCTCCAATAATGTGCTTTAAGGCCTCTCCTGTTTCACCTCCATTTAAACTATTCCCTCTGCAAATATCATCCACTGCTTTTGGTCGAAATTTTACTTTTTTTTGACATTTAAACCGTGTTTTATTGTTGTCCACGCATCAAAAACATCCCCGAAGTTGTGTTTAGTATCATTCATTCTTGTTTAATCAACCCAATAATACAAATTTTCACATTTTGTTCAGATTGTTGCTACATAGGTAAAACTCCAGACTTCTCTTGCGCAGTTTTTAAGATCATAAAGCATCACCGGACTCATTCTGTGCTCAAACTGTGTTCAGAATGAATGCATGTCTCTATTAGCGCAGCATTCACGGAGGATAAGGACTTCATTTGTTTATTTTCTATATGTTAGTTCCCATTGCTGACAGTAGAGGGAGCTCTAACGCCTAAATACCTCATTGGAAACTGAGGTGCAGTTAAGGCTTTTCCCAACGCACACATTATTTAAGTTACAAAAAGTGAAATGCTAATCCCAAAGTGGCTAAAGGCATGTTTAAAAGGGAGTTAAAGCCACAAGAGTGTATAACATGTTTTTTAAAGACACACAGTTATTAGTTATTACAGTCATAGCTATTCCCTCCCTTCAGATAGATATAAGGCAGTGTCCACCAGCAATCTGACCAGAACTGAGGAAGTGGCTTGGATGAGCAGCGAAACGTCCTCACTCCTACAACGATTTGTCCAGTTGACAGATTTAAACTTCGTCTTTTGCTCTGGATCAGACTTGGACGACTGAGGGATTACACAGACTTATTCTACAGTGCACTTTTATTATGTTATGACCTAAAGCAGATCAAAACATATTTAATAAGGACAACGGAAACAAGGATAAGATTTTCACACTTTATGTCACACTTTTTTCAGTTTGGCCAGGGGTGCGACTTATACTCAGATGCGATTTATATGCTAAATTTATGTTTTTTTCTTCATTTTTATGCATTTTTTGGCTGGTGCAACTTACACTCCAGAGTGACTTATACTCCAGAAAATACAAAAACTTTCTGGTTCTTCTAAATTTTTAAAGCCGTTGAGAAAAACCCCAAACCAAAGAGCACAGGTGGTGTATTTGAGACGATCACAGTGTTTTGGTTTGGGAATAGTCACATGACCAAACCACTTCAGAGGACAGAGTTTACTGTCAACACAGAGAAGACAAAGGTGTTAATGTACGGCACATCCCTGACGTACCGAGTCTTAGTTTTCATAACAACAATGTCCTAGAATGCACTATTGTAAATACTGTTATTTAACGGTATTTTACATGGAAAGTTTCAAATGCAAACTTCTGCTACATTTTGTGTTTGTCCACTGGATTTGGAAAAGTCACTGTTATGAAGAGTAGAAACAGGCACACATGCACGGCGCAGAGTGGTTTGCATGTTCTCACTGTGTCTGCATCTGTTCTCTTCTCACCCAAAACATGCGCCGTACGTAAAAACCCTCCAGCTAAAGTCGTCCTGATCATACAAAACAAAGTATACAAGTCCACGTAAAACAGTAAAAACACATGCGATTGCGTCACTTAAGTATCCAGTTTTGCTTTTCGTTGGAGTGTATTCCATTTTAGTGATGCAAAACCGCTAAAAACCCTCTTTCCCATTTCATTTTTGGTGCAGCTAGTCCTTACTTAGCGTTATGCAGTAATGTGATCTAGTATTAAATGCTTTGGTATCAATGATTAATAAACATGTGAGGTATCCTGGCAGTCTTTGAAGTCGTCCCTTATAGTTATATTTCCTGCAGTGCTACTTCCTCTGACAGTTTGTCCCGGTGGCATGGGTCAAATTCAGAGGACAAATGTTCCAACTAGAACAACAAAGTGTCCCGTAACTTGATATTCTTAGTCCCAGAACTATCAGACTACAGCATCTCTACATAAAACAATGGCTAGTCTGTCCAAAACCTGACAACGCATTTAAGTAAAAGTTGTCATTCCTCTATACAGATATATTGTATAACCAGCTCTTGAGGTCAAAATATGTTCATTCTGAAAGTGCACGGTTAGCATGCTAGTTGCTGCTGGCTTTACCATGACAGCAAAACTTCACTCTGGTCTCTAGGAGTTGTAAAGAGCGGTTATAAAGTCATCAAGGTGAATAATTAAGATGTTGCGTTCACGTTTTTAGGACAGTAAAAATCAGGTACCGTGCCTTTAAGAAGGACCGTTTTTTGTACTTCTACTTGCAGACCTTTCACAAAAGTTGCTGCTTATGTCATAAAAAGTTTCATGTTTATCTGTTGAAGCACTTAGAGCACAAAGCAGGAACTAATGGACACGCACCATTGTCGCCATCAAACTGAAAAGCACAGTTGTTGCATGTCGATATTTGAGTTCACATGATGTAATGACACACACATGGATAATGGAGGAGGATGGGGTGGCGTGGGCCTGAGGAGTTTACGAAAGAGGAAGAAATTAGGACTGCACAAAATACCGCAAAAAAAAAAAAAAAAAAAAAAAACGTTGAATAAAGCTGATTTTATTAAAGATTTTCATTATAAAGTCACAGATGAACCTATTCACCAGTAAAACGAATTAGTCAAAAGAACTTAATAAGAACTTAACAGCGACAAAACCAGGAAGTCATGTTTTTACACTATAATATAATGTAACTCTGTGTAAAAGTATTGTAAGTATTCAGAACACTGTACTCTGAGTGGACCATATAACAGAATACATTGAAAAATACATCTGGATCTTGATTGAGTCAGTATTATGCAATTAAACACATTTTTAAAGTATTCATCCCATCACTGCCCACAATAAACTTAAAGTGCATATTCTTCCGGTGTATATATTATTTTTTCTCATCAGTACTTTGTTTTGGAAGATAGTATGTGGTAAATATGTATTATTATTTTACACCAGTCAAGAAGCAGCTGAAGTGCAGTAGAAAAGTACAGCAATACAAAAAGCAGCTATGAGATCTAAAACCACAAACTCCATCCAAAATGCACGAGGAATTTAAACACAGGAAAGGATTTTTTTTTTGCAAATGAAACATTGATTTAGTCTAATCATAACTATTGTGTTATTTAGACATTTTTGGTCTTTATTAATATAATGGTTGCTAGGAAACAGTTATGCACTAATGTCATATCTGCTGCCTGTGTCTAACCAGGAGGTAAAACTATAAACATCAAAATAAAAAATAAAAAGAATATAATAGCCAAGATTGTTTCTAGTAAACTCTTAAATATAATGATGTTAATTATCCTTGAGTGAAATGAGTGGTGTCGTGTGCACTTACAGTCTGCGTGGGTGGATGCCTCTTGCTTTATTAACTGTCATTACCTGGACGCCTCCTTTAGGCCCATGCTGATGGCTAATTATAGTATTTGTCTAACTGAAGGCACTAGAGTAATTGATCACACCACCAGAAACCTTTAATGGGCTTTGTTTAACCGAGCGAGTCCCCATACTCGCGCACACTTCCGGGTAATACCCCCAGAGCCTCCTGTGTGACCTGCGGGGTGACAACGAAGGAGGTAATGAGGAGGTAATGGTAAAAAGGGCAAAAGTGTCATTCGCGGCGTTTAGCATAATGAGCTGGCGCAGATGGAACAGAACAGACGGTTAGAAACGAGGATCGAGGGGTTTAAGCGGGAGACAAGGCACCGGGAGCGACATGTCGGTTATAAAGGGCAGATGTACACTACCAGGCAAAAGTTCAGCCCTGCCTTCTCATTCAAATGTGTTTTTTTTTCTGTTATCTTTAATGCTTTCCACATTTTAGACACTGGGGGTGTGGTGGGTTAAGTGTCTTGCTCAAGGACACAACAGCAGTGATTCATTTATCTATGAGACTTTTGGGTTGTTTTTTTTTTTAATAATTCGAGTGGGATTTGAACCACCAACCTTCTGATCAGAGGACACTCACTTCACAGCTGCAAAAATGTGATCAGAACAAACAGAACAAATCAAATTTTTTAATTTTTTTTTTTTAAAATCTAGTACAAGTTTTGAGTGATTTTGAGTTTAGTTTTTGTTTGCTGCACTCCGTATAAGTTCATTCATAGTTTGACACCTTCAGTAAGAATCTACAGAGTAAATAGTCATGAAAATTAAAGAAAAACTGGCGAATGGTGGCGCATGTTGCTACAGATAATATTGTGAACTATAAAATTGTAAGTCATCATAATAGTAAGTTTTCAACGCTCAAAACAGGTGGTGCTCGTGTGACATTACTACATTTAAAATCTCTGTAAACTGAGCTGGAGGAAAGGTCACAATTCTGCTGTGTAACTGTGAGTTTGCTGACTCGTTGACCTGATGGTTTATGGTTAATATCTGTCATTACTGGGCCTATCCACACGAAACAAAAACTGGCACAAAGTTTGTCTGCTTAAATAAACAGAAGTGAAATGATGTTTTCACAGCAGCTTCAGAAAATGGTGTCATTATTCAACCCCGAAGATGGAGCTGCAGACATAAGATTAATATGACAAGTTTGTGGAGCCAATCCCAAATAAATAATGATAAGGATTCAACATCTGTGGTTCGTAAGTTTTGGATATCTTTCAAAAACACTGGATCTCCCATAGCCCCCCTTTGCACTCCATCTGCAATTATGGGAAAAACTATACAGGGCCGGTATATAAGCAACGGGGCAGCTTTATTTGAGGCACCAGGGGCTTGTGTGTTTAAAGCAGTTTTATTTGGCACTTGTGTGTTTAAACTATGTCCCTCTAAAACGATTACATTTCTTTTATATTTATAGTAGTAAAATATCTGCTGCTGCTGCTACATTTGTTTTTGAGCCGGGCAGAGGTGAGGGCAGCTATGTGTTTACACTGGAGCAAGGACCCTTATAATGTGAATTTAAGCCCACTGTCGCTAACTGGAACACATTAAAAACTACCAGAAACAAAGAAAAAATGTCTAGAATTTAAAAAATCTTAATGCTCCCCCATGATATGTTTGTGTCTGTTCTTGTGACTGCGGTAGTTGTGACATTCTGGATGTTTTCAGTCTGATGTTGGTCATATAAATACAAATACAACTGGTTAAAGTGATGAGAGTAGAGTCAAATTCAGCTTAGGCCCCTTGAAAGCTATGTCCGGCCCTGCCTATTCACTGCCCATTTCCACTACCCACTACTATTTATATTGTTGCCACAGCTGCACAGACAGAGATGAAGACACAGCTTCTCTAACCTCCACCAGTCACACATAAGATGAGAGTTATTCATGGGGGAAATGGCAGATTTGAGGTGGGTGATGTGTCTTACCCAACAACTCCAGTAGACCTAGTATAAGCTACTTTGAGCAGGGGTCAAAGATCAAAACCTTTGGCCCCTGCAGGAAAAGTTTCCATGCATTTGGCTCACCCATTCTCAAGAGAAGCATCAAGACTACAAATTTGGACACACTTTTTTCTTTATTTCCATGGTTATTTACATTATATTCTCATGAGAAGGCATCAAGACTATGAATGGACACATGTGGAATGTCTATCTTTAGATTGGCAACTTTTTTTTTTTTTTGGCCAGGGAGTGTAGTAAACATAAGAAAACCAGAAACGAGAAAGAAAGAAAACTGATTGAGAAGGTGTGTCCACTTTTTCAATTTTAACCCTTTATTTCAATATATAGGATCAGGGCCAAATTTGACTCATTTGGCTTACTAATTTATTAAAAAAGAATATAAAACGTATTTCTAGACATTCTTCAAGCTATTACTAAAAAGATTAACCAAAAAACCCCCCACAATTTTACCAACCGCTGGTTTGCTGAGAAGACAATTTTGTTTTCTAGCTCAACAAATCAGCATGTGGTCAGCCATCTTGTCACTACCACTCTGGGTCATTTTATATCCATCCACTAGGTTTCTCTATCTCTCTTTTTTTTTTTTTTTTTTTTACCAGCAATTAACTGCAGCCAAATTTGACCCCGTGGGTTTTCCAGGGTTAAGGAGAACATGCAAACAGAGTCCCACATAATCTGAGAAGCAAACTGAGAATCTTCTGCTTTTACAAGAACGCTGACCATTGTAGACCATTAAAACAGTGAACAGCCTACTTATAGAGTCTAGACAAAGTTATTCTCTTTAGGGACTTCATATCCATCATTGTGGCTGAATATTTAAAGTTTGGTGAGAGTTTAAAGCCTCAGTTGCCGATTGTCGCTCAGTGCTGCCATCTGGAGGCTGCCATCTGTGCCTCATTGTGTTTATCGCACTCGGATGAGTATTTTAATAACATACATGTTTCGTCGTATCATTTGGCTAAAACTGTGCGTTAGCGCTATAAACTTTATACATACGCAGACCATATACAGTCTACGGTTAGTCCAGATACATTGTTAAAAGTGTCTGCATTCACGTTCACGCCTAAATTATAAAGTTAAGTGACGGCCGAACAGTTGTTATTACTTTTGGGATACTTCCGGGTTGGCGTTAGCGGTGATTGGTCAGAGTGACGTTAAAGGCGTGTACGTGAGCGCTCATTGGCTGAAAGTTTAAACTACCCTGCTGTGATTGGTCAAACCCGCGCTCTGTGATTGGCTGGAGGCGCGTGTGCTCAGTTTGAAATCGGGCTTCTTGGAGGAGCAGCTGCTGCGCCCGGACGTGTCTGCAGAGGGCTTCAACTTTTAAACAATAAAAACAAACCAACATCTAATTTAAGGTAAGAAGAGAAATAGTACAATTATAGATTAACTCACTATTTGCTGATATTGTGTTGCCAGGGACCCAGAATCCCAGTTATCTATGCATCTGTATAAAAAAAAAAATACACAGAGAGATCAGGCTGGATTTGTCTGTGAAGCTTTTGTGTGGATGTGTGACTAGATTTTATACTCTCATGATCTCGGGTTCTCGTATTTAATTCACTATTGCTCAGCTGTGTCAACTAATAAAACAAACCTATTGGAAATGCTTGTTAAATACCTTAACAAATTACCTACTATTACTCTCCTGCGATGCACTCATGTTTTATGTGAGCATGACAGTAATTTTAGTTTGTTTTTAAGTATGTTTGTAAGCTCAGACAAATGTGAATAGACTTGCCTTCTTGCATCAGCTTTTTTTTTCTTTTTTGATAAATATCCCACCTCTGGCATGATTGTATTACTGTTTTTCAGTTGGCAGCCATGATGTCCTCTCAGGATGGAGTCCAGGTGCAGTGCAGCATGACGGTGGAACAGCTCGACTCCTCTGGACAAACCACACGCAGACAGGTACACGTGTAACCAGGCTGCTTTGGTTTTAGATTGATTTTTGGCTGCAGGAACAAAAAAAACCTCAGGCACAGTTTAAGAATCTAATCACAAAAGGAATCGAAGGCATAGAATAGCATTTACTTGTAATTAGGGGCATCTGGGTCAATCCAGAAGGTAACATGTGTCTCTGGTATAGGTCAGTGATTTAATTAGCTTTTATGGTTATGCCTCTCTTCCAGGGTGATGTCAGATTACTGGGGATCTGTGATTTTGTAACTCTTCATAACTGTATTCAAGCTGCTAATTTTTTAGAGGGACAAAAAAGTGGGAAAAAAATGGAATAATATGAAGCAGGATCACTAAAAACATCAATCAAATCAGTGTATATTTTTGTATTGTATACATTTTAAAAAAAAAAAATTGTATTCAAACATTTATTATATTTAGTAAAAGCATATGGTCTGGAGAAAAGTTCAGCAGTTTTATTTTATTTTTTTTCTGAGAGGACGAGCTGTAGCCTCTGGAAATTGAACGCTTGGGTCTTGATTTTGATTAAAGCTTGATTAATTTAAATTGCACAGCCCTGTCTTTATTACTTAAATCAATTTATTTGGACCTTGGGGGATTGAGCCTTCACCATCGCTGCCCCAACCCTCTGAAACTCTTCCCCCTCCACATCAGAAACTCTGAGTTGCTGCAATTTTCTAAGCTATTAAAGCAGACCTATTCTGCAAAATCAACTTTTCAGAACTTTAACCATGTTATAGTATAGTTTCCCTTCCCATTTACACTCTCAAAGCTGTATTGGAAGTGATTCGTGCATGTTTGAGTAAACTTTAATCGTTTATCAAGACACCATATTGTTGATCAACCTGTGACTGCTGATCCACTTTCACTGCCGTACGGCCACTGCACTGTACTTGCTTCATTCTTCAATTTTATTTTCTTTATAAATGATACATGTAGGAATTGGCAGCGTTGCATAGTCATTTTGTTACAAATGAAAAAAACTGTAGCATGATGCGCAGTTATTCATAGGAGGGGCCAATAAGTTCCCAGGTCTTTGTTGTGATGATGTTTGCGGCAACTTCAGCTCCCATTAAGCACCTCAGTTTTCTACCGCCCCAGTCCCACCCACGTTAGTTTATTTTGTCTAGAGTCATTTAAGTGCTATATAAATACTGTGTATTATTTTGTACTTAAAATCAAATAATCATTTTTGCCAACAGGTCATGCGAAAGGCCTCCATCCTATTGGGTCGCAATGAGTTCCAAGAGCTCATTCTCCGACTCCACGACGGCAAAGTCCCTCAGAGCTACAGCGTCAAAGAGTTTAAACTGTTCACCAAATTTGCTCGGGAAGGCAAGTGTACAATCCGCCTTCTTCCGTCCAACACCCAGATCCTCTTGTCCAATTGTCCTCCAGACCAACTCAGCACCTTTCTGAAAACTTTGAGCATAAAGCACCGGGCGGGACAGGGGACCAAGCAGATAAGCCACCGCGAGAAACTCAAAGCAGGGCTGCCCAGGAGCTTTGAAACCATCAGCCCCCTCCAGCAGAAAGACATCCAGAAGGTGAACGAGCTGAGGGCCAAGGCTAACCCAAGTGCAGGGCTCTCTGATCGGACGAACAGAGCCAGCAGCACGGCCAGGAACCAGGTGAAGAGGGCCAGAGCCGACTGCAACTTTAGTCCAGTGAGTATGAAAGGTTGTTTCAAGGCAAAATTTCTGCTGATGAAACCGTAATGGAGATCGATCATGTTTTTTTTTTGTTTTTTATTTTTCAAGGCTGATGCCGATATATTGGGCCAATATGTGCACTTCTTAGCATATCGGACATCAGCCTTAAGTCTTCCGAACAAGCCAATATTTAGTTTTGGCCGACTTGCTGCCTAAAAAGTACACACAAAGATTTATTTGAAAACTTCAGTGCAAAAACACAACTGCAGGAAATGTGACTGGACAGCTACAGGTTTGTGGTTAAAACAGGGGACAGTGTGTGAGTTTGTAGAACATTTTGAATTACAGAAATTGGGAAAAATAACTAAAATCAGTCAATATCAACAGGCCTTATCATCCATTGTTTTCTCTGGATTCTAAATCTATCTCTGCATCAGACAAGAAAAAAAAAAAAAAACCACAATCGGACGATCTCTAAAACTAGTGGCTAATATTTTTGGGCTGATTAAAACCACCCTGTTTTACTACAGACTTGACAAGAGAGCAATGAAGTCATATTTTGTGCAGTAAAGTGCTCACATAAAGCTTTATGATAGTCTTCAGGCTGCTGTTTGGGCCACACTAAATATCGGCCTCTCTTGGAGATTGCACTTTTTAGCATATCGGCTATAGGCCTTCAAATATCGGCCCAGTTTATATAATCAAGGCCCATCTCTAAATTGTATACAGTGTGTAGGTCGGGCTGTGCAGTTGAATACTGAGCTGGAGGGTCTGAGGTCTCGCATTAGGGCTGCATGAACAGCAATTTTTCTCAGCGTTGCATTTGCTATTTATGTTTTAATAATGAGAAAAATTGATCAAAAGACTGAAATATGAACTGACAAACTAATAAAAGAATCATATTTCAGAACAAGTTTGGACAGATCTAAACTACAGGGCTGGCCATTTTTATGCTGACAGGACATTTTGGGTTTTTTTTTAAAAGAAATTGTAGTTCAGTTTTGATGGTAGTTCCTTTTCAAACCAGTAAGAGCTTAGACGACATACGGCTGGTCACGGCAAATGAGGTCATTTTGAGGTCATTTGGTTAAAATGTATTCAAACAAAATACAAGAACAAGTGGTGACTCAAAGTCACATGATACATGTTGGCTCTTAATATTCTGTATTATTGCTGACATTTTAATTTAATAAGCAAAATACAATTATTATGTATTTTTATAGAAACTAATTCCAATGAATCATTGCAGCCCTGTTGCTTACCCTACCGTTATTAAAACTATTAATGATTAAAGTAGTTATGGCTATTTGCAGATCCCCTTTCCTCCACTGGCCAGGAGCAGAAAAATAATTTCAGTAAATGTTACACACACCCACACACTCACTCACACACTCACACTCTTAATGGTTAATGAGACAAATTATGGCATCCCACGAGTCGATGTCTGATTTTGGCAAATTGTGATGTCTAGACACATGATGAGGGGTGGTGCGGGCGTTCCAAGAGAAGTCCGGGGAAAGAATGTCCTCCGAAAATCATTGTTCTATTGCTTCTTGTTAATGTTGTCTCAGTACTTGAAATAGATTATTTTCCAAGTTTTATTTATTTTATTTTTTTGCATAATTATGGGGTAACAAAAGCATCTTCTGATTTTGTACTATCGGTGCTTGTTCAAATGAGCATCTAGTTTTAGTCCATTAGTATTTGGATAGTGATTATTTTGGCAACCATCCTGTGTTTTCCAATAGAGACTATGGTGGACCCCCGTAGTAGAGTTGTCAAAAGTATCAAATCTGATACTAATAAATATTAAAACTAGTAATGAAACTAGATTTGAGCAAGTATCCTTACTAAAGTCACATTCACAGGCACGAATAAACCTTTCCTGAACAGCTTTAGAATGATGTTGAGCTGTTTCAGACCAAATACAAGACACATAGATTAGTTTACACCCATGGACCACTATGAACCTACTGGACGACTGAGGGATTACACAGATATAAGGCCACATGGGAATATAAAAACTACAATTTAATATTGAAAATGACAGCTTTACGTCATAGTTTTAAAACAGCCTGCACTATTACACTGTCACAAACAATTGAATGAATAACAACACAGAGAGCAACAAACTATGATCTGTTTGTTCAGACAAAAGTGGCGGAAATATTTAAAAAAATATTTTTTTGTCAAAGTTATGGGAAACGTTGCAGTACTTGTTTCACCAAACCAAGAGCCAGCAAAGTCTGCACTAAATGTCACCCTTTTATAATCTAATTTTTACACCATTTGGACATTTAATGGATATAGATGAGTTTCTCACCTCCTGGAACAGACATTAAAAGTTTTCTTTGAGGTGCAACATCCATCATAAGAGGCTTTTTTTTGTGGTCTAATCTTTGTCTAAACATGATTCTCAGGTGAAGGCTAATCCCACTAAGAGGCCCATCCTGTCACTGCCCTCCTGTAAGCTGAACAAGGAGCAGGCGGCGGTCCTCAGTGCTGTGCTGAGCGGGAAGAACGTCTTCTTCACTGGGAGCGCAGGTCAGAGACGAATCAGTCTAGACGAGGGATGCACCGATACGATACTTTTATCTGTTCCAAGATATCGATTCAGACGTTCTTACTCTTATTTTGGTCTATAAATTTGTGTAATAAGGAGATTTACTGAACAATGTTGGACAAAATATTACAAGGTGTTTTGGGCAAAGTTGTTCTGCAATTACTGTAAAGAACTTTTTTTTTTAGCATATGCTGTACACAAAGTAATCCAACAATTAAACCATGAAACAGTTAAACCACAGACTGCAATACTTATTCCAATATGTACTCAAAAACAAAACAAAACCGTATGTGATGTCTTTTTTTCATGTATTATTTTTTTTTAATTGAATTCGGTCCATGCACAGTGCACATCGTGGTTTGCAATTACTGAACCTATAATTGGTCCCACTCCAGGCACAGGGAAGTCGTTCTTACTGAAGAGGATCATCGGCTCTCTGCCTCCTAAAAGCACGTACGCCACAGCCAGCACAGGGGTGGCCGCCTGTCACATCGGAGGCACCACTCTGCACAGCTTCGCAGGTGGGTCTACGATTGTTTGTTACGATTGTTTGTTACGATTGTATATGCAACAAAGCACATGTCCAAATCCCTATGGCGGAAGGTAACAAACTGCAAAAGTAAAATTAAGCTGTCATCTGCACTCAGAGTACTGTAGATGACTCATTTCATCATCATTATATTAAAGATTTTACTAACAATCTGACTTTACATAATGTCACATTTGTTGCCCACGTGTGATCAGATCGTAGTGGAGGTCATTTCATAACTGTTACCTAGCAACCATAACGTTTACAAGGGCCAAAACTTGTCAAATTAGCACAATAGTTATGATTAAACTGATAAAAATAAGCGATAAGACCATTATTTTGTTAAATCAGTGTTTAAACTTTCTTGCTCATAAATGGTCTCAGCATTTTGGATTGAATTTCTATGTTTATGACACGGATGGAGGTTTTCTGTTACTCTTTTTCTTCACAAACTGCCAGTTAACAGATGTAAAACTATGATACATATTTAACAAAAAACGAATAATTACAGTGCATTTGACAGATTAATAATATTTTTTTCAAAGTAACATTTTTGGGCATCTGTACTGGATACTTTTTCTTACTTTACTTTACTCTCACATGTAGTGAAGTATCTGTACAAAGTATTTTTCTTGTGTTACTTTTACCAGCTTTAATTTGAGTTTAGGTCCCAACTTTGAATTGGTTTCTAAACTTTTCTAGCTCTTTTTTTATATATTTTATTTCCTGAATAACTTAAAATAATTTGAATAGGAAAAATGCAGATACAGAAGCAAAAAATTACTCGTAAATTCCAAATTTCAGCTTCCTAATACATCCCACGTGTAGTAATAGAGCATGTGTTAGTAATGAGAGGACAAGCCGTCTCTAATTGAGACTGTTTAAAACTTAATGAGCAGTTAAGCACTTGGCTCTGCGTGTTTTCAGAAATGGAGCCATTATGGCCGTCTTGTTTCTTTTGACTCTGGGCGCAAAGCGTTTCTGGGAAGAATTGTCAAAAGAAATTGGTAGGAGCTGTCTCAATCTTTTAATCCAGTTGTATATAGCGAGTGATTGAAAAAAAAAAAAAAAATTAAAATTAAAGGGCAAAAAAAACCAACACATTTATTATTTTTTAAGACCCAGTAAGAATAAATTTGAACTAAAATGAAAATTCAAACTGTACCAATTTTATCTGTTTAACACAAACTAAACTGTGGAGAAAAAGATATTTTTATTTTTTTAGGGCTACACAATATTGAAAAATACTGAAATATGCTTGTGAAGTACTGCAGTATCAATATTTTAATAATACTATAATAATAATATTTAATACTTTTAGACTATTTCAGTTGCATTAAAACAGTTGTGCCTGCTTTAGTTTACACAAACTTTAAGACAAACTTGATATAGGAAAATGATAAACTTGGTTTTCAAAAAACTCGTACTGTACATAAAAATGGTATGTTTTTGTCAGGTGGAGCCTTCACATTGCGATATATTTAGGTTTGGTCTTGATCCTGTTGTATTGTGATTTTAAGAAACTGATCCCTTTTGTAATTTTAATTAAATGCAGATATTTTTTTTTTTTTTTTTTTTTTTTTTAATACGCAGTAACATTTAAAGAATAAAAAAGTTATTTCACACAGATTTTTTAAGTAAAAGTTTAAAAATGGTGTTCCACCTTGTGATGCCATGTAGTAATACAGGAAGTGCTCGAAAAGAACTAAACCTAAATATACAGGGTTTGTGTGTTAAATATGTGCGAATAAAACAAACATAACTCCTGGTTTGTTAAAGATGAGGAAATAACATTATAACATAGATGAAAATACAGTGTGATACTTGCTATATTACGGAATTTTCCTATAAATCACATCAAAATACAATGGTCAAAACCGAGTACTTCTCCCGCTGGTTCTTTCCACATTCTAATTTCCTAATCTCTGCTGCACATTCAGAAAACCCTCTGCATATGGAGATGTCATTTGGTCTGTCTGACCTCCTGTTCTGTGTTCCAGGAATCGGCTCTGGCTCGGCTCCCCTGGACCAGTGCATCGAGCTGGCTCAGAGGCCCGGCGTGTTGCAGCACTGGACCAGCTGTAAGCACCTCATCATCGACGAGGTCTCTATGGTGGAGGGGCAATACTTCGACAAGCTCGAGTCTGTGGCCAGGTACTGTATATCCAAATGTTTTTGAAATTAGGCGTGTAAGGGGTTTGCAGAAACGATACATGGGAATATTACGGACGAGCATTCTGCAAAAATAACTTGAAGATAAACTTGTCATAGAAAAACTGCAAGTCTCAGTTGAGTTTGATTAGTTTTTTTTTTTTTTTATCGAACTACAGATGAGCTTTTGTCAGTAGATGAATCATGTGTATTCGTCCAAAATCTAGCAAATACTGACAGTCTTTCACAATGATAAAGATAATACAAAACTAATGCTGCATTAATGTTTTACAGAGTTTTTCCAGACGCTCAAAGTCTCTTTATAATTTCGTGCATTATTCATTTACTCCAGCCAGTGGTAGTAAGTAACCATTGTAGCCATAGCTGCCCTGGGGCAGACCGATGGAAGTGAAGCTGCCAACCTGCACTATCGGCCTTCTGACGACCACCGAGACGCACACGCACACTCGCACACACACACACACACACACACACACTCGCACATGCGCACTCGCACATGCGCACTTCATACTAGCCAATGTGGGTGAAAGCAGTTTTGCCATCTGTTGCCCCCCTGTGGCACCTGGTATGTCCAGTGGTCTCACCAGGCCCAGAACTCATCTGCTGACCCACCTCTTTGTGACATTTCATCATAACAGAATTCTCATTTACAGGTTGATATTGGCGTAAAATAGCTAAGTGACATTTTTAAACCGTTCATGCATAACCCGGAGTCTTAGATTTTGTGAAATTGCTAAGAACGAGGCCCTGAGATGTGTAAAACCTCAAATGCAGGACAATACAGTATGCATGCACCAACGATGAAGTAATGTTGCTAAAAAACTCATAAGTCGGATTAATTGTATAATCTGTCCCACTTTAATAAGCTTGAAGGCCATATTTACTTGAAAGAGGAGTTGTTATGCAAAATCTTGTTTTTTTTAAAAAAGTTTTCTACAACGTTAAATGTCGCTCCCTCATCAGAAACATGCTGGAAGAGGTTTTCGATGCCCTTGTTGTGGTAGAGCTATGGACAGGATCATACTGCTAACCACAAGTCTACGTCACCCATCCTTCAACACGATATTTCTCCATAAATTTACAAAAATAGGATACAAATCTGTGCACAACACCCACAAGTTATGAGCAAGTAGTACATTTTTTTGCTAGCCAGACTTTGAATGCAGCCTTGTTCCTGTTCTTGGTACCTTTTTCTGTGCAGGCTTTTTAATGCCTTCATCTGCACTAAAGGAAATGACTGCTTCAAATGAGACGCACAACTGAACAGATGTTAATGGCCTCCACACAGTCATTGTGAGGCCCGTGTTTGCCCAAAGTGCGTCCATCTGGGGGAGGCTGATGCACCATTCAAACATGTGTGCGTCGTGATCATTATGAAATGAGTAGCTCTATTAACCACGCTGCCCTCCCACATTTCAGCTAATTGAGTCCACCCAGAGACTAGACTGGGTAGGGACAGGACAATATAGTCACGCATAAATTAAATGTAAGAAAATAAGAAGCAACCATGTTTATCGTGATAAAAAGAAGGCTTTAATTGTTGCCGATTGTTGGGATATTTTATAAAACCGTCGTAAAGATAATCTCCATTATATGACCAGAATGTGCAGAAAAAAACTACTTGACAACATTAGTCTAGAAGAGATCATTATGATTTCACTTATGACAAAGTACATGGTGGCCCAAAAATCACTGATAGTTGGAAAAAAAAATCATAACTCTTGTTTCTAAATATTTTTCTTTCATTTTTTCAGAGCATTTAGAACGACCCTTCCGACATTAATATGAGCAAATACAGCACTGAGGAACAAACCCTCATTGTACAGTGGTACTTTGAGTCACATGGGTCAAATTCAGAAACCCAGCGGTGTTACCGTCGACATTTTAATACCAGAGATGCCCCAAGAGTAAATGCCATTAAAGGAATAAGTGTTTTTCACAGACAGGGGGCAGTATGTGATCTCCCGAGACTTGACTAGTCCAGATTTCTTCCTGTGGGTCTATCTTAAAGAAAAGCTGTTTGTGAATAAACCTCAAACAATAAACGACTTAAAACATAATATCGAGGATCAAATAAGAGCCATAAGCCCGGAAATGCTTTAAATGTCATGCAAAGTGTGTTGGATCAGGCTGTTCAGTGTGAAACCCAAAATGGTGGACACTTAAACTTAAATTTTTTAAAATGAGGTCATTTTTACGTCCCCTATTTTAAGTAGTGATCAGTTCACGTGTAAGTGAACAATTATAACCGTATATATTGCCAAAAATCTCTAAAGGTTCAGTTTACCTAAGTTTGGCGAGTATAACTTAAGAATTATAGGAGCTATTGAAGATTTAAAAGTGTCAGTGACTTCTGGGCCATGCTGTAGAACACTATAGATCCTCAGTTTAAGACTAGGCTGAAAACCCACCTCTTCTCCCTGGCATTTAATACTAGCTGGACAGCATATCTTGGTGTTTTATTGTACTTATATGGATATTTCTTTTTTGTTGACTTTTATATGAAGTCGATTTTAAATGTGCTATATAAATAAACATGAACTGAATATAACAGTTGTCAAAATATGAAACCTGGTCATGACATTAAAAAATTATATCATGATAATTATTAAAGTTATGGATCTTAATAAGCTGTAATCACAATTATTTTGACCATAATCGTGACACCAAAGTTCAATAACGTCCCATGCCTACTCCTGGGTCCGTAATCATCACACTGTGGGGATTCAAATCTGCATACTTCTTGAGGGCCTTGATGATGTAAATGCTTATTACACTGAACAGCGTGGTTTAAAGTTCGATATGAGATAAAATCGAATAAGGTTTAAGGTTTTCACAGGAAATAAAGTGCGATGCAAGTCCATGTAATGTCCCCAAAAAGCATGAACTGCCAACGTCTGTTTGTGTCTGTAATTGTAGCCATAGAATTTACTGTACAAAAGTTTAAAATTGTGTAATCCACGGCTGCCTCGGCTCCATTCTCTACCAGCACTCATAATGGCACGACATCGCCTGATCTGATTGGCCACAGCACAGAATATGCAGATTGTGGTTTGAAACTAGCTTCACATTTTTTTATCAAGTTTTGTGTAAAAGCATGATCTAAAATGCTTCTAAAATTGGGTTTACAGAATTGGCTCAAGTAAAAAGTTCGCATGAAAAATACTAAAGCACAAATTTGGCAGCAGTACTTTTTAATAGAAAATGATACAATATTTTCTATAAGGGCTTGTACAAAAATAAAATTAAAACCTGCGTAGAATGTGGCTTTAGTTTTTGTGGATAATTTTTTTTTTTTTTTTCAGGTCAGTGCGCAGGTCCACAGAGCCGTTCGGAGGGATCCAGCTCATCATGTGTGGAGACTTTCTGCAACTGCCTCCTGTCTCTAAAGGGAAGGACAAGGCCAACTTCTGCTTCCAGGTCAGATCCCATTTATGGAGGATCACAGGGATGGGAATATTCTTTTTGTAATGAGGAATGTTATGTGGACACATTTATGTTGGGTTTGTTTTATTCTCATGACCATTTACATTGTAGATTCTCACTAAAAGTAGCTAAAATGTAGAAAATAGTAATAATAATGATGAGAGGGTGTGTCCAAACTTGACTGGTACTGCTTCTGTCTTGAATACTTAATTACAGGTGTATTATTATAGAAAATTGTCAGATCTGTGGAGATTTTAGATTTTAGAAGTGACTTTGGGGACTTGGCAGCAGGAGGTGCCACCCGCTCGTCTCCATGGAGATGCTGTGGTGCCTTCCGGACAAAGCAATAACCTTTCATTAGAGACGAGCAGGTCCTTTTTTAAGTGATTTTTGCCAAAGTATCGGATCAATATCGTCATCAGGATAATTCGAAAATATATTTTGTCAAAGTGTATGTTTTTGCGATGACGATCGGCTCTGAGGAGATGGCTTTCTGTTTGTGGGTGCATTTTATATCTTATACTTGTTCTGATACAGCTCAATCATTCTAAAGCTATTCAGGAAAAGTTCATATCTGTCCAGTTGATGTGACCTTTCGTAGTATCGATACCTGCTCAAATGAGTATCTAGTTTCTACATTTGTTGGAAATCAGATACTAATGGATACTAAAATCCTTTTGACAACCCTAGTTTATACTTCTTTCCCGTGGCCCTCAGTCCAGGAGTTGGCGTAAAGTGATCCAGGTGAACATGGAGCTGACGGAGGTGCGGCGTCAAACGGACCAGAGCTTCATTTCCCTGCTGCAGTCCGTGAGGGTGGGCAGGTAAACCACTCGAACACTCCTATTCTGGATATTTACCTTTCACTTAAAGGTCCTATATTATGCAAAAGTGACTCTCTTGTGAGCTTTGAGCCATGTTACCTCCAAACTTTCACACATGTAGACTGGAATAATGTAATAATGTAGGATTATTCAAGCATCTCCAAAGCTCAATGCTCTGCTCCACTTTGCGATGTCATGAATCAGTCGTTTTCAAGTTAACTGCTACCTTTTACCTTTTGAGCTGACATTATCTAAATGAGTCTAGTGATATAATGGGGTAATACAGGAAGTGTGCTCCATCTGATTTCTGTTTGAGAAAAGAACTCAGCCTAAATGTGTTTGGTTTCATTCACACATAACTCCAGGAAACAACATTATAACATGGAAAACAAACTTGAATGATTTACTGTTTTCAAAGAAGTATAAATAGTATAGTAAAAACAGAAAGTGGTGTAATATGGAGCCTTTAATTAGTTGTATTCACGTGGTAGAATGTGACGCACTCAAAATGTTGCCAGTTGACCTTATTGCTCCAAATTCCTTTCAAATACAATGTTCCATAGTGGTCCATATACTAGTCTATGTGTCTTATACTTGTTCTGATACAGCTCAAGATCATTCTAAAGCTATTCAGGAAAGGTTAATTTCTGTCCTGTGAATGTGACTGCTTGTGTGACCTTGTTTTTAGTATCGATACCTGCTCAAATGAGTACCAGTACATATTTTTATTAGTATCTGATTTTCAGTACTTTTGATAACCCTAATTCTAGCAGTCTCATGTGTTATAGTGAATATAGATCCTACCACACATACCCTCTTCAGCCTTGTTGGGTCTTTTATGCCTGTTCCCCTCACCAACAGAGTAACAGAGGAAGTGACCTCCAGGCTCCTGCACAGCGCCTCCCACAGCATCGAGCGGGATGGTATCCTGGCCACACGCCTCTGCACCCACAAGGACGACGTGGAGCTCACCAACCGGAACAAGCTCCAGCAACTGCCAGGTACTGCTGCTGCTCAGGGGGGCAGCGGCTGTGTGGTGGGACTGGGGAGGGAGGCTGTGCAGTGATGGGACTGGGACGGTGCAGAGGGACAGGGGCTGTGCTTGTTCATTTCAGATGAAGTGTGTAGGGAAGCTGTGTGGAGGCTTGTTGACCTATAGATTTCACTCATTTTGATTATCTTGGTTGTTAATTATACTGTTCCATAAGGTGCAGCTAAAAGTTTAGTTTGAAAATGGGATTCACTTCACTTTAGGATTCACTTAAAAATGGCAAACACTTGTCTTGTTCAGTGCTTTTCAGACGCTCAGACTCTTTTACAATTTCATTCTTTCATTCACTCCACACTCAGTGGCTACTATTGTAGCCACAGCTGTCTGGGGCAGACTGAAGGAAGCAAGACTGTGACCACCCCATACATCTTGAATGGGGTGGTCAGAGTGTCTTGCCTAACAACACAATGACACTGCTGCCCCACTGTGGTCCCTGATATTCCCAGCAGTCCGCCAACCCTGCTTGGCTTCTTAGATCACACAAAAAAGTTTTTTATCCTGATATCGAAATGGTGTTACAATTATTGTAAAAAACATGAACCAAATGTCAGAAACACAAACAGTTCTAGGCATTAGATTTCATTGAAGCTGTGACTGTCCCTCAGGAGCTGCCCGTGAGTTCGAGGCTTTGGACAGTGACCCTGCTCTGGAGAAGACCATCGACGCTCACAGCCCCGTGAGCAGAGTTCTGCAGCTCAAAGTCGGCGCTCAGGTACAGGAAAATACTTGAGGGAAAAAACTTTGCATAAGCATACTCATCATATGTCTCCTTTTTACAATGTTTGTAATGCGTCATAAATTATGTATGGATTGATATAATGGAAAGTCCACGGCCTATATGAGCTCCACATTTACATGTGCAGGGACATGTGTAGCTTAAAGCCTCTGAAGGATCACAACATATTTACTAAATCACATGGGCGACAGTAGCTCAGTAGGTTTGTTTGTCCACTGATCCGAAGGTTGGTTGATCCCGCTCTCTACATGAACATCATTGGTTGAGTGGTTAGATCCACTGACTCGAAGGTTGGGCGGTGCATCGCCCTCAAAGATAAATGCTGTCGTTGTGTCCTTGGGCAAGACACTTAACCCACCTCGCCCCCAGTGTCTGCGTACACTGGTGTAGCGTGTGTGTGGATGGGTGAAGGGGAAGGGTTCCTTGTTGTAAAGCGCTTTGAGTGCCTTGAAGGTGGAAAAATCTGTTTTGATAATGAAATCGGCAAAAAAATGTTCTCATTAACAAGGGTCTTTCCTCTAAACAAGCCCACAAATGTATCGTGACAGAATACTGGTAAAATTTACAAAAAAATACTCTTAGTGATCGATATTTTGATATTTCTGCAAACCCCTAATGATAAATAATAAGTTGGCTACAGAAGGCACACTTGTAGGATTCTATATCAAGTCACCACAGCAATAGCTTGAGTATTTTCTTTTGCTTTTGAGGCTAATTATTTTTGTATACATACATGCCTGCACACACACCTTTTTATTTAGGATGTCGCCGTCCTAAATAAAGATCCCCAACACAAGATCTGTTCACCTCCAGAGCAGAAGGTAGGTGGTTCAACACTCGCCTGTGGTGTTGCGTTGGCCCTTGAAAGATGGTGGAGCCTACATTACTTTAGTCCCTGGATGGATGACTCATTTTGATGTGTGCTGTCGGCCTTGGAAAACCTCTCCTCCTCTTCTTTTTGCAGGTGATGCTGACCAAGAATCTGGAGGTGGCCCGAGGACTGGTAAACGGAGCTAGAGGAGTAGTTGTGTCCTTCGATACTCAAAAACATGGTCAGTACTTTTTAGCCTGGAGTTTTTGTTGTTTTTTGTTTTTTTGTTAGTTACAATTCTTGGAAAAAGGGTTGCCTAGGATGCATGATGATCCATTAAAGTGCATATGACAGGTTAGACTACTCATAATGTGGCACACAGAGGTATTTATATTGTTGCTAGGTAACAATTTTATGAAAATATAATTTTACAATATATTTACAAATTAACAATGAGCAAGTTAATTTATTATGCAGGCAAACATTCACTTTCAGTCTACAAAGCAATTAGTCAACAGTGAAGTAACACTGAATAACTTACAAAAGCTGTGTTATCCTTGAACTAACCCACAGTCATTTTTCAATTCAGGTTTTGTGTATTCACAAGTGAAACTGCAGATGTTGCATTTCTTTTGGTGCAACAATTATTACAACTTCAGGCAAAAGCCATTGCAGAGGGAAGAAACAAATAACTCAGTACCACCAATTTATTTTAAGGCACTGAACCCATCTTAAAAATGTCAAAGATGCAAATAACTTTGGACCACTGCATATTTTAAAATTAACTAGTTCTCGCTTACATTAAACTGGGCTCAGCTGCACACAGTACAGCTCTGGTGCAGTGGTCGTAGGAACTGCATATAATTCAGAGTGACGAGGAGCTTGGTGTGAGTGCTGCAGTGCTCTGGATTCATTTGAGGGTCTATTTTTGCCAGACACTGAAGCCGACCATAGCCTTGTACCTTAATAAATGAATAGTTATTGTTCAAACATGTGGTCTGGCACATGCAGTTACAACATGTCTGAGGCCAGAGTGGAGTTTTGCAAAGGGCTAGCATGCTTCCTTGTGGACTTTCTGATTATCCGACAGTAAAACGCAAATTATTTTGACCTCAAGAGCTGCTTTTACAAAAGTCTGCTCCATGCTGACTGCATCTATCTGTACTGGCACAAATTTTGCCTAAATGCATGTGGAGAAATTTGGCTACAGGCCCTGTAAAGCCTCTGACTGCAATATTGACACACCTTTACTTGAACTGAATCAGGTTTGTCCAAAGCATTTTATACACTGTCAAAACATCCTTTACTACTTGTTATAGGTGGCCAAGAGTGCTTTGTTTTTAAAAAGTATTTGAAACTTTCTAAATCAAAGAATTTTATCCAAAATGCAAGGACGTGAAATGCAAAAATGTTTCATTAGTTGGCCCATCAGTAGTCTGACCTGTCGTAGCCACTTTAATGAATTGTATTGATGAAAGTTGCTTGTACTGGTTGCCAGGTTACCCACGGGTGCGCTTCCTGTGTGGGGTGACGGAGGTGATGAAGCCGGAGCGCTGGGTTTTCAAGTCTGGAGGAGGAGTCCACCTGAGCCGCCAGCAGCTGCCCCTCAAACTGGCCTGGGCCATCTCCATCCACAAGAGCCAGGTCTGTGTGTGACTCTCTCGGCACAGTCTGAAACGATTCGGTGCATGGAAAAGAATCTATAAGGAAAAGACTTGATATTCAATACTGATTCTGATACTATGATGTTAATTAAAAAAAAACACACACAATCTTGGATATAACAAAAGAAATCAATCAAGATCATTCTAAAGCTGTTCAGGAAAGGTTCATTTCTGTTAGTTGATGTGACGTTTTTTTTAGTATCGATACCTGCTCAAATGAGTATGTAGTTTTGATACTAGTTTTTGTATCGATTTGCATCAGATTTTTTACACTTTTGACTGGTAGTGCATTACTGATTCTACTAGGATTGTCAAATGTTTAAAAACGCAGCAGTAAATAGTGACCCTCCCCCTGAATATTGTTTAATAATGATACTTTGAATAATGATAAGTACAGGCCTGTCAGGTAATCATCCTGACAGGCCTGTACTCGTACTTATGTTTTAGAATACAAATTGATGCAAATGATGGAGAGAGAAATGTCCAGTGTTGGGAAGTGACATATATATTTTTAACACTGTATTAACTGAATACATATAATGCAGCTTGGTGTAAAAGTATGTACATATGTATAATTACAAGTATTCAGAATACAGTACTCTGATTGGCTCATGTTACAAAATACATTTAAATGCAGGTATTTAGTATTCTGTAACTACCGGTAAATATATTTTCAAAGTATTCTTCCCATCACAGCTCATGACCTGGCTTCACCTTAAAAGAAAAACTTCAACTTCATTATCCCAAGTACCTCCTGAAGCAGCACATCATTGCTCACCTGTCAATATACCCCTGAGTTTGTTTTTCCTGACCAGACAGAGCTCAGACAAATGGACACTCAAATGAAATGTTGCTATGGGAGACGAATCATGAGGGCCTTTTTGCAAAATTGATATATCAAGAAAAAGACCAACATCAAATTATGTTTTTTCTGCTCGGCCCTAGGTTTAGACTCTAAAGTTTTCCGTTGCGTCACAGGCTACTGCAAGATTAGGTTTTGGACACAGCACAAAGTCTATTACACAATTATTAAAGGAGACGTTATGTAAAATTGATTTGAGAGCTATTAGCCATGTTTTAATGGTTTCCCCTTTTAATTTATGCTCTTGGAGTTGTATTTAAAGATTACTCAAACATACATGAATCAATCTACTCTCCTGCATTCACGACGCCACTGCTTTGAGAATTTTCTATCAGTTTTACAACACCTGGTCACCTGGTGCTTTCCACGCTGCTGAACGCATCACTTTTTCCTCTTGTTCCATTGTGGGGCGATAGAGTTGTAAAAATGAAATCAATACTCAAAATATTTAAAGTATTGATAGTGGAAAAAAAGATCAAGACCATTTATAGCCGATTCAGGAAAGAGTTGGATCTATATCAGAGCCTAGTATAAGACAACATGGAAATCAAAATGAAAAATATGTACATTTTGTCTAAATAATTTTATTCATTGGTCTGGGATCACAGTCTGTAGTGAGGATAAAGCCTTTTTAGTTTTTGAAAGAATTTTTGATGACACTAAGGGACAGTTGGTCTTGAATATGCCCTTTTTATATGATAAAGCCTTTTATCTCACATATTTGGCAAAAAAACCAAACAGCATTTATTGTAGAATGCAAGTGTTACAGAACAAGTGCATTTAAAGTGTGAAAGATTTACAAAACGAACCAAATCTGAGCTTTGTAAATCCGGTAAAAGGCTCTCTCCGGCTTTCTTCAACAGTAATCCACGATCTCTCAAAATCTCAGGTGCAGTGCTTTTAAAAGTAGTTGAGTTTCAGTCTTTAAAAATGGTTTTACTGTTTAATGTTATTCACATTTTTATTTTAACAGTTTGCAGAGGTTCAAAGTTATTCCTCCCTTACCTAATGCGTTTGAGCGTCGTAATTATTCAAAGCAATGAGTTTATAAGCACTTTTCACAACTCTGCGACTGGAGCTTTATCATCACGGTAAAGGTAACAACTAGCATGGTAATGTGCACTTTCTGGACAATAAAAAGCTTTATAATTGGACGCAGACGGCAAACGGCGACATATTTTTACCTTTAGTGCAGATTATTGAATAAGCAGCTCCTGGGGCAAGACACAGTTTGCTCAAATACATGGGGGGGGGAAAAAATCCAGTACAGAGCCTTTTAACTTTTTGTAAAGCCCTTTACCGTCAGGACAATGACCTACTTTCTGTCTTTAACCCTGTTCACACCTCAGGGGCAGATTGATCAGTCAACAGTAAACAAGATAGCGCTGCCCTTTGAGCCGTATCCGTTTGCGCCTTTAAATCAACTCTATCCTCTACACGTCCATACATCCTGATCCATCCAGCACTCTGGGACAGCGCCAGGGCTTCTGGGTAATTGAGTTCAGCGGTCACGACCCCTTCTGTGTGATTTACAGCAGACGGGCCCTTCACAGGAAATCACAACGGTGCAATCACTTCCCATCAGGAACATGGAAATGACACACCATATGGGTCAGTATTATCAGATCTCATTAAAGCATCAAAACCTGGAACAAGGCCGGATGTCGGAGGAAAAACTAAAAGCCAAAACATTTTCAATTGGACAAATAGGTCTGTCATTTTTTTTTTTTTTCATTTTCTTTTCCTTTTATTTATTTTGAGCTCAGGTACATCTAAAGCACACCTCACATTCTGTTCTTATACAAGCTCGAAAAGGAGCGGGAAAGAAAACTTGTTCCATCCCATCATCCACCAGGACATGAATCAAACGCTTTGATTATACTTCATATTCAGTTGAAGGAAAAAAAAAAAGAAAAGAATACTCATATACCTATATGCACACATACATGTATACCATATATACACATACATACATACGCACACACACATGCATATAATATAGACGCACACACATATACAAGCACACACACACACATACATATCATATATACACATACACGCACATACACATACATATACACACGTACACATAGACTCATTCCATTCATGACAATCAGACTCTGTATCAGACCAGTCCATGTCTTTATATAAAAACTTACATTTATGAATACTTTGCTTTTGTTGTAAATCCAGATCATCACAGTTTCACTCCACACTCAAAGCCAGTCACACAAACTTTTACGAGTGGTCCGAACATTAGATAGAATAAAATTTCCGTGGCCTCTCTTTTAAGAACAAAACACTTTTGCACGTTACATGATAATAACTTGTTGAAGGCTTTGGATAATATAATTACAATATGATATTTTACAAGATCAGAAATTTTAATACCGTAGTTTTACTGGATGAAAAGATTGTATGTTCTAAAAACCAACCCTGTGAATGATCCGCACTGCTCGTTTTTGCAATAAGAATAATGGATTAGTTGACCGTTGGTAATTGTTTCCCCATATTTCAACACGATACATGAAATAAGTAAGCAATACAGTGTCATGTACGGAGAGATCAAGATGGTAAATGGTCACATCTTTATATAGCGCTTTTCCACCTTCAAGGCACTCAAAGCGCTTTACAACAAGGAACCAGTCACCCATCCACACACACATTCATACACCAGTTGTACGCAGACACTGGGGGGCGCGGTGGGTTAAGTGTCTTGCCCAAGGACACAGCGACAGCATTCATCTGTGAGGGCTGGATTTGCACCGCCAACCTTCGAGTCAGTGGATCTAACCACTCAACCAATGAAATGTAGAGTTTGAACCGCCATTCAGATCAGTGGACAAACACTCAACCTACTGAGCTACTGTCGCCCCCCCGAGCTATGTCAAGATGTGGTTTTACTTTATTTATAACTGTGAGGCTCTTGGTTATTTTAGTTTTTATCTGCCGGATGTGGACTTTTCATGATAATTTGCCATCCATAATTACTCCTAGAAATTTATTCTCAAATACGTTTTCAGTTTGTTCACCCTCAATATTTATTTGTAAACCTGGGTTGGTTTTAAGGTCATTACTTTGGTTTTACTTGGATTTAATGACAGTTTATTTGTGTCCATCCATTGTTTGAAGTCATAATTACTGTATCAAGTTATTGTTCAGTCATTTTTGAGGGTCAATATTTATCATGGGGACTATTTTTTTTTTTTTTTTTACATTTTGTCGTTTTTCTGTTCTAATACAAGATTTGAGCTTTAGAGGGTTGAATAAATAGTTGTAGATAAAAACTTACGGTTTAATTCTGCTGTGTATTTATTGCAAGTCATATTTTTAATCATATGGTACATTTAGAATATTTTTTCGGGGATAATTCTGCTTTAGCGTTTTTGCGTCGGTGGCATAAATTAGTTTCAATATTATCGTTAATCGTCTCTATTTACTTCAGCGATGTATAAAAGTTCAAAATGTATTGTGACAGACGGATCTGTTCAGGTGAATGAGCTCTACACTTTCATACAAATATCAACAGGACTACTCTGGATTATGTAGTATTATATAGTAATTAAAGATGATTACTGTATTGACTACTTGTTCAATAGTTGACCACGTTGAAGGCCATGTCCCAGTTCTGTATTTGAGCAAAAATGCACAAACACACAAGCAGGTAGCACCCACAGGCAAAGTTATAGATCAGATCTGTGGAGCGGTGACCTTCTCACAGTAAGAATCAATGTGTTTTTCTTTTTTTTAACTGAAATTTCAGTTAAAAATACAATAAAAACACACTAAATACAATATATTGAGTTTTGTTTCATACTGGCAATCATATTTCCATGGAGACGAGCAAACAAGCGTAACCCCGCAAAATTGCATATCGCACCTTTAACATTTCTGCACTTTAAGAGATTCAAATCTATTGCTCTTTAATATGCGTCGTTTTGAAATTTGCCAAACAGACGACTGATGCATACCAAGTATGAGCCTCTCACAGCAAGAACTTTGCATTAAAAGGCCAAAAATGTAAATGTAAATGTTTTCAGGTGTCGTTGGATGAGACTTGGGCCTTTTTAAAGTGAATGAGCTGAATTCTTAACAGGTATTGTCCTTGTGTCCCTGAGCAAGATGCGTCACTCTTCTTAGACGCTTCTAAGCATCCTGTAATCAAAGGTGTTGGAAATCTATTCATTTTCTGTAAGAAGTGTTTCCAAAAGACAAAAGTTGTGATGAATATTCCAAACGACTGTGATTTCAGTAGCTCAACAGTCTAGAGCACTTAGCAGGTTAGACGATCGAATTCTCTAGAACAAGGTTAACTCAAATATATTTAAAAACTATCACATTTTTTTCTTGTTTAGTAGCTCTTACCACACGGTCACAATGTGTTAGAGCAGTTGGCTTGATCAGTGTTTCAGTCAACAGCATTTTTCAATCGTCCTGGACACAGATTTATGTGTATCTACGTGTATTTAAAACTAAAAACAAAAAAAAATTGATCAAGTGTTCTCTTGGCAAAACTATCAGAATGAATAAAAGTTCAAAAACATGTGAAATTAGCCTGTAAATTGTCCCGTTACATTCAGTTTGAAGGCCCAGCAAGGAAATCAGCTTAACCAATATGGAACCGATACCTGATCAAATTGATTTTCCAGTATCGACACCAATGTTTGAATCAGGCATCGGTTCTGCCCTGGAACCGATATCTGATCCAGCTAATGTCAGTATCGACACAAATATTCGTTATCGCTGTGTCCCTGTTTTTAATCAATCACCCTCTTGTGTCTTCCAGGGCATGACGCTGGACTGTGTGGAGATCTCCCTGGCGCGTGTGTTCGAGAGCGGTCAGGCGTACGTGGCTCTGTCGCGGGCCCGCAGTCTGGAGGGGCTCAGGGTCATGGACTTTGACCCCAGCGTGGTGAGGGCCGATCCAGAGGTGCTCCAGTTCTACAGGAGGATGAGGAAGGAGAGGATGCTCATGCAGGTCAGTGGGCAAGTTATTATGGGAGTTTTATAAATCAAAACTTTTTTTTTTTTTTACACATCCAGGAGCATAGGGTAGGGGGCGCTACCCTAAAACAAATTGCCCCGGTACAGATGTATTGTAAAAAGCAGGGTCAAAATGAGAGTTATGTTAAAGAGGGGTAATATGCAAACTCGACTGTTGGAGCTCTCTATCGTGTTAGAACATTGTGCGTTTTCTGTTTCATTTGAGAGAACAGTCCTTTTTACACAGTCCTTTTTACAGAAAAATAAACAAAAAGCTTTGGACAACGTTTTGGCAAAAAGCCTTCGTCAGACCATGGCCCTGTTTAAACAATCGGGTTTAGTCCAAACTTAAAACTCTGGGTTAGAGGAATATGGTGACTGACTCAGAGTTTAGGTTAACTCTCTGTGAAACTGTTAAGCCTGAAGTTTTCAGAGGTCACCCCAAAGTCTAACTAAAGTCTGCTCCTTGTCTGATTGGACAGTTCACTTCCTCGTTCACAGAAGTTTTGGGAACAGTTAAATCCTCAACATTAAACCATGTTTTAAGATTTTTATTATTATAATTTTTTATGTATTTTGTAAATGTATAATGTAGTGAATCTCACTGCTTGTGATAAACTTCTTAAATAAGTTTGGTCACGTTTGATCCAGTTGCTTTTCACTGACAATCGAGTTAATTGCCTTAATTTAATACATGCATTTAGTGTCTCATATGAAAGTACTGTTTGAGCATTTGGAGAAGTAACAAACTGCGCATGTTGCACTTAATGGTCCGATAAAAAATTTACATGACATCATTTTGTACTGTTGTAAGTTTTAAAATGTTTTTTAATGAGCTGAAGGACAAGTATAACAAAACATAATGTGTTTTAATGGATCATGTTAATCATGAAAGTATCACTTAACGTCCAGTTTAAGATCAAACCTGAATTTAACCTGTCCACAGCAGCATGACGTCCCGTCCCTCAAAGATGGAGGCCTCCTGGTTCACCGTTGCCATGGTGAATCCTCTGTTCACTGAGTTTAGTTCAGGAGAAAAGCCGTGCTCTCAGAAAAAACTGAGTTTCTTGTCTCAGAAATAAGGTTTGGAGCGGCTGTTATCCCACTCGGACGGGGCCCATTCTGAGCCAGGAGTGAAACTCCGAGTGGGATAACTCTGTTAGTTCAACCTGCTTTGTGAATTAGGGCCCATTTCTTTTGCTTTGGACCACAGTACGACATAACATTGTTACCCCTCAAAAACATGCCTGTTGTGGTTGTATGTCTGCCACACATGTTTGTCAGGAGAGATGTTCAGATTACTGACTGTTTGAACTTCTTTAGATACAAGTACGAACCTGTACATTACTCTATCAACCAATGCTAGAGACTCAAAATATAATGAATTTCCTTTAAACAAAGTTCCTGTCATTCAAACTAACTACAGAACAACTGTGAAAAATATTACAAGGTGTTTTGGGCCAACACTGTTCAGTAAATTTATTGAAAATTTTGATGAATCTGATATCAGTCGATATCCTATTTTGGTCCATAAATCTGTGTAATGTCGTTGCTGATTTTTGATACATTTCTAACAGTTTTACCTTCACATTGTGAATAACCTGGTGTCAGATCAGAAGCAGCACTGACCTGTTCCTCTCTTCCTCTCTTCCTCTGTGCTCTCCAGGCCTCCATGGACGACTTCATGGCTCAGAACAAGGAAAACCGGTTTTGATGGAGCATCTCATCCTTTCAATCAAAACACTGTCTGCACATTACTGTCCCGGGACACGAGGCAACACTGCCCCCTACTGGCTGCTATGTTTTTATTTTGTTGCCTTTTTTATCATGTTTTTTAAATTTTTATCTTAAGCTAACTTATGATCATATATTATGTACATATGCAAATAAATGTTTAGGTAATATCTTAGGGCGGTTTTCTTTAAACCTTTTAATTAATCTGGATACACATAATTGCACTTCATCTTATTTTACATAATTAAAAATGAATACAGACCTGTTTACTTGAAGTTATTCTTGCATAAAACGGTACATTTTACCTTTAGTGGAGTGTGAAATTGAATTGGTTTTCATAGTACAGGCATAGAGGGAACAACCTGATGCATTTGGTTGCTTTTCAATTTATTTTTGTAAAGCCCAAAATCACAACAGCAATCGCCTCTTAGGGCTGAACATAACAGCTTTAACCACAGAAAGTTAGAAAATCAATAATGAAACGGAAAGAGACGAGCAAATTAATCAACACCTATTGTACGTTTATTATAAAGGGCCCATATTACCCTATTTTCTGTGAGTATGTTTTTGATGAGGAAGAAACATTACAGAGCTGTATTTTGTTTCATTCACACATGTTTAAAAACAGTGGGACACTTCCTGTATTACCACATGACATCACAAGGTGGAACAGTGCATTTTCTGTTTTGAGAGAACAGCATAAATACACAGGGTTTGAGTGTTAAACTCCACACATCTTCACTAGAATAATTTTGATAATTTAAGATCTGGAGTTGCTATTCTACTGAACAAAAGGTAAAATGCATCTGTTAACTTAAACTACCACTCCCTGACATCACAAGGTGGTCTGTTGTGGATCAAAGTCTGTTTTACTGCTAATTTTCTATTGGCTAAATCAGTGATCTTGTTCAGCCCTAAGAGGCAACTGCTGCTGTGATTTTGGGCTTTTTGAGCTTTAGGGATGCATCCGACTGAAAATTTGCCTGAAAAACTTTTCATCAAATTCTTAAGTACAAGATTGGAAATTTTGGTGTGTAGATGCTACTTTAAGGGGTGTTCCTCATGTCCTTATATTCTCATGGAGGGAAAAAGCATTTTGAGAAAACTGCCTTTTGTAGATACAATGTCCCATATAACTCTATAGATGCAAGTTGAGTAGATTGAATATTAAAACATCTTGCAGTGCTTTGCTATTTCCACATGAAAGCTCATATGCTAATTGAAAAGGGGAGACATTGCAGGTAAACTCTTAAGTGATTTTGTTTCATTAATCAAAGCTGAACATGACAGAAAGCAGCGAGTGCAGAGTTCTCAAGCCTTTCCCTCAGTGACCCCCATTTACCCAGAGAATCCACTGGTGACCCTCACAACCTGCTCTTGCTTCAGTGGATCCCAGCATGTTTTGTCTTTAGTGTGAAAAAGGTTTAGGGGTACTCAAGAGCTCCCCCAACCCTTTAAAAGTGCTTCTTCATCAGGTATAATTCTGCTTCCAGTTTGCTGTAAATTATTACTTTTTAATTACATCAGTTGTGAACAGCCAACAATGACATTCCCAATGATATAAAAGGCCATTCATCTTCAAATGATCTTAAATCCAGATTCGGCACCTCCAGGGGTCCCTTGGTTAGGACACCCAGTCTTAAACTATAGCAAAAGACTGAAGACGTTACTCATCCAGGTGGCTTCTTCAGTTCTGGTCAGATTGCTGGTGGGAACTGCCTTGTATCTGTCTGAAGAGAGGAGCGAACTACACTGAAATCGAACCATATTTATTTGTTGGTGTCATTCAGTAGACCTAGCTAAATGTGAACTGTGCCCAAGTCATTTTGCATAACCGTTCAGGTCCTTAATGGATGCTCTCACAGCTATTTTTCTGTTGCTATGCATCACACCTACACAACTGGGGCATTGCACAGACACCTGTCCTAAATTGAGAATCTACCGTCTTAAAAGGAGAACTTAATTTACGGTGATAAAAACTGTGTATAAAAGTGATAGATTGCATTCATGTTCTAGTATATCATTGTCATAATTTCAGATGGATGGGTCACATCTACAGGTGACTGAAAATCTTGTGGAGGGACGACCCCACTCACAATAAGAATGCATGTTTTCCCAAATGAGTGTGGATAAAACTGCAGTGTGGATAAAACAAAAGACATCTCTTCAGACTGAAAACCCAAGAATATATTTATTTCATTTAGAACAATGAATTTACATCTGAAGTCATCACTGGCGCAGCACATGCATTCACACAGATCACAGTAGTGTGAGGGAGTCACCTGCCTTTCCCATGTGTCCTACACGCTGGAGTGGGGGAGGAGGGGGTGCCAGCAGCTCACACATAAGTTAATGGAGAATAGAGATTCATAAAAGGTTCATATGGACGTGGACGAGGTCATTTGACTTTGTGGAAAAGCTTGTGTGCGACCTGTAAAAGGCAAAAACAAGAAGAGTTAGTGTAGTGGCCGTTAGAAATATGGTTCATTTAGGTTCAGATCATCTTTGTTGTCTCCAATGACTAAAATGTAACTGTGTGGTAATTGTGTGTGTTTTTTAAATAAATGCTTAGTGAGACTAAGGTTAAAAAAAGATTTAGGACTTCTTGATGAGATTATATTTTTCAGCATTTTTTTTCTTGTGCTATTTGCATTATATTAACTGCACTGTCAATCCAGCATAGCCTGTCCATATACAGAGAATGAGGAATACTTGTATGTGTCCTCTATCTGCAGGTTAAGGCACTGGCAACCCACGGTCAGTTGTGATTGTAGTACATTTTCTTAATCTGTAAGAGCACAGGCAACATACAGTTGCTTTGAAAGTCCTATACAAAGCTGACTCTTGTGAGCTTTAAACCATGTTATATTGTTGTTACATCTTCAAAAATCATACATAGAGTTGTGTTTTGTTTCATTCACACATGTTTGAGTAACACTTTATATCATTAGTTCCAGCTTTTGATGTCACAAAGCAGCAGTTTAAGTTAACAGCCTCCTTTTACTTTTTGTTTAGTAGAGAGAGGTAATTCCAGAGCTGAAATCATCTGAATTGTTCAGGTGAAGGTGTGTGAAGTTTAAAGGCTCAATGGAGCACTTCCTGTATTACCACATGACATCACAACATGAAATAGAGCGTTTCTCATCCTAAATATGCAGGGTTTGTGTGAATGAACCAAAACACAACTCCAGGTCTGTTTGTGATGAAGAAACAACATTATAACAAAGATCAGAAAACAGCATTTTTATTAACAATATAAGACTGCGGATGTATGACTGGATGCTTACACAGTGGTCCCGTGCGTGTAGGAAATCAAAGAGCTCCTCTGTGCAGTCCTCCTCCGTGTTGGACCTGGAGCCCACCCGCGCCTCACACACCTCCAGCTTCTCTTTGTAGTGGACACAGTGCTCCGTCTCCTCACACTTGGCCCTTATCGTCTCCAGAGGGTCCTGAGGAGGGACAGCAAAACTTAGGACCTTGCTATGCAGACAATATTTTACTCTTACTGTGCCGTTTAAAATGCAAAATAAATGTTTCTACTTGTATTGTCTTGACAATTATTACCTTTATTTTTGTATTCAAATGGAGATTATTTATTAATGACTAATGTTGTTGTTATTGTTATGTGTCTTGTTATTTTACTGACAGGACCAGTGACGTGCGGTGAGGGTTGTGGCTGGTGAGGCACTGATGTCATGAATCAGATTTACAAACATAAACCAGGTGTCCGCAAGTACATTTGGCCCCAGGCCAATGTCTCTCCCAGTAAGTGACTAGGGGCCAGAATAAAAAACAATTTCAAGATAAAAAGTTCCAAAAATAGCTCTAATAATAATTAATAAAATTAAATAAAAAGCAAGTAGGGTTTTGTATTATTTTTTATCCTTATTCTGGTTCCCAATTTTCAATGGATTGAAGTCATTGAATTTTTTACAATTTTGTACCACTCTGTTTGAAAAGCAAACCATTTAGCTCCTTTAGCGTTGGTCTTCCTTTAATTATAACCTCCTGCTTCGACCGAAAGTCCAGTTTAAAAAACGGCTTGAGCTTTAATATGTATCTTCCTCCATTTAAAAAGTAGGGCCAGACATGGACAAAAAAGTGAACGAATTGCTAAAGTTGACTTGCTAACTCTAAATTGTAGTTTGCGGCCCCTATTCTGCGGGAGTTACAAGAATCCCTGGGCTCACGAGCGCCCCCTAACATGAGGCAGGGTAACTATGTGCCTCACCCGGCGCCTTTTCACAGCCGCTTAAAGCAGCAGCTTCACTGATGAGCTACAGCACAGTCCGTCTATGTGAGGCACGAACGGCAGGTGCCTCTCCGCACGTCTCTTCTCAGGATTTCAACAGTAAATGTAAAAATTCAGCAATTTTGAGTAGAAAAAATAATAAAATTGCAAAGTTAAATAGAAAATAACTTAATAGTACAAATCATTGGATAAAAATAACCATTTCATTTATTTTCTCTGTGATGACAGGTGAGGCACTGCCTCATCACCTGACCACACATCACTGGACAGGACCAAGTAGAAAAGTACTGTACTAAAGGACAGATTTTAGGTATCTATACTTTACTTAATTTTAAAAAGGTGGTTACTATTACTTTACTACATTTGAGAGCAGGTCTGTAATTTCTACTCCACTGCAATTTATAACTAGACTGAAAAGTAAACCTATATTTACTATTGTTTGAGACCTGCTGAAAAGGCTGTGGATTTATTTTTAATAAATCCATAGTTTGAGCAAACAAAAATATACAAATAAAAACATCTTTAAAAAAATAAAACTATTGACTCAATTGTTTCTGTTGAACAAAAGTCGGTACAGATCATTGTCAAAATCACTACATTTTAAACTTTATTACATGTCAAAATTCAATTCATTTTGACTTTAACCTTAATAAAATAAAGTTGCTCATTACAGCTTGAGCTACTATTCTTACTGGAAGCCTCTCTGTTTAAATTAAAATAATCTAATAAATAATATATACTACTTGCATAAACTTTCAACACACTGGAATCATCACATCAACTTACCACCATCTCTTCCTCCTCCTCTCTTCTTCTTCTTCCTCTTCCTCCTCTTCTTCAGCTGCCTCTTCCTCCTGGACATACATTCATTATTAGAATATTGTGAAGTATTATTAGGCAAATTTATTTTACAGGATTCAAGGACAAACTAGGGAACTGCTGCCTTAAATCACTCACTACTTCAAGGCCGATCAAACATTTACGATGACAAATACAGACTAGATGTTATGGTGTATCATTCCAAGTGAATAATAATCGATATGACAAAAAAAACATACACAAATATATGTTTGTAGGTTGACTAGGGTTACCTGAGGACTGCATCAGGGTTGCTCAATGGCTAATACTTGTGTCTGAAACGTGACCCAAACATGACAAATATGTATTCAGTCTTTACCTCATCGTCGGGGTCATCGTACGCGATCATCTTCTTTTCCCAAACCATCTTAACGACTTTAAAATGTGCGTGAAACAGCCGAAAAACTACCCACTTGACAGCAGCACTTGGGTTGAGGACGTGAGGTCGGTCACACGCAGGAAGTATGTCAAGGAAAGACCGGAAACTGTTTTTGATTGGTTGTTCAGAATGATTGATGTTTAGTTTGTCCAATCGTGGAATTAAATAGAAGAAAGGCCCGCCTACTTTTCTGTTAGAACCGGAACGTTTGTTTAGGAGGTTAGCGAAGTAGTCGGACATTAAAAACTGTGACAACATGGCTCTACTCATGGAAACAAAGTTAATTTTGAGAAAAGTCAAAGATTTAAGATGTTTTACGGCCAAACGGAACAGAGTCAAAGAGAAATGGGTATGTGCTGAAGACAAATTTGTAGTGCCATCGTTATTCATTATTGTTTGAGACGTTTTCTACTTGAAAACACTACTGTATCATAGCAATGAACTTGAAATCTAATGCTCAAAATATTAGCTGTTTCAATTTATGATTTATAACAGAAGAATTTATGCATTTTTAAATCAATAACTAATGATGTGACAATATGTGAGTGAATATGGATAGATGGATAGAACATGGATGGATGGATTTATTTTATATTGTGTCATTAGTGTATTACAAAACATTTAAACATTCTCTGTCCACAAAAATACATATTATAAATTGGAACATCTATGTAACAATTTTCAGCTTATGAACATCAACCTCTGCAGCGATCTGAAAATTGTCCCATATTCATGATTTTACAATTTATTTTATTTTGTCTTATTGAAGAGAAACAAAAAAGCCTTAACTCAAACAAGGAAACTGTACGGATGATAAATATTCACCCCCAAAATTATTGTGATAGATGCACTGATCCAATATGCTGGATCAGATATCGGCTTCCAGATATCATTCTGTCGATATTCTGGTTGGACCTGTAAATTGATGTAATAAGTCTATTTACTGGTCATAGTTGGCTCAGAAAGTCTGATAATGTTTATTTTAATTTATGTTTTAACAAAATAAATGCTGTTTTCAGTCAGTATTGGTTGATATTGGGTATTGGCAGATACTTAAAGCTATAGTATTAGAATCTCTGTGATTTATTAAATGATAAGTTGATATAGTATTTATCTAATTTAAATAACTGCACATCACAAAAATGTGGTCGTGTATCGGAAATATTAGTCTACAACTTGTTATGTTTTGCCAGGCTGCGACGCGTCCAAAGTACCCTCCCACGAGACTGGCCCTACAGCACATGGACACAGTGTATGGGTCTCAGCTGGGCTCCCTGTGGCCCTCGGTGCGGGTGGCTCTGCTCTGTGAGAGGAAGTACGGAGCTCTGATCAACACACACTCACACCATGACGTCATCTCTGAGCTGCAGGATCACGGCTGTACTGACTTCATCACCAGCACAGCACTGCGAGGTAATCAAGTGTGGGTGGAGTTTGTGGGTTTGTAGAGAATAATGACAACAGTAACTTTTCCACAGAGACAAGCATGTGGCGAACCCCCTCTGAACGTAGCTATCAAATAACGATACTATATTAGCCTTAACACTTTCACACTATTTGAACTGTAGGCTTTTACTCGATTAATCAGTCGATGGACTCTTAGTCGCCCAAAAGTTGCCTTAGTCGACTTATGATTTTGTTTAGATTATAAGGATTTCTATGGGACAACAACAGATAGGAAAGGTTAGTGAGTTAAGATTTTGTATTTTTTGGTATTTATATGTAAAAAGGCAGATTATACTAATGATTTACAAGTTTAACCTGTCTATAAATAAATACATTGTTTCCTAGTACTTTTTCTGCATAAATAGTTGTTTTTGCATGAACTCCCCCTGCAGGTGTAGTCTTGAGAGTGCAGTTTGGGTCAGACACGTAGAGATACGTAATAGTTTTGAGAGCTTTTGCTATGCCCCCTTTTTAGTCAACATATTTTTGTACTTTATTATAAGTACAAAGACATGTACTTTGTTATAAGTGAAAACAACTATGATCTAGCGGAGAACATTATGGATAAGTAGCTTTTTTCCTGCACATTCTCATGTATAATGCTTTTATCTTTGTTGGCGATTATTGTCTACTCTTTTTATCACAATAAATTATATTTGTTCATTGTCCTGTTATGGAAAAAATTACAATTCTAGATGAAAAGTAATCCTTTTGCAACGCCCGATGAGTTTTGAAATACAGAAAACGATTTATTCTTTGTTACAGCAAATACGGACAGTACAGGGCCCAGGCCTGCCCTGGCCACACACTGGCAGCCTGTCGGCGTCTCCCCCAATCTGTCCCAGTCTAAGTTCCAGTCTCCACCCTAACCCTTGAAAATTTGAGGTCTGGCTATTTTATACCAGAATGACAATGTTACATACATTTGAAAGCAGAGTGAGTTTGTTTTACACCCATATGATAATGAACTTTTACACTTAAACAGGTAGAACAAAGAGTTCCCTGTGGGATGGAGACTTCACACATGTTAAAGTCTAGTCTGGGTCTGACACACTCATGTGATCAAATGCATTTAAAGACACAACATGAATATACTTACTTAAATAAATTTCCATCACAGTCCCATCCCTAGAAACAGTGAGGTTTGTATTTTATGTGTATGTCTGTTGCAGAGTCACAATCAGAGTCTATCCGAGTGGAGGGTGAATCTCAGATTGACCTGAAGACCACCTCAGATGTTTCTCCTGAGCTCAACTCAAACATCAAGTGCTTTGTGTTTCCTCCAGGAGACATCAGCCGATTCAAACCTGCACGGTCAGTGTGGAGTTAGTCTACTCACTGTTCATTGTAGTTTTGGAAATACTCATATTCATACAGCGATGGGAGAAAAGTTTGCATATTTCTGATTGTATGCCAAAATATCATCTGATATTGCTATTTATTTATTGCAGCTCATTTAGGATTATTGTGTCAGTGACATAAATTTGTTTCAGTGTTAGTGTTTATAGTCTATATTTTCCTCATATATATCACACATCAAACTGATCAATAGGCCTGTCACAATAAGACATTCAGTTATTCATTCTTGTCAATATCTTTGGCTTGCAATTAGAACAACAAGGACAAGTTCATCATTAGGGCTGCAGCTAACAATTATTTAAGAAGTCCACTAGTCACCTTTTTCTCCAAGTGATTATTTCTTTTGTATATTGAGAATATTTATTTTACTTTTTTAACCAGATAGAATAAAAATAGAACTTAAGGCTTTTGATATAATGACTTTTGGAACATGTTTTTAGAGTCTGTGCAGATAACAATTATTAAAACAGTCAACGTTTATTTTAATATAGAGTGACTAACTGAAAAACACTGGCTAATGCTCGTTAGCTTGTGGCTGTCATTTTATGTGAGAGAGATTTGTTCAACAGGCCACATTGGCTCATCTATTGTAGTTCCAGCTAAGTCATCCCTGTCCCTGCACAGGCCTGACTCCAACGGGCTCCTGGGATATTATCTGATGGACGCCGCCTCAGTCCTGCCCTGCCTGGCTCTGGACGTCCGGGAGGGGCACACTGTTCTGGATCTGTGTGCAGCCCCTGGAGGAAAGGCACTGGCCTTCATGCAGACACACGGACTAGGTATGAGGTAGTGTTGTCACTATACTGAAATTTACAACTCGAATGAACACTTCAATCAAACACTGAATGAAGGGCTGAATCACCGTTTTGTCCTTGTATTCATAGTTATTTAAAGGTACACTAAGTAACTTTAGTAACAAGTATAAGACACATAGAATAGTATACACCCATGGGCCACTATGAAACTGGACGACTGAGGGATTACACAGATAAAAGGCCACTGGGAATATAAAGAAAGTACTACCATTTAATGTTGAAAATCACATTCTACTCTCTAAAGAAAGAGTGCTTGAATTTTTACAGCGTTTTGGAATCAGTATTAAATATATAACACAGACAAAGCAATAACATCTCTGTGGAGATGAGCGGGTGGCGGTCTGTCCACCAGATAAGTTCCATAGTGCACCTTTCATCATTGTTTTTTTTCCACAGGTTTTGTGTGTTTGAATGACTCTTCGGTTTCTCGGACGATGCGCCTCCGGAGGGTCCTGCACAGCTACATCCCCAAAGCTCTGCTCTCAGACCACAGACTGCGCATCAGCTCCTTCGACGGCACCATGTGGGGGCAGATCGAGAGGGGCACCTTCGACAGAGTGAGTCCCAAACTCATGCTTCCGTGGAGGAATACAAAAGTGAAAGATGACTGTAAATGTTGAGTTTCTGTTTGGTGTTGCCAGGTGCTAGTGGACGTCCCATGTACCACAGACAGACACTCTGTCACAGAAGAAGACAACAACATCTTCAGCAAGAACCGTGTTGGAGAAAGGAGGAGGCTACCACAGCTGCAGACTGAGCTCCTGCTGTGAGGACCCCCTTTAGTCCACGTTTAGACCTGATCTAGACCTGGGCCTGGTTTACAATTAATTAGATCTGACTGAGTGATAGTTTTGTGGTCTTTTGGTTCAGTAAAAAATTAGGGTACGTTCACATCAGGACTAAACTGGGACTAAACCCAGAACTAAACCTGCACCAGAACAGGGCCAGAACAGGGCCAGAACAGGGCCAGAACAGGGCCAGAACAGGGCCAATAGTACAAAAACTGGGCTCAAAGACCAAACCTAGACCTTACATGTCTTTAGGGTGATCTGGTTTAATCCTGGTTTACACCTGGTTCAGTCTTATTTTAGATTTGGTTTATACCTATTTTAGACCTGGTTTAGTCCTGATTTAGACCTGGTTTCGTCCTGTTTTAAACATGTGTAAATCTTGTCTTAGTCCTGGTTCAGTCCTATTTTAGACCTGATTTTGTCCTGTATTTACAAATGTATGTTGTCTAAATGAGTTGAATCTGGAGCATTTGTGTGTTTAGAGCGGGGCTGGAGGCGGTCTGTCCAGGGGGAGAGGTACTGTACTCCACGTGCACACTGTCCCAGCAGCAGAACCAGGCCGTGGTGGAGCAGGCTGAGCAGCTGGCTCTGGAACGGCACGGTATCCAGATTCAGGTGAGAGACTTTTTGTCTGCTTTTTTACTTTTTCTCAGGTGGTTTTTCTTCTTCCAATTACATTATCGTTCAAGACTTCTCTGGGGTATGAATTAGTAACACATACCATATTTAAATCACCATGTTACCTTTTATTGTTGTGAAAATGCTATTCTCGCCAAAAACAACGTGTTCACAAGTTTCAGTGTAGTTTCTGGCCATGCTCCCCTTGCTTCTTGGGCTAAGTCACTCCCCCTTCGGAGCACTATCACAACACAGTCAGCGTGCATACATCTAATGAAACTACAGCACATCACATCAGGTGTGTGAAGTTGGAGTGATTTGTTTTGCATCATGTTTTTGTGTATTTATGGAAAATTGCTGTGTGGGAGCATGGATGACGTACGCCTGTGGAGTGAGTCTTTAAATAATACAGCAGATGTTACATGAAGAAAGTTACCCTTACAACTACCCCTACTTGAGTAGTAGTTTCCCCAAGTACTTTTTTACTCCTTCTTGAGTCATTTCTTGGACCACTAATAGCTTCAAAGTACAAAGTACTTTTGATTGCACAATTTGTGGCTGCTCTACCACCTCAGCCAGCCAATCCAACATGTTCTTATTTGGATTTCTGCCAAACAACAATGGTTCCTATAAATCCAAATTCCACAGATTGTAGTCCTGCTGTACTGTCTGTAGTGTTGTCACGATACTCAAATTTCAAAATCTATTTCGATACTAAGGAATAGACTCAGTATTCAATTCTGATACCACAATAATAAACTCTTTAGACGTTAGAATATGATTTTCAACATTTAATCATAGTACTTTCTTTTATATTTCCATGTGGCCTTATATCTGTGTAATCGCTCAGTGGTCCACGGGTGTGTACTAGTCTATGTGTCTTATACTTGTTCCTCTGCAGCTCAAGATCATTCCAATCCTATTTCTGAAAGGTTCATTTCTGTCCTGTGAATGTGACTTTTTTTTGTATTGATATTTGCTCAAATGAGTATGTAGATACTGGTTTTAGTATTGATTCATATATGATTTTTGATACTTTTAACGACTCTAACTGTTGTGTGCCATATTCCAGGTGGTGAGTCTGAAGCCGCTCACAAACAACTTCACAAACACGTTCCACTTTGCTCCGGAGCTGTCTGTCGGTGAACTGGTGCTGCCTCATTTGGCCTCTAACTTTGGACCTATCTACATGTGCAAGCTCAGGAGGCTCACGTAGACCCCAACCCCACCCACAGCCCGGGAAGGGTTCCCATGTATCCTGGAAAACCTGGAAAATAGTCGGCCTGTTTTACAGACATAGAAAACTCAAGAAAAATGAGAAAAAAAACTCAAATTACCTGGCAAATACTGTATATGTTCTGTTTTTCTGCACCATTTTTACTGGATTATTGGATATCAAATCTATGGAGACTGTTACTTCCATCATCATATTTTTTCAGAAAAAAACACTTTATTTAAAACTCATCAAATTTAAAATCCACCAAAATACTGGAAATTAACCCCCCACACCCTTAATTTTCTAATTTTACCTCGCATCATATTGGAATATGCATATGTACCCAGACATACTAACTTCTGAAATTAAGTATTTTGGATTTGATTCTATCTAAATTGAGTTCAACCACATGTAAATATTTGGGCTGGTCTATAGGCCTATGTCTACATATATATATACAATGCGATAGCGAAAGTTAAAGTTTAAATCTGTCAACTGGACAAATCGTTGTAAGAGTGAAGATGTTTCACTGCTCATCCAAGCCACTTCTTCAGTTCTGGTCAGATTAAGGGTGGACACTGCCTCATATCCATCTGGATGGGGGAGCTAACTACACTGAAACTGTAAACATCTATTGTCTCCAGTTTCAGCTGAAACTACCCTATTCAACCCTTAATGACCCTGCTATTGTTCTCCTTGTTCTGGGTCTGAGGATGGAGTTGTAGATGGGGGAGAGATTATGTCTCAGGCTCCATTCCCGTTTAAGGAAGGATTGTCTTTCCTAACAAAAATACTCTCTTTAACTCCCCTCTCAAACCATTTCTTTTTTCTGGCTAAAATCTGAACCTCACTATCTTTAAAGGAGTGGTTAGTGTCTTTTAGATGGAGATGTATGGTGGACTGGGGTCCAGAGGAGCTCTCACACCAGTGTTGGCACATCCTCTTATGGAGTAGCTGTTTAGTTGCTCCGGAGCTGTCTGTCGGTGAACTGGTGCTGCCTCATTTGGCCTCTAACTTTGGACCTATCTACATGTGCAAGCTCAGGAGGTTCACGTAGACCCCAACCCCACCCACGGCCCGGGAAGGGTTTCCATGCATCCTGGAAAACCTGGAAAATAATTGGCTTGTTTTCTAGACGTAGAAAACGCATGGCAAATGAGAAAAAAAAAAACTCTTTAGCTAGCAAATATATGTTCTGCATTGGATATCAAATCAATGTTTTTTTTTTCAGAAAAAAAGCCCAAAAAAACATTTTATTTAAAACTCACCAAACCCACTAAAATGCAGGAAATTACTCCCCCACCCCCCTTCATTTTCTAAATTTACCTGGCTTCACATTGGAATATTTATCTGTACCCAAACATACTAACCTCTGAAATTAAGTATTTTGTATCTGATTCTATCTAATTTGAGTTTGACCACAAGAAATATAGGCCTATGTCTACATCTTTATTTGAAAAACTGTAATACAAATAAAATGTGGTTGCGCAGTTGTAGACGACATGATGACTTAATAGAAAATGTCCTGGAAAAGTCCTGGGAAATTGTTTCAAGCAAAGTGAGGGAACCCTGCTGGGGGACACTGCACTCTGTCATGTACAATGGTGGAGACTGTTTGGGACAAGTGGACGTTCAGAAAGATTACAACCTGATAATGACAAGTAAGAGTGCATCATTTTGTACATAAGTTTAAACTGTAAATTATGATCTTTCATCTCATAAAGGAATAAACAGTTTGTGAACATGTGGTGTGGTTTCAAATATCATTAGTTCAGTTAGAGTCATTCAAATGTAGTCTGCTTATGGTCCAGGTTTAGTTTAAGTTTCTATTTTAACAATATTGTCTATAATTTTCAGTAGCAGGGAGGATGGTGTTGAACGCAGAGCTGAAGTCCACAAACAGGATCCTGGCGTAGGCTCCTGGGGAGTCCAGATGCTGGAGGATGAAGTGAAGGGCCAGGTTAGTGGCGTCGTCCACAGACCGAGTGGCTCTGTAGGAGAACTGCAGAGGGTCCAGGAGGGGGGAGGTGAAGGACCAGGCGCTCAAATGACTTCATGACTACAGACGTCAGCGCCACAGGTCTGTAGTCATGAAGTCCAGTGATCCTGGGCTTCTTGAGAAGCTTAGTCACGTCCCGCTCCAAAACTGAGGGCAGTGGGGGAGGAGGAGGGGTCCGAGGTGGGTGTGGCTGTGATGTCCATGATGGTTAGGAGGTGAGGGAGGGGGGGTTGGGTGTGAGACGTCCAACCTCGCATAAAACTATTATAACTATTTAACTTTTCTGCTAATTGTTTGATGCCCACAGCGGGAGGGGCCTTTCAGTTGGTGATTTGCCTGAGCATTCTCCAGACAGAAGCAGAGTCGTTAGTGGAGAAATGCTGCCTCAGACGTGTATTGTAATTCGCTTTAGCCTTATCCACCTCTTTGCTAAACGCATACTTGCAACGACTATAGCCTTCACAGTCTTCTGCCCTATAAGCCATCTCTTTTTCCCTCCTTAGATGCCTCAGTCTGGGAGTGAACCAGGGTTTATTGTTGTTAAAAGTCACCCTGGTACGTGATGGGATAATACTGTCCTCACAGAACTGTATGTATGACGTCACAGTGTCTGTGTACTCATCCAAACTGTCTGTGGCAGCCCTGAACACATCCCAGCCTGTAAAGTCCAAACACATATGAAGCTCCTCCACAGCCTCACTGGTCCAGTTCCTAGAAGTCCTCACAGCAGGTTTGGAGAGTTTCAGCCGCTGTTTGTACGCAGGGATGAGGTGAACCATGTCGTGATCAGAGAATCCTAGAGCAGTGCGGGGCACGGCTCTGTGGGCTTCACTGACTGTTTGTAACAATGATCCAGCGTCTTCTGCTCTCTCGTTGGGCATTTAATAAACTGTTTGTACTTAGGCAGTATACAGTATATTTGAGCTGGCCTATTATAGATTCAAATGTTACCCTATATATCTTTACCCCTAATCTCTTTTTGTTAATTTTATTATTACATGACACAAAGTATTTTAACAATTCCTTTATTTGATATTGTTTGCATCTTAACATACAGTATATACACATTGTCTTTATGTCCTGCAGCCAGGTGGCATGAGTGACGGATTATGTGGCCTAAAGATGGAACAGCAGCTCAAGAGAGCACTACTGTAAACACACTCACTACAGAGGTGATCTTTACTCTCTGCTCACACACTGGTACAGGCTCGACAGGTTTAACAACTATGATCCAGTACTGCATATAAGAGAAACTCAACATAATTTATACAAAAAGTCAAAATGCAGACAATTAAACAATGAACTTAAAATGTTCAGCATTATTAAAAGTGTATCAAACTGTATTGTTGACAGTAAGTTCTATATTGCAGTGAAAGCCCATTTTAATCTTAATCTTAAAAAAAATTCTCTCACAAATGTCTCCACAATCAGTTAAGTAAAAGGCACAAAGGCGAGGCCAAACTGTGAGAATAAAGCAGCTACTTGAGTTTAGGGAGAACTGCAGTACTTTTAGGAAGGCAGTCGCAGATCCAGATCCCAAAGTAGAGAGGCTGTGTGAAAGTGGTCTGCTCTCTGTGCAGGAGCGTCGCTACATTTCCACAGATGCCGTAAAACTCCAAAACCCCTGCACTGTGGTCCAGGTAAACCCCGACTGTGGACTTGATTGGACTTAAGATCTTTGTCTCCTTTGAGTTAAAATGTGTCGTATTCATGTAACAGTCTAAGCGCCAGGATTTATCATTGTATCCAAATTCACATCCATCGTATCCTTTCCTCCTAATATCTCTGTATGAAACTGCTATACCGATATACCCGCTCTGGTGCACCTCCCAGTAACAGCGGCCTGTCAGACTCTCTCTGCTCAAGACCTGAGACGTGTCACTGAATCTGTCCTGATGATCAGGATATGTCTGCTCTGTTATAATATATGATACTCTTCTGTTTCCATCAGATAGAGACAAATGTTTGTGAACTGTGTTTGGGTCCAGCGTGATGTTAGTAGCATATTGTAACAAGTCCTTTCTGGAGACTGTAGTAAGAGTGAAAATTGAACACGACCAGGCCCTCCCTCATAGTGAGCTCGACTTTGCTCCTGAGCTCTGACACAGCTCTGGTTACTCGCCCAAAGGGGCACTGGGCCCCTGTCACATTCTTAGTTTGTGAATTCTGTTCACTGACAATGGGAGTATAACCTTTTTCTTTCATCTTGTTTCTTTCTGTGTGAGCTCTGATTGAGCCTGTGCTCTTTGAGTCTGTGAACAGTGAAGTGCACTGTAGAATCTGGTTATGATCCTGGGTGCGGGCCAGTGTGTCCAGCTCGGAGAGGTTCTTTTTTAGGCTCATCACATCCTGCTGCAGTTGGTGCTGGAGATCTTGGACTCGGTTGAGTTGGGTCTGCTCAAAGGAGCGGATCTCCTCCTCCACTTCAGAGCGTTTCTCTCTCCAGGAGAAGGGCCATGTCTTTGAAGGTGTCCCTGCTGCGGTACACTGCTCTCTTTGCAGAGCGACTGATTTTCTGGGCTTCCTGTTGGAGCTTCTTCAGGTCGGTCTCTTTGTGCTGGAGGCTCTGGAGCAGCAGGTCCCTCTTGGCTGGCAGCTGTGCCTGTCTATGGGCGCTCTCTTCTGCAGCCGTCACTATGTCGTGGCCCTTGTGCTGGTCCACAGAGCAGAGGTAGCAGATGCTCTGCTGGTCTGTGCGGCAGAACAGATCCATCACTTTATGGTGGTGAGAGCAGATGTTTTCCTGGAGCTTGTGAGACGGCGCCACCAGCTGGTGTTTCTGTAATGCTGCAGCTTCATAATGAGGCTGTAGGTGGCGCTCACAGTAAGAGGCCACACACTGCAGACAGGACTGGGCAGCTCTCAGCTTCCTCCCAGTGCACACATCACAGGACACATCCTCAGGTCCGGCATAGCAGAGAGCAGCAGGGGGCGCTGTCTTCTTCAGCTGCTCCACTAAACCTGCTAACATGATGTGTTTGACCAGGACAGGCCTGGGGCTGAAGCTGTGGCGACATTCAGGACAGCTGTAGACCTGCTTCTCGTCCTCTTGGGTCCAGTGCTGTTGGATACAGTCCCTGCAGTAGCTGTGTCCACAGGGAATAGTCACAGGATCCTTCAGTAATCCAAACAGATGGGACAGAAAAAGGCTTTTTCGTCCAGTGCTTTCTGCTCCATTTCTCCCACGGAGAACAACCACGGAGCGTTTGACTTTTGACAAAAAAGCGAAGTGTAGAGTGAGAGGGAGAAGTCTGCAGCGTGTGTATATCTGAGGAGGAAACAGGAAGCAGGAAGTAGACGGACGCACACAGCTGCGTTTAAAGTCCACAGTGTGATTCAATCTAAAATCGATTAGTCCAATGGCACTCACAGGTCTTTTACTGCTCACAAACACCCTAAAAACATGTATCTGTCCTGTAACTTGTCTTAGATTAAAAGAGGAAAGGTTACTGGGAGCACCTTTAGTTTATTAGATACCAAAGTGTGTTTCTTTTTGGACAACCATAGCATATTTTTGTTATCTCACTATTATGTAAGAATTGCCACAACAAAAACAAAAAGTTAGCCTTGCTGGCATTGCTATGAAGACGTGGATAAAATCCAGCGTGTATCACTCACTAGTAATGCAATGTTTGGCCAGTAGGTGGAGACATCCGCTCACATTTTAGCTCATTCAATACTGTGCGTGGCCACAAGAGGGCGCTGCACACACATCTCACTGCAGAATCAGTCTCCCATTCAGGAGGCATTGAACCAAGCCTCTAAATGTCTAATGAACTGCAACTGGTGCAGTCCTCTTCAGACTTTAATTAAAATAGACTAATGCAGTGAATCTATTGTAAAGGATGTGCAGCCTATGTAAGATTTGAATTTTAAATTCCATAAATGACCTAACTGTGTTTCCAGATATGAGATAGATATGTTCAAGTCAAATACAGCTTTAACGATGCTAATGCTGATTTGTTCTTAGACAGTGAACAATTGTTGGGTACATCAGGGTATGTCAGGGTGCATCAGGGTGCATCAGGGTACATCAGGGTACATCAGGGTCATCAGGGTGCATCAGGGGCATCAGGGTACATCAGGGTGCATCAGGGTACATCAGGGTACATCAGGGTGCTTCAGGGTACATCAGGGTACATCAGGTACATCAGGGTGCATCAGGGTACATCAGGGTACATCAGGGTGCTTCAGTCCTGCCCTGCCTGGCTCTGGACGTCCAGGAGGGGCACACTGTTCTGGATCTGTGTGCAGCCCCTGGAGGAAAGGCACTGGCCTTCATGCAAACATACGGACGAGGGCTAAGTCACTCCCCCTTCAGAGCGCAATCACAACACAACCAGCGTGCAAATCTCAAATGAAACTACAGCACATCACATCAGGTGTGTGAAGTTGGAGTGGTTTGTTTTGCATCATGTTTTTGTGTATTTATGGAAAATTGCTGTGTGGGAGCATGGATGACATACGCTTGTGGAGTGAGTTTTGGAAACAATCTTACAGCTAACCAAAAGGAGGGCTTGAATAGGGCCCAAGAGAGATCCCTATATTACTGAAACATGCATGGATGACATCTAACACCTCTTCAGACATGTTTTTGATGAGGGAACACCGTTATAACATGGTAGACAGCTCCAAAAAGTTGATGTCACATAATACCCCGTCTTTAAATAATACAGCAGATGTTACATGAAGAAAGTTATCCTCACAACTACCCCTACTTGAGTAGTAGTTTCCCCAAGTACTTTTTTACTCCTTCTTGAGTAATTTCTTGGACCACTAATATCTTCAAAGTACAAAGTACTTTTGATTGCACTATTTGTGGCTGCTCTACCACCTCAGCCAGCCAATCCAACATGTTCTTATTTGGATTTGGATTCTGCCAAACAACAATGGTTCCTAAATCCCAAATTCCACAGATTGTAGTCCTGCTGTACTGTCTGTAGTGTTGTCACGATACTCAAATTTCATACTCTATTTTGATACTAAGAATAGACTCAATATTCAATTCCGATATCACAATAATAAACTCTTTCTTAGACGTTAGAATATGATTTTCAACATTTAATCATAGTACTTTCTTTTATATTTCCATGTGGCCTTATATCTGTGTAATCGCTCAGTGGTCCACGGGTGTGTACTAGTCTATGTGTCTTATACTTGTTCCTCTGCAGCTCAAGATCATTCCAAACCTATTTCTGAAAGGTTCATTTCTGTCCTGTGAATGTGACTTTTTTTAGTATTGATTCATGTCTGATTTTCAATACTTTTAACGACTCTAACTGTTTGTGTGCAATATTCCAGGTGGTGAGTCTGAAGCCGCTCACAAACAACTCACAAACACGTTCCACTTTGCTCCGGAGCTGTCTGTCGGTGAACTGGTGCTACCTCATCTGGCCTCTAACTTTGGACCTATCTACATGTGCAAGCTCAGGAGGCTCACGTAGACCCCAACCCACCCCACCCACAGCCCGGGAAGGGTTCTCATGTATCCTGGAAAACCTGGAAAATAGTCGGCCTGTTTTACAGACATTGAAAACTCTAGAAAAATTAGGGGAAAAAAACTCAAATTACCTGGCAAATACTGTATATGTTCTGTTTTTCTGCACCATTTTTACTGGATTATTGGATAGCAAAAAATATCAAAATAATATATACAATGCGATAGCGAAAGTCAAAGTTTAAATCTGTCAAATGGACAAATCGTTGTAAGAGTGAAGATGTTTCACTGCTCATCCAAGCTACTTCTTCAGTTCGGCTCAGATTAAGGGTGGACACTGCCTTATATCCATCTGAATGGAGGAGCTAACTACACTGAAACTGTAAACATCTATTGTCTCCAGTTTCAGCTGAAACTACCCTATTCAACCCTTAATGACCCTGCTATTGTTCTCCTTGTTCTGGGTCTGAGGATGCAGTTGTGGATGGGGGAGGGATTATGTCTCAGAAATCTTTAGCTGCCAAATATTTGTTCTGCATTGGATATCAAATCAATGTTTTGTTTTGTTTTTTTTTTTAAAAAAAGCCCAAAAAAACACTTTATTTAAAACTCACCAAACCCACCAAAATGCAGGAAATTACTCCCCCACCCCCCTTCATTTTCTAATTTTACCTGGCTTCACATTGGAATATTTATATGTACCCAAACATACTAACTTCTGAAATTAAGTATTTTGTATCTGATTCTATCTAATTTGAGTTTGATCACAAGAAATATAGGCCTATGTCTACATCTTTATTTGAAAAACTGTAATGGGGATGAGGTGAACCATGTCGTGATCAGAGAATCCTAGAGCAGCGCGGGGCACGGCTCTGTGGGCTTCACTGACTGTTTGTAACAATGATCCAGCGTCTTCTGCTCTCTCGTTTGGGCATTTAATAAACTGTTTGTACTTAGGCAGTATACAGTATATTTGAGCTGGTCTATTATAGATTCAAATGTTACCCTATATATCTTTACCCCTAATCTCTTTTTGTTAATTTTATTATTACATGACACAAAGTATTTTAACAATTCCTTTATTTGATATTGTTTGCATCTTAACATACAGTATATACACATTGTCTGTATGTCCTGCAGCCAGGTGGCATGAGTGACGGATTATGTGGCCTAAAGATGGAACAGCAGCTCAAGAGAGCACTACTGTAAACACACTCACTACAGAGGTGATCTTTACTCTCTGCTCACACACTGGTACAGGCACGACAGGTTTAACAACTATGATCCAGTACTGCATATAAGAGAAACTCAACAAAATTTATACAAAAAGTCAAAATGCAATGAACTTAAAATGTTCAGCATTATTAAAAGTGTATCAAACTGTATTGTTGCCAGTAAGTTAAACAAAAGATGATCTGTACCACATTTTAATTCTATACAAGTCATTTTAAATGTCATGAAGATTATGAAAATTTAACAAAAGTATTAAAGTTCTATATTGTAGCGAAAACCCATTTTAATCTTAACTTTAAAAAAAGTCTCTCACAAATGTCTCCACAATCAGTTAAGTAAAAGGCACAAAGACGAGGCCAAACTGTGAGAATAAAGCAGCTACTTGAGTTTAGGGAGAACTGCAGTACTTTCAGGAACGCAGTCGGAGATCCAGATCCCAAAGTAGAGAGGCTGTGTGAAAGTGGTCTGCTCTCTGTGCAGGAGCGTCGCTTCATTTCCACAGATGCTGTAAAACTCCAAAACCCCTGCACTGTGGTCCAGGTAAACCCCGACTCTGGACTCGATTTCACTTAAGATCTCTGTCTCCTCTGAGTCAAAACATATTTCATTGCTGTAACAGCTGAAGCCCCAGGATTTATCATTGTATCCAAATTCACATCCATCGTATCCTTTCCTCATAATATCTCTGTATGAAACTGCTATACCGATATACCCGCTCTGGTGCACCTCCCAGTAACAGCGGCCTGTCAGACTCTCTCTGCTCAAGACCTGATGCCTGGTAGTGAATCTGTCCCGATGATTAGGATATGTCTGCTCTGTTTTACTAAATGATACTCTTCTGTTTCCATCAGACAGAGACAAATGTTTGTGAACTGTGTTTGGGTCCAATGTGATGTTTGTAGCATATTGTAACAAGTCCTTTCTGGAGACTTTAAGTGACAGTAAAAAGTGAATACGACGCAGGCCATCCCTCATAGTGAGACTGTGTTGGCTCCTGAGACGCAACACAGCCATGCCTGTTTGCCCTAAGGGGGAGTCGGCCCCTGTCACATTCTTAATCTGTGAATTCATCTCGTCTGTTTCTGTGTGAGCACTGACTGAGTCTGTGAACAGTGAAGTGCACTGTAGAATCTGGTTATGATCCTGGGTGCGGGCCAGTGTGTCCAGCTCAGAGAGGTTCTTTTTTAGCTTCTTCACATCCCGCTGCAGTTGGTGCTGGAGATCTTGGACTCGGTTGAGTTGGGTCTGCTCAAAGGAGCGGATCTCCTCCTCCACTACAGAGCGTTTCTCGTCCAGGAGAAGGGCCATGTCTGTGAAGGCTTCCTCAGTGCGGAACCTTGCTAGGTTGGCAGAGCAACAGATACTCTGGGCTTCCTCTTCGAGCTTCTCCAGTCCTGTCTCTTTGTGCTGGAGGCTCTGGAGCAGCAGGTCCCTCTTGGCTGGCAGCTGTGCCTGTCTATGGGCGCTCTCTTCTGCAGCCGTCACTATGTCGTGGCCCTTGTGCTGGTCCACAGAGCAGAGGTAGCAGATGCTCTGCTGGTCTGTGCGGCAGAACAGATCCATCATTTTATGGTGGTGAGAGCAGATGTTTTCCTGGAGCTTGTGAGACGGCGCCACCAGCTGGTGTTTCTGTAATGCTGCAGCTTCATAATGAGGCTGTAGGTGGCGCTCACAGTAAGAGGCCACACACTGCAGACAGGACTGGGCAGCTCTCAGCTTCCTCCCAGTGCACACATCACAGGGCACATCCTCAGGTCCGGCATAGCTGCGGTCAGCAGGGGGCGCTGTCTTCTTCAGCTGCTCCACTAAACCTGCTAACATGATGTGTTTGACCAGGACAGGCCTGGGGCTGAAGCTGTGGCGACATTCAGGACAGCTGTAGACCTGCTTCTCGTCCTCTTGGGTCCAGTGCTGTTGGATACAGTCCCTGCAGTAGCTGTGTCCACAGGGAATAGTCACAGGATCCTTCAGTAAATCCAAACAGATGGGACAGAAAAAGGCTTTTTCGTCCAGTGCTTTCTGCTCCATTTCTCCTGGAGAACAACCACGGAGAGTTTGACTTTTACACAAACGAAAGCGAAGTGTAGCGTGAGCTGCGGGAGAAGCGAAGTGTAGAGTGAGCGGGAGAAGTCTGCAGCGTGTGTATATCTGAGGAGGAAACAGGAAGCAGGAAGCAGGAAGTAGACGGACGCACACAGCTGCGTTTAAAATCCTCAGTGTGATTCAATCTAAAATCGATTAGTCCAATGGCACTCACAGGTCTTTTACTGCTCACAAACACCCTAAAAACATGTATCTGTCCTGTAACTTGTCTTAGATTAAAAGAGGAAAGGTTACTGGGAGCACCTTTAGTTTATTAGATACCAAAGTGTGTTTCTTTTTGGACAACCATAGCATATTTTTGTTATCTCACTATTATGTTAGAATTGCCACAACAAAAACAAAAAGTTAGCCTTGCTGGCATTGCTATGAAGATGTGTATAAAATCAAGCGGGTATCACTCACTGGTAATGCAATGTTTGGCCAGTAGGTGGAGACATCCGCTCACATTTTAGCTCCTTCAATACTGTACGTGGCCACAAGAGGGCGCTGCACACACATCTCACTACAGAATCAGTCTCCCATTCAGGAGGCATTGAACCAAGCCTCTAAATGTCTAATGAACTGCAACTGGTGCAGTCCTCTTCAGACTTTAATTAAAAAAGACTATTACAGTGAATCTATTGTAAAGGATGTGCAGCCTATGTAAGATTTGAATTTTAAATTCCATAAATGACCTAACTGTGTTTCCAGATATGAGATAGATATGTTCAAGTCAAATACAGCTTTAACGATGCTAATGCTGATTTGTTCTTAGACAGTGAACAATTGTTGGTTGAAATCCAGTTGGTTTAAACATAAAATTCCTCTCTCTGATCTGAATGGTCACTACCTAAACCCCAGCACTAGTATGACCTCAACATTCCCTGTAGGCACTGCTCTGTCTGAGACTTTGAGAGACGTTAATTATACTTTAACACAGGGGTTTCAAACTCAAATTAGCTGGTGGCCGCTGGAGGCAGAGTCTGGGTGAGGAGGGGGCCGCACCCCCCAAAAAAAGAAAAAAATGTCATTTTTATTTCCAGCACAGTATAATATTTGGCTTCTTTCTATAATACTGTGCTTATTATTATTATTATTATTATTATTATTATTATATTTATTATTATTATTATTATTATTATTATTTATTATTATTATTATTTATTTATTATTTTTTTTTTTTCTACGAAGGTTTGAACTTTGAGAGTGTTTAAAACAGAGAGAAATGGGATAAAATGTTAAAGCTTGTCTGACGGTGCGACCCTATAATTGGTCCGGGTTACCGGGGACTGTTATTGCCGATGCACAGGTGCCACTATGTGACTGCAGACTATGGCCGTGTCCCAATTCGCCACCACGCCCTTAGACCACACTGCAAGGGTGAATGTAAGTGCGTTACGTCATTTCCGGCGCGACAAGGGCTGTCCCATTTCAACGCACCCTCACGCCCTTGTGACGAGTGCGCACAGCTAAATGTGCCCTACGTTTCCAGCGTATCCGTGGAGATTATACGTAACCAAAGCGTCCATCCATGCAGACTTCACGCACTTATATATCCCATGATGCACCGCGCCTACGCAAAAAAAATAGAAGAAAAATGTTCGTCCGCTACGCAACACACGGTCAAATGTTTGTACTGGTTTATGTCACCGACAACAGAGCGACATGAAACTGTTTAATCTGAATAAAGATCTGTACAGTGAGTTTGAGGATTAAACATGTGCAGCTCTGACACACTCAGGTTTATTTTACAGAACTTTCTTCTGGGCTGGTTTGAGGAAAAAAAATAAGTTACACTGAATAAATGAATGTGCAGTTATTCACAGACAATAATGATAATAATAATAATGAATTATTGTCATTAAAAATATTGCAATAATAAGAATAATGTAATAAAGTTTGTTTCTGGTGTAAGAGTCACAGAGCAACAAGAGTCTGAAACATAAAGTCAGAAGATTTAATGAGATCCACAGGTAAAAAGAAAAAAATGAAACAACGGATTCGCAGGAAAAGGATAGAAGAGTCTGAGATGTGCATGTGACAGATTTTATAAGGTGTGTGTGTGTGTGTGTGTGTGTGTGTGTGTGTGTGTGTGTGTGTGTGTGTGTGTGTGTGTGTGTGTGTGTGTGTGTGTGTAAGGGGGGGGTGCGTGTGCGTTTGGTTGCACGTGTCATTTACCTTCACATTAGTAAATCATGATATCAGTTTGACGTAGCGCTGCACTGTTAGAAAATCCCTCACAATAATAAAATAAGATGAACTGGCCAGACACAGAAGGACAACAGCGCCCTCTACTGGTATTAAAGTGGTTTAGCCACGGATCAAATTAAACCTGCCCAAATACCGAATCGTTGAACTGTAATATCCCACTTTATGTACAACTAATCAGTGTTCTCTGGTTTATAGACTCTGAATGTGTGAATGTCATTACGTTTTAACAAGGTTTATTTTGTTTAAAGTTATGTAGTAACTACAAGTGGGAAAAAATCACCTCGAATCTTATATTTGCCTATTGAAATTCAAAGAGAAATATTAATTCCTTACTTCATTCAATCTAAAGAAAGAAAAAATAGAAAGAAAAGGCTGCGACGACATCTTGACTCTTCTTCTGATAAATAATAAATAATTTAAAATAACGAACGTACGCGCAAAGACAGCGGTGGAAGTGCGGTCTGCGGTGTAGGGCTGTCCCATTTCGACAAGATGGCGGCTACACTGAGAACTACCACCACTCTCGACCGGAAGTTTAAAACCATACTTAGCGACCCGCACTTCTAAGGTACATCTAAGGGTGCATTTGGCGAATTGGGACACGGCCTATCTCCCAGTCCCATTTCGGCACGAAGGCGGAGGAGCACCCTTCGTTGGCCGAAGACTTTGAACAGCACTTCGAAGTGTACTTTAAAACTGTGCATGAGGCGAATTGGGACACGACCAATGGCCGTGTCCCAATTCGCCAAATGCACCCTTAGATGTACCTTAGAAGTGCGGGTCGCAAAGTATGGTTTTAAACTTCCGGTCAAGAGTGGTAGTTCTCAGTGTAGCCGCCATCTTGTCGAAATGGGACAGCCCTACACCACAGACCGCACTTCCACCGCTGCCTGGAGTTCCGGCAAGATGGCGGTCCGGGCAGGCAGTACTCCTTGAGCTGTTGTATGTGAATCTCAAAATATCAGTTTGGACCTCGATTTTGAACCGCTAAACGGGTATTTGTTGTTCTCTTTACTTTTTTAACAACAAAACTCAACATTAGACGCCTCTTAAACGAACTTTAAGCACTCTTTGAAGAAGTTAAAGATGACCCGGGAAAAACCTGATGCCCAGGCTAAGCTAGCTTCAGCCTCCAAAAGCCCGGCCCCAGCGGCGGGAACAGACCATGAATATGCCATGGAAGTAGTGGTGCCGTCAACCAAAAGGAAAATCCCGGTTACACCAACCAAACCAGCCGCAGTACAACCCAGCAAGGTAATCATTTCAAACAAAAACGAGCCAGAGCTGACACCCTCACCGCAGCTATTAACAGGCTGACTGACAGATTTGATGACTTTGATGTGAAACTTCGGGAAAACTCTATAATACTAGCCAACCTGACCAAGATAACTGAAGCGAATGCTGATGAAATAAAAAACTGTAAAGGCAGACTCTGTGATCTGGAGAAGTCGGTCCCTGCCCTCGTTAAAGAGAATGCTGATTTGAAAGAGCGCGTGTTGGAGATGGAGCGCTATAAACGGCGCTGGAATCTTAAAATACAGGGTTTTAAAAGAAAAAAAACATGATGAGAACACCCGCAAAGAAGTCCTGGAGATCTTGGCAAAAATCGCGCCGCAACACTCACCATCCCTGAATACTGTGGTAGACACGGTGCATCGTCTGGGGAAGAGGGAAGTCGGGAGGCACCGCCAGATAATAATCCAGTTCACTATGAGGCACTACCGAGACATCTTCTGGAAGCTCACCAAAGATTCCAAGGCCTGCAAAGAGTTGGGAGTCTTCTTCAAGCAAGATTTCTGCAAACTCGACCGAGAGGCCAGGGCTGCTGTCTGGCCTAAAATGGAGCAGGCGAGAGCGGCGGGTCAGAACGTCTACTATCGAGGGCACATCGGATACGTTAACGGAGTCCGTGTGATACCAGGTTGAATGATTTCTCTCTCAAAGTGAAGTTGAATTGAAGGTGAATTGAAGTTCTGAGTTATCTGCTTACTGATGTCTAAGCGTGTTTAATAATAATAAGAGAATTTTGGACAGTTTAAGAGTTTGTTCTATGCTTTAAGTCCACAGAGGCATGTTGTAGTTCACTTTTAAGGTCATACACCTGTTTGGTACTGTGTAGGAATATCTTGAGGTCTACCGCATCTTCATTGTATTTCAGATTCAACGTTCAATAGCACTTTCACACTACTTGTTACTCTTTACTTCTTGTTTTTTTTGTTTTTTTTTCTAATTTTTTAAATATTATTTATTGAATTTTATATATGTTGAATTTAAATTTTATATCCTTGAATACTAGGGGTTTACGGGATAGTGTAAAAAGAAAATCTATTTTCTTATTTTGTAAAAATGTTAATGCTAACTGCATTTTGTTACAGGAAACACACTCTGTGGAGGCAGATGAAAACTTTGGTCTAATCAGTGGGGGGGAAAAATACTTTTCTCATGGTACAAAACAAATCCTCTGGTGTTGCTTTGCTTTTTAAAAACTGTCAATTTAAATAATCACTCACAAATATGATAGTAATGGTCACTGGCTTATTTGTGTCCTCAAAATGACTGATAGTTTTCTGATTTTGTGTAATGTTTATGGTTACAACATTCCCAACCTTAACAATATTATTATTAGCTGAAATTTCAGATCATATCAAAAACCTCGGTCGAAAATACTGCACAGACAATATAATTTTAGGAGGAGACTTTAACATGGTTCAAGATGAATGGCTGGATAGACTACCGTCTAAATTCCACTCCCATCATATAAATACAGTTTTACAAGATTTCTGTTTAGACGTTAATGTAAATGATCCCTGGAGACTTGCTCATCCATTAAGACAGTCATTTCCTGGTTCAAACCAGATGGCTCAGCTAAATCTCGCATTGATTTCTGGCTAATCTCAAACAACTTTATCCAAAATGAGGTAGATGTTAATATCTCTGCTGCTCCTTTGACTGATCACTGTCTCATTCAACTTAATCTGATTCCTCAGGTGAAAAAAACCCTTTAGCAGAGGCTACTGGAAATTTAACTCCTCACTCCTCACTAATGAAGAATTCTGCAATGAGGTTATTGAACTTTTAGAAACAATAAACTCTGACACAAATCTTAAGGGCTATATAGATAAGTGGGAATTCTTTAAATTCAAAGTACGCCAGATCTCTATTAAGCATAGCAAATTAATATCTAAACAATGTAAACAGAAAGAAACTGAAATTGTAAAGGAACTAAACCAAATTTGCTGCTCTAAACCTAATTTGATAATGACGATAAACGACGAAAAGTAGTATTCTTCAGTGCTCCCTAGATGACCTTTACACTAAAAAAGCCAAAGGAGCATATCTTAGATCTAGGGCAAAATGGGTGGAGTTTGGTGAAAAAAAGTACAGCATATTTCTGTAACTTGGAAAAAAAAAAAAGACAAGAAAGGAATGCAGTTCAAAGTCTTTATATTAATGATCAACTTTGTACTGACCCTCAACTGATCTCCACAGAAATCTCTTCATTTTATAGCAAGCTGTACACATCATCCTACTCTAAACCTCACGCTGAGTTCTTTTACCAAACTATTAAAGATTTAATCCCCAAAATTGATGATAATTTCAAACAGATCTGTGAAGCAGAAATAACTATTCAAGACTTGGATAAAGCCCTTAGTTGTTTGTCCAAAGATAAAGCTCCAGGTTGTGATGGGCTGACTAGTAACTTTTATAAATTCTTCTGGGATCACATCAAAGATCTTATTTTCCAAATGCTTAAAGAGGTTCTAGAAAAAGGCTCCCTAACCCATACTATGAAACAGGGAGTGATCACTCTTATCCCCAAACCAGGTAAAGATCCCAACCGCCTTGACAATTTAAGGCCTATAACCCTCTTAAATAATGATTACAAGCTCTAACTCACATTTTTGCAAACAGACTGAAACTAGGCATAACACAAATCGTTTCTGAAACTCAATCTGGCTTTATAAAAGGGCGCTCTATTCATAATAATATACGCCTTGTCCTAGATTTAATAGACTATGACTTTCTGATTAACAATGAAGGTTTCATTCTACTTTTAGATTTTTACAAGGCCTTTGATATGATTGAGCATAGTTTATGTTCCAAGCGTTACAGTCATTTGGTTTTGGGAGTAAATTTATTAACGTTATACAAATATTTTATAATGATACCAGTAGCTCTGTCTGTTTACCCCATGGGACCTCTCAGAGATTTAAGATAAACAAAGGAATAAAACAAGGGTGCCCAATCTCACCCATGTTATTTATTGCAGCAGCAGAGATGTTATCCATATTAATTAAAAATGCAGACTTTGGCAAGCTCTCAATTGCAGATACAGAATTATCTATATGTCAGTTAGCTGACGATACAACCATCTTTTTAAACAACTTGAACGAAATTCTAAAATACTCCAATTTATTGAATGCTTTTCTAAAGCCTCAGGCCTCAGTTTGAATTTAAACAAATGTGAAATCTTACCTCTAAAGCCATGTGCAGTCTCCAGTGTTTGTAACATCCCTGTTAAATCCACTGTTAAATACCTTGGCATGCAAATAACTAAAGATAAGAACGATTTAGAAAAACTCAATATTTGGGACAAACTTCAGATTGCACAACTTCTCTGAATAATTGGGCACAGAGAGACTCATCTATCTTCGGTAGAATTCTGCTCACCAAAATGGAGAGTATATCTAGACTTATATACCCAGCCTATTCTATAGGTATACCTAAACCAGCGATTAAATCTATTAATCAAATTAACTTTAATTTCATTTGGAAGCGGAAAACACACTATATCAAACAAGGCAATTTGATCAAGAAATGTGAAGATGGAGGTTTGCAAGCGATCGAATTCGACAGCCTGAATGGCACTCTGAAAATAAATTGGCTTAGATCCTTTTTTAAAAACCAAAACAGTTTATGGTTTATTATTCCTGCTAAAATATTTTCAAAATTAGGAGGCTTACAATTTCTTCTCAGGTGTGACTTCAATGTTAAAAAACTACCCATTCAACTGTCCTCTTTTCATCAACAAGTCCTCTTATATTGGAGATTAATATATAAGCACAACTATAGTCCACACAACACACCCCTGTGGAATTGCCAATTCATCACTGTTAGAAACAAATCCCTTTTTGTACAAAAGTGGTTTGAAAAGGGTATTTGGTCCCTGATGCATTTATTGAATGATAATGGTAATCTTCTGTCGTTTGATGAATTCTCAAGAAAATATGACATACAAACAGAAAAGAAAGAATTTATTCAAATCACTAAGGCCATCCCTCAGAATATTTTGAACACAGTCTCCTTCCTATTTCATAATCCTAACTGTAGATATCCCACTCTTCCTAAACTTATGATAAATGGCTTCAGTATCACAACTCTCAAACTCCCAAACTGTAGAATTAGACAATTCTTTAATGATGTTCTTTTTTCCTATATTTCAAATCCAAATTCCATCTCACTGCTGTTTTCATCTCAGGAAAAGAAGAAAAAATTCGTACAATCTATTTGAAACTTCCCATTCCCCCTAAAGCTAAGGAAGTCCATTTTAAAAGTCTTTCAGGCATATACCCGTCTAAAGAACTGCTCAGACGGCGTTTTGGGATGGATGACAATTGTTGTTCTTTCTGTGATGTCAATATTGAATCGACAGAACACTTATTTTTTGAATGTATGTTTTCTAAAGCCTTTTGGGACGATATACACTACTGGCTCTTCCCCAGGATTCCAAACTTAAAAGACTTTACCAGCAAGGACATTATCTTTGGTATTCTTATGCAGGACAAAAAATGTGAAATTATTTTAAATGTGATCTTTATTATGGGTAAATTCTTTATTCACAAGTGTAGGTTTTTAAAACCAGAGACCATCCTTCCTCTCTTTCCATAAAGAACTTTGTCTCTTTTTTTCATCTGTAAGTTTTATGGAAAAGAAAGATGCTGTAAAACTTAAAAATGTAGTAGATGATTTAAATCTCATAGATAACCCCTAGTATATTTATATATATATATATATATATATATATATATATATTGTTTTTTGTTTTTTGTTTTTTTTTTTTTCACTTATTTATTTTTATTTTATTATTATTTATTTATTTTTATTTTTATTTTTTTTTTTATCCTGTACTTCGTTATAACAATCTGTCTGTTCTGACTTTTAATTGTGGAACTGTTTTGTTATGCCACAAATGTTGTATACCTTTATTATAAATATAAAAAAAAAAAAAAAAAAAAAAAAAAAAAAAAAAAAAACTCCACCGCTGCCTTTGCGCGGACGTTACGTACGTTACGTACGTCACGTACGTTATTTTAAATATTTTATTATTTAACAGAAGAAGAGTCAAGATGTCGTCGCAGCCTTTTATTTCTATTTTCTTTCTTTAGATTGAATGAAGTAAGGAATTAATATTTCTCTTTGAATTTCAATAGGCAAATATAAGATTCGAGGTGATTTTTTCCCACTTGTAGTTACTACATAACTTTAACAAAATAAACCTTGTTAAAACGTAATGACATTCATACATTCAGAGTCTATAAACCAGAGAACACTGATTAGTTGTACATAAAGTGGGATATTACAGTTCAACGATTCGGTATTTGGGCAGGTTTAATTTGATCCGTGGCTAAACCACTTTAATACCAGTAGAGGGCGCTGTTGTCCTTCTGTGTCTGGCCAGTTCATCTTATTTTATTATTGTGAGGGATTTTCTAACAGTGCAGCGCTACGTCAAACTGATATCATGATTTACTAATGTGAAGGTAAATGACACGTGCAACCAAACGCACACGCAACCCCCCCCTTCCACACACACACACACACACACACACACACACACACACACACACACACACAGACACACACACACACTCACTCTCTCTCTCTCTCTGGGGGACCTTATAAAATCTGTCACATGCACATCTCAGACTCTTCTATCCTTTTCCTGCGAATCCGTTGTTTCATTGTTCTTTTTACCTGTGGATCTCATTAAATCTTCTGACTTTATGTTTCAGACTCTTGTTGCTCTGTGACTCTTACACCAGAAACAAACTTTATTACATTATTCTTATTATTGCAATATTTTTAATGACAATAATTCATTATTATTATTATTATTATCATTATTGTCTGTGAATAACTGCACATTCATTTATTCAGTGTAACTTTTTTTTTTTCCTCAAACCAGCCCAGAAGAATGTTCTGTAAAATAAACCTGAGTGTGTCAGAGCTGCACATGTTTAATCCTCAAACTCACTGTACAGATCTTTATTCAGATTAAACAGTTTCATGTCGCTCTGTTGTAGGTGACATAAACCAGTACGAACATTTGACCGTGTGTTGCGTAGCGGACGAACATTTTCTTTTATTTTTTGCGTAGGCGCGGTGCATCATGGGATATATAAGTGCGTGAAGTCTGCATGGATGGACGCTTTGGTTACGTATAATCTCCACGGATACGCTGGAAACGTAGGGCACATTTAGCTGTGCGCACTCGTCACACGGGCGTGAGGGTGCGTTGAAATGGGACAGCCCTTGTCGCGCCGGAAATGACGTAACGCACTTACATTCACCCTTGCAGTGTGGGTCTAAGGGCGTGGTGGCGAATTGGGACACGGCCAATGACTGACAAATAACGGTGCGACCTGTTGTATACCTTTATTATAAATAAAAAAATAATAATAATAAAAAAAAAAATACGGTGCGACCCTGTAATTGGTCCGGGTTACCGGGGGACTGTTATTGCAGATGCACAGGTGTCACTATGTGACCGCAGACACAGGAGGAGCACTGAGCTCTTTACTTTTCTTTTATCCCACCACATAACCATCACTTTGATTTATTTTGTCAGAGAGAGACCTAATATGAACTCTGTAAGTGCCATTGACGTGCGTGTGTAAATATATGAATATATTTATGTACATTTATATATGTGTAATATCCCGCTGAACAGCAACTTAAAAACATTTTTTTTCTGTTGTGAACGCAACGCTCTCGGACGAATGTCCGCGTGTGCTCAATAGAAACGAGGCACCAGGCACAGAAGAAAACAATCCATGGCATCTCTGCTGTGACTTTCACTCATTGAGAAATGTTTCTCTGCATCAAACCGATGTCCCGCCCCGAGAGCCATATACCCCACCGTGATTGGTAGGTTCGTTCAGCTCCGCACATAACACTGTAAAGTGCCACACATGTCAAACTCGCGGGCCGCATAAACATTAAACTTTCATATTAAGGCGGGGCCGCAAACTACTGGCCCGAGGGCCGCAATTGGCCCGCGGGCCGCGAGTCTGTGACCCCTGCTTTAACACAATCTGACCAGAAGGAACTGACTTAGCTGGAACCACAACGTGTGATCTGATTTTTAGTGTTGAACAGTCCTCCTCATATAAAATTATTATTAGTCACTCACCTGTTTATGAAAATCAAACACCTAAACAGGACCATGAACGCTCATATTGATCACAGGCTCCTGAAAATGAGTTGTTGTTGTATTGTAGAGCATTCTGAACACTTTTTGGCTGTGTTTGCATTTTATTACCATGGTAACTGCTGAACACTCTGCCACAGACGTCCATGCAGAACACTTCCAGTGTGATGTCACTGCAAAGACTCAATACTGAGAATGAGGAAAACCTGTATTGTGTCCTCTGCAGGTTAAGCACTGACGGCTGATAATCAGGTGTGACTGTAGTGCCTTTTTAAAGGCCACATACAGTTATTTTAAAGCACAGTATGTCAGGGTACATCAGGGTGCTTCAGGGTACATCAGGGTACATCAGGGTACATCAGGGTACATCAGGGTGCATCAGGGTGCATCAGGGTGCTTTAGGGTACATCAGGGTACATCAGGGTACATCAGGGTCCATCAGGGTGCTTCAGTCCTGCCCTGCCTGGCTCTGGACGTCCAGGAGGGGCACACTGTTCTGGATCTGTGTGCAGCCCCTGGAGGAAAGGCACTGGCCTTCATGCAAAACATACGGACAAGGGCTAAGTCACTCCCCCTTCAGAGCGCAATCACAACACAACCAGCGTGCAAATCTCAAATGAAACTACAGCACATCACATCAGGTGTGTGAAGTTGGAGTGATTTGTTTTGCATCATGTTTTTGTGTATTTATGGAAAATTGCTGTGTGGGAGCATGGATGACGTACGCCTGTGGAGTGAGTTTTGGAAACAATCTTACAGCTAACCAAAAGGAGGGCTTGAATAGGGCCCAAGAGAGATCCCTATATTACTGAAACATGCATGGATGACATCTAACACCTCTTCAGACGTGTTTTTGATGAGGGAACACCGTTATAACATGGTAGACAGCTCCAAAAAGTTGATTTCACATAATACCCCCTCTTTAAATAATACAGCAAATGTTACATGAAGAAAGTTATCCTCACAACTACCCCTACTTGAGTAGTAGTTTCCCCAAGTACTTTTTTACTCCTTCTTGAGTAATTTCTTGGAGAATTAATATCTTCAAAGTACAAAGTACTTTTGATTGCACAATTTGTGGCTGCTCTTCCACCTCAGCCAGCCAATCCAACATGTTCTTATTTGGATTCTGCCAAACAACAATGGTTCCTATAAATCCAAATTCCACAGATTGTAGTCCTGCTGTACTGTCTGTAGTGTTGTCACGATACTCAAATTTCATACTCTATTTTGATACTAAGGAATAGACTCAATATTCAATTCCGATACCACAATAATAAACTCTTTCTTTAGACGTTAGAATATGATTTTCAACATTTAATCATAGTACTTTCTCTTATATTTCCATGTGGCCTTATATCTGTGTAATCGCTCAGTGGTCCACGGGTGTGTACTAGTCTATGTGTCTTATACTTGTTCCTCTGCAGCTCAAGATCATTCCAAACCTATTTCTGAAAGGTTCATTTCTGTCCTGTGAATGTGACTTTTTTTTAGTATTGATTCATGTCTGATTTTCAATACTTTTAACAACTCTTAACTGTTGTGTGCCATATTCCAGGTGGTGAGTCTGAAGCCGCTCACAAACAACTTCACAAACACGTTCCACTTTGCTCCGGAGCTGTCTGTCGGTGAACTGGTGCTGCCTCATTTGGCCTCTAACTTTGGACCTATCTACATGTGCAAGCTCAGGAGGCTCACGTAGACCCAAACCCCACCCACAGCCCGGAAGGGGTTCCCATGTATCCTGGAAAACCTGGAAAACCTGGCTGTTTTTACAGACATAGAAAAATTTGAAGAAAAATTTGAAAAAAAAAAAACTCAAATTACCTGGCAAATACTGTATATGTTCTGTTTTTCTGCACAATTTTTACTGGATTATTGGATATCAAATCTATGGAGACTGTTACTTCCATCATCATATTTTTTCAGAAAAAAACACTTTATTTAAAACTCATCAAATTTAAAATCCACCAAAATACTGGAAATTAACCCCCCCCCACACCCCTTAATTTTCTAATTTTACCTCGCATCATATTGGAATATGCATATGTACCCAGACATACTAACTTCTGAAATTAAGTATTTTGGATTTGATTCTATCTAAATTGAGTTCAACCACATGTAAATATTTGGGCTGGTCTATAGGCCTATGTCTACATATATATATACAATGCGATAGCGAAAGTTAAAGTTTAAATCTGTCAACTGGACAAATCGTTTGTAAGAGTGAAGATGTTTCACTGCTCATCTAAGCCACTTCTTCAGTTCTGGTCAGATTAAGGGTGGACACTGCCTTATATCCATCTGGATGGAGGAGCTAACTACACTGAAACTGTAAACAGCTATTGTCTCCAGTTTCAGCTGAAACTACCCTATTCAACCCTTAATGACCCTTCTGGGTCTGAGGATGGAGTTGTAGATGGGGGAGAGATTATGTCTCAGGCTCCATTCCCGTTTAAGGAAGGATTGTCTTTCCTAACAAAAATACTCTCTTTAACTCCCCTCTCAAACCATTTCTTTTTTCTGGCTAAAATCTGAACCTCACTATCTTTAAAGGAGTGGTTAGTGTCTTTTAGATGGAGATGTATGGTGGACTGGGGTCCAGAGGAGCTCTCACACCAGTGTTGCCACATCCTCTTATGGAGTAGTTGTTTAGTTGCTCCGGAGCTGTCTGTCGGTGAACTGGTGCTGCCTCATTTGGCCTCTAACTTTGGACCTATCTACATGTGCAAGCTCAGGAGGCTCACGTAGACCCCAACCCCCACCCACGGCCCGGGAAGGGTTTCCATGCATCCTGGAAAACCTGGAAAATAGTCGGCCTGTTTTACAGACATAGAAAAACTCAAGAAAAATGAGAAAAAAAAACTCAAATTACCTGGCAAATACTGTATATGTTCTGTTTTTCTGCACCATTTTTACTGGATTATTGAATAGCAAAAAATATCAAAATAATATATACAATGCGATAGCAAAAGTCAAAGTTTAAATCTGTCAACTGGACAAATCGTTGTAAGAGTGAAGATGTTTCACTGCTCATCTAAGCCACTTCTTCAGTTCTGGTCAGATTAAGGGTGGACACTGCCTCATATCCATCTGAATGGAGGAGCTAACTACACTGAAACTGTAAACATCTATTGTCTCCAGTTTCAGCTGAAACTACCCTATTCAACCTTAATGACCCTGCTATTGTTCTCCTTGTTCTGGGTCTGAGGATGGAGTTGTAGATGGGGGAGAGATTATGTCTCAGGCTCCATTCCGGTTTAAGGAAGGATTGTCTTTCCTAACAAAAATACTCTCTTTAACTCCCCTCTCAAACCATTTCTTTTTTCTGGCTAAAATCTGAACCTCACTATCTTTAAAGGAGTGGTTAGTGTCTTTTAGATGGAGATGTATGGTGGACTGGGGTCCAGAGGAGCTCTCACACCAGTGTTGGCACATCCTCTTATGGAGTAGCTGTTTAGTTGCTCCGGAGCTGTCTGTCGGTGAACTGGTGCTGCCTCATTTGGCCTCTAACTTTGGACCTATCTACATGTGCAAGCTCAGGAGGTTCACGTAGACCCCAACCCCACCCACGGCCCGGGAAGGGTTTCCATGCATCCTGGAAAACCTGGAAAATAATTGGCTTGTTTTGTTTTCTAGACGTAGAAAACGCATGGCAAATGAGAAAAAAATCTCTAGCTAGCAAATATATGTTCTGCATTGGATATCAAATCAATGTTTTGTTTCTGAAATTAAATATTTTGTATCTGATTCTATCTAATTTGAGTTTGACCACAAGAAATATAGGCCTATGTCTACATCTTTATTTGAAAAACTGTAATACAAATAAAATGTGATTGCGCAGTTGTAGACGACATGATGACTTAATAGAAAATGTCCTGGAAAAGTCCTGGGAAATTGTTTCAAGCAAAGTGAGGGAAACCCTGCTGGGGGACACTGCACTCTGTCATGTACAATGGTGGAGACTGTTTGGGACAAGTGGACGTTCAGACAGATTACAACCTGATTATGGCAAGTAAGAGTGCATCATTTTGTACATAGGTTTAAACTGTAAATTATGATCTTTCATCTCATAAAGGAATAATAAACAGTTTGTGAACATGGTGTGGTTTCAAATATCATTAGTTCAGTTAGAGTCATTCAATGTAGTCTGCTTATGGTCCAGGTTTAGTTTAAGTTTCTATTTTAACATTATTGTCTATAATTTTCAGTAGCAGGGAGGATGGTGTTGAACGCAGAGCTGAAGTCCACAAACAGGATCCTGGCGTAGGCTCCTGGGGAGTCCAGATGCTGGAGGATGAAGTGAAGGGCCAGGTTAATGGCGTCGTCCACAGACCGAGTGGCTCTGTAGGAGAACTGCAGAGGGTCCAGGAGGGGGGAGGTGAAGGACCAGGCTCTCAAATGACTTCATGACTACAGACGTCAGCGCCACAGGTCTGTAGTCATGAAGTCCAGTTATCCTGGGCTTCTTGAAAAGCTTAGTCACATCCCGCTCCAAAACTGTGAGGGCAGTGGGGGAGGAGGAGGGGTCCGAGGTGGGTGTGGCTGTGATGTCCATGATGGTTAGGGAGGTGAGGGAGGTGGGGGTCGGGTGTGAGACGTCAAACCTCGCATAAAACTATTATAACTATTTAACTTTTCTGCTAATTGTTTGATGCCCACAGCGGGAGGGGCCTTTCAGTTGGTGATTTGCCTGAGCATTCTCCAGACAGAAGCAGAGTCGTTAGTGGAGAAATGCTGCCTCAGACGTGTATTGTAATTCACTTTAACCTTATTCACCTCTTTGCTAAACGCATACTTGCAACGACTGTAGCCTTCACAATCTTCTGCCCTATAAGCCATCTCTTTTTCCCTCCTTAGATGCCTCAGTCTGGGAGTGAACCAGGGTTTATTGTTGTTAAACGTCACCCTGGTACGTGATGGGATAATACTGTCCTCACAGAACTGTATGTATGACGTCACATTGTCTGTGTACTCATCCAAACTGTCTGTGGCAGCCCTGAACACATCCCAGCCTGTAAAGTCCAAACACATATGAAGCTCCTCCACAGCCTCACTGGTCCAGTTCCTAGAAGTCCTCACAGCAGGTTTGGAGAGTTTCAGCCGCTGTTTGTACGCAGGGATGAGGTGAACCATGTCGTGATCAGAGAATCCTAGAGCAGCGCGGGACACGGCTCTGTGGGCTTCACTGACTGTTTGTAACAATGATCCAGCGTCTTCTGCTCTCTCGTTGGGCATTTAATAAACTGTTTGTACTTAGGCAGTATACAGTATATTTGAGCTGGTCTATTATAGATTCAAATGTTTCCCTATATATCTTTACCCCTAATCTCTTTTTGTTAATTTTATTATCATGACACAAAGTATTTTAACAATTCCTTTATTTGATATTGTTTGCATCTTAACATACAGTATATACACATTGTCTGTATGTCCTGCAGCCAGGTGGCATGAGTGACGGATTATGTGGCCTAAAGATGGAACAGCAGCTCAAGAGAGCACTACTGTAAACACACTCACTACAGAGGTGATCTTTACTCTCTGCTCACACACTGGTACAGGCACGACAGGTTTAACAACTATGATCCAGTACTGCATATAAGAGAAACTCAACATAATTTATACAAAAAGTCAAAATGCAATGAAATTAAAATGTTCAGCATTATTAAAAGTGTATCAAAATGTATTGTTGCCAGTAAGTTAAACAAAAGATGATCTGTACCACATTTTAATTCTATACAAGTCATTTTAAATGTCATGAAGATTATGAAAATTTAACAAAAGTATTAAAGTTCTAAATTGTAGCGAAAACCCATTTTAATCTTAACTTTAAAAAAAGTCTCTCACAAATGTCTCCACAATCAGTTAAGTAAAAGGCACAAAGACGAGGCCAAACTGTGAGAATAAAGCAGCTACTTGAGTTTAGGGAGAACTGCAGTACTTTCAGGAAAGCAGTCGCAGATCCACATCCCAAAGTAGAGAGGCTGTGTGAAAGTGGTCTGCTCTCTGTGCAGGAGCGTCGCTACATTTACACGGATGCTGTAAAACTCCAAAACCCCTGCACTGTGGTCCAGGTAAACCCCGACTCTGGACTCGATTTCACTTAAGATCTCTGTCTCCTTTGAGTCAAAAAATATTTCATTGCTGTAACAGCTGAAGCCCCAGGATTTATCATTGTATCCAAATTCACATCCATCGTATCCTTTCCTCATAATATCTCTGTATGAAACTGCTATACCGATATACCCGCTCTGGTGCACCTCCCAGTAACAGTGGCCTGTCAGACTCTCTCTGCTCAAGACCTGATGCCTGGTAGTGAATCTGTCCTGATGATCAGGATATGTCTGCTCTGTTTTACTAAATGATACTCTTCTGTTTCCATCAGACAGAGACAAATGTTTGTGAACTGTGTTTGGGTCCAATGTGATGTTTGTAGCATATTGTAACAAGTCCTTTCTGGAGACTTTAAGCGACAGTAAAAAGTGAATACGACGCAGGCCATCCCTCATAGTGAGACTGTGTTGGCTCCTGAGACGCAACACAGCCATGCCTGTTTGCCCTAAGGGGGAGTCGGCCCCTGTCACATTCTTAATCTGTGAATTCATCTCGTCTGTTTCTGTGTGAGCACTGACTGAGTCTGTGAACAATGAAATGCACTGTAGAATCTGGTTATGATCCTGGGTGCGGGCCAGTGTGTCCAGCTCGGAGAGGTTCTTTTTTAGGTTCTTCACATCCCGCTGCAGTTGGTGCTGGAGATCTTGGACTCGGTTGAGTTGGGTCTGCTCAAAGGAGCGGATCTCCTCCTCCACTTCAGAGCGTTTCCCGTCCAGGAGAAGGGCCATGTCTTTGAAGGCTTCCTCGGTGCGGAACCTTGCTAGGTTGGCAGAGCGACAGATGCGCTGGGCTTCCTTTTCGAGCTTCTCCAGTCCTGTCTCTTTGTGCTGGAGGCTCTGGAGCAGCAGGTCCCTCTTGGCTGGCAGCTGTGCCTGTCTATGGGCGCTCTCTTCTGCAGCCGTCACTATGTCGTGGCCCTTGTGCTGGTCCACAGAGCAGAGGTAGCAGATGCTCTGCTGGTCTGTGTGGCAGAACAGATCCATCACTTTATGGTGGTGAGAGCAGATGTTTTCCTGGAGCTTGTGAGACGGCGCCACCAGCTGGTGTTTCTGTAATGCTGCAGCTTCATAATGAGGCTGTAGGTGGCGCTCACAGTAAGAGGCTACACACTGCAGACAGGACTGGGCAGCTCTCAGCTTCCTCCCAGTGCACACATCACAGGACACATCCTCAGGTCCGGCATAGCAGAGAGCAGCAGGGGGCGCTGTCTTCTTCAGCTGCTCCACTAAACCTGCTAACATGATGTGTTTGACCAGGACAGGCCTGGGGCTGAAGCTGTGGCGACATTCAGGACAGCTGTAGACCTGCTTCTCGTCCTCTTGGGTCCAGTGCTGTTGGATACAGTCCCTGCAGTAGCTGTGTCCACAGGGAATAGTCACAGGATCCTTCAGTAAATCCAAACAGATGGGACAGAAAAAGGCTTTTTCGTCGAGTGCTTTCTGCTCCATTTCTCCTGGAGAACAACCACGGAGCGTTTGACTTTTACACAAACGAAAGTGAAGTGTAGCGTGAGCTGCGGGAGAAGCGAAGTGTAGAGTGAGAGGGAGAAGTCTGCAGCGTGTGTATATCTGAGGAGGAAACAGGAAGCAGGAAACAGGAAGTAGACGGACGCACACAGCTGCGTTTAAAATCCACAGTGTGATTCAATCTAAAATCGATTAGTCCAATGGCACTCACAGGTCTTTTACTGCTCTCAAAACACCCTAAAAACATGTATCTGTCCTGTAACTTGTCTTAGATTAAAAGAGGAAAGGTTACTGGGAGCACCTTTAGTTTATTAGATACCAAAGTGTGTTTCTTTTTGGACAACCATAGCATATTTTTGTTATCTCACTATTATGTAAGAATTGCCACAACAAAAACAAAAAGTTAGCCTTGCTGGCATTGCTATGAAGACGTGGATAAAATCCAGCGTGTATCACTCACTAGTAATGCAATGTTTGGCCAGTAGGTAGAGACATCCGCTCACATTTTAGCTCATTCAATACTGTGCGTGGCCACAAGAGGGCGCTGCACACACATCTCACTGCAGAATCAGTCTCCCATTCAGGAGGCATTGAACCAAGCCTCTAAATGTCTAATGAACTGCAACTGGTGCAGTCCTCTTCAGACTTTAATTAAAATAGACTAATACAGTGAATCTATTGTAAAGGATGTGCAGCCTATGTAAGATTTGAATTTTAAATTTGTTCTTAGACAGTGAACAAAGTTGTTAGTTGAAATCCAGTTGGTGTAAAATGCCTCTCTCTGATCTGAATGGTCACTACCTAAACCCCAGCACTAGTATGACCTCAACATTCCCTGTAGGCACTGCTCTGTCTGAGACTTTGAGAGACGTTAATTATACTTTAACACAATCTGACCAGAAGGAACTGACACAGTTCCTTCTGGAACTGGAACCACAACGTGTGATCCGATTTTTAGTGTTGAACAGTCCTCCTCATATAAAATTATTATTAGTCACTCACCTGTTTTTGGAAATCAAACACCTAAACAGCACCATGAACGCTCATATTGATCACAGGCTCCTGAAAATGAGTTGTTGTTGTATTGTAGAGCATTCTGAACACTTTTTGGCTGTGTTTGCATTTTGTTACCATGGTAACTGCTGAACACTCTGCCACAGACGTCCATGCAGAACACTTCCAGTGTGATGTCACTGCAAAGACTCAATACTGAGAATGAGGAAAACCTGTATTGTGTCCTCTGCAGGTTAAGCACTGACGGCTGATAATCAGGTGTGACTGTAGTGCCTTTTTAAAGGCCACATACAGTTATTTTAAAGCACAGTATGTCAGGGTACATCAGGGTGCTTCAGGGTACATCAGGGTGCATCAGGGTGCATCAGGGTACATCAGGGTCATCAGGGTGCATCAGGGTACATCAGGGTGCTTCAGGGTACATCAGGGTACATCAGGGTGCATCAGGGTAGATCAAGGTGCACTATGGGCTAGAAGTTGCCTGATCATCCAGTCCCTTCATTCAGTTTGAATGTGGATTCAGACAATAGAGAGGGACAAACCTCCATCATAACCTGAGACCGTATCACCACCGTTGTTCATTTTTGTAGTTGTTCACTGTTGTAGTTGTTCACTGTTGTAGTTGTTCACTGTTGTAGTTGTTCATTGTTGTAGTTGTTCACTGTTGTAGTTGTTCACTGTTCACTTGTAGTTGTTCACTGTTAGTTCACTGTTGTCGTTGTTCACTGTTGTAGTTGTTCATTTTTGTAGTTGTTCACTGTTGTAGTTGTTCACTGTTGTAGTTGTTCACTGTTGTCGTTGTTCACTGTTGTTCACTGTTGTAGTTGTTCACTGTTGTAGTTGTTCACTGTTGTAGTTGTTCACTGTTGTAGTTGTTCATTTTTGTAGTTGTTCACTGTTGTAGTTGTTCACTGTTGTAGTTGTTCACTGTTAGCATTACCATGATGTGGTCTGAAAAGTGCTTTAAAAATCACCTATCACAAGTGAACTACTGTCTTTTTTTTTTTTTTTTTTTTACATCTTTGAAATTTTGAATTGATAATAAAAAATTTTAAAAAAAAAAGTTTACCTCAAGATAACTGATCAAAATAACACCTCACTTCACCACGAAACTGCAGAATTTGTTTCACCTGCAATTTTCATTTCCATTGACAAATAGATTCATCTGAGTGAGGCCGGTCTAAACTAAATGAAATCCATTTTAAAAGACTTTGTAAATGTGCTTATTTATGAGTTGTATATTTCCAGATTGTGTTGTGGTAATCACGCAGGTAATGTCCTTTGCTCTGTCCCAATCTCCTCTCTCTCTCGCTCCAAAATGTCTCCTGTTCGACGCATAATAACATCTGTGCTCCGGAGCGATGACCCTTACCGTGGTCCTGTCCCGCCAATGTAGCGTGAAAAAGGTATCTGTCTATCTCCTTCTATCATTAAGCCCCTCGCATCGCGCCAAACTCTCTTATAAACATAAAAGAGCCTATCCAAAATGTCCGCTATCTTCCTGTTCGGGTCTTTCCGAGCTGAGATCATTTTGAGAGTGCGATTGCCAGCGATTCTTGCATTAGCGCAGTCAGATGGGGATGTAGCCGCCGAATGCAACGGGAATTAATGATACATAAAAACTATTTGTGTTGGCAGAGCGTGGGATGGTCTTGTGATTACCTAAACGTATTGTAAATATGTGCCGGCTACATAAATTTACATGTTTTAACAGTCCAAAAGCGGCGAGCAGTTATCTTCTGTGTTTTTGTGTATAGATGTATATTATTGAATTAGGCAATGGAGCGCGGGCCTGTTCGTAAGCCTGAGTTTATGAAGATGAACGTTATGGATCTGACTGCTCCGCCAAGGCGCTATTTGGATTCCATATATCTGCATTTATCAATATATTAGCACATATCTGAATGGGCTAAGACAAGGAAATGACAAAACATCTCATGAACAAAGGTGTATCTCACAAAACGAAATTCTTCTAGATGATGGTAAAGCCTTGTTTCAAAGGTAGATGTCAGAACGATAAGGAACCAGTGGAGAGAAAATAAAACAAACATCTGAAAGGAAATGCTAAGATATTTGTTTAATATTTCTGTGAGGTTGGTTTGTATCGGACCCTCTCCCCTATTTTTGAGATATATATCACTGCACTGGCTCTCTGTTTTATCCCGGGCTGAATACAAAATCCTTCTGCTGACCCATAAATGCACCACTGTATCTGCAAGGCCTGATCACTTTGCACCCTCAGACCTTCAGGTGGCTCCTTCAGGTCCCTAAGGTCTTTGTGCACAGAAAAACATACCTGACATCCTAACAGTTAGTTTTTTAATTGTTATAAGTGCAAGGTTTTATTTCGATTTCCATCATCCCAAAGGCTAAACACACTGTCAGTTTGAACCATTTAAACAGATCTTAGTCTTGGTCATTTCTGTCTGTGATTAGTTTTTTGTTAAAATGAGTTCTCACATTGGCTTCTGTCATATAAATAAACATTAAAGGGCCAGACTTTTGAACAGCTCTTTTAAATGCATGGATCCCAAAGATTCAGATCCATAAAAGAGCTGAAAGTCCCATCACTACTGGTCACCTCACCCTCTGTCGCGTCTCAATTCAAAACCAAACATTATCGTGCCATCAGATTTGAGTGTTTTTTTTCCTGTGACACGTGTGAATGAAGAAGTTCATTGGTCACCTTCATTTTGAATAAAATCACTCTTCTCTCACCTCAGATTAACAGTTCGGCGCTTCGCTCATTGATTCTGCAGTATTGCACGATTGTTTTTCAGTCTCCTGTGATATTTTTTTTTCTTTCTTTTTTGCTTGCCATGTTTATTTTGATGCACACAAACTGTGCGTGTCCCTGATTGGCTAATCCCCCTGTCAATCACGTCCATCTGATCTCGGGGAGATTCATGGTGACCAGGCTCACATTGTCATAAAGTGCATTCTGGATCCAGGGAAATACTGAGAAAAAATGTGTAAAAGTCTTAAATTGCTTTATGCCTACTGGAAGCAACTACATATCTGTTATGTATCTGTTGGCAGGTGAAAAATGCCAACTTATTTGCAAAAGCAGCAATATATACAGATTGTGTAGGAGCTATTTGCTTATTTTTTGTTTGTTCTAAGATTAGTTTATTATTTTTGTGTATGGAGAATTAGTTTTTTCCCATATTATTTGGGTTTATTTCGGGTTTTTGCATATTTAAGAAAAAAAATAAAATTTTGCTATGTTAATATTTCTTTTGTTTTGCTGATTTGTTTAGTCTAATTTGCTATTGTTTTGTTGTGGAAAAAATTACAATTCTCAATGAAAAGTAATCCATTTGCGAAGCTCGGTGAGTATTTGAAATACAGACAAGAGGTTTATTCTTTGTTACAGCAGATACAGACAGGACAGGACCCAGGCCCTGGACACAGACTGGCAGCGTTTCAGCGTCTCCCCCAGTCCCCTGAGCATCTGAGCTCTGATTATTTTATACCAGAATGACAAAGCTACATACATTTGAAAGCAGAGTGACTTTTGTTTCACACCCATATGATAATGAACTTTTACACTTAGACAGGTAGAACGAGAACGAGTTTCATGTGGGATGGAGACAGAGCTTCACACATGTTAATGTCTCGTCTGGGTCTGGCACTGACACAGATCAAATGCATTTAAAGACACAACATGAATATACTTAAATTTCCATTACAGTTTACCTTAGCGCTTTTTCTTTTTCTGGTTCAGTCTGTGAGGCCTAGATATAGATATAGGTGGGTGGTTCAGCTGGACCAGAGTGCACCTGGGTGGGCCTATGCTTTTTACCAGGCGACAGGGAGGTAGCGAGGAGGCCTTTGCACATGTAAGATTGTTTCCTTGCCTGCTCCTATGAAAATAAATCCGTAAATCTATGGAAATCTAACTCTGGAACTGGGCATTGAGTTTGTTCTGTTGTACTGCATAAACAATGTACTCACGGTGAACAGTTTCATTATTTGAGTTATGTTTAGTCCTCAATTTGCTCACTGCTTTTGTTTATTATTTCCGTTCTACGCATAAATGTAATATTTCTACAGTTTGTTCTTCATTGCAACTGAGACAACTTACCAACCACTCTCCAGACCTAAGATCAGTGATTAATAAAACTTTTCTTTTCCTTGTGAGTTACCCACATTTTAGGAACTCCTGAACTGTCCCGGTCCTTAAGCACTGCGCAGCCGGTGCCGCTCTGGGTAATCTTCTTATAGGAGGAAACCCTCTCTTTGTCTTCTTAATCTGGCTGAAGTCTAAACCTCTGGAGGATTCTAATGTGAGGCTAAGTAAACCACAAGCACTGAGCCGCGAGATCACGACACTCCAAGAAGAATGCTTTGAGAGAGTACCTAGCTGGAGAGTACCTAAAACAAAACATTGTAGCGTAAAGTAAACATATTATACATTTTTGTGGCTTTAATTCTCTTTTAGACATGCTTTTGTTCACTTTGGGATCACTATTTCACATTTCTAATTTAAAATAGTGTCTACATTTGGAAAACACACTTAATAAACCACAGATCTATTTACAATATTTTTTATTCTTACTTTGGAGTTGGAGGTCTCCGTCTTATCAGCAACGGGACTCAACAATGAAAAAATAAAAAATAAGGCCACAAAACAAGTCCGGAGATGGTTTATGGACGTAAAAATGACTTTTACCTGTGACGCAACAATCTGGGAAAATTTGAGTGCACGGAGAAGACAATTTTGGATTAAATTTACAGATAAATGAAACAACTGTGAATGAAGCTAAATTACAACTCCAGGTGTGTTTTTAATGAGGGAACTACACTATAATAGGGTTAAAAGCTCAAAAAAAGTGAATTTAGCAAAGTATGTGTTATTTAATAGGCTTACGAACTAGCATAGTCTTGCTCAAGGATACATTAGCAGTAGTTGAAGTAGCCCTGTTAGAGCCTGGGAGTGAATAAATGAACATTGCACCTACTGATACTTAAAAAATAGGTATGATTAGTTATCCTTTCATAGTATTAATGATTTACTTGAGGCCATCTGATTTTTCATAACAACATACCAAATACCTCTAACCCGCTCCCCTTATATTTGCCTCATGTCCTTGGGCCACTGGCTGTGTAGATCATCACGTAGTATTAACCAGCCTAGGCACAGTATTTGAGCACAGATTTCACCCAATCCAATCATACAAATGTGTCAAACTTCGCTCAAAGCAGAGGAGATGGAGGCCTGTTTAGCCCTATAATAAACATGCGGTTAGCTGTGAATATGTAGCGCCCAGGGTGTCAGACATGCTCGCAACAAGCTTTCCCTCCAGCTCTGCACCTCCCTTATTGCTTCTACCACCCCCCCGGCTTGAGTGAGGAGGGCCGAGGAGAGAGGGGACCTTCAGAACACGACTATTGTGTTGTGTTTTGAGGCAGGGGTCCCGGGGGAAGCTTATGCTCGCGTGTTATGTGGACAGATCTGCAGCCTGGATAACAAGGACGCAGTGATCGGGCGGAGTGCGCGTGGTGCCCTTGGATGAGGACAGGTGGAGTCAGCGCAGGGGTGTGTGTGTGTAGGACATTTCTGCAGTCACATCTTACAGATTAAAGTGTGTATATGGTGTTTTCATTGCATTATCTACTATTCCTAGTCATTTTTGGGCGACTTTAGTGCAAACTAAGTAAATTGCAACTTATAAATGTCTATATGTAAGTGTGTGCTGCCTTCAGTGGCCTCAGTCATTTTTAGTAGTTGGTGACATCACAAAAAACTGCCCTGATTATAGCCAGATGTGAAGGGGAGGAGTTAAAGTACGAGGACCAATCACACAGTTCTTATACCTCTAAACCTCCTCCCCCCTCACTCTTTTCTTTTGTCCACTGGCACTACCCAGTTTAGCAGCTCTATTTGAAATGTGTTTGTGGGCGGAGCTTAGGTGTTTAGCCCCACTTTAAACTATATTTTGCACAAGAAAGAAGTTCAGAATCGGATGTAAGCTCTTGTCAACAGCCTGTCACTGTCAGCCAATCACAGTCTGCCACATTTTCCTTGTTTAGTTCTCTTCAACTATGGCAGCAGCAAAATCATCAACCCCCTCAGTATCAAGTCTCTTCCTCTTCAAAGCCGCCCCAGGAAAATTTTGTATTTTTATGAATAGTTGGTTCCATCATGTTTACATCTGAATAGATAGATAGAACTTTATTAAGCTAAAGGAAATTTCAAAGCAAGCAGCATCCAGAAAATGAATCACTAAAACACCATTAAAACCGTTTGCTAAAAGTTAAAAAAAATATCATCTTGCTATTGTGTTTCTGAGCAAGACGCCTTGCCAAAGTTTGTCACTACAGAACTGTGTTGATAATAAGGTCCACTAATCCATAAGCAGTACCAGTTATGCCTGTATTGCTCACCATCCAGAATTCTCAGTACTGGCAACCCTCAAGGCTGTGACCTTAGTCCCTCACTCTTCATAGAACTACATTATAACAGTGCTGGGGCCTTTCGTAGTGCAGTTTGCATGTTCTCCCTGTGTCTGGATGGGTTTCCTACAGGTAATTTCATTTTCCCCACCAAAACACGCACCAAGGCTAATCCTCCAGCTAAGTATTCCTGAACACAGCTTGTGATCTAATGAAGGGATCCCAAAGCTCTGCTCCTCGTGGGTTCCAGAAAAAAATGGCTCTAATGCAGAAGACATGTGTTTATGGCAAAAAATAAAGTAAGAATATAACATATGCTTGATCTATATTCCTTAGCCTATCTAATGTATATCAGAACATTCAGCTCAACTTTTAACTGTAGCTTTCTGCACCTTACTAGCTTACCATTAGTGTTATTTTGCGTGTCCCGTCCATGCTTTCCTGCAACACAAGGTCAGGCCAGTACTCCCTGATGACCCCTGCTAATCTGCTCATATCATTATCCCCCTTTTATCCGATTTTTACCAAAGAAGTCATCCATAAACTGTCAAATTTATTTATTCTCACAGATTTTCAAGGCCACCACAATTAACAGCGCAGGCAGCAAAGTGGTCGAGGTTAGCCGCGGGAAGAGGGAAGAGCAAGGGCACTTTTTGTATAGGGCTTAGGAGTGCGTACGTACAGGGTGAGAGAGGGGAAAGGGGGGGTATTTTGACAAACCATGCTGTTAAAGATATAATAGGGGCATAATCACCGCCGCGGGCCGCTATTCTTCAGGATAATGGGCTGCTTATTCATCGGGGGGTGGCTTATGTCTCCACACGCGGCCTTTTTCACACATACATGGGGCTTTTTTACGTCCCATTTGTTTCTTATATTTAGCCATAGATCTTGTTTGTATTGCTTATGCTGACCTTATGTTTAATTTTACATCCATTTTATTGCTGTTTCTGGGAGTAAACTTTGAGCAGTGTTCCCGGTAGTTTTATGTAGGAGTGTCTGGTTCTTTATATACTGTGGTGTTGTGAGTTGAGTCGTTGCCCACAGCCGTCGGTCCAAACATATTTTATATCTTAACCTGTTCATAAGCAAAGCACTTCACTCACATTGCAAACACCAGTCTTATTATTCGTTGAAGGATGCGTAATTCTTCATAAAGGAATTTTAAATGCTGCTGTTTCCTTTTATATGGCAGATTCATAATAATCTTCAGTTGGCATCCCCCAAGGGTGTGACCTTTACCCTCTACTTATCATAGAACTGAGACAAACTGAAACATGACTGTAAAATAAACCTGAAAATGAGCCTCACAGTTAATATCTCAGATGACTCAGCAGTGTGTGGAGGTGTATTGACAGCAGGGATGAAATCTCTCATTTGTTTCTTATATTTAGCCATAGATCTTGTTTGTGTTGCTTCTACTGACCTTTTGTTTAATTTAACGATAATTTTATTGTGCAGTGTTTTTGTAGTATTACCTGGTTCCAAAATAATGTAGGAGTCTCTAAAAATAAAGTTGTAGACATATTGTTCCATAGTATTTTTGAGTACTTGTCCACCAATCAATTGTCGGTTAAAACTTATTTTATACCTTGACCTTTTCCTGGGGAATACACTTCACTCTCGTCGCTAACACCTGTCACGTTATTTGTTGAAGGACGTGTAATTCTTCATAAAGGAACTTGAAATGTGCTGCTGTTTTCTTTTATATGACAGATACATGATAATCTTCAGTTGGCATCCCTCAAGGTTGTGACCTTTACCCTCTACTTATCTTAGTACTGAGACATATCTGTAGAGCAAACTAAAAATTGAATCTCATAGTAAAGTCTGCAGGTGACACAGCTGTGTCAGGGTGTACTGACAACAGGGGTAAAAAATACAGTGTTCTTGAAAGTACAGATAATACAGATACCTGCTTTAAAATAGTAAGTATAATTAGTGGGAATCTGCTATAGATACCTAAATATTTCACTTAGTACAGTACTTTTACTTACCTTTGTACTTTCCACCAGAGTATAAGTCTCGATTGCCAAGGAGTCTTAAGAGGACAAGAGTCTGTGGATTTGTTGTTGAGTGGTGGAGGGGCACTACATTTGAGTTGGGACGGTGCAGTGGGTAGAGAACAGCTTGATCACTCTGGCATAATTTTTCTTTGTCTGGATTTTTTATTTTTATTTATTTTTTTTTGCTTAATTATGCTATAAAATAAGAGAAAAGGAGAAGAACAAATATTAAAACAATCTGTATTGACTAATACTTTAACTGTTTTGACTTCAGAGATGTGCACCTGCCTGCACTCGATGCAGGTTCTGCTGCCTCAAGTCTGTCCAGAAGAGACACGCAGGCAAAGTGGAAGCTGTGACTCCAGAGTTATGTGTATGTTGTGGAACTTTGAACAAACTAAGGTTCACACTGGAACTAGATTTCAGTATTTTTTGTGGCAATGAGAAGTTTCCTTCAGTAACAGAATCATTCAAGCTGGTCATAGCCGTCTAAATCAGAGGTGTAAAAAAACATTCCCCAGATAATCAGCTGTTTAGACATTTTACACACCCATAAATATAATGACATAACACACAGAGACAGTTGTTTCTTATAAAGCTCTTTCAAGCAGTGTTTTATTGGTGGTTATATTACAGCAACACTATTTCAAGTCTACACTTTGGGGGGACAACATTAACCTCCTCACTACTACTTAAAATATCACTGCATGGACACAAGGAGGGACGTGATGGAGGATGGCACAAAGAAATCCAACGCTGAGGTTTGGTTTTCAATAAGAACATTTCTCAATTTCTTGTGGTTTCACTTCTTTTAAAATAATGTATTGTTCGTTTTCAGATTGTAGCTTGTGCTGATCACAAATGGGGTAGAAGCCAGTATGTCCAGTATTTTAATAGGAATTTCTAAAGACATGTATAAGAATTTTTAAATACGAAAACTACCGCTGTAATTAACCATTTATATCAGTGGCAAGGTCCATTACCCCCTGTAATCATCCAGCCACATCTCAAAAACTGTAAATCAACAAACTTAGCTATCATCATTCATTTTGTTTTGGTCAAATAAAAATAAAATAAAATACACAAAACCAAAAATGCCAAGTGAATACAAGGAAAGGTTCAAAAAGCTGCCCTGTTGAGCTCAAATACAATCATACAATCTTACAGTAATGACTTTACATCAACAACATAATAGATTTTACAAATACCTTACCGTAAACAGGAATAGACATTTTTGTATATTACATATTAAAATAATGTGCTTTTTCCCCCTTATGAAGACATCCTGGACAGAAAGTCATTCGAGACCTATGTGCTTCCTTTCATCAAGTGCTAACAACATTTTATTAAACCTTTTTTTCTCAGGAGAATATGAGCCTATTCATCAACATTATAATCATTTTCATTGTGTAACTTGATCAGCTGAACGTGTGGCGCGGTGACACTACATGGGGCGACATTAATTGGCTGTTTTTGAATAGTAAAATGCTGCGTGTTCATAATTGCATGTGCCCTGTTTCCCTCAGCCCAGGGCAAAATGTAATTAAAAGCTCCGTGTATGTAGTCACTGAAATCATTTTCTCATTACGGAGCCAGCCTCTCTGCAAAGTGCCATATTAGCAGCCATTAAACGGCTAAATTAGTCATGTTTAATTGTGCTGACGACGACAACAGGCTGTGGTCGTTTTGCTCATTTGCACAAATGTTTGATAGAGGTCTCCATGGCTCCACCAAAAGTGCGCTCTCATATGGTTCGTTCACATTGCTCCTGTAAACATGCAGCTCCTTCCTTTGCCATCACAAGCCTGAGGGCTCGGCTGTGTTCTGCAGGTCCATGTGTGTCAGCGTCCCAGTGTCCATGTTCATGAGGGTCACGATATGCACCTTCCATTAGAACAAGGGCAGGGTATTGTTTCCTAAAAATGTGAATTACGACCTTAGCCACACACTAAACAGTTTAGAGTGTTTCTGATGTTCCTCGTGTGCTTATTTACCTTCTGGAGAGTGCATTATGCTCCTTCAGTTTGTGCTTCAGTTGATGGAGACACAGTGGTCAGATGACTGATAATACTGTGCTTGTGTGAAACAAGTGTGAAAAAGTGCACATTGTGGGTGAGCTTGTTTCTCATGGACACTGTGCCTTTAGTTTGAGCCTCATGTCTGTCCATAATCTCCGTCACACACACACTCACACAATGTCAGTGTAGCACAGGCTAGTTTCAGTTAGACAGAGTGTCCAGACCCAGGGAGGCGGCGTGCTGCTTCGCCCTCAGCCTCAGGCTCTCGATGCTGCTGCTCTTGCTGTGGCTGCTGGCTTGTAGCAGGGGGCTGCTCCACACCTGCTGGGCATGCTGGGACAGGGACTGGTAGTAGGACTGACAGGGCAGAGAGCCCAGAGGAGCAGGGGGCATGTTCATGCCCAGGTAGGGCAGCGAGGAGGGGGCCAGTTCAAAGGCCGGGTACGGCACCAGGTTGTTGGTTGCTGCCATGTGCTGCCTGAACTGCTCCTGCAGGCGGAACAGACTGAGAGGGGAGGATGAATAGGAGTGGCTCTGGGACAGAGGCCCACTGCTGGGCAAACTGCTGGAGGACGAGGGGGTCACTGATGGAGACACAGGAGAAGAGTCTGTGGAGGAGACACAAGCAGGTGAAATGTAAGGATTTGCTTATTGGACTTTTAACCTTCACAATTTTCCTCTCATACATTTCATTATTTCCATTCTGGCACCATATTCAATGGCAAGTCTATGTGTAATGTAACACTTATCCTTTGATAATTTGCGTCACAGCTGTTCCTATCTAATGTAGTATGTAATGTATTATTAGTTGAACTGAAAGGGCTTCTCTGTAACTGCATGTGAGTGCAGTGAAGTGTAGTTTGCTGACCTGGTTTGGGGCTGAGTGCCTTGCAGCCTGAGGACAGTCCAGTGGACATGTCTGTGGACAGCTGTGAGGACAGTCTTGGGGACATTAGCGAGGACAGGTGGGCGGGGCTGGTGGCGCTGTCTGACTTGATGTCCTCAGGGTGTTGTCTCTCATCGTCTCTGTCTGTGCCGTTGTCCTCTGCAGCAGACTCACTGCCGGACTGCTCCTCGGAGGTGACGTTGAGCTCTGGGTCCAGAGGGGTGTGCTCAGCGGGACTGTCCTCCAGAGGGGACCCAGAGGAGGAGGGAGGGGGCTGGGACTCAGACACCTCCTCTTTGTCTCCCCCCTCTCCACAAGCCTCCTTCTGCTTCTGCAGCTGCTCCTTCTGTAGGCTGCGCTGCTTCTTACGGAACTTAGCCCTCCGGTTTTTGAACCACACCTGAGAAGTGACACAGATACATGGGTCAGAGACAAATACAAGAAGTTCTATTATAATGATGAGCTGTCAGATATATGTAAGTCCTAGTGTTGCGTGGAGAGGGTTCCTAGAGCTTATGTCCTGTCACAGACCTGCACACGCGCCTCGGGCAGGTTGGTGCACATGGCCAGCCGCTCTCTCATCACCACGTCAGGATAGTGAGTCTTCTGAAAAGTCTTCTCCAGAGCCTCCAGCTGCTGTGCGGTGAAGGCCGTCCGACTGCGCCTCTGTTTGCGATGCTGTGAGCCGTACCGAGCCTCCAGGATGATGTCTGCGAATGCACAGCCGTTTAACACACACACGCAGGGTTACTTCACTCACATCAGACAGAGCAGCGAGTGCTGTTATAACATGAGGCCATGCATATGCGAGGTGCAAACTATGAAGCCTATTAATTGTGATGGTGTCGCTCTTAGCGTTAGTGTGGTTTACACTGGACCAAGTCAAATCTCATGCACTGGATATTAACTATTAGTAGACAATGTGAACAGAAATCTATTACACGAAGAACCATGTATCTGCAGTACATGTGGTGGGAATGATGAAATAAGCACTAAGTACTAGAACTACATTCAAACTTCACTGCAACACCAGCTCTTGTTATATCCTCCTAATATAAAATAGCCAGAATTTGTGCCTGGCTGTGTCTCTTACCAGCAAGCCTCTCTGCCAGTGTGAGCGCGTGCACACTGGGCCTGTAGTCTGCGCTGTGCTGGGCTTGCGCCGCCTGCTGGTGCAGGTTGTACATGGCACTGAGGGAGTTCATGGCATGGAGCGAGTATCCATTCACCCCGTAATGCTGCATGCTCTTGGTACTCAGCTGTGGAGCAGACACAACACACAAATTACACTTTTACTTACACATGCAAGTGATGCATCAGAAAAACAGAAAGTCACAGAAATGTTTTCCCCAATACAATATTCATAACATTTACTAGATAATACTAAATAGAACAGACAATGTCAGATATTCAGTGTGAAGTCATTTCCGTGTTGCCAAAATGTTACGATACAGAATTTGCCAGTGAAAAGTATGTATATATGTGTATGTTATTCTGGCTTTTACTAAACGTTGTGACCTGTAGCCCTTTCAAAAGAGCTGTGACTCGATTTTTCTCCTTTACTTATTGAGTAGTTTATTGAGTAGTTGCACAGAGCCTAATAACTGCAGGTCAAAGGTCAAAGTAATATTTAAATGTCCACTAAGAATATATACCTGCTCACTGTATGTAAAAGTACAGCATTACAAGCTACTAAAAACATTTAATCACATGACATTATATAATCTATAAGTAAAGTCTGAAGATTTTTCCTTTAGAGAGGGCTTTGGCTAAAATGCCTGGTTTCTACCCGGAAACACGTCTCAAAATATGACAGGCCACGCGCTCGCCTCACGCGCTCACCTCACGCGCTCAGATGACAGCGGGCCTCGCGCGCTCTGAGGCCAATAGATTTTAATGCGCCGACAAAGTGTTATCCATTAACATCCAATTAGCGCCCTGCTCAAGTCATTAATTATACACAAGCCTTTTAATTGGCCTCATTATCACGCCTACCCACAATGCACCGTGACGCCTCCTGCCTTTTACTCCTGCTCCGTTTGACTTCTCCCTGAACACAAGCCAAAAATTCTCTACAAAAAAAAAAAAAAAAAAAAAAAAGCACAAAAATAATCGAGCGCAGGTAGAATTGATGATTATTTTGGGCTAGCTGATCCGCAGATAAGCAAATACCAGTCTAGGCTAAAGTTTGGCTGGCCTTGGCACTTTAATGCTCATATAGTTAGCTACATGATAAAACTTGTTATTGAAATGTAAAGCGTTTTGTAGTCGGTAGGTTACGGACAGAATCATTTCACGACTGAGATGGCCCCACAGAAGCGCTGCGGGCTGAGCATTAGTCTGTATAGTATCAGAAAAGGACGTGGCGCGCGGACAGGGCTCGAGGCCTGATGAGATCCGCCACGAGCCTCAGACACAGGTGCGCGAGCCCCACGTGCAGCCCGGAAGAGGACACACTGGAACAGCGAGATTTTATTTGTTCATTTATTTTTATTTTTTTAAAGTGATGGATTTTGTTATTTTTGAGACTAGAGGATTGATTATATTTTTGCTTAAACAATTTCTAAATATAAGATCACACGTAATAGTTAACAGAACTACGTGAACTAGTTCTATCTATAAGATATTTCCTGTAGGTTTAGGCTCACACATTTGTGAACATGCAGATAATTGTGATTTTTAAACAAACCCAGGGGAATTTTGTTATTAGGCCAGTATTACAGTGACAGTAGACACTGGCGCCGAGCTGATTGCTGAAACAGGCTAATAAATAATAATTTCATTTATTATTAATGAGACAGGGACAGTGCACATCTACATTAACCTAAACAGGAGAGATGTATTGTACCAAATTTATAGCGCTAGTGCTAATTTCCACCTGTAGTCCCTGGGCAGGTTGATGTTATATTTGATACTAAGCTGAGGTAATTAATCCAGTCAAAATAAAATCCCAAATCAATTTCAGTCAATATAAGCGATATAAGTGATTATATCGAATATGTGATTACTATGATGTTATGTTATTATTATTATTATAATAATAATAATAATAATAATATAATAATAATATAATAATAATAATTATTATTATTATTATTATTATTATTATTATTAGTAGTAGTAGTAGTAGTAGTAGTAGTAGTAGTAGCAGTAGAGTAGTAGTAGTTGTAGTGGTGGCAGTAGTAGTGCTATTATAATAACAATAATTATGCTAATATGTTGTTGTTCTGGTGTAGGCCTAATTCAGTTCCTTCTTGTTTGGGTCTGACAGGTCCCATCTCTGCAGCTGAAAAATAGCGCAGGCGCAGTGGGAGCGGTTTCATTCTCTGGGACAGACGGTGCTTCGCTAAACATTTACTTTAGTCCCCTAAGTATTTGAGTTGAATAGACCCCCCTGCGCGGTCTTTAGCCCCTCTGCCCCCGCTCCCACCCCCCTTCTCCCGCCCTGTGCCGCGGCGGGCCCTTATCCTAGAGCCCGGGGCAGTGCTGTGGCGGAGATGTATGGCTGCTCCGCGGCTAAAATATGCGCGCTGCTGATCCCCATTTGGCTCCGCGTCTAATAGAAGTGCAAATAGGCTTCCACTGCGAGGCCCTCCATTTATCATCACCGCTGACACGGACGGACGGGCGCGTGCGTGTCTGCGCGCGTGCCCGAGGCCGTGCGTAATTGTACCGGAGCGCGCAGAGGTGGAGGACGGAGAGGCTGACTCCACGTGGCCCACACATTTAAAGCGGAGTTGTCATAAATAAAGGCCTAATTGATTTTACAGCAGTTTTATGGGCTGCGTTTGGAGTCACTCTGTGGTGGTCTGTGGTGGTCTGTGGGGCTGTTCACAGCAGAGACACGCCGTGGTGGACTCACGCACTGAGGAGAAGCTGACATTTAGTCAAACTATTACAGCGTTTGTTTTGGTGTAAATTGGCCTATTGGACTATATTTCACACTTTCCATGCAGAGTAAGGTTGACACAAGATAAAATAGATGTTTGTTAATGCCACACTCATGAAATGGGCAGAAACTTTTAACTCAACATTTTTGGTCTTTTCGATTCATAGATTTTAAAAGACGCGCTGATATTTTGGCGCATTTAGACTTAGATTAAACCAGGCTCATAATCATGGTTGGATACGTGTGTTGTATGTATAAGGTTTACCCAAAGCCAATAACATTTTGTATATAGAGCTGAAAGTGCCCAAATTAGAAAAATAATGCAGTTCACAAGTCAAACTAGTGGATGAGATGATCATTGATATGACAATGTATTTCCACATTGTTGGCATCTTACAAAATTTGATTCATTTATTTTATTTAGTATTATTTCCCAACAGTCCACATAAGATTATTTTCGTTTTTACACATTTTTACTCTTTTTGTTTACGCGAAGATTTAAATTTTCAAATTGCACAGGGGAAATTTCAGGACAACATTTTTTAAATCCTGAAATCGTTTTTACGCAGTAATTATTCCGTCTCCCTTTCACAATTGGCCTAAAGCTCAAACATTCTAAACAAACCACATTTAAATAATTTCACGCTGGTTATATTTTTACAATGTGAAATATATTTAAATACGCGTGTCATCCCCTTTCTCCCCTTTCTCCCCCTGAATGTAATGTTAATATGCGCCCCTCCTTCTACAGCCTGCAGCCATGGCTCTGGTTAAACAGCTCAGCCCGGGGCACTACACATCACGGGCCAATATTATGTCAATTATTGAACCATGTTAAGGGCAAAATAGATGATCAGACAGGGCAAAAAAGGAAGAGAAATACTGAGAAATTTAGCCTGTGGGACAGATTATAATCGTGAACAATTATAGGCCTTAATAGCCAGACTGGAATGGCCCTGGTGTTATGTTATTGTTAAACAGGCCTATACGTCCAAGTGTGTTTGTAGGGCCAAAGAAATCAGACACGATGTCATATTTACGAGTTATGATTAATGGCAAATCAATCATCCTCTTTTTTTTAATATAGTCTAAACTGAATCTTAAATGCATCACTAAACCATCTGCTACTCTGCAAAAATCGTTTATTAATGTCTCTATAAACATATCAGCAAATTAATTTAGAAAACCTTTTTTTTTTTTTTTTTTTTTTACTGCTTTCCTCACTTTGGAGCTTTTACGCACGTGCTAACTGTGCGTAAAAGTACATTTTAACTGTTTTCTTCACTTTGGAGCTTTTACGCACAAGCTCATTGTGCGTAAAAGTACATTCTAACTGTTTTTATCACTTTGGGACTTTCACGCACTTGCTCACTGTGCGCAAAAGTACATTTTAATCGATCAAATTCACATTAATCACGAATGTTCTCGTGTGGGTCAGAGGAGCAGTAAAATACGCTGTGTAACAGACCTAATTTGATGTAGTGTTTTGTTTATTTTACATTTTATTTTTCGGGTTTTTACAAAGATGCGTAAAAGAAGCGCAAATTGGAAAGGGCACACCAATTAGGCAAGAACTAAGGCTATCCACAACTCAACTCAGAACAAGAACTACATGCTTTGAATAATAATATGCAGTCAGAATGTTACAGAATACGTAAGATATAATGCCTAAAGGTGACACAGATATGACTCTGAAGTAGAAAAAGCGCAAAATGCAATATAAACCAATTACAACTCTATGGCTATCATCAATCAACTCAACTCAAAACAAGAAATAACATGTTTTCATAATGATACAGGAAGTAAAATATATAATTTCTAGCTGTGTTGTCCCAAAAGTTACGGGATAGTTACCTCTTCTTTGTCGCTTCTGAAAAACCTGTCCCGCGCCCGCAGACCTAAATCCGGCCACAGCCTCGCCTCTCTCTCTCTCCGCTCCTCCCGATCGGAATTACGTCTGTTGAACTTACGTCCTCTGTTTTTTTGTTTCCTTGATTTTTTTTTTAAATGGCGTTCAAGTCCGTTTAGTCCCCTCTCGTGAGTGCGTCTGAGGTGCGAACGAGCGGAGAGACGATATAAACGAAGCGCGGGGCGGTCCGATTGGCCGAGGGAGCTGTCAATCATCATCATCAGTATCGATATCACGGGGAAAGACGGGGTTAACGAGGGATGGATGGATGTAAGCAAGAAGGTATAGAGAGAGTAAAAGAGAAGAATGCGAAAACAAGATTTGAGATTTGTTATAGTGGAAGTCCGGATGTGTAAAAGAGTTTAACCAAACACAGAGAGGACAGAAGATGGGATGTAGGTTGGGAGAAAAGCAGTGAGGGATGCTGTGGATTAGGAGGGACGATATTAAATTATTATTAGGCTGTTAACTGTATTTATTTATTCACTGCATTTATTTATTTGGCCAATTCTTTAGTTAAAAACCCTGGCTAAACACGTTCAATTAACATCAGTCTAATTAAAGTAATTCAAATAGGTCGTCAACTTAAATATGGTATTTTCTGAGCTAAACTTCAAATGCATACATACACATACATAATTCATATAATAATTCATGTATTGTTATTTTATTTTTTTTATTTAAAAGCTCGTTTGCTTGTGACTTTAATAATACAGCCTTTTTACGCATACGTGCCTTTTTACGCATACGTGATTCCCGTTTTTTTTTTTTTTACATGGCAGATTACTGAGATACAAATCGCGTCTTCATCGGGACTTGTCATCATCGCCCCCCCAAACAGGCGCGCTCTCCTCGGCTTCTGCTGCTGGGGAATGCCGATGGAGGCAGCGGGGCATGGTCGCGCGGTGTCAGATTCGCCTTTTCGTGTTTGCTCTTCGGCTCTTCGGCTCTTCGGCTCTGTTGCTCTACTCCGCTCCGCTGGCACCGGTTCAGGACTGACACTGAGGCCGAGTGAGAGGTGCCGAGCCCAGGATAAGGATTTAGGACTCCACCTCACCCCCTCCTCAGCCTCCTCCAAGAGAGAATCCCCCTGTCTTAAAATGAGTGCGGTTAAGAGGATTAGGTCAATAATGCGTTTCTTTTCTTGGAGTTTTTTAGGCAGATTTCCTCCAGGAGCAAAACTGTTTAAGTGAAGAATTAGGCCATATCAAGTAGCCTTTTATTAATGTAAAGGTAGCATGGGTTTGCTTTTGGTGGAATTGTCCTGGGAAAGTGCGCAGTTTTATCTCGGTCCGGACACAAGAAAAGCTTTGGCAAAACGTGAATGCGTCTTTTACGCACGGCACATTTGAACGCAATGGATTAAGTCTCCAAAAGGCGCACTAAGAGGAGGGTCCTTCAGCGGGATTTGCATTTATTTGTGGTTATTTTGCGCAGTCAGAATTCTGTCAACTGCTTTTTCATGTGATTGAATGAGAAATGACGTGTCCATGTCCCGTAACACTTATTTTACGCATGGATATTTTACCATTTTTGCGCACATAAAAATTGTTTCCAAAGTTTTAAAAAGTTCTGTCCCGAATTAAAAATAGAATAGAGTAAAATCTTATTAAAATGTTTGACTTTCTCTCACTGTGGAGTACAAAACACTAGCTTAAGCTTTGTCAAGATTTTTTTTTTTTTTACCTTCAGGCCTGTAAAAAAAACCTCCATCTACAATTTTCAAACAAGTAAAAAAAAAAAAAGTTATTAATTATTAAGGGTACTCCATACAAACATTACATTTTAAAATTAAATTAATGTTTTTACAGAATTGAAGCCACATAATCATTTTGTTTGTCTTTTTGTTGACATCTAGTGGCAATAATGAGCCTTTTTCAAGCAGGTGACAGGCCTAACTGTTATCTTTCATAAATAGTTTTAGATATTACTTGTTAGCACCCTCACCTTATAACCAGATGGTTCCTGGTTTGATTCCTGGACTGTTTGGAGTTCACACACTCCACCTGCGCCTGGGTGGGTTTCTTTCGGGAAAAAGCGTAAAGGTGTACTGTGTAACTTTTCTGGTAACTAATCTTGCATTGACTTCATTATGTGACTTTATTAATGAAAACACCCTGCACTCTTACTGTTAGCGAGGTCACCTCTCCACAGATCTGGCCTGTAAAGATTCATACTTTGGAACATTCCAGGCAAAGTACTACAATACCTATGCAGACAAACATCCAACGACGTACCCTCTCTCTGAAAAAAATCAGATTTGCACCTTTAAGACTACTACTTTACTTTTAAGACCACTACTTAACTTTTTTTTTTTTTTTTTTTACTTCAAACTAAATTCCCCTCAGTCCCCATAACCCGCTCTCCCATTTTTAACTGCCCCCCGCCCTGTTGGATCAGACCTAACTTGAGCTGACTAATAGCTAATTAATAGTCTTAATGATGTTTGTGTAACTTCATGAATACATTAATGCGTCCGTGGTGCGTTCAAGGGTGTTTCAAGCATCTGTTCATCCCAGCGCTATTAATCATTGTGATGTGTGCCTTCACTCCGCAGCTCCTTCTGACAGGAATAACAAAGCCATTCGCCAGGAGCAGCTCTGGACGGGTTATTAGCGGCCCGTGTGCTCTCCGGCCCCTCGGCTTTGGGGCCGTTTGAAGAGCGGGTGTATTTAAAGAGGCAGAGTGGGGTGTGTGGGTCTTATGAGAGATGGGTTCGAGCATATATTTGAGCAAAATGTGTCTTGGCCCAGTAGAGATTTACTGAATGAGCATCTCTTGAGGTCAAAATAAGTTCTCGCCGTGTGCCGTCTGCATCTGTTATAAAGCGTTTTATTGTTTGGGAATCAGGAAGTGTGTGTTAGCATGCTAGTTGTTCTTAGGTTTACCATCCTGACCTCTGAGAGTTGTGAAAAGCGCTTGTAAACTCATCGTGGTGAATAATTAGGCAAGTGAGGAATGACTTTGGACTATTACAAACTGTTTTTGCACATTTTTAAATTTGGAATATTAATTTTGTTGTCTTTGTCAGATTAGATTTATTAACTTTGTAGCGTTTAAAAGAAAAATAATACAGTTTTTTTTTTTTTTTAATTTCTGTAAAGATTCCCATGTATTCCCTCATTTACAACTAAATTATCTGCCACTTGGGTAACAAAAAACCAAATTTTTCATGACAAAAGCTTTATTTTATTCCATGTTTTATGGGAAAAATCACAAATCTTTTCCATGAAATATCCAAAGTTGTGATCTACAAATGTTGGACCTTATTTTTCTGGGACTGGTTCCACAAACATAACCTTGCAAAGATGGATTCTCGGCATATTTGTGAGTTCAAAAACCCACAGAATCTCTCAAGATACTCCAGTTGGAAGCTTAATTGGGCGAAAGTTTGATTTTTGGGCTTGTTTCTCTGTTGTGGCGCTTCAAACCGATCAAAATGTGTTCAGTGAGAGTCGTTCCAGATTGATAATGTGTAAAACTTCGGAGCGCTACACATGGTCACACTGGTCAGGTTGCCCGGGTTACCACAAATGTCCCGTATTAGTCCTATCATGTCCTTTCACCTGACGATTACCCCCCTCCCCCTCAGGTTGCCTCAGACCTCCTCAAATCCCTTTTAGCGTCGCTGACAACATCTTTGGATCTCTTTGGCTAATCCCCCTCACAAACTTTTCCAACCTGTCACTTTGCTCTTTAAGCTGCTGAAAAGTCCTCCTCTACGCTCTCTCTTTCTCTCTTTCTTCCTCTCTTTCTCCCTTTTTCTCACGTGTCTTTCTTGTCCCTTTTCTCTCTCTCTTTCTCTTCTCTGCATTCTCTCTCTTTTCTCTCTCTCTCTGTACTTTCTCTTACCCTCTCCTCCTTTTATTTTCTCTCTGTTTCTTGTCTTCCCTCCTGTTTCTCTTTCCTCCTGGTCTCTTCTCTTCCCTCTCTCGTCTGTTCCCTTCTCTTTTTCTGCTCTCTCTATTCTCTCTGTTCCTCCCCTAATACTCACCTTCCTTTCTCTCCCCTATTTTTCTCTCCTCTCTCTCTTTTCTACCTCCCTCTCAAACTTCCGCTCTTTTCTCTCTCTCCCCTCTTTTCCAATCCTTCTCGCCTTTTCCCTCCCCACTCACTCTCTTCTCTCCTCTCTCTCAACAGTTTTTCTTTACTCTCCTCCCTCTCTCCAATTCCTCCTCTCTTCCTTTCTCTTTCTTCTCCTCTCTCGTCATCTCCTCCACCTCAAATTCTCCTCTTTCCCTCTCCCCCCTTTCTCCCAATTCACCTCTCTTCTTTTCTCTTTCCCTCTCTTCTCGCCTTTTCTCTCCCCTCTCTCTCTCTCTCTCCCCTTCTCTCAAGTCTCCTATCTTGCCCCCCCCCCTCCCCCAATCCACCTCTCTTCTTTTCTCTTCCCTTCTCTTCTGTCTCATTCTCTCCCCTCTCCCAATCCTCGTCTCTTTCTATTCCTCTCCCTCTCTCCCAAAATCTTTCTCTCTTTTTTCTCTTTCCCTCTCCTCTTCCTCCCCCTCTCTCTCTTTCTTCTCCCTCTTTCTCTCCCCCTCCCCTCTCCTTTCTCTCTCTCTCTCTTCTGTCCATCCCGCCTGGCCCGGATCCCTCTCACAAGGGCCCATTGTACGCTGCTAATCCCGGGGAACACATCTCCAGAGCGGCGCAGGATAAGAGGCCCGTCAAGGCCACAACTTCATGGGGCAAATCTGAGGCTAATCCTGGGCTTTTCTCTAAACAAAGACCCACACCCCCATCCACCTCCGCACTCGGAGCAGAGGAAGACGAGGAGGGACGGAGAGAGAGACGAGGGGCAATGAGGGGAGACGAGGGGCGACGAGGGGAGACGAGGGGAGATGAGAGGACACGAGGGGAGACGAGGGGAGATGAGAGGAGACGAGGGGCAACAACGGGAGACGAGGAGAGACGAGGAGAGACGAGGAGAGATGAGGGGCAACGAGGGGAGACGAGGGGCAACGACGGGAGACGAGGAGAGACGAGGAGAGACGAGGAGAGACGAGAGAGGAGATGAGGGGAGATGAGAGGAGACGAGGGGAGACGAAGAGAGACGAGGAGAGACGAGGACAGACAAGGGGAGATGAGAGGAGACGAGGGGAGACGAGGGGAGACGAGGGGAGACGAGGAGAGACGAGGAGAGACGAGGAGAGATGAGGGGAGATGAGAGGAGACAAGGGGAGACGAGGGGAGATGAGGAGAGACGAGGAGAGATGAGGAGAGACGAGGAGAGACGAGGGGCGACGAGGGGAGACGAGGGGAGTTGAGAGGAGACGACAGGCAACGAGGGGAGACGAGGGCAGTTGAGGAGAGATGAGGAGAGACAAGGAGAGACGAGGAGAGACGAGGAGTGACGAGGAGAGACGAGGGGAGATGAGAGGAGACGAGGGGCAATGAGGGGAGACGAGGAGAGATGAGAGGAGACGAGGGGCAACGACAGGAGACAAGGGGAGATGAGGAGAGACGAGAGGAGATGAGGAAAGACAAGAGGAGATAGAGGGAGATGGGGGGAAATGAGAGGAGACAAGAGGAGACAAGAGGAGACGAGGAGAGACGAGGAAAGATGAGGGAAGACCAGGGGAGATGAGGAAGACCAGGGAATACGAGGGGAGACGCAGGGGAGACAAGGGAAGATGACGGGAGATGAGGAGAGATGAGGGGAGATGGACGGAGATGGGGGGACACGAGGAAAGACAAGGGGAGACAAGGAGAGACAAGAGATGAGGAGAGACAAGGGGAAATAAGGAGAGACAAGAGGAGATAGAGGTAGACGGGGGGAGATGAGAGGAGATGAGGGGAGATGGAGGGAAACGGGAGGGAGGGAGATGAGAGGAGATGAGGGGACGAGGGAAGAGGAGGGAAGAGAAGGGAAGAGAAGGAAAGACGAGGGAAGACAAGGTGAGACGAGAGAAGGTGAGGGAAGAATAGGGGAGACGAGGGAGGAGGGGAGACGAGGGAAGACGAGGGAAGACGAAGGGAGATGCGGGAAGATGGGAGAAAATGAGGGGAGACGAGGGAAGAAAAGGGAAGAGGAGGGAAGACGAAGGAAGACGAGGGAAGATGGGAGAAGACGAGGGGAGATGAAGGATGAAAGGGAGGAGGAGGGAAGACGAGGGGAGATAAGGGGAAACAAGGGGAGACCAGGGAAGACACTACATCTGTGGAGAGCAGAGTTCACAATCTATTTTTTTTCAGTAAAAGTTACAGGTGTTTGGGGAGGTTTGCTATTGATACTTTGATACACTAACATCATGCTGGGGGTGTTCTACATGTATTTCTATGGGCAAAATATTCATCAATTACCATAGTGACACAATGCACGCATTAGCAAACACGGACAAAGTTTTAAGACAGTCTAGTCTGAAAACTCGAGATAAAATACAAAATGGATTTAAACAACAAATTGTCAGGAGTCTGGGATCAATATGAGCGATCATGGTTCTTCCAGCAGAAAAGTGACAGCGACTAACTGAAAAATACTCATGTGAGAGAGACTCATGTAACTTTAGACAGAGCTGTGCTTCCAGTTAGCTTCACATGCCAGGGCAATGTTGATGACTTCAGCTGCAAACTTTCAATAAATACCTTGAAAAAGTGGATTCTTACTGCAGGATCGCCTCTCCACAAATCTGACCTGTAACGTGGCCTGATCATGACCCCCGCTTGTCTCCATGCAGATATACATACTTAATGCCATGCTGTGGAAAATTCAAGGCCAAGCAATAGCATCTTCATGGAAACAATCCACGACGGACATTCCCTCCACCAGAAAAGTTACACAGTACATCTTTAATCTCTAAAGTTGTTGAAAATCAAAGCCTCACTTTTTCTCACAGGCGTCTTGTGTGGCCGTCATTAAGGCCCCTCCCCTCTCCCCTGATCGCTAATAGAGCTAACACAGAGCTAATGAAGTGAGTAGTTGGGACTATAGCTCATTACAGATAATTAAGACAATCCAATGCAATCCAGCACAAGCCCAGACTATGGGAGCCGCACAAATGACAGGGTCTCCACGGGACGGGGAGGCTGGGTATGGAGCGGCTCCAAGTGAACGCTAATGTGCCACTTTACATTACAGTACATTTACATGACACCACATATTATAAAAAACCAACAAGAAAACGAACAAACAAACAAGAAAAGCTGTCGTACTCCGATTAGCAAAATGCATGTAAATCTGGGAACGTCTAGTGAGGGAAGAGGAGGGAAGATGAGGAAAGATGAGAAAAGATGAAGAAAGGAGATGGGGAGACGAGGGAAGATGAAGAAGGGAGACAGGGGGAGACGAGGGAAGACTAGGAAAGGTGAAGGGAGATGAGGGAAGATAAGGGAACAGGGGGACCGAGGGAAGACGAGGAAAGGTGACAGAGGGGGAGAAGACGAGGGGGAGATGAAGACAGGGGGAGATGAGGGAAGATAAGGGAAGACCAGGGAAGACGATCGGAGACAAGGGAAGACGAGGGAAGATGAAGGAAGACTAGGAAAGATGAGGGGAGACGAGGGGAGACAGGGAAGACGAGGGAAGAGGAGGAAGAGCAGGGAAGAGCAGGGAAGACCAGGGAAGACCAGGGAAGACGATGGGAGATGAGGGAAGACGATCGGAGACCAGGGAAGATGAGGGAAGATAAGGGAAGACCAGGGAAGACCAGGGAAGATGATGGAAGACCAGGAAAGATAAGGGCAGACGAGGGAAGACTAGGGGAGAGGGGGGAAGACGAGGGTAGACGAGGGCAGATGAAGGATGACGAGGGAAGTGACACTTGGTTGCTATGCCGACAAGTTGATGTGAAGGTGTTATTGACCTTTTTCCGCCCTGCTCACTTTTTTCTGTAAATGCAACTCAACTGCGCTTTCTTCATAGTAGCACTTCTGGTAAGTGGAAATCTCTTTCCTTTCAATGGAGAATTTGGGAAAAGTTTTGGCGCTAAAATATTATATAAATTAAGTTTGTGTGAAATGTTCAGTGTTTATCTGCAACAACAAGTCAACACTGCACCGATTCTCTGGGAAGCTTCAAAACGACTCTGTTCTGTAGCAAAAGACACAGCCTGGGTCTTTCAGTTGGATGTGGTAAAGCTGCAGTGTGGGGCAGTGCAGGGCAAAGAGCAGAAAGTTGCGGGCGATAGGACAACAGGCAAGACCACTGTCCCATGCCGAGGTGGTCCCAGTGTACTGTGCCCATAGAAAAGGGGCTAGATGGAGAGATTACCTTAAGAACTCACCTCTGCTTCAATTACCGCAGTTGTCAACATTTATCATAGCAATAATTATCCCATGGAACAATTAGAAAACCATAAAAAACACGCTTCAATCCATAGACTGTAAATATAAATGGACATAGCTAAAGCTCTAGCCACCTCATTCCAAACAGGAAGTGATCATCGGCACATTTCTGGCTCCAATTCACTTTACATTGGAAAACTGTCACCTCTCTCTCTACATACTTTCCACGTAACCTTGACGATTGTGTGTTTCCTGTGGTACTGGTAAATCTTCCGACAGCCTCCGTTTGACACTACTGCCTACCCAGAGTGCACCTGGCCTGGGGAACGCACATGTCTGAGAGCGCATTCCTCCGCACAACACAACAAGTCCCAATCCCCTTCTTCACACAGTATTACAGCACTCAGCAGACCGGATTGAGCCTTTGTCCTCCCATAATCTCCCTTTTAACCGGCTTGTTTGACAAACGGACCTATTTAAGAACCTCCTCTTTATGTACAGTTCTTTTTTTCTCCCTTTGATCCTGTATTAGTCTGCAGAGTTCAAGGGATTTATACGGCTGTTGTGTCTGCGTTCTGTCGGAGAGTGCCCCAAATATATTTTTAACAATTTTGCATCTGTGTAGAAATGTACAGCCTTCAGAGACTAGAGCAGAGTTCTGCCGTCACAGTAAAGCTAACAGCAACTAGCATGCTAAACAGACACTTCCTGACTCCTGGACCCAAAAAAAAGCTTTATGATTAGAGTCGGATAGCAGACATATTTTGAACCTGGAGAGCTGCTTATACAACATATCTGCACTGGGGCAACATACTTTTCCCACAAATATATGAAAAGAACACGTGCCTTTAATTTTAGCCCTGGAGAACCCAAGAACCCTTTTCTTCTTTGAATAATTATGAACATTACATTAAATTACTGCTATAAGTTCACTGAAATATCCACTTTTTCAATTTTTACACTTTATTCCCTAATTTAGGAATAGGGCCAAATTTGACCCATTGGGCTCACTAATTTATTCAAAAGGAATATATAACGTACTTCTAGACATTCTGCAAGCTATTACCAAAACGATTAACAACAAAAAAAAAACACAATTTTACCAACCGGCGGTTTGCTGAGAAGACGATTTTGTTTGGGTAGTTTTCCAGCTCAACAAAACAGCATGTGGTCAGCCATCTTGTCACTACCACTCTGGCTCATTTTAGTTCAATATTCATCCACTAGGTGTCTCTATGCAGGGGCCAGAAGTGGCACTCTGGGCTTTTAGATTTTTTTTGCAATTAATTGCGGCTAAATTTGACCCCGTGGGTTCTCCAGACCTAGGATAATACCAATAAAAGTCCTGAATTTCAATGTCAAATTTTCATATCCAAACCCATTAGTGCTACTTTCACGAATTCAGTGGAAAATACAGATTTATTTTCTATTTTATGTTGTTATTGTTATTTTTTTAGAAGCTCTTGCAAAGGTTTGACTGCTGAAGCCTGGTAACCCTAATGTACTTTGTAGTTTTATGGAGTATGCACTGGACCCATCCATAATGCTGCTGGGGTGGGGCATAATTTTGTCAAATAACACATTAATGATATATTGTTTCTCCATCAGGTTATGGTTAGTTTTAGGAACAGGTATTTTGGTCAAGGTTAGGGCTTTGAATTTGGTTTAGGAACAGGGTCTTGGCAGAACATAGTTGGAGCATTTCAGAAGGATTAACAAAATAGCACCATTACCACAGCAATTAACAATTAAAAACTAAGTATTTAATGTAATATAAGCGATCAGTTTTTTTGTTTGTTTGATTGTTTGTTATTTGGTTGGAGCTGTACTAGCATGCGGAGTACCACTTGCCTTGGTTGCGTTATGACTGTGAAGGTCAGTTTGTGCGATCAAAGCTGCTTCCTGCACACAGTATAAGGTGTATTATTATAAATGCCTCATGTGTCACAGAAATAGAGCTGCCAGATCCGCGGCATGTAAAGATATTCTAATTGCGTGCGGTGCCTTTGCGGGTGTCCTTGTCCTGGAGCTGGGGGTAATATGGCGATGTGAAGTGGAAAGCGGGCAGTTTTTCTATTGGCTGAACAGGCAGAGGCCATGAAATAGTCGTGATGGATCTGTCAGCTCTGTGTCTGCACCACCTCACTGCATCCGGGCTTATCCACTGCACCATTGTGTCGAGTCTGTGTCGTTCCATTCTGCTTGTATTGCTCCTTATGGCTGGGCAGTCCATTAAAAGTGCACTACTATGTAACTTTTCTGGTTGGTGTCTGCTGGTGTGTAATAGCTTTGGAATGTTCCGTAGCATGGCTTTAAACAGGTGATGCTTCAGGCCAGGTTACAGCCTTGAGACACGATTTGGACAAACCTAATGATCCACAAAAGAAATTATTAAAAATGTTCAGGGGGCGACAGAGCAGTTAGAGCAGTGGTCGCCCAACCTCAAGTTCGGAGGTTCGATTCCGAGTTCTGTCGTTGTGTCCTTAAGCAAGACACTTCACCTGCATTGGCAACTGAATTAAAGTAGCTAAAATGGCATGGGCAGATCTGTGGAGAGATGACCACACTCACAATGAAAATGTAAGTTTTTCCAGGTATTTTTTTGTGTTATACAGCCTCAAATTGAGTAAAAGCAAGATAAGTAAGTTAAAAGTCATACTAAGGAACATTCTGGGCAATAACATAAGAACAACCACTAGAAAAGTTACATATTTTCCTATTAAAAACATACCTGGAGTTGTGTTTTGTTTCTTCAGAGCTGAGTATGCCTAGTTCCACCTTGTGACATCATGAGGTGATAGGAAGTGCTCTCCATGTTTTAACCTATAACTAACTCTAAGTCTACACTAAAACTTTGCACAGTTGTTGTTTTTAGTCACATTTGAACAGCTCGAATACGTCAAAGACAGTTTTTTCATTCAGGAACTCACCAAGATCCGAGTGTAGAGCAGGAGATAAACGTAATGAGTGATACTTCTGTCTTAACTTGTTGTTCAAAGTGTCATTTACTTGGTTAAAGTCCTGTCTGCAGAGGCCATTAGCGTATAATGAAGTCATCTCCCGGCCGTCGAAAGCTCCTTATTGGCCTGAATTAGCTGCGCTACTTTTCATCTCCCGGCCGTCGAAAGCTTAGCTATATGAAGTGGCCTGAATCCTAGCTGCTGCGCTGATGGACTTTTCTATAGACTAGATAGACATTGGAGAAACAAGCAACTGTGACTGAGGCCGATGACTTAAAGGAGATCAATGATGAGTAATTTGTGTGAAAACTGAACTGGAACTGACAAGACCCAGAAACCAGGTAATGGCTAGAAGTATCTTAATCTTAAATAGGTAACTGTTAGAATATTAATTTATATTTGTGTAATCCTTCAGTCATCCAGGTCTGATTCATAGCAAAAGACAAATACAATCTGTCAACTGGACAAATTGTAGGAGTGAAGACGTTTGGCTGCTCATCCAAGTCTCTTCTTCAGTTCTGGTCAGATTACTGGTGGACACGGCCTTATATCTGTCTGAAGCGGAGGACCTAACTACACTGAAAATCAAAGCACCAATAGTTTACAGTTTCTGTTTGTAGGCTAGGTCTAATGTGCTACTTTTGGTTACTGTTTTGTTGCATGAAGAACAGCTGCAGAGGCACAGGGATCATTCTGCAGATCTTTATCGTCCGTTACAACAATACAGTCAGGTTAAAGCCAGAGTCCAGTAAAATTCAAAGCAGAGTCAAGTGAGTAGTGTCCTTAACAGTGTTTAAAGTAGAGTCTAGTGCAGAGTCTTAACAGGATAGATTCTTTTGATAATATTCCTTTGAAAGAAATTTAAAGCAAAGTCGAACAATGTGATTGCATCAGTGTGAGAGATGAAAGGGGCAACAGATAAGAAATGTGGCCTTGAACCAAAATGACCAGATCATAGCTGTTATTTTCCCTTAGTGCGATATATGGCCACTGCTGCATGGGAAACAGAACGTTCTGCGCCTTTGTAAGAAAATGAGCAATATTACATTTGTATATTGTCCACATTTTTCTAAGTGTGCAAAGAGTCCTACTTAGCATAGTCATTCAAGCCCCTAATGAGTGATTTCACACATATTAGCATCCTGGCTAGCCCTATTGTTTTCTTTCTTTTGCTTTGGATCTGAGGGTTGGAGTTATAGATGGAGGATAGATGATGTCTAAGGCCCTTCTAGCTATAGACATCATCTAGCTAGCTTCTTTAACTCCCCTCTCAAACCATTTCTTTTCTTTGGCTAAGATCTGAACTTCACTGTCTTCAAAGGAGCAGTTAGTGGCTTTGAGATGGAGATGTACAGCAGACTGAAAAAACAAGCAAGGGGCTAAAAAACATCATGGATTTCTGCAGAATTAAAGAGCGAGGCAAAAAGTTGGTTAATCTGAGGTTGTTTTGTTTTTCAAAATGATATTCCAATGATTTCACATGCGTCGCTGACATAACAAATCTGATTGGACAGCCTTGTTTGAGTCTTGAGGCACAATGGAGGGAGCACGTCTCAGATAAATTTCTGTATAAAAAATATATCTTTCTAACTCTTTTGCCTTCCTTTTCGTTAACTTTCAGCCATACGCAACGACCTTCTATCGTCCAAGTTGGCAGCAAAACTATCAGCCGCCTCAGCCTCTTCCTCCCCTCCTCACCACCATCATAACGCCGTAGCACACATCAGGCTAACCACGTGCAACAGTTAGCGGTTAGCTCTTTATCCGTGTGTGTCTGGAAGCCTGTGTAGCGTGTGAATAGTCTGACTGCGAGTGTAACGAGTTGGGCCGGGCTTTCACAGCGGGACAGTATTCACAGCTACTCCTCTTTATGTGAACACTGAGAACTCCAACGCAGCACGGAGGCACTCCAACGCAGCATGCAACATCAGGGTTACATGGAGGTCATTTTTAAATCAAAACAGGGAAAAGAGGTGGAGAGAAAGAGAGTGGCTTTTGTTTTGAAGCTTGGTGAGGGGCCAGAGACTAATGCATGTTTGTTTACTATTTGTCCTGGACACGATCAATTGATCAGCAGCTAATTCACTGCCTCCATGGGCTCATTACATTTCCATTTAAATAACTAATGGATTTCTGCACCGCACTGTCTTTGGCTGGACAAAACACTGCTTCGTGCTAGAGTTTGTGAAAGTGCAGTCCTGGACAAATGATTATGTTTAAATATTATGTAACAAAATGTTCAAATGTTGGCTTGGGTTAGTTCCAGAGTCTTTCCTCCACCTGCTTGCTCTGCTGTCAATGTTCCACGCAGAGAATTAACTGCTTTATCTTCAGTTATCACCAGGTCAGATTGCAGATCGTGGAGAGGTGAGCTCGCACACAGCAAAAATACATTGAATAAATACATGAAATAAGTTTAATGCCGCGTGAGAAACATTGCAGTGAAAAATTCCAGGCAAAGCAATAACATCTGACATTACAGCAGTGAAGTGGCATTGTACACCTTTAAACAGAATCCATTATGCTGTTTTCTGGCCTATGTTATAATGTTGTTTTTCCTCATCACTTCTCAGTGACGTGCGGTGAGGCTGGTGAGGCACTGATGTCGTCACAATCAGATTTACAAACATGTAAACCAGGTGTAAATCTGGCCGCAGGGACAATTTCTCTTCCAGTTTTATTCTGGCTTGGAGCCATAATAAAAAAGAACGTCAAAATAAAAGTTCTGAAGTCCGTATGAAATAGCTCTAATAGTATGATATAAAAAGCAATCTGGTTTTGTATTGCTAGTTTCATTCGTCCAGCAAACTTTTAGCTCCTTAGCGTTGGTCTCAGTCCTTTAAAAGATAACCTCCTGCTTTCTGAAGGTCCCGTTTAGAAAACTGCTTGAGCTTTAATATGTAACCTTCCTCCATTTAAAAAGTAGGGCCAGACAAGAAGAAAAAAGTGAACAGATTGCTAAGTTTGATTCGGTAACTCTAAATTTTAGCTGTCACTATTCTGCTGCCCCAGGAGTTGCATGAATCCCTGGGCTCACGAGTGCTCCCAAACATGAGGCAGGGTAACTGCGTGCCTCACCTGGCGCCTTTTCACAGCCGCTTTAAAAAACAGCATCACTGCTGAGCTACAGAACAGTCAGTTCATGTGAGGTACAAACGGCCTGTGCCTCACTGGGCGTCTCTTCTCAGGATTTCAACGGTAAAAGTAAAAATTCAGCAATTTTGAATAAAAAAAAATAGAAAATAACTTTACTGTTCGAATCATTGGATAAATATAACTATTTTATTTACTATTTTTTCTCTGTGATGACAGGTGAGGCACAGGCTCACCTGCCACACGTCACTGATCACAAATATACCTGCAGTTGTATTTTGTTTCATTCACACACGTTTAACACACAAACACTGCATATTTAGGCTCAGTTCTTCTCTCAAACAGAAAATACTCTACCTTGTGATGTCATGTGGTAATACAAGAAGTGCTCCACTGTGTTTTTAAACTCCATGCACCATCACCAGACTCATTTGGATAATTTGAGAATTGGAATTGTCCATCTCAACTAAAAAAAAAAACTGTAGCTGTTAACTTAATAACTGCCGCTTCACAACATCACAAGGTGGAACAGGGCATTTTGAGCATTAGAGGTGAAGACAGGCTAATCATAAAGCATATTTTTGACACTCTAACATGACTAGAACCTCACAAGAGTCAAGGTTGCGTAATATAAGACCTTTAAGTCAACCCAGGATGTTCACATGTGGTTTCAAAATCTGCTTACAGCTGAAAAATCTCATGCCAACTTCTAATGACACTTTTTGCTAGCATTGCGATGGCATTTCCCCTAAACTCCACCATAAGCCGCTCTCTTATCGATGCGCTGACCGTAGCAGCTGAAATCAGTTAAACAACAGACACATGATGGATGGAAGGAGAAACAGCTCCCCTCTCTCTCTCACGGGGTTCATTTGTTTCATTGAACCTAATGGCTTTATATGATGACTCCTCCCCCTGTCCGACACTTCCTCCAATCAATGCTCATAAACGCGCTCCTGACAAGCTGACAACGGACCACCAGAGGCCCCCGGACAGCCCCTCTCTCTCCGGCCCCTCTCCCGCTCTCGTGATGGACTTGTCAGGGACCTCGTTGACCCCTGAACCCGCCCCACTTGGCACCGTTATTGATTTTTCCACACGACCCGCTCAATCTGCGCGCTAGCTGGCCGAGGAAAGGGGGAATTAGCCGCCGTAGTCAGGTATAAACGGTGCGGCGTGGAGGATGAAGGCCCTGGCCGATCGATACTTGCTGAGGGCTGAGCTTGCAGACGCAGAAACAAGAGTCAGTCATCAAGAAAATCAAAGGGCTCCAGGCCAAACGCGGGCCAGGACCAAGGAGGGACGGGTCTGCGAGGGTGAGGGTCCGATTTGGTATCGATGCCGCTGGTTTGTTATTGTTGTAGTCAAGACAAGCTTACTCAAAAGAAAAGAAGGTTTATCCAGGACAAGAGAGCTAAGACTGAGAGCATGTCTTTTAATACAGGTGCCTGCAGAATTATATACATTTTAGATGAGCTTGCTAAGTAGTTGGCCCCATTAGATCTTGAGCTAATGTTTGCCAGAAGAGCTTACTGAGTTTGTATTGAAGGGGAAAAAGCTAGTGAACCCAGTCTGCCATGATCATGCTTGTCCAGAAATCAAACCTGGGACTTTTCTTCTTTGAGGCTCGATTCGTCAGAGCCTATTAATATTTACATGCACAATGTAACTGTTCTGGTGGGTCATCTTATTACTTTGCCAACAAGAAAAGTATTTTTTAACAGGACTGTAATATAAAACCTATATTTTAAAGCCACGGTATGTAACAATTTAGCAAAACAATGGGCTAAAATAAAAGACAATGTGTTTATTGGAGTTTACATCCCGAGTCTATGGGGGGCGTCATAGCAATGCTGTCAATCAAACCTGTTACTAAAGCGAGTAGGAGCGACCTCGGGGAAAGAAGGCGCCTGATTCGTCTGTTATTAATGTTCATAACTTGATTTACAAACACAATAGCGAAATACCAGGATCACGTAGAGCAGGTTAATATGAACATTTTAAGATCAAAAAGACGAGGCTCACTGCAGCAGTTGCAGCGAGAGGGGCGACAGTTTTTCAGTGTAAAGTGAACAAACCAGAGACTATGCTCCAGTGATACAGCAATGTCATTAGCCTGAAGAAGGAGAAAGGCATCAGATACCTAAAGGCTAGTCTACCCAGCGGCATCTTAATCACCTATGATGGGTTTTAGCACCAGCTAGCCTAAAGGCTAGTAGACATGGACCCACTGGAGGCACGCCCTCAAATGCCACTGAACCGATCACCGTCGTTGCATCAAAACCCAGCCGTACTCTGAGTGGGTTTTATGTAATAAACTACACTTTCTTGGCAGGAGGGCCTGCTGCTTGTTTTCATGGAAATGTTGTTACTTTGGCTATAATCTTCCCTGGCATAAAACTCTCTATGAAGAATGCTCTGACATATGTTTTTAACTTTCTATTTCTGTATGTAATCACGCAGCTGATGTGCCACCTCCAGAAAGTTTCATATTGTACCTTTAAGCTGCATATGAGGAATAATTTAAACATCCAAAATGATTCTAAAACAGTTTAAGATGCTCAATTCCTTCATTGCATTTCATCTGAAATCAACACTGAAGAATGTTTTGATATCGTCGTATATGAAACTCAGAGACTGTCCACAGTTATATCTTTCATATTTTCATATTAAGGTTTGTTTAATGCTTCTAATACATACAACCCTACCTACTTGCATTGTCTGAACCTCCTTATTTTCTCTCTTCCCTCACCTCATGCTAATGTCCCATGCACATGTCGTCGACTATATGGACCCAAAGCACTTTAGTGTGACCGTAAACCCAGCTCGCAGTAATCCACTCTGGGTCTTCTTCATGCCGGCACCCTCCATGGATCAAGTTGCAGATTTCACAGCCCTGTTCCCAGTTTATTTCGCCTGGCCCGGACTCAGTAATCCTATGCGCCGGTCCCCTTGTCGCAGAAAGCCCTCCCCACTTTCTTGAGCTGATTATTTCATTGGTAATTGATTGAGTGGCTTCTTCAGACACTTCAAAGTGGCTGTATAAAGACTTTGAGAGGGGACGGAGGTAGGAGGGGTGTAGGAGCTCGGCCCAGGGTGGCTGAGATGAGCGCTGAACTATAGCAAATACCAATGAAGATTGAACCAGGTGAGGAAGCTGAGTGGATGAGCTTGGTTTGACGGAGTTGTGTGGCTCTGAGGTGAGTGCACTCTGTGGACTGACCCCGGTGCACCAGGTTTAGTTCTGTTTACTGTGTTTTGGGTCTTGTTCACACACAAACACACACCCTGAGCCATGTCAGAGGTCATCAGCTGATCAAAGAACTTATTTTCTATGACAACGCACTTCACACAGACAGAACCCCGGGAATACGCACACGTACTCTTCCCATATGTGTGTTGGTCTTTTCTTTCACCGTGAGGACTGTGCACGGAGGAGGCGTGTCGGTGGAGGATAAAAAGGTTTTGGAACGACACACACAGACAGACCCAGGCCACACAGAGGCAGGAGGAGACTTGTCTCCTTCTGGACACTGATATTAAGTTCATTCAAATGGCCTCATAAGACGAACGTGTCAAACAGCAGCTCTGCAGCGTCCATTCAGACAAATGTGCGTGATCTGATCATTTTTGCCCAATCCCACTTTTACTGTGATAGTGGACTGCGTACATCGACTTGAGGGGCTTTCACACTGCACTCTCCTGCAGTCACCCCGCACTCACCCCGCACTCACCCCACACTCACCCCACACTCACCCCACACTCTGTGCACTCTCCCGCTCCACAGTGGGAGTGGTTTACTGCAGTTCAGAGTGCAGTTCACACAGGCCCAAGCGGGCCGCTCTCAGAGAACAGTTTTTTACATGAACCTGACTAGAGGCAATGTGAAAACGACGAGTCTCCAAACAAGTTCTGTCATCAGCTAGTTAATGACTTACAATAATTGACATTTTTCACATAGGCTTTTATTTATTTTTTTTGTTTTTTTTTTTACTTTTTTGATTTAAAAAAGCGACTTGAGTGTGTTCATCAGTATGCAGTGTTTCAGCTCGTCTGGTACATCGTGCTCCCGCTTGAAGTGGTTCAGCTCGCTCATCTGATACAGAGAGCACACAGTACATAGTTAGTAAATAGTTGACCTGTTCCCAAAAACCAGGGTACCAGGGCTGCGATCAGCATGAGGCAGATGGAGAATGGGATGGTGCTAGTTGAAAGAACGCACACTCTTAACCAGTGATTACTATAGTGAAAGGATGAAAACAAAATTCTTTAAAGTCTAGTCAGACAGGCCAATCCATTAACTGAAAAAAATGTAAATGATAGACAAAAAAAATGATAATAAACTTACAGTTTGTGTGGTATATACTAACCCGCGAGCATGGGCCAAACTGTGTTGCCTCCAGCAACAACAATAATTGGTGTCACCTTTAACCTTTTGAGGAGAGCTGCTCCCAGAGTGCTCTCTGGCATAAGACCTTCTCTGAGTTGGTACTGGGGCTGATGTTGCCAAAGCCACAGTGGTGATGCTGTTCAGGGTGAAGTATATGGCCCCCACACACTGGTCTCAGACGGGCCTCCAGAAGTCCTGTTCTCTGAGGACAGGGTCTCCTGCTGTTTGACCTCCTTGAGCGGGAAGTCTCTGCATTTTGGGTGAATTTTCAGTGTTGATGACACTGGCAGAGGGATTCTGTTGTATTTTTATCCTGTTTGTTTACTTTTTTTCACAAATCATTTTCCAAGTATCTTGAACAGAACAGTTTACACTTTTTTTTTTAACTAATTTTACAGTTATAGTGTAGTCATTTTGCAATTTACATAAAAAGGGGCTGAAACAGTTTCAAAATTAAGTTTTTATTGATTGGTTAAAATTGTATTATTACCGTAAGTGTTTTGGAGATAGGAGAGGGTAAGCAATGACATCTCCATGGAAACAAGCAGGTGGTGTCCACCCCACCAGAAAAGTTACACAGTGCATTTTAACAAACCAGTTTATCTAGGTTTAAAGAGAGTCATAGCCAATGGTACACAAAGCTGTAGCTGAATGTAGTAAATGTAGTAAATGTAGTACATCCCCCAAAAATTACATATGAAATTATGCTATTTGAATTTGAAAGTTTAATGTAAAAGCTCAAGATCAGAGAACTGACCTGTGGGATCATGGGTTCGAGGCGTCAGGGGAGCAGAGCTGTGGGGCCCTTGATAACAGTGTAATGTAGATGGATGGAGAGGGAGGGCCCCACAAAGAGCCAAACCACCAGGGCCGTGTAATGGTTAAATCATATCAATTGAAGCAGACAGGGGGGGCGGGACCGATCTGCCCCACCAGACACTGCAGTCACTGAAAGACGAAGAAGAGGGCAGCTCGTAAGAGGAGCAACAGTCAGTCCATTCAAAGATAGAGTTCTCCAAGCAGACATGCAAAATACACTTTTAAGAGCTTTTAACCATGGTATAAGGTACACTTTGCACACTTTTTTGTCCTTTGCATTTGACCCATTCTTCAACACCACCACACTGACACCACCTGTCACATCTTCAGATCGTGAGCTAGTCTTAGTCAGGATTACCGTAGCTGGGGGATTTTATCTATTGAGTTTTGCGTTGATGGTGATAAGAATGATGATAATTAAAATGATATTCCTTCATCGTTTGAGTGATTCATGCTCTCTCACTTTGTACAGTGAACTTCAAGTATCCACACTCAGCAGCAGTTCTCTAATGACTCTGCCATCATTGGCCTCATCAAGGATGACGACGATGTGGAGTACAGAGGACTAACGCAGGACTTTGTGGACTGGTGTCAGCAGAACCACCTCATCATCAATGCAGGGAAGACCAAGGAGATGGTGGTGGACTTCCGCAGACGCCACTCTACTGCCCCCTCAGTGAACATCCAGGGAAGGGACATTGAGAGAGTGACTCATACAAGTACCTGGGTGTTCATCTGAACAACAAACTGGACTGGACTCATAACACAGACGCACTGTACAGGAAGGGCCAGAGCAGGCTCTATCTCCTGAGGAGACTCAGGTCTTTTGGAGTGAGAGGGCCACTCCTGAAGACCTTCTATGACTCTGTGGTGGCATCAGCCATCCTGTACGGTGTGGTCTGCTGGAACAGCAGCATCACAGAGAGGGAGAGGAAGAAGCTGGACAAGGTCATCAAGAAGTCCAGCTCTGTCCTGGGCTGTCCTCTGGACTCAGTGCAGGAGGTGGGGGACAGGAGGGTCCTGGCTAAGGTCATCTCTATGCTGGACCATGAGTCTCAGCCCCTGCAGGACGCTCTGTCTGCCCTGGAGAGCAGCTTCAGTGACAGACTGATTCACTCTCGCTGTGTGAAGGAGAGGTTCCGCAGGTCTTTCCTCCCTGCTGCTGTCAGACTGTACAATGAACACTGTTAACACTGAACATGTGTCATTCAACCATATTTAACCAAACCCATGTGCAATACTCAAGGTCACTTTACTGAGATGTATATCTATATGTATATATATATATGTGTCTACTAGAGAGTTTATTTTTAAAGTCTATTTCTTAAATTATTTCTAGCTATTTATCTATTATCTTGTTTCATTTTTTTCATTTTTTTTGCATGTACGATTTTCCTTCTGTTCTCTATGTGCAGGTGCAATGCTGGAATTTCGCCACTGTGGGACTAATAAAGGCATATCTTATCTTATCTTATCTTATCTTATCTTATCTTATCTTATCTTATCTTATCTTATAGGATCTATATCAGGTGTCTTCATAAATATACTACAACACAACGTTTTTACCCATTTGGTGTCACTGCCTCATTTTTTTTACTTCCTTAAAACGGGAAAAAAGTAGACCTAGCTCAATTTAAACAGTTTAGTGATTCAAACATATTCATAACTTTCATAATGCATTGTGAGCATCCTAATTATTAGCCCCCTGAATTTATAAGCACGTCTTACACCTTCTGAGACCAGAGAGACCAGTTATGATAGTTATGATAGTGCACCAGTCTTACTTATTACTTTGTGAACTATAAAAGTGGTTTTATTTGACCCTGATATTGTGTTACTTTATTACATGAAAAAAACACAGTTTCCCTTAATAATACATTATGGAGCTCAACAGTGACCATTGACCTCCTATTGTTAAAAGTTTGAAATTATTTTGTTAGTTTAGTTATTTAAAATCTGTCTCTGAAACTTTATAAACCATAAAATTATCAAAACATTTTGTCTAATATTGCGTTTTAAATGTGCTTTTTGGACTTAAAACATCTGCGTTATGGCTATTAGCCTCCACAGTGCCTTTGAATTCTTAGTACATTAATTTTTTCCAAAAGTTTAAGGGAAAAATTTATGGAAAATTTACTTCTGGAACCAGAGCTGTCTTCAAGGTGGGTGGGACTGTTGAGCTTCAGTGTCTAAACTCTTTCATGTCCATAAGTCCACCATTTTGCTTTAAATTCTGAAGTAATTTGTCAAAAAAATAAAATAAAATAAAAAATTACAAAAATATTTCTGTACTGACATTATTTTGGCACTAAAACACCAAATCTTTTTCCAGGATTCCCCTTAAACTCATTCCTTACAGGTCACCATCCTACTTCCTACTACCCATTGCATTTCTCTCTCTATCCCCAAACGTATTGTGCATAAGTCCACATTTGCATTCCGCTTTGGCCCGGTCGGCAGCAGCAGCAGCGGTGGGACTATAGGAAAGTGGCATTTAGGGATTACCAACAGCACAAAACAGCCTAATCCCAGAGCCGGACCACACCCGCCTGGGAACTGACTTACGCCGCTTCCAATTTGGATGAAGCGCAACAAAGAAAGGCCCGGTTGCCCCCATAAAATTGGCCCTTTTTTAGATGTAGAGCGCTGATTGAAAACGAGAAGGGGCTGTGGGGTAGGTGGGGGTGTGGATGTCGGAATGGCTGGAGTGGGTAATAGAGCCGTGAGCTAAGAGGATTAAGATGTGCGCCAGGTCAGGAGTGATACGGAGGTGTTTGGATGAAATGAGAGAGAGAAAAGGGGAAGATAATGGATGGAGAGAATGAGATGAATGATTTAGTTTGAATGGGGCTGAAATAGAGACTGTTAGATTTAAGGACGTGGCTTCCTGCACGGCGCTGGACTCATTTGAAAAGATGTTTTTTCACGTTTGTGTAGAATGGACAGCAGCTTGAAATTCACACTTTGAGGAAAAAAAAAGAACATCATGTGGATGTTTTAAAGCATTAAACACATGGCTTAAATCATTTTATGGCCAAAAGAAGTTTTCTTTTGTTTGACAGTTTTGGTGAGTCCAGTAATGAGAAGAATCTGATACATACTGCAATCAGAATACTTTTATTTTGAGTTGCATTTAAATTATAGAGCAGAGGTACCCAAACGTTTTTTATCAAGGGCCACATCTCAAAACATATTCAAAGCAGAGGGCCACAGACGGTGATCAATGTAGTGCGGTGCTTTAAACACAGCTTTTAGTTGTTTGTTTAATTTGCTGTTAAAAGTACTGATTATGATCAATTGGGCCGGTTCAGCAGGAAGCAGGCCCAAAAAAACTGTTCTGAGGGCCGCATTTGGCCATAGTTTGGACACCCCTGTTATGGAGCAAAGTCGCAAACATAGGATTAAAAACAGTTTGATGTTTGTTTCACTGTTTGTTCTGTGTATATTTATCACTAATGGGAGAAGGAAAAACCAACACTCACCACACGAGAAGTTTTCAAATTTTATCTGTAACACTGAGCAGTTTGAAGCTTAAATTGTGTAATCAAATACAGCAATGTATTCCTTTGATTTTAGAAAAGTAACTGTATTCTGAATACAATCGAATGAATGACGAAAACGTATCCTTTAAAATACATATCTTGGAATTATGTTACAGTTTAAAATCAAAATCATCATTTTATTATAGAAACAAATTTTATCCCATTGAATTACAGAAAATAAATTGTTCAAGCAACCTTTCTTTCAGCACTAGATTATGCAGATATAATATACATGCAGACTTCAGACTTGTACTTTCACTCTGGCCTTCGTTTCATAACAGGTGATGAATTTACACGCTATGAAAGAGAAGACTGGCCATCGCTACGTGTCAAAAGAAAACAACACTGTATAAAATGTACTTATAAGGGACTACTTGATCGACTGCCTGAATTATCTCTTGAACTTTGAACTTTGCTATGGGAACTTGTAATACACGATCTCATGATTATCTACGTCTAAAAAAACCGGCTGCTCTCCCTGTGTAAAGATCAATGAACCTGAGTGTGCACCTGAAAAAACCCTATAAATACTAAAACATTAAAGTCATCAGGTTGCATTAGTCTAGTGTTCCTCAGTTTGTCACACTCAACTTTCTTTCTTGTTTTTTTTTTCTTGAGTTTTCACCTCAAACATATGTGCCTCTGTGCATTTTCGTTATTTGTTGCTTGTAAATGTTCCATGTGTTTTGGATGGATTGTTTTTCTTTCTCAACAGGCCTGTTCACAGAAATTTTGGGGTTTGGGACAAGAAGTCTCACATGGGCTCCGTTCTGATATAAATTAATAGAAAGAGGGTCCAATTCTGGGGGCCCCGAAGACCCTGGAGCCCAGGACAACAGACTGTTAAACAATAGTAATTTAAAAATACGAAAGACCTGTATTCAGCCTACCTCATATATTAGTAATACATGGCACCACGACTAGATCAAAACAAATCTGTACTAAATCTGATGTTATGACTGTACTGGCATCATTATGACTCTGTTGTTGTGTCCACAGGCAAGACACATGTTTGTTTAGAGCTCAGTATTAAAGCATGGAACTAAAAAGTGCTATTTCATGTTCTTCTCTGAGTTGTGACATCTGTTTTTGCTCTGCCACATGTTGACTCCAGGAGGGAAACTGCAAAGAGAGGATTTACTCGCTTTTCTAACACAAATCCAGCATTAGCTCATAAATCCCTGCTCATAATCTGAACCCTGTTTGTCCCTTTGGCACCAGGGAAATCCCAACAAAACATACTGGCCGTGTTTGTTACAGTATTTTCTGATATCATCTGTGTTTCTCCCTCGTTCCTTCCTGTTTCCTCTTCACATTTGTGAAAAACGTGCAGAGGGAAGCGCTTTGTGCATGTATGGACTTGTGACGAGTGTGAGCTTTTAACTGGATTTAACAAAGTTTGATTTTTCAGCTTGTTCCGCTGTTGTGACGCTTTGACCAATCAGCTCGGAGTATTCGTCCCGATTAGTCCTGATCCCATTCAGTGAGTGTCATCCCAGAAATGAAGGCTACACATTAACAATCTGTGTGAGCCAGGTTTTGTTTTGGAGGAAACAAGACAAATCAGAATTTGTTTCAAGTAATAAAGTAATATAGTGTCAAATATATTACTCAAGTAGCAGTAAAGTGATGGTGCCAGAAAGTACTCTGACAAGTTGCATTAGTAAAAACACTTATTTTTATTTTTAAAACTCTGTTGAACAGAATCCAGGCAGTAGTAGCTGCTGGGTTTAAATAAAATTTTTAACTTTAAGTAAAGAAGTGCCCCAAGGCTCAATTTTGGGCCCGCTACTTTTTACTATATTTATTAATTAAAATTATATTAATTATTCATTAGTTGAAATTCAAGGGAAAGCCTCATACATTTATATGCAGATGATGCTATTTTGGATGCAAGTGCTCCCCCTGCTGCAAGCTACAGATCGTTATACACTAAATGGTGCAGTGGTTGAAAGAAGCAAGACCTAAAATCTAAACCTAAATAAATCAGATTCGTCATTTTAATATAAAAACAAGTCTTATATCCCATTGAATTACAGAAAAGAAATTGTTCAAGCTACTTTTTTTCTGTACTAGACTATGGAGATATACTGCACTTTCACTCAGCCCTTAACTGTATTCTCTATGAAAAAGGAGACTGGCCCTCACTATGTGTCAAAAGAGAACAACACAGTATAACATGTATTTATAAAGAACTACATGATAGACTGCCTGAATATCTCACTTGTTTGTTGAACTTTCATACAGGAAGTTTAAATTCAAGATCTTATGATTGTCTGAATCTGTAGAATGCACAGACATAGCGTAACAATAACATATCTCTTAATCTAACTTCACAGAGCAGTTGGTTGGTTTGTGGTGGTGACCTGTCCGTTCCTTACATTCCTCATATACATCAGTGGAGCCTAAACCTGTGCCGAGTGTGTGGACTCTATTATCAGGGCTGTGCCGAAATGTTACGCCCTGTACTCAAACACGTAGCGCTACCCTGCTCCTGTAGTGACCAGCTCTACCTGCCTGCTCACCCGCCTCTGAAGTCTCTGCCATATTCCCCATCTCCACGTCACATTCTGCTCCAGACTGCAAACATCGCGCATGGATGGCCGCCCTGTCTGCTCGCGGTGTTAGCACGGATTTGCAATGGGATCATGGTCTAATGGGGCTCTCTCCGGGCACTCCTTGATCTCCTGGATGTGGACTAGTAAAGGCGAAAGCAAAGGCGAGGTGGTGCTGCAGTTTAGTGTTGGGACTTTCGGCTCTTTTATGGGATCTGAATCTTTTGGATCCGTTTATTTCAAAGAGACGTTCAAAAAACACTGGCTCTTTTAGTATTGATTTATATCACAGAAGCCAATGTGAGAACTCATTTTAATTCAAACTAATCACAGAGAGAAATGACCAGGGCTAAGATCTGTTTAAATGGTTCAAACTGAGAGTGGGAGTGTGTTTTCTAACTGTTCTTATGTTGTCAAATATGTTTTTTGTGTGTGTTCAAAAAGCTCTCACTTCTGCTCTGCTTCTGTGCTGATTCTTCTGTTGCTTCAGCCTTAAACAGTGTAAAAATGCATACAGAAGAGATAGAAAAAGATTCAGTTCTTTTAAAAATTGAGATTCGGTTTCGACTGTTCACATTAACAAACTGTTCAAAAGAGCCAATGTGATGTTTGTGAACGAGTCGGCTCTCTTGAACGGTTTCCTTTACATCAGGGGTGTCAAACTCAAATTCACAAAAGGCCAAAATTAAAAACTCGGAGTAAGTTGCGGGCCAAACTAAATATTATTTTTTTTTTTACAAAATCTGCATGTTTTTCAGAAGAGGTGGATTAAATTTGAGTGAGGCGACAGGCAGCAGATGCTAATAAGTGTCAACAGAAGTGGCGGGGGCTGGTGCCAACACATTTGCAAAGCATTCTGGGATTCGTAGTATTAGAGGTGCATGCGCCATACTGGCACTGGCACCCTGAGGTAGAATGACAGAAGCGACGCTGCCGCTTTGGGTTGTTGTGCCCGACTGATACTTTTGCAGCTGATCATCAACATCAACATTCCCTGGGGGTGTGATGCTAACCGTAAGCACTGCTCTGTCTGAAGCTCTGTTACTCTTTATTTTAACACAGTTTGACCAGAAAGAACTGACTTAGCTGGAACTACAACAGATGAGCTGATTTGTGCTGTTTAACAAGTCTCTCATATAAAATTACATTCACAAGCTCGTTAGCGTTGGCCAGCTGGTTTTCAGGAAGTCACTCGCACATTTTTGTTGAACATCAAATGGAAAACAGGACAATGAACGATTGTATCACAGATTGTTGAAAATGTGTTGGTTAAATCCATTTTTGTTTTTTTCTTGAGTTAAATCTTGTTGTCTGTGTTTGCTTATGCGTGCATTGTGTCACTATGGTAACTTGAGAACATTCCGTCATAGACATACAGGCAGAACACCCCAGTGTGAGGTGACTGTAAAGTATCGATACGAATGAGTGTTCTACTGCAGACCTTTTGTTCTTTGGATTTCTTGGGTAGTGATGTGATGGAGTAGAGGTGATATATTATAGATGTAACACTACGGATCAATTTCTTAATTTTTCTTATGAATTTTGTGTATTTATTTTTGTTTGCTCAAAGCCAAAGCTTGAACTCGAAAACTTTTGTCAGGATGCTACCACAGACATGGTAAAAATAACCCCTCAAATCATATGAAAAGTACTTTTTACTCTTCAGTCTAGTTAAAAAATGTAGTGGAGTAGAAAGTACAGACACCTGCCCTCAAGTGTCATTAAGTAAAAGTAAAAAGTATCCACTGAAAAACTGTACTTCAGTGCAGTACTTCACCGCTCATTACCTTCCACCAGTGCTAATATGATGGTACTTGACCCCTGGCTCACCTCTGCCTCTGCTGACACAGTTCTGACTCACAGGTATTCCACAGGTTCCTGTTAGTATTGACTCAGAAGAGGACTAAAGAGCTCTGCCTTTCAACCATTACACCTTTCAAGTGCATTATGGGTCATCACATTGTTATTATAAGATTCTAGCATATTTGAAGGCCCTATATCCCGTTCTCTTGCTACCTCATCAAAAACATACTTGGAGTTGTGTTTTGTTTCATTCACACATGTTTGAGTAACACTTTATTATTAGTCTGTAACATCTCCAAAGCTCAAAATGCTCTGTTCCACCTTGTGATGTCATGAAGCAGTAGTTTTCAAGTTAGCATCTCCTTTTACCTATGGCTTAGTAGAAATGTCATGGCTTAAATTATCCAAATTATTCCAGTGAAGGTGTTTGGAGTTTAAACATGAGGAAACTTGTGATGAGGAAACAACATTATAACATAGATCAGAAAATAAAGTAATATGGACACCAATTGCTTCCTGTGGCCTTCTTCTGCTGTTTTTGCATGTAAAAATCTGGTTTGATCTACCCTTTAGTTTTTTTTATGTATAATCCATAAATTATTAGGTGTGCCAAAGTTGTTAGACACGAAAACTGCACGATATAGGATCTTTATATTGAGTTTGAAGCCTCATTCCAGATGTTGTCACTGGTAGAGGAAACCTAAGCAGACACAGGGAGAACATGCAAACTGCAGCCTTGAACCACAGACACTACAAATTTGTTATGTTCTTTATCATTACATATTAGACAAGGGATTTACTGGGTTGAGTTTGCATGCTCTCCTCTCTGTCTCATATGATTGGTTTATTCTGCAGACCCAAAGCAAACAAAGGAAAGAAAGACACAAGAAACAATAAAGTGAGCGAGTAGGACCATTAAAGGTTGAATGTAGGCCATTAAGGCTGAAACAGGAGACAATGGCCGTTTTGTCCAGCTGACAGATTTAACTTTGGCTTTTACTCTGGATACCCTTGTTTCTCGTTACTGCTAAACATGTGAAACAGGTATATTTGTCTAGCTTATAATAGTCCTGACCAAATCTGACTCAAGACCTGGAGATAAAATCTTGAGTATCTTCCTCTAAAAAGTTGTCCGAGGAACAATGAAGCATGGAACAAATTTCAAAACTTAACAAAAAGCTTTACCGACTTTATCTGGACATTATTAAAGCCGCTTTACCAGATTTTACTGTCTTAAATGTGAACAGAACTGGTTCGTGTGAAACAGTTTGCAGTGGTTCTAAGCTATTCCTCACTTACCTTATGAATTCCTAACATCTTAATTAGTCAAGCGAGTTTACAGGGGCTTTTCACAACTCTCAGAGACCAGTGACGTGACCAGAGTTTTGCATGACGGTAATTCTAACAGCACTTAGCATGCTAATGATGATCCTTATTACCGGCAGTGATGGGAAGAATACTTTGAAATTGTATTTAGTCACAGAATACTGCCATTAAAATGAATTTCGTAATGTATTCTGTTACATGGTCCAATCAGAGTACTGTTGTCAGGATTTGGTTTTTTTGTGAGTTCTGTTCTGTCCTCCTCCTCCTTTCTGTGTCTGTGCCTGGAGCTGGGCGGAGACACTGGCACCACCTCCGCCCACCTGCTTCTGATCAATCAATCAAGCTGCACCGTGAGGATATAAGGACTGAGGACGCGACACTTGGAGCCAGATTGTCTTCTTGTCTTCGGTATTTTCCACAAGTCTTCCTTCATGTGATGGTCCATTTTATCCATCAGTGTATCCTCGTGTTTTTGCTCCTTGGACTATTCATACACCTCCGACCCAGCTCACCTCGTCCTGTGCCCGAACGTCGACCGCCGACCCAGCCCTCCACCATTGGCTCCAACAACTACCTTTCACATTTCGTCTTGTTAATAAACTCTGTTGAACTGTTTTCCGAGTCTGTATCTTTGGTCCCTCTCCAGACGTTACAACAACTGTATTCTGAATACTTAGAATACTTTTACACCAAGCTGCGTTATAATATATTGTAAAAAAAAACATGACATGTAATTACAGCTTTATTTTTTTGTTTGTTATGCATTAACTTGTGTCTACTTAGGGCCACAAAAAAAGCACAGACACAGAACAGGAGCAGTGTCTTTTTTTTTTCTTTTTTTCTCATTAATACTGCGCAAGCCAATGTCAAAATTGCATGATAAATTACCGCCATGAATACCTTGATTTTAGAAAAGTAACTGTATTCTGAATACCTCCAAATAAAAAATATCTGTACCAGAATACGTATTTTCGGTACATGTATTCCAGGAGTGCCCAAATTCTTTTCACCGAGGGCCATATCTTGAAAAAATATTCGACATGGAGGCCCACAGTGGTCAATACAGTGGATAATTCAGATGGTGCATTTAACATATTGTAGTTTTGACTTCATACTTTACATAAGGCTTGAAATATTAATATTAGGTCTGTATGACAATGAAATGTGATGTTATTTAGGTTATATTGGTAGGGTTAGTCAAATTTGTATTTGAGTAACCTTACCAATTTTGAAAAAGTACTGACTATGATCAATTGGGCCAGTTCAGCAGGAGACCTGAGGGCCAATAAAAATTGGTCTGAAGGCCGCATTTGGCCCCGGGCCATAGTTTGGGCACCCCTGATATATTCATTTACATCCCAGCTCTGACTACCAAACAATAAAGCCCTTTATGATTCGACGCAGACATCACACAGCAGACTTATTTAAACCTCCAAAGCTGAACCCAGACGAGCGTTATCATAATAATATAATTGCGTATTTAGAATGCCGTCTTACTCATCTTTTACTTGATTTAAGACCGATACTGCAAACTTCTTCACCTGTTTAGAAGGATCTTTCCAAAAATTCCTCTGGCTTCTTCCAAGTCCATCCTCCCAGAAGTTCACATTCTGTCAATAATGTAATATATTCCTCCCTTATTCTCACAGCTCATCCCCCTCTCCTCTCCTCTCTGCCTGATAAACAGCTTTGCATAAGGGCCACACTCCACATATAAATAATAAAAAACCCAAGTAAATAAACAGCTCGGGTAATAAGGTTAGCGTTAGCATATTGGCAGAAATTAATGACTTCAAACATTATACCATCGGGATACTTCCAAGTGTGTCCAATACTTTAAGCAATAGCGTTAATGGCGTAGTCGGAAGAGTTGCAGTCAATTCCCGACTTCAAACAGCAGGGAATACGAAACGCCGAAGAAAAAAAATCATCTCGGATCACAAAGTTCCAAAAGCGGAGGAGCGGGGAAAAGGGTGCCCGGGTCCAGAGAGCGCAGCGTGGCCAGTAAGTAAGGTTATTGGGGAAATAATTAGCCTAGCTCGGGAATCAGCGGGGATAGCAAAGTCCTGTGGGTGCCGACGACTCTGCCGCTGGCCCCTTTTCCACAGCTAATTAAGTCTGAACAGGGTTGTTAATAAAGCTGTCTTCAGATGGAAGGAGGAAGTTTTGCCGAAGCAGAGAGGGCCACGAATCAATTTGGACTTCAAACGCAAACTAGGAAGGCATTTTAAAACGCTGGCTTGTTGTTGGGGTGAGCTGTTCATGCAGAGCAGTGCTAGCTAAGCCGTGGGAATGCTAACCGATAGAGAGAGCGAGAGGTGCTATAGCGTACCGGACCTGATGTCTTAAGTTTGCAATGTTTGTAAAAAGCTGGCAAGGGCATGCATGCTAGTGTGTGTGATTAGCTAATTGTTTTGTACATGTTATTATTATATAGATTATTTCATTTTTCATTGTAAAACTCTGTATTAAACATAATAGTAGGAACAGATCTATTGACGTCCTGTTTAATATTGCAGATTCTTTCATTTCACACATTTGTATTTAGCATTGTAAAATTTGCAATATGGAGCAAACGTTCTTATTTACCCGGGACAGTCCCAGTTTGGAGCCCCGTGTCCCCTGTCCCAGCAGATTTATCCAGCACAAGAAATGTCCTAGGTGTCCCCATTTTGATCCTGCCAACATAAAGCTTGGCATTAATTGTCATGTTTAGCTAAAATACGGGAAAAAAGCTTGAAAATTACCAGAACACACAAATATGTATTCAGTTGCTCTGACTGAAGTCTCTTAGATGATAAACTGAGTCACAACAAGTACGTGAGTAAGTCATGAATGGACTGAGTGCATGATAATATTCTTAAGTACGTGCTCTTTTCACAGTTTTATTATTACCAAATACTCTAAGCCAGTTTGGGATAGGGTAGCTTGTTTTTGTTCCACTGAGGACAGTCAAAGATCAGTTTTGTTGATCACTGAGATTATGAGAGATGGGGCTGGGTGAGGAGAGGCTGGATGATGGTCTCTCTCGTTTCTCTGCTCATCTATCGCCGCTCACGTCTGGAGCGGACCCTCTGGAGCGGACCCTCTGGAGCGGACCCTCTGGAGCGGACCCTTTGGAGCGGACCCTCTGGAGCAGACCCTCTGGAGCAGTCTGTCCCATACCAGAGCTTGTGGAGAACTCGCCCTGTATTCACTGCAGACGTGTCATCAGTGGCGTTGCTATTTTCAGGAAAAGATTCGGAATAAAGGCTCAGGATCTAAGCTTTAACAGGACTGGTGCGCTGTTAGCATGCTAGCTGTTGTTAGTCATGGCTCGACTTTAGAACTTGCCCTGAACGTACTTATAAACTTGCAGTGAATAATAAAGATAATCAGGATGCGTTAGAAAAGTGAGGAATAACTTGGGGCCCCTGCAAACTTCTGTTTTTCACGTTTTTAAGACTGTACAAATCCGGCACCATTAATCTTCATTTTGCATTTCCTTTCTCTGCTATATTTCACAGTTTGCCGGTGTAACTCTCAGCGGAGCCCTTCACACTTCCACACCACGGGGACCGTTTAGTGCTGATATTGCCCAGATCTGTGAGCCTTCTTGCGGACTCGTGGCCCCCAGCGACCACTCGTCCGCTCCCACTGTCAGCTTCCGTCAGCTCCAGCCCGGGCCCGAGCAAAGCCCCTTTCCCCGGCTACGAGAGCCGCTCCAGAGGCCAGACCGCCCCCTCCCGCCCCGCCCTCATCAAGACGCGCACTCCAACAAATCAATCTCCCTCTGACACTTCATTAGACTGAATAATAATTGGAAATTAGGGGCCATTACGGCAATTGGCAGCTCGGATATTCCCTGTACGCCGCCTGTTATCCTGCTTTGGGGATAACGTACCAGAGGCAGCTTTTCTTTGGCATTTTCTACCCCCCTCCATCCCGAGTTTGCAGGGCTGAGGCAGGGACCATTGGATTTTCACTTTAACTAAATCGTCATTGTTCTCGGGCAGGAGTCGGATGCCGCGTGCTGATTGGTCGGTGGGTTGTGCAGGTTTGATCCTAAATGAAGCTAAATAGGTGTTTATGAGGGTCATAGCTCTATGTGGACTGTCACAGCGATGCCAGGGGCCAATTAAAAGTCTGAGATGACGAAAAACACAATGAAAGTGGAAATAGAGCTAAGGGACAAAAAATGCCGTGCAAGGTATTATGTGTCTGGATGGAATTACGTGTAAGAAGTAGCAATGTGGCGTTTGGCTCTTTTATGGGATCCGAATCTTTGGATCCGTTAATGTTCCTGTGCAAAAAGCTCTCACTCGTGTCGCCTTACTCAGTTTTTACGAGTATACATCAAAAATGGTTAAAAAAACGGATCTGTCCAGTTCATGTTAAGGAATCGTTCAAAGAGCCGACTCGTCAGGATGTCACGTCGCTAGCACGAAGCATTTTAGGAGCTCGTTTATGAACAGAACACAGAATCGCCCAATGGAACAAAACTCTTTATTCGTAATAATTGTGTCGTCATATCCAAATTGAGATTTCTGACGCTCGAGATTATTACGCTCCAAAGAATATAGATTTGATGATGAACCTAATTATTCACCATGATGAGTTTATAAGCACTTTTCAAAACTCTCAGACACCAGTGCGGAGACCAGCGTGAAGACAGTAAAGCTAAAAGCAGCTAGTATGCTAACACGTACATCCTGATAATCACACAATAAAAACGCTCTGTCTGAGGTAAAAGACATATTTTGCTCAGATACATGGGGAAAAAAATAGTACGGGGCCTTGAAGTTTATTTGACACGCAAAACAAAAAACACTCTGCTTAAATTATTCTATTTCTAAAGAGAGAAAAAAAAAATCATATCTGAAAATAGGTGCAAGAAAAAAAGCCATTTTACTCAAGTGAAGTTCTGTCCCAGTGGCCTGCGCTCTGTGGGCGGTGGTGTAGGATGTGAGTGGTTTATCTGTTCAAAGAGCTGTCTCCATGGAGCGCCCTTGTCTTTGTGACCTCGGGGGTCAAAGGTCATGACCTCTGGGAAAACTTCAATCTGCTGCTGATCAGGAGGGTACCGCCCAGCTGCTCAGCATGTCAGGCCATCCAACAAAAGAGCAGAGAGTTTTCAGTGATCAGGACATCAGTGGGGAAACTCCGAGCATCAAAAACAAAGGAAAAAATTAAACATTTTAAAGATATTCTGCAAAATCGACTTCAATCCCCATTTTCACCTCCACCGGTACACGCCCACTGTGACGTACTTACTTCATTCTCCAATTTGATCTTCTTAATCTGTGATACATGCAGGATTCAGCAGCGATGCGTAGTCAATTATTCGTAGTCATAGATTATAACTATAGAGCAGACACAAGCTCAACAGATCTTCTTCAATAAGTTGTCTTCAGTGAGTACAGCATTTTTAAACTAACAAAAGGTAAAGGAGCAGGTGACCTCGCTCATCAATATAAAGTGAGTGCGTTAGATGAATTCGAACAACTCAACAAACTTAGAACAGAGTAATCCTGCACACATACTTTCAATTATAATACGGTGTGGCTTGTACTCTAGGCTGACACCCCAACACATTGTACACAAACACAAAAGGTAACAAGGTGATCTGAACATGTTCTGTGTTACAATTAAAACCCCATCGAAGTGTGATACTTTAAACACAGTGTAAAACATATTGTGTGGTTACTGATTTACTTTTCAGAAATTAAATCTTCTAATTGTTTTAGAATGACTTTATTACACAATCAGAGCCAAAACACACTTCTAATTCAAATATTTTTTTATGCCCCCACATAATTACGCTTTTAAAAATATCAGTTTTTAGATTGTTACAGAAAAAATGTGCATCAAAAGTTCGGTTAGTACACCTCATTACTAATAGACAACACTGACAGATACATGAAATACTGATATTTGAATACAGAATTAAAACTAGACATTCCTCTGCTTTCATACCAGCCACTGCAGGGTTTTGTTTTGTAAAATATTCATATTTGTGGTTTCATTCATATCATGTGTTTTGATCCACTTAATCTGAGTAAAATCCGCCCACACGCTCAGAAGCTGCTGTTTTTGCGCTGCGTCCTCACCGCTGCACTAACCCCAGCACGTCCAGGAGTCTACACCTGCTCTGAACGTGAACGAGGTTTTAAATCAGACCTATTCTGCAAAATTGACTTTTCAGAGCTTTTAAACAATTTATAGTTATAGCATTTCCCTTCAACATGTCCTCACCCAAAGTGTATCTGGAGTGATTCGTGCATGTTTTGAGCAATCTTTAATCGCTTATTTTCAAGACGCCATGTTGCCAATCAACCTCCATTTTCACTGCCACCGCCACACGCCCACTGCTCTGTAATACTTCCAGTAGCCTAGTCATTTTGGTACAAATGAAAAAAAAAAAAAAAATGTGCAGCTTGCTCGTGAGATTTGAAGCTATCAGAGGGACTTTCGAGGCGAACTTGTTCTTTTATTAAGTCGTTTTAGATGAATATTATGATTTAAAATGTGCAATTTATACATGGTGATCCACGTGTCAGAGATTATAACTATAGAGCAAACACACACACACAATATGTCTTCTTTAAATCTTAAATCAAATCAATTCATTTACAGATATTTTGAGATGAGATTACACTAGACCATCTGCTGGAGGAGGTTTAGGAACAAAAACAATCAAGTTATGTGGTTGTTTAAATCGCTAATGCTAGACTAAAAGTGTAGAACAGAACAGAATACATACAGAATAAAGTCGGACTGTTATAGACGCTGTACCTGATTTTTATCGTCTAGAAACGTGGGAAAAACAGAACTAGTTAATTTAAGCGGTTTGCAGTGGTTCAAAGTTCTTCTGGCATCCTAATTATTCACTGTGATGAGTTTATAAGAGCTTTTCACAGTTTTCAGAGCAGAGTTTTGCTGTCACTGTAATGCTAACAGCTAGTGCACATCCTGGTTCTCAGACAATAAAACTAACTTTGAATCAGATGGAGACAGAATTAGATGGAGCAAAACAAACTATTAAAAAAAAAAAAAACTGGATGTAGCCCTAAGTGCATAGACCTGTAGGTTATGCGCAGTAGTCTATGTTATGCCAACTGATTTAATATCAAAAAGAAGAACTGCATATAACATCACTCCTCTCTCAGTTCAAACATTTCCCCTTTGTCTCTGATCTATTTCAGCCAAATTTCCCAGAATGCAGTAGGGGCCTGCAGGAGCTCGGCCCCCTCATTTCCCTGATGTACCGGAGATGTCCGCAGTCATTAACAACTTTACTCTCCTGTTGCCCGCGGCGACGCAACTAGACGGACAGGTCTGATGTCTCCTGTGTCTTTTCCATGATTGAGAAAACTGTGTTGTTTTACATTCAGTGAGAATTTTTTGGAAACAGCACCTGAAGTTTGCCAAGTTATAAAGATTTAGAAAAAGTTGTGTGGCAGTTCACTTTACAAACTAATGTTCTGAAAATCCATCTTTGACAGAAATAAGACGAAAAACGCCGACCGACGCCATGTTGAATCTCAGGATGAATCTCAATCTTCAGATATTTGTCACATTTTTCCCCTTTATAAATTCTTAAAAATCTTCAGGAGGCCATATTTCGGAACATTCCCCAGACCAGACGCATTTTATTCCATACTGTGAAATATTACAGCCAAAGGAACAACATTTCAATAGAAAACAAGCAGGAGAAGGTCCTATATCCCGGCCATATAAGAGTCAGATCTGTGGAGATGCGAGCCCGCTGAGAGTACGGACTTTTTATCCCTATGTTTGAGCAAAATATGTCTTGCCCAAGTACAGCGATATATTGTATAAGCAGCTCTCAATGTAAAAAAATAGTCAAACTATGTTCGTCAGCGTCTAATATAAAGCAGTTTATTGTCCAGTAATGAGGAAGTGCGCATTAGCATACTAGTTGTTGTTAACTTTACCATCATGGCGTGTCTGAGAGCTGGGAAAGGGCGTTTATAAAATCACAGCAATGAAAAAAGTAGGATGCTCAGAATTCAATAAAGTGAGTAGGAATAACTTTGAATCACTGTGAACCATTTAAAATTTGCAGTTAAGTCTGTTTTTCATGTTTTTAAGACGGCAAACATCAGTCAACACACCGCTTTTAATGTCAAACCAATGGAGATTTTAAGATGCTAATTAGTGAATTTGTTGGCATTCAGATTTGTTCTGACTATATGAGCGATAAATGTATTACCAGTAATAACCCAGCAGCTTAACAGGTTGTTCCACAGTTTACTTTTATACATTTTTTGTGTGTATCTCTACAGACGTTTGGCACATATTGCTGATAACATTTTTGACATCACACTTTATAGAATTTTCAGTGAGCCCTAATGTTAAAACCAAGGGAGATTTAAAGATGCTTAACACTAGTCTTATAAGTTTCTGACACTATAGCGAGATATATGACCCAGCAGTTTATCCGGGTTGTTCATGTTCTTTCTTTTACTTTTTTGAATGCTGTTTGTGGCCATATATCTCTGCACTTCTGCCACAAAACATGGAGAAATTACAAGTACGCACATTGTATTTCTGCATTTGTTTGATTTAAGTCAGTAGGCTATTCTGCAAAATGAATTGACATTTGCTTTCCCCTTCTCATTTACCTCTGGAAGTTGCTTTTGGAGTAGCATGTTTGAACAATCTGTTACAGCTTCATTTTCAAGTCGCCATATTGCGGATCAGCCCCTTGTTTTCACCGCCACAGCACACGCCCCCTGCTCTATCTCACTTCATTCTTCAATTTTACTTTCTTAATCGTTGTGATCGCTCAGAATTAAGCAGCTTTGCGTAGTCACATTGGTACAAAATGAAAAAAACTCTGCAGCTAGCTAGCGTGATGTGTACAGAGATGCATAGGAGGGTCCGACGGCATGCATGTCAGCTTTCATTTTCTAACACCGAAGTCAGTTTACTTTAGTCGTTTTAGTTGAATTATTGCGATTTAAAATGTGCGAATTACGCCATAATGATCCATGGGGTCATACATTATAACTACTGTACACAGCAGGCTCCAGCACAGTAGGTCTTCTTTAATTTCTTGTACTTGTCTCTATCAAAACCAGCTTCTATGTCGGGCTTTATTTTGGCCACAGTCTTCTCACAAATGCTAACTTGTTTTGCTCATTACTTCAGCCTGTTTGCTAAGCCTGGGCTGTGTAGTCGATAGCGTTGGTTTTCTCCGACTGCATACATCCTGTGCATGGCCAGCTTAGTCCGTCAATACTAGTTAAATTCTCCTTATAGCCCCAAACAAAGCGCTGCATTATTTAACAAGCCCCAGTCAATGGCACATTTATATACAGCACATTAGCGGCTAAACTGCTGTATGAGAGTGGTGCGCGGGATGTCTGTCTGCGGGGTGGCGCCGTGGATCACAGAGAAATACGGGACTTTACCGTAGCATGCGTGGTACATAAAACGCGTTTGGACAAGTCTGAGCGAGGGGATTGGTGTTTTAGATAAGAGTACAGCACGTTTGGTAGTGTTCAGGGCCATTAAAGAGTGTAAAAAGTCTGCAAATTATACGGCGTACTACTGCAGCAGATTTAAACAGGAAACCAAAACAGTCGATCGTGTAGAATATAAGCCTTAAAGAGGACGAGTTTTTGGGGTATTTCGGACCGAAACTATAACATGGCTAATGATACCTAAGAAGGTTGTGGCCGTCGATTCCAGGGAGATGACTTCTGTGTGGAAGATGTTTTTCGGGGGTATAACGTCCGAAAAATAACCCGAAAGAGGTGAAATCCGCTACAGCAGTCATTTTATTTTTGACTGTTATTCATATGTGGTTTAAGGCCGTAACACCCTCACCACACACTTATACACTTTTCTCACACCGGCATTAACATTTTCTCACATTTTCTCTCTTGTTTAACCTCTCTCAAAGTTCAAACCTTTGTAGGTGCCTTTGTCCGGGTGCTGAACGTTTCATCGACATTGTGGGTTTTGCCGAGGAGAAAACTTGAAACTTTGCCAACACTACAGAACTTAGAGTCATTACTGCGATCCAACATTTATGTAAATTTGTAATGACACATTCTGTACTGTACGGAGACATCGGCGGGGAAGACTGATGGACAATGGTCTACAGTCCCTCAGCCAATCAGGCCGACCAGTAACACAATGTCCTACAGTCCCTCAGCCAATCAGGACGCAGAACCCAATGGTCTACAGTACCTTCAGCCAATCAGGACACAGGGGAGACAATGGTCTACAGTCCCTCAGCCAATCAGGACACAGGACACAAGGGTCTACAGGCCCTCAGCCAATCCGGATCGCAGAGCACCAATCTAGAACATAACTCGATCATACAATTGTAAAAAAGCATGCAAAAACAATCTGTGAAACAAGAGAGAGACCACAAAAAGGTGAACTGCGTATCTGTGAGGGTACACCTGTATGGCAAAAAATATTAAACATGACAATATTAGGCACCACTTTTATTCCTGAACGTATTGATTCCCAGAGGTCATTTGCCTGTGATCCAGAATACACACCTGTACACATGTTTTCCGAATGAAGTGATTGACAGGTGGATAAACAATCAGGGAACCTAACAAAAAATATGTGCGTACTGAGGAAACAAAAAGAAAGTACAAAAAAAAAATCCACTTTTGACCCGAAAAAAAAATGATACTGTGCGAGTGGTGCTTATTTTATGTGTAAAATGATAGTGACCAATGCTCAAGACATTACGAAGGTTGGTGGGTAACCAAAAAACACGGTAAGGAGGGGTCTATATTCCTTTTTATTCCTGTGAAGCTACTTACACAGGTGTAGCGTGTGTGGCCTATGAAGCCATGTCCATTATTAGTGCACAAAGTTAAACATCAAAATTACTACATTTACGAGTGGTAATATGAGAATTTTTTTTTTTTTTTTTTTCTCTTAGGGAGCTAACTGAAATGATGGTAACCAAAACAAACGTGTTAATTTTATGGTAAATGTTCGTGTCTCATCTGGTGCAACACTAGTAGGCAGTGGGTTAAGCTAAACACCAAACACACAACCATGATCGGCTGGTGTTAAACAAATTTCAAGCTTGATATTTTGGTTGCATTGGGGCAAAAGACACCTTAAAACATGGTCTATACGGCCAGTTAGCACGTATTCTTACCCAATCAAAACACACCTGATTTCAGAACTGTACCAAATTTAGTTCAGCAACACATTTCAAAAGTTTTCTGTGTACTTCAATCTATATTATCATTTTGATCTGAACTGACTGTTAGCCTTGTGCGACTCTGTGCCCTTTCCAAACATCCCACCAATCATGCACTTCCCAAAGCGTGTCGTAAGACCAGTTTTCCCAGTTCCATTGCGGTGTTGCTGTAAATGTGAAAAAAATACTTGTTTCAAATTGGAAATGCTATAACTAGCCATAAGTGTAATGTACCTTTTAGATGTGGAGCGAATGCGCCACAATACATTATTAGTATTCCACAAATGCTATCCCATTCGGCAGCAAAAATATTCAATTAAAGAATCCTTGAAACTGAGCCGTGACATGACAGGCCAGCATAAGAAAATTCAATTTGTGTGGTCAACAGCCGTGACGCGCTGATAATCTGATGCGTTATTAAAAGTGTGTTGGGTGCGAGCCAATTAAAATATCGTAATGAACTCTGCGCTCTAGTAGCGCGATTCATTTACAAGCTGTTGGTTAAAGTCAAGAGCGTTTCGAGCTAAATGCTCACTAATGTCCAATTTGTTAATGTGGCGCAATAGCAAAACAAAATGTTAATAAACTGGTGTTTAATAAACACCTGGAGTTGGGGAGTGGATGGCTTTCCATTACGTTAAGGCACTAAAGCTTAACAAATGTTAAGTACTCTAAAGTGAAGTTTTGCCAAACTTTTATGGTCACCATACTGCTTGTCCTCATGGAGATATTATTGCTTTTGCTAAGTTCCACATGAGACCTTGACTATTTTTAGCCCTAAGACGACCAGAAGAATGCATGTTTTTAAGTATTTTTAAAGCAATAAAAATAAATAAGGCAATAACGAATAAATGGTGTGACAGATATCGCAAACCAAATAAAGCTTACAGAAGCTGCACTAGGTAATTAATGGACCCTGTTCTTTTGCTAAGTAAAGATTGTCGCGGTCCTGTATCCAAGATTTTCAGAATGTTGAAAACATAGCAATCAATTCAAAAAAAAATATATACATTTTTGGGTGTGAAAAAATGCTCCCAAAATCAACTACAATTATTGAAGCTGAAACCCACAAGTTGGCCGAGGGGTATAGTCAATTGCAACGTGTAATATAGGATATGCATCCTGTTTTGTATCTGCTTTAGTTTGTACGGTCACTGTAAAAAATTTTAAAAAACACCTAAAAAACACACATGCACACCAGATGTATGGGGTGATTTCCTTAAGGGGTGGACCAGATGAGCCACGCCCTGCCAGTTTGGAGTGGAACGGGACCCGCGCAAATTTGGGTCATCGAGAGTCTTGGGTGAAACGCATGACAATAGCACACGCCATCCTATCAGATTAAACAGGCGGGGTTTGGAGCGGGGCTCCGAACGGAGAGCGAGGGACGCGCCGATTATCGAAACCTAGGTGAGCCTAAGTCAAAGAAGAGTTATAGCTGCTGTTCAGTGTGAAACCACTAAAGAAAG